>CM052540.1:155954240-156017843 GCA_028533065.1 Trachops cirrhosus | reverse complement strand
TTGAGAAATCAGCTGACAGTCTGATGGGAACTCCTTTGTAGGTTACTATCCCCTTATCTCTTGCTGCTTCTAGGATTCTCTCCTTCATTTTCACCTTGGGTAATGTAATGATGATGTGCCTTGGTGTGTTCCTCCTTGGGTCCAACTTCTTTGGGACTCTCTGAGCTTCCTGGACTTCCTGAAAGTCTCTTTCCTTTGCCAGATTGGGGAAGTTCTCCTTTATTATTTGTTCAAATAAGTTTTCCACTTGTTGTTCTTCCTCTTCCCCTCCTGGTACCCCTATAATTCGGATGATGGAACGTTTCAAGATGTCCTGGAGGTTCCCAAGCCTCTCCTCATTTTTTTGAATTCTTATTTCTTCATTCTTTTCTGGTTGTATGTTTTGTTCTTCCTTCTGGTCCACTCCATTGATGTGAGACCCATCTTTCATTCCATCACTATTGGCTCTGTGTGCAATTTTCTTCATTAAACTTATTGTAGCTTGCATTTTTTCATCTAATTTGCAACCAAATTCAACCAATTCTGTGAGTATCCTGATCGCCAATGCTTTGAACTGTGCATCTGATAGGTTGGCTATCTCCTGGCCGCTTAAAAGGAGGGGTTCTAGGGCTTTCAATTCTTCTTCTGTTTGAGCCATCGTTTTGCTGGGTTTTTTGGTTTGTTTTTTGTTTTGTTTTTGTTTTTTGGTCTTGTTGAGCTCCTGTAGTGAGGGGCGGGGCCTTAGGAGTTCACCAGGGCGGGGCACCCAGTGTCTGGGTTGTGACACTGTATGTGGGGGTGGGGTCCTAGGAGGAATAATGGCGCTTGCTCTGCTCTCTGTAGGACCTCAGAGTCTTCCGCCACTTTCTGAAAGCCAACTGGGCCCCTCCGGCACCAATTCTGGTGTGGGTGGGCCTGTGCACCCCTCGGGATCTTCCTTTTCAGTCAGTGCCCCAAAGCTCTATTTCCTGGTGCTGGGACCCTGAGCTGCATGCAGTGCCTTGCCCCACAATGGCTGCCTTGCTGGGTCTGCTGGTCACCACCCCCTAGCCAGGGCCCACAAGCCACTGCAGCCTGTGCGCCCAGGGTCTGCCTGCTGCGGACTTGCATGCCGCCCCAGTCACTTGGTGCTCTGCGTCCCTTGCCCGGCTGACTCCGCCCCTCCTACCGGTCTGGATGAACACATCTATTTTTAAATCCTTGGGTGTCCGACTTCCATACACTTCAATTCTCTGTCAGTTCTGGTTGTTATTTTGTTTCTATATTGTTGTTGTCCCTATCTTGGTTGTGCGAGGAGGCACAGTGCATCCACCTAAGCCGGAAGTCCCCCATTTTTTATTTTTTATTTTTTATACTGTATTTTTACTCTACCTTTTCCACATTTAGATACATTTAGACACACAAATATTTACCATACTAATAACACATTTCTCTGAACGTATTCCTGTCATTAAGCAGCACATGTCTGTATATTATAAAGGTATAGTATAAAAATTATGGTACATAAAAACAATATGGTGCTGGTGAAAAAATAGACACACTGATCAATAAAGTAGAATCAAGCACCCAGAAACAAACATTTACATATATGTCAATAAATATTTGACAAGAGAGTCAAGAATACTCAATAAGGAAAGAATAATCTCTTCAATACATGGTATGGAGAAAACTGGCTAACCAGGTGCAGAAGAATAAAATTGGATCCCTATTTTATATCATTCACAAAAATTAGTTCTGAATGTATTAAAGACTCAAACATAAGACCTAAAGCCATAAAATTTCTAGAAGAAAAGGTCAGGGAAAATCTCCTTTACAAGAGTTTTGGCAATGATCTTTTGGACACAACACCTACAGCAGAAGCAATAAAATAAAAAACATAAATAAATGGGCCTACATCAGACTAAAAAGTTTTTGCATAACAAAAATAATTAACAAAATGAAAAGGCAACCTACAAAATGAGAGGAAATATTTGTGACTCCTATATCTGATAAGCAGTTAATATCCAAAATATATAAGAAATTCACAAACTGAATAGCAAAATAAAAAAAAAAAATCTGATTTTTAAGTAGGCAAAAAAACTAGATATTTTTTTCTAAGAGGACCTACAAATGGCCAACAGGTACATGAAAATGTGCTCAACATTAGTAATCATCAGGGAAATGAAAGTCAAAATTACAATGGAATATCACCTCATACACATTAGCATGGATATTACCAAAAAAGACAAGAGGTGACTAGAGTTGACATGGATGTGGAGAAAAGGGAACACTTGTACACTGTTGCTGGGAATGTAAATTGGCACTGCCATTCTAGAAAACAATGCAGAGATTCCTCCAAAAATAGAAAATACAACTACCACATCACCCAGCAATCCCACTTCTGGGTATACACCCAAAGGAAATGAAATTGGGATCTCACAAAGGTGTCTGCACTCCTGCGTTCACTGCAGCATTCTTCACAGTAGCCGAGATGTGGAAATGCCTGAGTGTCTGTTAATGGGTAGATGGATAAGGATGAGATGCACACGTATTTATATGTGCACATAGATATATAGATATATGTAAAACTGATTATTCAACCATGAGAAAGAAGAAAATCCTGTCATTTATGACAGTACAGTTGGGCTTTGATGGCACTGTGCTAAGAGAAATAAGTCAAGCAAAGATAAATACTGTATGATATCACTTGTATGTGGAATCTAAAAAACTCAAACACACAGAAGCAGAAAATAGGGGCTGATGGGGTGGGGGAAATGGGGAAATGTTGGTGAGAGGGTACAGACTTCCAGTTACAAGTAAACTATGGAGATCTGATGTACAGCAGAGTGATTAGAGTTAATAATACTGTGTAATATATCTGAATGTTGCCAAGCTTCTTCTAATACTAAGTTCAAATGCATTCTTGATAATATAAAAATTAATCTTTGAAAATCAGAAGACTTACCAGAAAAGAGCATAATAACTTAAGTATTAAACACCTGTATAAAATAACTGTTATCAAATTTGACAAAAATACACACCTAGAACATGTGGTTATTTTTTAAAAAACTCCATATGTAAGGAGTAAATTTTGAATGTTCTCGCCACAGAAAGAAATATGACGTGATGCAGGTGTTAGCTAATACTATAGTGGCAGTCATTTTGCAATATATTTATGTTCAAATCAACACCTTGCATTCTTAAATTTACATAATCTTTTATGTCAATGAACATAAATAAATCTCAATAAAGATGGAAGAAATGAAATCAGGCATTGCAAATAACTGAAAACCAAATACAATATTTAAGACAGTTCTTTTGAAAAGAATTGAAATATTTCTATAAATATGCTTTTGAGTTTAGTATGTAAGGAAAACAGTTATTTTTCCATACTAAACAGTTTCTCTTAATTCCTCAAATATTTCTTTATATTCCAGTTTATCTGCAAGTTAATCAATATATCCACTTTGGAATTCAACTTGATGATCCTGAATATTTGCAAAAACACACTCATTGACACATAAAGTAACTTTTGGTTTATTATGCTCTAATTATAAGCCTGAAGGGCTCAGCTATGTGCTATTGGAAAGGGTTTTTTGCTAGATTTCCATTAGATTTTAGGTCCTATCTGACCTGATTGTTTGTAATGATGTTCCCGAGGCAGTTTCTGAACTAAAAGAAAATGTACTCCAGAGCACTGTTAAACGTTTTAAGGAATTGTTGACCATCCCTGGAGGAGATAGGAAAGACTTCACAGAGGGTGCAGTGAGTCATGAAAAACGAGCAGGATTTCCAGGTGAATAACTGAAGGAAGGCATTTGTTATGGGTTGAGTTACCTGCCCCCTAAATTGATAGTGCACCCAACTCCTAGTACCTCAGAATGTGACCTCACTTGGAAATAGGTTCACTACAGATATAATTAAAATGATGTTATACTGGAGGGTGAGCTCCTAATCCATCATGACTGGTGTCCTCATAAAGAGAAAATTTTGCAAGCACAGACACACACAAGGAAAACACCATGTAAAGATTGAGTTCTGCTGTCATAAGGCAAGGAGCTACCAGACCCTAGGAGTGGGACCTGGCACTGATTCTCCCCTAGTGCCCTCAGAGGAGCATGACACTTCTGACACCTTTATCTCAGACTTTGAGCTTCTTGAACTGTGAGACAATACATTTCTGTTGTTTAAGCCACTTTGTTTATGGTACTGTGTTATAGCAGCCCTATCAAAGGAAGCAGTATTGTGAAATAGGCTGTGGAAGATATTATTATAGTTCTGTTTTGTGATACCCGACCCAGGAATTTTAGAAGGAAAAAATAAAGCAAGCATTGGCTTGAATACGACAATTTCTTTTATAAATATTTTTCTACTGGAAAAAAGCTAAGCACAGTAATGCTTGGGATAAAATTGGGAGTATATTTCCTCTAAAATGTATCATGAATAAAGAAATGAAATGTTTACTAGTCATCATAAGTCAACATCATAAAATGTTTACTGAGCAAGGACATTAATGGCCACACCCCACAGGAGAGACATGTCTGTTGCCTTTAGCTCCAAATTTACCCTTGATAATCAGCTCTGTGAAAAAGAATCTAAGACTTTTTAATATTTTTTCTTTGTCAGATGGCTCAACATTGAACTTTTTCCGTAGAGGGTGATGGAGAACCATTGCAACAGGACAGGGTTTCTCTTCCTGATTCTGGTGTGGTTTTGCCAGGCTGCTCCTGTGTGGGACACGGTCTCAGCAGAGCCCCCTCCTACAGTCTACCACATTTAGGGGTACAGAAAGCCCACCACCATGCTTCTGCAGCATGGGCCGAACAGTACTAGGATCCTTGTAGCATGTCACACGAGCACGTAAAAGTCTTGAACAACAACCAACTTGACCTAAGTGATAGCTACAGAACTCTCTACCCAACAGCAGTAAAATACACGATATTTTCAAGTGAACACAGAATAATTTCCAGGATGGAGCATATACTAGACCATAAAACATGTCACAATAAATTTAAAAGAACTGAAATCTTTCAGAGTATGTTTTCCAACCACAGTAATTAAATTATAAATCAATTTAAAACAGAATTTTGGATTTGTAGCACAGTGCTTCTGGTGAGACATCTATGTCTGAACAGTTTTTCCCAAACTCTAAAGAGAGTATTCTCCACAGTTCTTAGAGGAAAATATATAGCATTAAATGGTAATATTAGAAAACAAAGAGTTTCAAATCAATAATTTCAACTTCCACATTAAGAAACTAGAAAAAAAAGAGCCAATTAACGCAAAGCAAGCAGAAGCAATGAAGTAATAAACACAGTGGAAATCAATAAAATAGAAAACATAAAAACTAATTAAACTAAAACAAACATCTTTGAAAAAAACCAACAAAATTGATAAATCTTTACCTAGACCAACCCAGAAAAAAAAAGAGCCACACATTACCAATAGCAGGATTGAAAGAGAGAACATTACTACTGACCCTACAGATGGAAAGGATAATAAGGTATTAATCGCACCTTTTTTGTTAACAAATTGTACAATTTTGATGATTGGATACATTTCCAGAAAAAAACTACCAAAACTATTTTAAGTAGAAAATCTGGATAGACCTCGAAGAAGTAAAAATTTGGCTTGGTAACGAAGATATCTTTAAACAAAGATGGCTCTATGGGCAAAATGAAGAAGAAATAATACCAACCCTACATAACTCCTTTACAAAATAGAGGAAGAGGATTAGGGTTAGGGTTATACATGTCCCAACTCATTCAACGGGGCCAGTATTATCCTGACACAAAAGCCAGATGAAAACATGATGAAAAAAGAAAACTGTGAACAATATCCCTCATGAAAAGATACACAAAATCCTTAGCAGAATATTAGCAAGCCAAATCCAACCGCCTACAGAAGGCCTTACATACCAAGGCCAAGTGGAATTTATCTTAGAAATAACACAATCATCACAATAGAGGCAGAAAAGTCATTTGAAAAATCCAAAATTCATTCACAATGAAAACTCAACAATCTAGGAATATAATGGAACTTTCCTCACCTGATAAAGAGTCTCTCTAGAAAACCTACAGCTAACCTCATTACTTAATGGTAAACGATTGATTGTTTCCCCAGAGCATCCAGAACAAGAACAAAATGTCTGTTCTCATCAATTTTATTCAGTGCTGTAATGGAGGTTCTAGTCAGCATGTTAAGAAAAGAAAAAATAAATTGAAGGCATACATATTAGTGGAAAAAAAAGACACTGTTCCTGTTGACAGATGACATAATCTTGTATGCAGAAAATCCAAAGAAATCAACAAAAAAGCTACTACTTTAGCAAGCATTCAGAATACAAAGTCAATATACAAAAATAATTTTATTTCTATATGCTAGCAAAGAACAGCATAAAAATAAAATTAGAAAACAGCCCACTCTCAATAACATAAAAAAAAATAAAATACTTTAGCCCTGGCTGGTGTGGCTCAGTGGACTGAGTGCGGGCTGTGAACCAAGGGGTTGCTGGTTTGATTCCCAGTCAGGGCACATGCCTGGGTTGCAGGCTGGGTCCCCAGTGGGGGCCATGTGAGAGTTAACCACACATTGATGTTTCTCTCCCTCTCTTTCTCCATCTCTTTCCCTCTATCTAAAGATAAATAAAATCTTTAAAAAAAAAGAATAAAATACTTTGGAATACACTTAACAAAGAAGTGCAAAAGCACTGGAAAGCACTGCTTAGACAAAGTAATGAAGATCTAAATATATGAAAAGAAATTCCATGTTCGTGGATTGGGAGTCTCAGTATTGTTAAGATGACAGTTCTTTCCAAATTGACCTATAATTTAAAAAAAATATTTTATTTATTTTTAGAGAGATAGGAAGAGAGGGAGAAAGAGAGAGAGAAAAACATCGATGTGAGATATACATTGACTGGTTGCCTCTCACACACCCCAATC
The DNA here is from genome assembly GCA_028533065.1 of Trachops cirrhosus. Taxonomy (NCBI): domain Eukaryota; kingdom Metazoa; phylum Chordata; class Mammalia; order Chiroptera; family Phyllostomidae; genus Trachops; species Trachops cirrhosus. The sequence goes on along the minus strand of CM052540.1, from coordinate 156,010,941 downwards.
AGGGACCTGGCCCGCAACCCAGGCTTGTGCCCTGACTGAGAATTGAACTGGTGACCCTTTGGTTTGCAGGCCAGCACTCAATCCACTGAGCCAAACCACCTATGGTTTTAAAGCAATATCTATCACAATCCCAGAAGGTTTCTGTTTTTGTAGAAATGCATAAGCTGATCCTAAAGTTGCAAAGGAAATGAAAAGAACCTAGGAAGCTAAGACAATGTTAAAAAAGAATAAACTTGAATGATTTACAGTAAACAATTTCAAAACTTATTATGCATATACAGCAATTAAGACAGTGTAGTATTGGTGTACAGATAGATATATAGTATATAGACTAGTAGAACAGAATTGAGAAGCCAGAAATAAAATCGTTCATCTTATGGTCAATTGAATTCAATAGGGAATGCATCGTCTTTTCAACAAATGGCACTAGAACAATTTGATATCATATGAAATAGGAGGAGTAGGGGGAGGAGGAAGAATAGGGAAGGAAAAGAGGAAGAAAAAGAGAAAGAAAAAGAAGAGGAAAAGAAAGAGAAAGAACAACAACAACAAATCAACAACAACATAGACCCTTATCTCAAACCACACGCAAAATTTAAGGTCATATCAGAGGCCTAAATGTAAAAGCTAAAATCGAAAATTTCTAGATAAAAACACAGGAGAAAAATGTTTGTGACCTTGGGTTAGACAAAGATTTCTTAGAAGTGGCAACACAAACACAATCCATAAAAGAAAGCTTTGATAACTTAGACTTGAAAATAAAAAAAAAACTATTCTTTAAAAGACACTATTAAAAATGATAAACCATTGATATATGTTTAAAAATAAAAAGATGAGTTACAGAATGACAATAAATATTTGCAAGTCATATGTCTAACAGATTCATATCCAGAATTATAAAGAACTCATAACACTATAAAAAGAGATAATCCAATTAAATGACAAAATATTCCAATATTTGAAATGACATATCATCAATTCAAATTGATATGAATAGATACATAAATGGCTAATATAGCAATTCAAATTGATATGAAAAGATATATGAGTGGCTAATGAGCACATGAAAAGTTGCTCAACATTATTAGCCATTAGGAAAATGGAAATTAAAACCACAGTGTGATACCACTACCTACCCACTAGTATGGCTATAATCAAAAGGATAACAATGCTAAGTATTGTTAAAGAGGTGGAACAATGGCCACTTTCATAAATTATCAGTGGAAGTGTAAAATACTATTGCCTCTTTGTAAAACAATTTGGCAGTTTCTTAAAAAGTTAAACAAACTTACTATATGAACCAGCAATTCCACTCCCAGGCACCTACTCAAGAGAAATAAGACTTGTACAGGAATGTTCATAGTAGCATTAGTAATAATAGTCCCAAATTGGAAACGATCCAAATGTCATCAGCCGTTGAAGAAGTAAAATGTTGAACATTCATATAATGGTTGGTGTTAGCAGCCAGACGCTAAAGACTCTGTGTTGTGTAACAATATTTATATGTAATTTCCCCAGAAGCAAACGTATAGAGAAAGGAAGCAGAGCAGTGGCTGCCAGAAGCTAGGGAATTATTGGAGTTGATTTACAACACCCTTATGATGGTCTATGAATATCTGCTACTGCAGTTCTCAGAGCTGCCCTGGTCATTTACCTTCCTAAGATTTCTTTGTGCAAGTCTTTCTGAAATTCTATTAAATACCTTAGTTGTCTTCCTACATATTGTCTGTTTTATTTAGATTAGCCAAAGTCCGTCTAAATATGCTCTAGTTACACCACTTCTCAAGATTTGCTTGTGCAATTATTTCTTCCACTCCATAAAATAAGCTTTCCATCATTGTCTACACTTTCTGTTTAATCTAGCTGGAATAAATTTTTGTAATTAAAAAAAAAGTATGCCAATGACAAGGTTCCAGATGTAAGTCATAACATACTAGGGACATCATGAACTAATTGAGAGTTCTGGATATAAAAAAGAAGAGGGTCATGTGGTTTAGCATAGGAAAAGACTAAGAGAGTTTCTGCTTTATTTCTGGAAGTCCTATTTTGAAATGCATCATGCACATATACAAACACACAGCACTCATGCGGGTACAGTTCACACTCCTCTGATTCTTTTTAGTACAACCTTTCTTCCAGGGCTTCCAGGGCTATTAACCCTTCTTCCAGGGCTCTCTTGCTGTCCTCGGAATATAATCAGCACTCCTCCTTCAAAGATGGGGCCACTTATAGATCCTTCCTTACCTGAAATTATGTCTAAATTATTCTCTACTGACAAAATTTCCTTTAACATTCCATAGAGTAGATTCTCTGTAGATCTCACTTGTTTGAAAAGCAAAACCTCTAAGCAGAGGCACCAAAATCTTTTCTCGTAAAGAGAGCCCACAGTCATCTGCATTCCTTCACAACCCAAGTGTTCCCTTCCCATCTCCATACTCCCTAAAATTACTCCCTCCGAAGTCACCTCTTGGTTCATAATCCATAAAATTTTAATGTATGTTTCTCTCTATATATGCTAATTTACTTACTGGAGTTTATCTTAATTTTGCTTTCTGATTTGCTCCATGGGCCTGGGGTTACTTGTAAGGAGCCCTCTCTTTCTGTACTGAAACTTTTTTGTCACTGCTTGTTTCATCTAAGAGGACAAGTAATGAAGACATATATGCACACTGGGACAACGAGAATGATTATGGAGGTTGGACACAGAACAGGGCATGGAAGTTGGAGCTCTAAAATTATCTCAGAGGCAGGCTTCTGGTCAAGAAGACACAGTAGGTAACCACTGTACTCGCATCATCCCACAACCACATCAAAATTATAACTATATTACGGAACAATGATCCTTCTGAGCTGCCTGAAATCTAGCTGAATGGAAATACTATAACTTAAGACACACAGAAGCTATGTTGAGACTGAAAGTCCTATCAAATGAGAAGTCAATTTATGAGGATTTGTTTTCTACTCAAAATGGTTAATTTAAGGATTCATGAAGTACTCTCTCCCTTCCATGTGGAGAAAATCATATCAAGAGAGTTAAATGGGACTGGAGATACAATTCTGCTAACAACCCTCATGGGAGTTAAATGGGACTGGAGATACAATTCTGCTAACAACCCTCATGGGAGTTAAATGGGACTGGAGATACAATTCTGCTAACAACCAAGTGCTTGTTTACTGATTGCTTACTGGACCAAAAAATAAGAGCTATAAAAAACAGTTTTATGACAACTGGGAAATTTTGAAATGGATTATGTACTAGATATTATGACAGTACTTTTTAATATTCTTGGGTAAAACAATCACATTGTGATTTTCTCTTTGTAGATGAATGATGAAATATCAAGGGTGAAGTGTCAGTTCTATCTACTTTTCTTTTAAAATAGTTCAGCCCCCAAAAAAGTCTGAAGATAAAACAAATGTAATAAAATGAGATAATGTGGGACTCTAGGTCAAGAATAAATAGGTATCACTTCCTCCACTTCCTCAAGTAAACGAAAATAAAATTATCTCAAGAGTGCCAGGGTGGAGCAGTCTGACCTTCGCCAGGTGGCAGGGCTAGGACAGGCCCACAGCTGGACACTCTGCTGGGAGATTAATAGAGGAATCAATGGAAGTAACACTGTGGCCTTTGCTTCTCTGAACTGGCTCAAGTAGTAATTGTTGTAGTTTTGTTTCAATAGCCACATTATATCTATCAATGGACACATTTTATCCCTGATTTTGTCATCTTTGCAGGATTGGCACTTTTCAGCATTATTTTCTGACCACTCATTTCTTAAAAGTTTTCCTCTCCTAACTTTTGTGCCTATCCTCCTTCCTGGTTTGGTTTGATTTGTTTTCGACTGTTGCATTAGTCTCTTTAACGTTACTCACTGCACTTCTGTGTCATGTGTGATTGGAATAATTATGTCTACCCTCAAAATTAAACCACATACTATATCTTAGTTCTAGAGAGTTTCCTGACATTTCATTTTTTGGTACTTATGCACAATGGATCTCAATATTTTCTGTTCCTTTCTCACAAAGATGCTCTTATTTTTGGTGCTAAATTATGGCACTATTACACAGTACCCCAGGCCAGAAACATAAACCCTTTTTCTGCTTTACCATCAACAGTAGATTACTAAATTTACTAAGTACTACTTTTAGAACTAGTGGTTCTCAAAGTGTGGTTCTCAGATCACCACCAGCCACAGTATCTAGGAACTTGTTAGAAATTCAAATTCTCAGACATAATAAATAAGAAACTCTGGGGATGGAGACAGGAGTCTGTGTCAATATGTCTTCTAGGGGATTTTTGACGCACACTCAAGTCTGAGGGCCCATATTCTAAACTACTAGTTGTTAATCCTAAGAACTCATGGCTGGGCTTCAGGAAAACCAAAAAGCACATGATAGTATGTCTAAAATTGTATATCCATATATACTTCTCTGAGTAGATAGCTTTTATTCCTTTTATTTTCAATTGGGGCTAAGCAATTCCATATTTAGGACTACTTTCCATTACCACCACCACTTAATCTGTGATCCGGTCCCTTTGTCTCTGGTTTGCACCCTTTTCAATGTATCTCCATGTTGCAGACACAATGGTCATTCTAAAACATGAATCTGATCGCGGTCACTCTACTGCTCAAAGGTCTTCCATAGTTCCCAACAGGTTATGATAAAGTAAGTCACTTATGATAAAATGACCTCTTAGTTTGACAAACGACGCCTTTCATGAAGGCTTATTCTTCTGTATGCATCTCCAGTCATTCTCAGCTTTTGTTCTAGCAATAAACCTGACCGTTCTGGACCTCCCTTAGGCTCTCATACATCTCTGCCTTTGTACACTCTGCATGCTGTTTCTGGAAAGCCCTTCACTACTCCCCCTCCCTCTTTGCCTAATTTCTATTTCTTCAAGTTTCAATGCAACATGTCTACTGGGAAGTCTTTCACTAGGACTAAGTTTAAGTGGCCCTTCTACACACAGATTATTATCCCTCTGGTAATAGTTCTCAAACATTTTGGTCTTACGACCTGTTTACACTCTTAAACATTATTCAGGGCCCTAAGAGATTTATGGGCTATCGATCTATATTTACAATATTAATTTAATATTGCAAAACTCATTAAAATAATTATAAACCCCCTGGGTTAGTAATTAATGTTGTATTTTCATGATAAAATAGTATTTTCAAAAAAAATCTGAGAAGTGTTGTTTTACATTTTTCGAATCTCTAATGTCTGGTGTAATAAAAGGCAGCTGGATTTTTATATCTGTATATTTAATCTGTTGTGATGTGTTTTGGTTGAAACATGTGAACAATATTTGGTTTTACACAGATGTCAAACTGGAAATATGGTAGTTTCTTAGACTGCAGTTGCAATGTGACTGAATCTGAAATTGTATCAATGAACTTTTTGTATTGTTATATTAAAATCCAAGGTCTTACACTTTTATGACTTTTTTATTTTGTAAGAGCATGCATTAGTTATTTTGAAAATAGTTGTTCATTGAGTTGAAGAGATTGTCCCAATATCCACAAATTTCCTTATAATGTCAAAAGTATATTTGTTAACATCAGTGGTATTTATAGTAGAAAAGTCTTGAAGTACTGGAAAACTCTTGAGCTCAACATGGTGGATATAGGCTTTACAAATTTTGGATTTTTGCGTGAAAACTCAAACTTAACAAATGCTTTTGCTGGTGACAATCATTTTACTTGGGCACGTAGCAGAAGAATTTACCATTTATACATTAAAATGACATGTACACTAGGGTGAAGACAAGTAAAATGAATGATTCTGACGCCTTGGTCATGGTCATTCTTCAGTTAAACTAGATTATTTAAAACATCTTACATTTTGTATGCTGTGAGTGCAAGGAGGTGAAGACGACAAAATCCAGCTATTAGTGCAGTTTGGTTCCACTGACTTGATTCCTGCTAGGGTGCCAGCAGTTAAATCTATTATTGCTTTTACACCGTTAGTGCAAATGTTAACAAAGTTAAAAAGGTAAGTAAAGTCCTAGTATTGTTATAAGTCTTGTTCGACCTGTGGACCCCCGGAAAGTTTCCTCCAGGCCCTTCAGAGTTCTGTGGATGGCATTTTGGGAACAGCTGTCCCAGATCCACATGCTACTGTTGGTTGTCTCTCATTAGGCTGCAATTTCTCTGTGGACGGTCTGTAACTGTCTTTTATGTGCTCTTGCCTAACAATGTCTGGTGTAAAACTATAAATACCAGTACCTGTGGAAAGAGAGAATAAATAAGTTACAAACAACGACCATATATAGCCTCAATCTTGCTACCTATCCTTAATTTACACGTTTTGCAAAATTTTCTTTTTCACAGCTTTGACACTGGCCAATTTTTTAAATAGTTGGGATGGAGGAGTTGCCTGGTATTATAACGACGCGTTACAGTTTGGTTAAGTATGGTTAAGAATTCATCGGTGATGCTAGGGAGTCATTCCTCTCCCGCACTAGCAGGTCAGATCTTTTAGTTCCCCTTTCGTTTCGTAGTCCTACCTAGGCACTGGCAAGAGCTGGATCTCTCACGTTTACATGAACACAAGACTTTGGGCGAGTCGTAAACCGGTTAGGAAAATCGATAATAACTTTTGAGGGGGAAACAGGAGCAAGAGCAACAGCTTCACTGAACCCCAAGACCTAGCCTCGCGAGATGCGCCGGGTTGCCGGAGCGACGCTTCCGGCCGGCGCGCGCAGCCGTGGGAGCAGGCGAGTTGGGAAATAGGCGGCTAGACCTGCCCGCCGCCGTGAATTTGCCAGCGGGAGCGCGCTCGCGGCCGTGCGTGCTCCGTTTTCCCGGCTCTGTCGCTGACGCGTCGTGGACGTTGGGGAACCGGAGGGAGCGGCAGCAGGAGCGGGATGAACAGCGGCGGAGGCTTCGGTTTGGGTTTAGGCTTCGGCCTCACCCCTACAGCGGTGATTCAGGTGACGAATCTGTCGTCGGCGGTGACCAGCGAGCAGATGCGGACCCTTTTTTCCTTCCTAGGAGAAATCGAGGAGCTGCGTCTCTACCCCCCGGAGTAAGTGCTCAAGCTTGGCTGGGGGAGGGGCACGGGCTCTGTAGAGACCTGGGGACCGCGGCGCGCGGTGAAGAGCGCGGAACGGGGGCGCGCGGGCCCGTCACGTGACCGCTTGGTCTTACCTTGGTGCCCACGTTTGAGTAGGGCACCGGAGTCCGGGGCCCCTCAATCCCACCCTTCTTGTTAGTCAGACTTGTGCGATTTAACCTCTGCACCGAACCCTTAACAAAGGTTGCCTTTTTCGTGCCTTCCGGACTTGTGCTCGTCGTTGATTCCTTCAATTCAGGGTCCCCCCCCTCCCCTTTTTTCCCGAACTTAAGATGGCTGCAGGTGGGCCCCGAATAGTCCTCCCGGCTTTCGTCTAGTGTGTAATGTGAAAATCGCCGAGACTGCGCCGGAGAAACTGTCCAGTTCTCAGGGCCTAGTGTCAGGCCGTTATTGCTGAAACGAGAAAGCCTGGAATTAGGATGGAGTCAGAGCCATATTTGTTTTCAGGGTGGTGTTCACAAATTTAGCATCATGTTGATTAACCGAGCCCATCCATGTTGTGAAATGAGCATGTCTATTCACCCTTTTGGCAACAGATTAAAATTTCTTCCTGGAAGGTCACACTGTCCTAAACCTTCTGGAAAAAGTATTAGTTGGTGCAGGATGATTTCTGCTGTATACTTTTAAAAGTCCGGAAAGGCCTGGCATTCACAGGTCAAGGACACTTCCTAAGCAGCGTATTTTGAAGTAAGATTTCCCTTGTACAATGCCACCTTCTCAAAAAACTTATAAAGGATTTGTGGGTTATTTAAATCTTACACGCATAACCTTTTTTTTAAAGATAGAGCTTAGAATTTTAAAATCCTCAGTATTGTTTATTGTGTCGAAATCCTTTGAAAGAAGAGAGCAGAGTTGCCCAAGAGTTTTCTTTTTAAAAAATGTGACTTTTTGGTTTATTTCATAGTGATGCATGTAAATTTTCTTCAGTTTTCTGTCTTTTGAGTATATCGCATTGCATAGATATTGATAAAAGTTGATATTTGGACTTTTAAACTTTAAATATTTTTGCCTCTACTTCTATTTTGAAGTAATTCATGCATAGAGGAAAGTTGAAAGAACCCATGTACCTTCACCGGCATTCGTCGTCTGCCGCAGTTGATTTCTTTCCTTCTGTCTACCGCTGCCCATCTCCACCTCTACTCGCCCTCTTTCCCATCCTTCTCAAAGTATGTAGTTGCAGACACCTTGACTCTTCATCCCTCAGCACTTAAGTGTGTCTCTCTTAAGGACAGTACATTCTCCTACAATACCACAATACTATTGATGTGTACAAGAAATTTAACATTGATAAAGTAATATGTAACATTTGTATGTAAGTTTCCCCAAATATTCTAATAATTTTTATTTCTTTTTTTGATTTGGGGTATAATTGGAGACCACCATCGCATTTGGTTATCTCCTTTAATCTAAAACAGTCCCCTGTCACCTTTTTAAAAGTCTTTTATGACGCTGATATTTTGTCTTGTAGTTTGTTTTTGTAGAATGATAATCTGAGTTTATGTAGATAGTTTCTACATGGTTATATTCAGGTAATACATTTTTGACAAGAAAACTTAATACAACAATATGCACATACATTTTTGTCGACTAGCTGTGGCATATGTAGCGCTGACCACCTTATTAAAAAACTTTTGAAAATGCTTTCTGTAATCTCTTGTTTTAACCAAAACATTTCTTAATTGAGAAGTGCTTGGAGTGCTGTATCTTGCAAAAATTGGAATCAAGCAATAAAATACTTTGTACATAAACCCTTGCAAACTAACCTTGCTTTTAATTAAGGTTGTAATAAGGTGTCCTGAGGTAGAAATACATCACAAAATAGTCTTTACTGCCAACATAATACCACGTTTACATAGTTGAAATCTGAGCTTGAGTGGCAACATGCTGCCAGTAATTCTGACACTTAGTAATGAACTGTATTTTCGTTTGTTTGTTTTAAAGATTATGTAGTTTTAGAGGGAAGGGAGGAGAGAGGAAAAGAAACGTTGATGTGCTGTGAGGGAAACATCCATTGGCTGTCTTTTGCACATCCTCAAACAGGGACCTGGCCGGCCACCCAGGCATGTGCCATGCTCAGGATGTCACTTAACCCACTGAGCCACACCAGTCAGGACTCTTGAACTGTTTTTTGAATTCAAGTGTTAATTACTTGCAGTATAAAATTCAAAGAGAATAAAAAGCTTTTTACTTGAACATGATACTTTAATTTGGAGTGAGTGAGTCACAAACTGTAATGTGTTTGCAAAATTGTAACATAAATATAACACATATGGGCCAGACAAAACCCTTAACCAGTTTTCCATAAGTGCAACCCCTTCCTTATCCCTGTTTTTCAAAAATATTGGCGTGCTTTAATGAAGTTACAATCTGGTTGGTATGTTAAAGCTGTTTGCAAATTTGGGCTGAAATGGATACCAGTGCAATAGTAATAGTTGTATTGAAGACGTAATTGTTTTGCAATGTTACAGAAATAGTATTTTATGATTAATACTTAGAAGCTGAGTAGAAATTTATTTCTTTGATGGAATGTGAAAATAGTTTGTCATTAACATTTCAATGTGAGTGACAGTAAGAAATCTTTGCAGCAAGCTTTTTATTACGGTATAATATGCATACAGAAAAGTGCATGGAGAAGTGCACTTATCCAAAGTGAACTTCAGTACGAACTGTGTAACCAGCACCCAGATCAGAATGTCTACACCCTAGAAATTCCACTGTGCCTACCTTCACAGGGTAGTCCTACCCTGATTTCTAACATTAACTGTTGATTTTTTCCTTGCTGGTTTTCGTTACATCTCTGGTCTTCAGAGGTACTAATAACAAAGGCAAAATCTGTCAACTAGTTAAATTTATTTTAAAAAATGTAACCAGTAGAGTCACTTTATGAAAAATAGAGAAAAAGGAACATCACCTGTGATTCTACTACTCTGTCAAAACCTTTCTATTTCCAAGTGTTTTCTTCAAGTCTTTTTTATATGTGTTTATTTTGATACAGTGTGATGAAAGGATTTATACACCATGGGTTAAACTTTTACACCCAACATATAATAAACATTTTTCATATTGTTGTGTTTTATTTATAGTAATAATATTTACAGACATTTGTCATCAGTGTTTGTGTGTTTTTGAAATTTTGTTTTTGAAATAGAATATGTTGGCTGCTCTTTTTGTTTTTGGTGTGTGTGTAAATAAGTCAGTGGATTTTAGGTAGAAGTGAGCATTTGAAATGTGTACTTTGATTGTCAACCATGATTGGTGCTCTGGTATTTATTGGGTAAGTGTTAGTCATCATATTAGAAAGTCTTGTGCAAGGAAGAATTGTACCATGCAGAGCACCACTGGAGTCCTGCTGAGAAACCCTGTTACAATTTCTGTGTTATATTTTCATATGTAAAATCATATACTTTGTCCATGTTTTTTATTATATTCTTTGTGATAGATCCTTAGAGGGTATTAATATAATAAAATAGTATATTACTATCACATTGTCTTTTAAAAAATTGTGCAGTGTCATCACCATGGTTAACGAAAAACCAAATAACCAGTTCAGGCCCAGGAAATTTAAATGATGTTCAAAAAGTTGGTTCTGTGATTTCTGCATTAAACTCTCAGGAATTCTGATGGAAAAACAAACAATTGCCCATACCTGTGTGGTTCAGTTGTTTAGGCATCATTCCGCAAAGTGGAAAAGGTCCCCGTTAGATCCCCTGTGGGGCACATGCCTGGGTTGCAGGCCCAGTGCTCTTGTTGGGGTGCTTGCTAGAGGCAATCTGTGGATGTTTCTTTCTAACCTGGATGTTTTTCTTCTTCTCTCCCCCCTTCCCCCCTAAAAATAAATAACATCTTTCAAAAATTAAAAGAAAAGCACAAAAACAATTGTAGAAAGTTTTATATTTTAAAAAACAACAATTCAACAAATGAGGTCCAAGTAAAATCTGGTATTTGAGTACTGCTACTTTCCTTAGAGGCATATGTTTAGACCAAATTAAACCTGAAAAGTTGTTATGAAATGATAATCCTATTAAATTTAAGAAAAAGTCAGTTTTTTTTAAATACTCACCTGAGCATATGCTCATTGATTTGAGGGAGGGAGGGAAGGAGAAGAGAGAGAAACATCTGCATGAGAAACATCAATTGGTTTCCTCCTGTATGCACCTTGACCAGGGATTGAACCCACACCCAGGTATATGCCCTGACTGGGGTTGAACCCGCAATCTTCTGGTGTATGGTATGGCGCTCCAACCAACTGAACCACTTGGCCAGGGCAAAAAGTGAATCTAATAGAGAGAAAGCTTTAAATATAAGATTTGGAAACATACTGATATGTAATTTACCAAGACTAATTATCTGTATTTCTGCTTGTCACTGTATCATAATTTAGCCCCTAATGTTCAAAATAAAATAGTGTTACTACCTCTCCTGAAAAGTTTAAATGTTTACATTTGTTTAAATAACTATAGGTTGATCTTTACTCTATTTTAAGAAAGGTAATTGGAGATAAAAGTGAAGAAAATTGCTTAAAGTGGTGATGTAGCTGTGTCTACTATCCATGCTCCTATGATAATGCTGTTCAGAATAGACCAGATTTTTTTTAAAGATTGTATTTATTTATTTTTAGAGAGAGGTGAAGGGAGGGAAAAAAAGAGAAAGAGACATCGATTGATTGCCTCTGTCACACGCCCTGACTGGGGACTGAACCACCACCCGGGCTTGTGCGCTGACCGGAAATGGAACCAGCAGCCTTTTGCTTTTCAGGATGATGCCCACACTGGTCAGGGCTAGACCAGAATTTTTTATTTGTTTCTGGCCTTCCCAAACCTTGGTGTCATGTCTTAACAGGTAGTTGCTTTACTAACCAGGCTCACATTTTCTGTACCTGTTTTAGATGATTTGGAAATGTGTTTTTAGTTTTCGGTGGTGATTATTTCAGTTTTCTTTCTTTCACAAAAGTATCTGTCAATTTGGGAAATGTAGTTTTAGTGCTGGCTTGTCAGCTTCTTGATTTCAGTGCTAAAAAAGAGTACACTTGTTGCAGTTGTTAGAGCTTTAATAGCTCATTGTAGTTGCAGATTTTTTTGGTTCCAAAAGACAGAAACAGTTCTATGGAACCTAGCTTTAGAAGAGACATTGAAAAGATAAGATTTCACTAAACAGCCAGGCCTCATGGGAGCTGGGACTGGGAACCAGAAGGGTTTCAGCATCCAAGGTAAAAAGCCTCTTTTTAGAGGCATTGTCAGCTCAGTTTGTTTCTGTGTATCTGCTCAATTTCTTTACAGACCTATTCCCTACTCTCACCTGGCATCTGGCCCAAGTCCTGACTAAGTGACTTTCCAGGCAAAAGAAAGAGAACCTGACTGTTCCCAGTCCATTTGGTCAAGCTACCCAAATTATTGGTTGCTGGTTAGCCAGTGAAATGGGCCCTGGTATCATGTGGCTAATCAGTTGTGGCTAGAAGTTTACATCTGTTGAGGGTTTCACATAGGAAACTGATAAGGTCTGTGCTGAAAATATGTAGAATGCTTTGGTAGCACATACATGATGGGTACCTAATCACTTTGATATCTTAAAATGGCTTTCCAGGAAACTTGAGCCTTGAAGAAAAGTTTCAAAAAGGGAGTTACAGAAGACATCGTAAACAAATGGAACAGCATGTACAAAGATGGCCCAGATGTTCTGGATTCTGGGAACCCCAAGTATTTTTATGCCTGGATTTTGGGTGCATTTAGACAATAAAGCAAGAACAGAGGGTGTCTTTGAGGAAATATAAACAATGGAGTGACATGATGAAATTCAGGGTTTAGAAAGATCACTCTGGCAGCTTTTGTGGAAGACTGTTAATAAGGAGTTGAGATTTGAGGCAGTGTGATTGGTTGTGAGCCATTGTATTGACACAAATGAGGAATGATGAGGGCCTGAATTAATGTGACACATATGTGGGGGGTAGTCTTTATAGCATATAGTGAACAATTGTTTGAAGAAGGGAGAAGGGTCAAAGAGAGAAACAACCTCCAAATCTCAAGAGATTGATTTGAAAAAGATTCATTCTTACACTAAACTGGTAAGGTGGGGAACTCTACTCATTGTGACACTCTGAGATGAGGCTGATTTATCAGCCGCCCATCTCTTGAATGTTGCTGGTCACTGTGGCAGAGGGAAAGAGCTGAGCGATGGCCCATGAAGCTACTGAATAGTGACAAGGCAGTTTTGCTCGAATTTAATTGGCCAAAGGAAATTGCATGGCTACACTTCAAGGAACAAAGAAATGGAATTTTACCATGTAGCCACGAGATTTGGAAATATTTGTTGAACAGTACTAATGGTGCTTACATTAGTGACTCCCAAATTTCTGACTCAGCTAAGTAGTTGAGATATGAAGTATAGGACAATGGGCAGGACTGGTGAGGAAGAATGATGAATTTTAAGACTTGATAAGTTAAGGTTAGTTCTGGTGACTATTAAGGTGTAATATTCCAGCTGTCCCTTGGAACTAGGAAGCTAGAGCTTGGACACTTAGTAATGTAAGGGTGAGTTAAGTGTGGATGCAAAGGTATTCACCTCAGAGACAAATGCATGAAGTGGTTGACTTGATGTTGAGGCGAGGATTATTGGAGTGGGCTCCCTTGAAGCCTGAATTGAATGGCATCAGGTGGGAGTGAATTGAATTGAGTTGGGTTGGGTAAGAAAGGGTAGAGCTTTACTTTATTTTTGCAACTTTAGCTTAGGTTAGTAATAATATGAGTAGTTTCAAGTTCTAAATGCAAATATATTTTATTACAGTTTTTTAAATCCTCTTCTGAGGATATATTTGTTTAATTGCTTTTAGAGAGAGAGGAAGGGGGGAGAAAGAGGCAGACAGACAATGATGTGAGAGAGAAACATCCACTGTTGTATTTGCTGGTTTACCTTGCCCCTACTGGAATTGAACCTGCAACCTTTTGGTGCACAGGATGGTGCTCCAACCAACTGGCCACCTGGCCAGGTCTATTTGATCTAAGTTTTAGATAGCATAAATATATATTTTTTACTATTATCAAGATGGATTTGTTGCTGTATGTGAAAGATATTTTTATGTTAAAAGTAATGAATATTTGCAAAGTTACTAATTAAACAGTACAGTAAGATTGTTTTAAAATTTTTGGTTAGTTGAATGGTAAAGGTTGCTTGAAATTTGGAATGAGATGGTTAGATTTTAAGTTCCATCTGTGCCATTTACTGCCAGCTCTAGGATTATAGTCAATTTCCTTGCCCTGTTTTATAAACAAAATTATTGTTATCGCAAAAGACATATTTATCAAATGATCTCTTCTTTTTTAGTGTGAAAAACCTTAATGATTTAAAGTATTGTACATTTATGTTATATAGGTATATATTTTGTTTGGGTCTTTTTTCCTTGCTAAAGAAAATTAAGTCTTTACATTAAAGTAATTATGGACAGGTTAACAAAATGATCGTCCATGAGGAAAGTGTATTTTGCAGTCTGAGAAGATGGATTCATACTATGGAAAAATTGTTTTCATCTGTGCTGTGTCTGGTTTCTTTTTACTATAAGCCTGCCTAGATTGAATTGAATCTAGTAGTACTCATAAGAGTCTTTACTCTTTTGCATATAATGTGTAAAGTTTTGTGTGTGAAATCTTTTCCCTGGAAAATCACAATGCTGCTGCCTAGCCTGAAGGAGTCTAGTATATACAGGAGACCTTAATATTAATTCCATGTTGTCTCATTGTTTCTAAGACTGTTAGGAAGTTTTTAGAGATTTAAATATGCCAGGGAAGGGTTAAAAGTGGTTATAAAATTTTTAAGTCTTGAGGATTGGGGCTGTTATAAATGGATTTTGCCTATTCATACATTGGTTCAGCATCTTTGGGTTAAGCAGCTGTTTTCACATTTCACTCAGAATAAAAATTTAAAGTTTTTAAATTTAAATTTCATACAAATAAGGCTGATAGCCTATCTAGATTGCCATCAGTCTTTGCAGACAAATCACAGTTAAAAGAATAAGTTTTGTTATTTTATGTCTTAATGATCCTTAGCAACAAAACTTTATAAGTCTTGATTACATGAGATTATGTAAGATCTGAGAAAAAATTGAATGAAAATGCCAAAACCAATCAAACGTTTATATATCTAATTGTTTTTCTTTTTATCTTGCAGCAACACACCTCTTGCTTTTTCTTCCAAAGTATGTTATGTTAAGTTTCGTGACCCATCAAGTGTTGGCGTGGCCCAGCATCTAACTAACACGGTTTTTATTGACAGAGCTCTGATAGTTGTTCCTTGTGCAGAAGGTTGGTATTTCACATGTTTTTTTTCCTATTATTTTAATCTCTGTCCTCTTTGTTAACTAACTGTGGTTTTCTTAGAAATTGGCAAGTAGATATCACTTTGGCATATGTGTATATATGTGAGAATGAAATTTGGAAAAGAGACTTTTTACTAATAAAATATATTAAAATGGTTCACTTGTTACTTAACATAAGTTTAATAAATAGCTAAACATTTAAGAAATTTATAAATTACTTGGCTTCTCTGGTTTACTTTGGCTTTCTGTAGTCGATTGGTAAGTTGCAAAGAAAGCTTTCTGAAATTAAAGAAAAAGTAGGTTGGTTCAGGAAATTATTTTAAATATGTAAATTAGTAAGCCCTTGCCTCTTTGTGTACCAAGTTAGTATTACATAAATAAAAAGTGTACACATCTCTGCCAAATTGGGATTAAGTGATATTTATGTTTTTAAGAAAAACATTAATAATTAAAACTTGAAAGTATTCTCTTAAGGTAATTTACCTTGTAACTGAGACCATTATTTCATATTCAGGATAATTGTTTGCTATGCAACTGTAATTTACTTTTTTCTTCTGCCTTTTTTTGGGGTGGGTATTGTAATTAAAGAAAAATCGTGAAACGCAAATTGCCTCCATTAAGGAAATAGTTGTTGAAGATGTGAACAAGGCTGTGGCCTTACAGTTATTTGTTAAATTTTACGACTTAACTTGCTTTAAGAGCTAATTGTTACTAATATTTATTTTTTAGTAACTTCTATTTACAGAGCCACTCATATAATAAGCCGTGCTGAATTTGACAGTTCTGGTGTGTAATTAACTTACTCAGAGCACTGACTGTGGCATGTGTACATGGATTTTAGAATTGGGTTATTACAATTTAAATGTCTTTAAGCTGTATTTTTACTGGTGGATGGTAGTAACTTTACAACATAAAAATTTTACTTGAAACAATGTAATGTACTCTCATATGTAATGTTTTAAAACCTCTTTGAAAAACCAGGCTAACAATAAAATAACATGCATAAAATAACATTATACATGTTATTTTATAGTTTCAAGGTTTTATACTTATTTCAGAATGCTATTCTGAGATGTTAAAAACATTAGTCACATACAAGTATCATTCTGTTATTTTTGGAGTCCCAAAATAGAACATTCTGAATTTTTTTCAGATGAATTCTAAAGTAGTTTTCCCATCCATGCCTAGGAGTTAGAGTGGGGTAGACAGAATAAAAATGTATTATTTGCTAAATCTGTCCTTATCTACTGATATATAAGGGGGCAATGAGCCCAGAATTGGAGAGTAAGATGAAAAAAGAGCTGGTAGTGGTTTAGTTCTGCAAACCAAGTTCATACCGATTTCATACCTACTAAATTGCATGGGGAAAAGTCAGGTAGAATGTTTATTGAACAGGAATATTAATTATTATATCAGTAAAATATGCCATCAGCAACACAGGTTCTGTATTATGTTTGCTTTTTACTGAATTAGAAGGAGGAATTTTATCAGTTATTGCTTTGTTGGAACCTTACTATAGTCCCATAGAATTTTTTTAATGTAGTATTTGAGAAGCCCTGGCTGTGATTTATCAAAAATGTTCAAGGTTATGGGCAGGTAGAGGTTCCTTGTTTTGCTTTTTTTTTTGCTTGATAGAGATGAATAAATGTACATTATGCTAGCTTTTCACTTTTTTAAATATAATTTTGAGGCAGAGTTTCACTGTTTTTGAACTTAAAAACTTAAATATTTTTATTGTAATTTAGTTACAAGTATTTTAGAACACTTACCTATAATCAGTATTAGGAAAACATTCAGATAACAATTTTTCATTAAACTATATACAATAGAGATGAATTTATAGAACCTAAAGGATGTCATAGTGAGCTCTTAAAGATCTGATTATGCACTGCAAGCAAAGTAACAATGTATTATCTTTTGTACCAAAAAAGATGATAAAGTGAGTTTGAAATAAACCAAAGGAAAGAGTTCTATTGGAGTAAGTTCTGTGAATGATGTGCTGTAGTGCTGTAAGCAGTGTTCTGTTTACTTCACTGATTCCATTCTCTCCTTGCTGTTGTAGAAACAGCATTATGAAAGAAATGAGCAAACCATAGAACAAAATTTTAAGAAAAGTTTTTCAGTTTCTGTCAATTTGCTGTTTTTTAAAAAAAATTATAGACAGTATGATGAGACGATCCTGAGCTGTATAAGTAATGTGTGATGTGTAATAGTTTCATACATCTTAAGCATTAGCTATTGTTAATAAAACATGCCATTTCAAAATAAAATATACTTTTGTTATACTTGTCTAAATATGACCTCTTTTTGTTGTTGTGTGCATCTCAGATTTATTTTTATAAATGTTAACACTTAGAAAAAGATAAGGTCAGACATAACAAGGGTGTCAGCCTAATCATCAGTCATAATTTTATGTCCACATTTTCTGGTAGATGGATTTTGACTATTAATTTGGTTTTGTATGTTTTCTCTATGTGATATTTGTGCATTATTAGATGACTAGACTGGCCAAGGCAGACCTGTTACACTTGCCTGACACTTGCCTGAGTTAGGCATTGTTTGCCATGCCACTAAACCGGCCGTCAAGTGAAACCTTCATTGGGGAAATGAGATCGGAGTCTGAACCGCAGAAGATGGACGCCCTGTCTCTGTTTTTTATTGTTTTACTTTAATTTCATTTCTTTTTATTTTGTCCCTTTTTTGTTTTTGTTTTGTTAAATCTCTTTCACTTTAACTTGTGAGCTGGTTTTCCAGTTCTTTGTAAATGGTATTCCATTAAGGGTTCATAACATTGCATTGCAAAATATATGGGGAGATGATCAGCAGAGCTCAACCTTAAGATAAAATAAATTTTCACAGTAAATTAAGATAGTGTTAAGGAGACTGTACGAATCTTAATTGGTGTTCATAGACTGATTAGGTACATTTTGTTCTTGAAACACTGATAAGATTATTAGAAACATTTTCTGATCTCAGTGCAACATTTTTGCAGTTTTTCTTCCAAGTTGACATCTTTTTAAAAAACCCAACTGATAGCAACCTTCCTGCTAGAATTTTAGGCATACAGAATCAGGGAAAATAAATAAATTTCTTGCAACAATCTGTGTGTGGGTAGAGGACACAAAGAAACTTCTACTTTTATGGTAGTTATTCATTACAGAAAATAACATTTCCCTGACTTATAAAGACTTCAGTTGCCTACAAGGAAAATGGATATTAGAGAAACTATTGAATACTTAGTTGTGTATGTTTCTCTTGTTTGCTTGAACTTTTTGTTGAAAAATATTGAAAGGCTAGTAGGTTTTAAAAAGATTTTGAGATTAGGACTAGTACTTTAATACTAAGAAACATTGTTCTCAGTTGTCATTGAGTATAATTTAGGAAGAATGCTGGATACTCATTTGTTTTATGTTAGTATTTACAGGGTAAATTTGATAGAATTCTATCTTGGAAGTTAAGTAATGGAATTTCATTTTTAAAGTATTTTTAATAGTAATTAGAGTAAGAAAAAATAGTGTGCTTACAGTTAGACTTTATAATAGTTTTTTACTAGTGTGAGGCAATGAGAATCAGATCATCTCATCTACTGATGCTTTTTTTAAAAGCCAAAAGTGAAAGTCTTTATAATAAGTATTCAACGTTTGGCCTGTGTTGAATACCTTTTTTGTTTGGGTAGTCCTTCTACATTCTCTGGTATGGATAATTTGGCTTATTTAATTGACAGATAATATTCAGTTGGGACTTTACTAGATTGGAACTCTTGTTTTTTTAGATACATAAATTAGAGTAGCAAAGTACAGGGTTTTTACCTTAGGACCTCAGTTGCTTTATCAAGATGTGTTCGGGTTTTACAAACATTTAAAAAATAATTCCTATTTAAAACAGGTCTGATAACAATATATGTAGATAGTATATTTGTGGGTATACAGATGTGTTAATACTAGTAACTAATATAAAGTTATTGTTATTTGATGTTTTCAGTTAGGCCGCCTACCTTTCATTTATCTTTATGCATGTTTAAAAAAATCTGTGCTTATGCAGAATTTATACTGAAATAATAAAATAACTTTGTTTTTGAAATTAGTAGATTAAAGTAATACAGGGTTAGATGTTGCAAAGCTGAGGAAAAAGTAGACATTTGTTAAAGCTAATAAAATGTCTTTTTTTTTGTTCCTATAAGCAAGGTGTACCCATTATTTGAAGCAAGTTTTAAAATCCATCTTGAATTCCATTCATGTTTAGAGCTGTGTTTAGATAATATTGTTTAGAGGTTTATCTCTGTATATCTGGTTGTTTCAAATAGTGTTTTTACCACTAAAACCCATCATGGTGCTTTTGAAAATTTATTCCATATGCTATTTTCAATTTAGCATGACTTTGTATACAGTGTTTTAAATTACTTTTGAAGAATTCATAATGGAAATGCATAGCTAATTATGAGTAGTTCTTCTAAAATAGGTATATGTAGTCAGCTTTTTTAGACATAATTTTTGGGGGGTTGGGGTGTAAGAGAGATTCAGGAAAAATGTTTGAGATTTTCAGTCCTTATCAAAATTAATTGATTAGAATTCAGTAATTAAATATGGAAAATTGATGTACTTATTTCAGAGTAACTTTTTCAGCTTTTAGTCACAGGAATTTTTTTCTTAGGATCTACAATTATTTCAGTATTATTGTTATTAGGCATTTGAGATGTTTATAAGCAATACACTTAGGCATCAGCTACTCCTCTTCAGATAAGTATGCATAAATTGGTTCTAAAAGTCAATGGTTTAAAAGTTTCCTAAGACTAAGGAAACTTAGTTTTTTGTTAGGTATTCTAAAACAATTTAGCAGTTTTCCTAGAGATGTTCTTGGAACCTGGATTCTTTTGCGCATTTCTGACATTGTTGATGAGGTTCCTTGTTAACTAAATGAGTACAGGCTTCCTTTTAAATTGAAGCTGATTACATGCAGTAGGTTTTTGGGTTTTTTTTTTCTGTCTACTTGAAATTGAATGGAATTTATTGAAAGGGTTATCAAAATTGTTTGCATCACAAGTAGGTAGTTTCAATAACAGCATAGGGGCACTCAGTAAGGAACAAATTTCAATTTGCTTTTTCTTTTTCTTTTTTTTAACTAATTTGGTTATTTGCCATTTCTGGGGATTAAACTTTAAAAAATGTTCTTCTTTTCTGTATCTGATGTTCTGTGTGCTATTAGTGATGCAGCCAACACGAACGGTTGTCATGTGTAACACAACTTTCGATCACCGCGAAAACACCGTCCTGGGAAAGCGTCCATGCTTGATATCGTTTGGTTCATGAACATTAAGTTTCCAGTACAGGTGACCCATAGCTCAAAGTGTTAAATAATTGTCTACATTATTCAATTTTTAAAATAATATTCCATTAATGAGATTGTTAGTCTTTGAAGTTTTGCTCACTTTTATTTTTCCTAGTAGAGCAGGATAAAAGGAAAGACTTAAGTTCTAATTTATTTCTTTATACGAATCTGATAGATTCATTTATTATTATTATTATTTTTTAAGTGCAAGGGTAATTGTAAAATCATAGTGTAAATTTTGTGTGGTGTTTCTGCTTTTTGTAATCTTTGAAACTTGCCTCTGCAGGTAAAATCCCAGAGGAATCCAAAGCCCTCTCTTTATTGACTCCTGCTCCAACCATGACGAGTCTGATGCCTGGTGCAGGCTTGCTTCCCATACCAACCCCAAATCCCTTGACTACAGTAAGTACAAGATGCCCTCTTCTGAAAGGGAGGAATAGGAATGTTCAACCATCTAATCAGTTGAATAAAGAGCTTAGAAAATTTTTATTTTGGTTCTGGCCAGCGTGGCTCCATTAATTGGAAGGTTGTCCCATAGACCGAAGGGTCCCAGGTTCGATTCTTGGTCATGGCACATACCTAGGTTGTGGGTTGGATCCCCAGTTGGCATGCGTACAATAAGGCAACCAGTTGATGTTTCTCCCTCACATCCATGTTTCTCTCCTGTTCTCTGTCCCCCCTCCCCCTTTCTCTCTCCAAAAGCAATGAAAAAAAGTCAGGTGAGGATTTTAAAAAAAAAACAACTTTTAACTTTGAATTTTTTTTTTAATGGAGAGGATCCGAAATGTCTACTTAAATTTTTTCCCTCATGTTGTCACTGACTTAAACTACTTTTTAGAATGTGGAAGTAATTGAAAGTGTATTTAAATTTGATTATTCTAGAAAATCAGTTATTGAAACTCAGCATTTTAGATAGCACAGTGAATTGAAAAATCTAGGTGACTGTATTTCCAGTTCATGAGGACTACATTTACTTTAAAAATATGAACTGATTCACAGCCTGATAATGGGAAAAAATATCTAAGAGAAGGATTTATCTGGGAAAATGTAACAAGGTAGAAACATGGCAAGATATTTTTTCATTAACTCTCTGGAATTAAATAGTAATAGTAATTTAATGCCTCCTTTGTGATTTCCTAGTGGGGTTAAAAAAGATACTGCTGTTAACTATGCTCTTAGTTTTTATGTAAAAGATTCTGATCATTTATTTTAAAAGAAGGGTCATTTTTCTTCCAAAGTAAACCCAAGACAATATATAAATCTTACTGTAATTGAAAGTTTTATCTAGCTTTGTAGTACTGGATTATTAAGGAGTGAACTCATAAACTTCATGATTGTAGTTAAATTGTCCAAGTTATAAAAATAGTTTCTGAAACTTTGAAGTGCAAGATTTTAGGTCTTTTTACTTTTACATGACGTTGTTCTGTTCTGCAGGAGACCTGCATTGTGATTTATAGGGGGAAATGCTTTTTAATTCAACAGTTGATCATTTGTATTGAGCTTTGTAGAAATTTTATTTTGGGTATATTTGGGTAAATTTTAATATGTTAATCCCTAGATCACTACCCTTCCTACCCCCTATATTTTCTTTCCATCTTGAAAATCCTTAGTAATTTTACTGTTTAAATTAGCTCCTAAGTGTAATGCTAAAGTGTTGCCTACTGTTTCTAAGGGTTGGAAGACTGTGATGTGCCTTACAGAGAAAATATGTGTTAGATAGGGTTCATTCAGGAAGGGGTTGATAGTGCTTTTGGCGATGAGCTCAGTGTTAATGAATCGACAATACATATTAAATAAGGTGTCTTTAAACAGAAATACACATGAAACAAAAGTATGTGTTGGTTGATGGAGATATTGTGACCAGAGGCATGTAGGAATCTAGCCCTGTATTTTCCTTAGGAGCAATGATTCAGTATTCAATAATACAGTGTTGTGGCAACTTTATAGGTCATAACTATTGCAGATAATGTGGATTGACTATCTGTTTTTAGTGTTGAGTTTAAAAGGAGGTAAGACATCCAGATAGTTAAGACATATGTTGCATTTCTAAATACATTAAAAACCACCGTGACCTCACTTTCAATAATTTAGACATACATCTGGCTTAAAGTTAGGAGTCCCTAGTTTCTTCCCATTCTTACTGAGTTGATCACATCTGTTCAAGATTAGAGAATGATTAATTTCTGTAAATATTATTATTTGTTTATTTTTAGAGGGGAATGGAGCGAGAAATAGAGGGAGAGAAACACTGGTCAGTTGTCTCTTGTACATGCTGTGACTAGGCACCAAACCTACATCCCAGGCATGTGCCCTGACTGGGAATCAAACCAGTGACCTTTGGCTCTGCCGGATGACACCCAACCAACTGAACTCTACCAGCCGGCGTGAGAATGATAATTTTTGATACTAACAAAAAATATGTTCTTTTTCTTTTTTAAATAGCTGGGTGTTTCCCTTAGCAGCTTGGGAGCTATACCAGCTGCAGCACTAGACCCCAATATTGCAACACTTGGAGAGATACCACAGCCACCACTTATGGGAAATGTGGATCCTTCCAAAATTGATGAAATCAGGAGAACAGTCTATGTTGGCAATTTGAATTCCCAGGTAATGAAGAAACTGATTCTTTCCTACTTCTTAAAAATCATACAGATTGATAAAGTAATATTTACCTGATTTTTCAAAAAAAAGAATATATTAAACTGTTACTTTGTTTCTTTAGACAACGACAGCTGATCAGCTACTTGAATTTTTTAAACAAGTTGGGGAAGTGAAGTTTGTACGGATGGCAGGTGATGAGACTCAGCCAACTCGGTTTGCTTTTGTGGAATTTGCAGACCAAAATTCTGTACCAAGGGCCCTTGCTTTTAATGGAGTTATGTTTGGAGACAGGCCACTGAAGTAAGAAACCCTAAACAAAGAAATTTTAATGATTTTGAAAAACTTTATTTTTGTTGTAATTAAGGCTTTTTTTCTTTTTAATAGTAATTGGCAATTTGTGGAAAGGAAGACTTTTTGTGTTAAGTAAAATGAATGCCTGACATACCTTTCATTTTAGCCTTTGTGTTTGTATTTGAAGACATGTTATTTTCTAAGGTCAAGTTTAATGTTAATGTTGTTTACATACTCCACATAATGACTGTAGGGTTTTTTTCCATAAGCTTTAACAAGTCAGGTTGGTTCTGTATTATGACTAGACTGCTGGACAGTTTAACATATGGGTTGAACTTTAATAATACAGTTATTACTGTAAAAAATTCTTACTAGAATTTTTGGTAAATCCAAAATCCCAAGAAGAAAATAATGTTCAATACCCAGAAATGATTTAAATCATACATTTTGAGTTTTACAGTTGGCTCACATATTGGTTTGCAAAATGAAAAAATGATGTAGCCTGTAAGGTACTCAGTACCAGAAATTCTATTTCATGCAGATTATTGAGGTAACAGTTTTATCTGAATTTCATAGGCAGTTGCCTTAGTTATACAATTTGATCAGGATGCTGCTATTAAAGGATAAATATTTGTAACTGTTCTTAGTGAATGCTCGTCTTCTCACTGTGGAAGGGGTAATAAGTGAGGTAGACCAAATTCATCTGTGTGCATCAGAGAAACCACTCTTACCTGTAGAGAAAGTGTTTTATTAGACGTCTCCCACATTCAGACTGTGTTACTCAGCTGTGGTCCAGCTTCCCCTTTGTCTTCCCAGGGTACAGAGGTTATCAGCAAAATTTTATAATCTAAGAATAGAAATGATTTGTTTTAATATTGGTGTCAACATTTTATTATATTCTAAGCTGTGCAGGAAAGTAGTTGTCCTGGTCTATTCAAGTTGTTAAGTCAACTAGCATTCAGGTTTTTGACTTCATTAGCAAGAGATGATGGCAGGTGATAACATCATGGGATGAGATGCATCATGGTTTTGAGATTGGTATTGGTTATTCTGTATTTAGCTATATTACTCTCAATGTGTTTTCAGGATGTCGATTTATAAATATATGTATCACGTAAACATTTATTTCATGTTTTGTGAAAGGTGGTGTGTGTTTGTGATATGCTAATGTTTTTAATTTAGAATAAATCACTCCAACAATGCAATAGTAAAACCCCCTGAGATGACACCTCAGGCTGCAGCTAAGGAGTTAGAAGAAGTAATGAAGCGAGTACGAGAGGCTCAATCATTTATCTCAGCTGCTATTGAACCAGGTAAGACCATAGTGTTGTTACATAGGTCATAGTTTAAGATCATAGAATCTTAGAGCTGCAAGGAACTTTAGAAATTATCTTGTTCAGTCCCTTCATTTTATAAACAAGAAGACTGAAACTCAAGAAAGAGTAAGTGACTTATTAATGCCAAAGGTCAAAGAAGTACTTAGCACAAACATTCTTTTCCCCTGAAAGTGAATTGAGGCACATTGGCCTGAGTTGATCAGTTTTTATACTTTAAGAGCAAAATTAGTGCTTAAAACTGATTTGCTTAAAAGCAAAGTGTAAATGTTATTGCGAGGCTAAAAACAACAATCAGTATATTTAAAATATTATGATTAAGCAGACTCACTTTTTATCAAAGTTTTAATTTTAAAAATAAAAAAGAGAGTCCATGATCTAGGAAAAACACAGACATATTTTAGCAAGGCAAAAAGAACACCTACCTTTTCAAACTTTTGTGTTCCTAACAAAAATTTCAAAATCAAGTCTAAAAATGTCTAGATGGTTTACATTTGAGCAAATTTTCTAAATTAGCACTCAGAATTTAAGTTTCAATTCTAGAAAATAAATGAAGGATTTAAAATCACTGTTATAGGAATTACAGACATGTTATAATCGTACATTATGGCAGCAACAAAATATTACGAACACCTGTTTATAATCATCTGGTTTATATGTACTGCTGCAGGGTGCTGCACTCAACGAGTTTATGCAATGACTTTCTTGGATGTTTCTGAAGGATAATTGCACAGGAGGAGGATGTACAGAGAGTAGGCCCCTTGCACTATGTGTGGTACATTCCCCTTGTGCCTGATTATTAACTGGGATCTTTAATTGTTCTGAGCTTACACTGCAAAGTGGTTTTTTCCTCCCAGAGTCTGGAAAGAGCAATGAAAGAAAAGGCGGTCGATCTCGTTCCCATACTCGTTCAAAATCCAGGTCTAGCTCAAAATCCCATTCTAGAAGGAAAAGATCACAATCAAAACACAGGTGAGAATTTCTGCCATCATTTTAAATTTTTTTGGTTTTGTATTTAAAATAGTTAAGAGGTTTCATCTAAATATCAGAATTTAGAAATTTTGTAGAGTTCACCAGGAAATATGGTTACCATTAAATTTTGTTTTAATTATAATACTACAGTTAAGAATGAAATTTTATCTAATTAATTTGTAATTTTTATTTCAATTTAATTTTCGTTTCAGAAGTTGGTTTTCTATCTGAATAAGATGCTCTGTTTCTGATTTTTGTAACAGTAAACTGGTCTTTATACAGAACTGGCAGAAACTTTTCATATTAGGAAAGGGAAACACCATGGGTAGGGTGATGCTGAAAATATCCCTGAGGTTGCAGGAGCTTACACCCCCGCCCCGTTCCCTTAAGGGCTGGGAAGTACATCCCCAGATCTTGTTTTCAGGTTGTTACCTATCTCCAGTACTTAGGGACTTGAAACATAGGAGTAACTTGTGGCTTAATTCCAGCTATTATATTGTGCTTAGCTCTGTTTCTGCTCTGTTTATCTTATTTTTGAGCCTAGCTATGTTTTAATTTTTCTTTTAAATCTGTTGTGTGTTTGACACAAAGGGGACCTCAAAATGTAAGCTTGCAATGCCATCTTGATTGTAAGCCTAAAGTGCTAAGTTTTATTGTCTTCTCAAAGATGTGGAGGGGCTGTTACTGAAGTGTGAAAATATATATAGTGAATCCTACCTGCATGTTTTGTGTATATGTGTACTTATGTCTAAAGAGAAGAGGTAGAGAAAAGTATATGTGCATGTGGCGTGGGTGTATTAGAGAAGGAGGGGAGGGAGGCAGTATGCTGCTCTATGTTGAACCTCACCAGCAAGCTCAGTTTAGTCTCTTTCCTGTATTGTCAAAGGAGATTGAAACAATGAGATATGAAAATATGACACTCATTTTTTGACTCTAGTAGACTATGCTTTTTGCTATGTACTGGTATGTATACTTCCTGTTATTAGTTTGGAAAATCTCTTCTGGGATGTGGTTTTACTGTCTATTCCTCCAGCCAAGGCTTTATAGTAGGGCAAGTTCAAATCCAACTGAAAGATGTTGTTTCATGTACAAGGAATGATGCAGTACAGCGGAAGCCAGAATTGGAGAAGGAAAGGGGTATAAAAACGGTGGTACTAGCTTGTGGATATTACCAGAAGTTGACAGGATGTGGTGAACATAATGGTGAGGAAATACAGAATTGAACTGAAGGGTAACAACTTCTTTTTTGAGGGAAAAAAAGACCAATGACCTGAATCTCATTATGTGTTGATTACAAGAGCCAAGCTCCAAATCTAATGCCTTAATGGTTTTCTAAGGCTAGAATAAAGCAAAACTTAACGATTAACATCATTTCCTTAATGATCTCTAGGAAGCTATACTGTATCTGTTGGGGCAAAAAATTTAACTATTCACTTTAAGGTTTTTACTTACCATTTTAAGTACCTTTGGATATTTACCTCTTCCAAGGGCTGGTGAGGGGAGGATTATTCAGTCTGAAATGAAATTTGTTAATTATGGTTCTCATTTATGGTAGCTTTCGTGTAGGTCCATCTAACTATGTAGCATTCTAAATTAACTTACTCTCAGCATGCATACAATTGACCCTTGAACAACATGGGTTGGAACTGCATGGGTCCACTTACATGTGGATTTTTTTCAATAAATATATGAGTATAGTCAGCTGTCCATATCCGTGGGTTTAGGATTCGTGGATTCAACCAACCACAGATTGAAGACAGTACTTTTGGTTCATAGTTGGTAATCCATGAATGCAAAAGGCTGACAGTGTGCATTTTTCTGTGCGATTTTGTATAAGGGACTTGAACATAGGCAGATTTGGGTATCTGTGGTAGGGAGAGGGGGTAGTTTTGGAACCAGTCCTTTGTGAGTAATAGGGATGATTGAAGTTTTGGGGGAGTCACATTTTCAACTGTACAGGCATCAGCACCCCATTGCCACATTGCTCAAGGGTCTACTGTCTATATACACACATACACATATACAAACATAACCTACTTATGTACCCACGTTTACCTACACTTTTTTGTAAGCATGGAAACACATAGCTTTTATTAAGTTTTTAAAGAAATATGTGAGAGGGTGAGTTCTCTTTAAAAGAAAAGAAGACCCTTACCCAAAAAATATTTGACTTAAGGATCTTGACGTGGAAGTAACTTCCCCAACATAGGACGGGAGGAGGATGGCAGGTATTGATTAGCTTCCCCTCCCTTGCTGGTGTGACTTGAGACCCTCAGCTCTGGCTCTGACCTAGACTTACCAAGAGTGTGAGTTGTAGGAGCTCTTGTTCTTGAGTGCCCACCCTCTTCTCAGTTTTCATTGTTCTTAGGAACTTCTTAAGCCTCCCCCTCACCCTTTCCCTTCCTTTTTTTTTTTTTTTTTTTTTTTTTTAAGAATTTATTTTTAGAGAGAGGGAAAAGGAAGGAGAGAGAGGGGGAGAGAAACAGCAGATGGGTTGCCTTTCGAAAGCCCTTAACTGGGGGTCTGCCATGCAGCCCAGAAATGTGCACCTACCAGGAACCGAACCTGCAACTTTTCAGTTCACAGGCCAGCACTCAGTCCACCAAGCTACACCAGCTGGGCCTATTCCTTCCTTTCTTGGGGGGAAGGAAAGGGGTTTCTTGTCACTGTGACCTTGGCTAGGGCTGGGATGATGTGTTTCTGCTTTCTGTTCCCAAATTTGTATGTTTTTTTCATAGGGACAGTGTTAGGAAAGGTGGACAGTACTATAATTACTATTTTAAAGTTAAGTAATCTTTACAGACCAGCATAGGAACTATAAAGCATTTTATAATATTTTATGGGAAACAACTGACTTATAAATGGTCTTTGATGCAACATGATGGTAAGTTGCCCTTGATTCACAGTTAAATGTATAAATGCAATTTTGCACATTACTCTAAAATGAGGACTGCTAACAAATTTTTATCTTTGCTTGGATTACATTTGCTCTTGATTTTAAGCTTTTTGACTAGAGGTGAGATAGACAAAAATATTTAATGTCACAATTAAAATATAGTAATTACTCTTGGGCAGTAACTCTGAGGACCTACAGGGTAAGATGGGAAACCAAGTGATCAGTTTTTCTTTTCTTTCTTTCTTTCTTTTTTTTACTTTATCTATTAGGGCTGTGCTTACATATTTAAAAGGAGTTTTTCACTTAATTAAGGTTGGAAAGCACTGTTTGAGAAAAACAAAGTTATTATTTATATTGTTAGAAGGGTTAACTAGAACAAATTTTAAGAATTTTTATTACGTATATAGAAATAAAGGCCCTTACTACATTACTCTTATGTGGACTTCTGAAAATGGACTGAAATGTTCTAAGTTTTGCATTTTTGCCTTAATACCTATTACTTGACTTTTGTATCTCTTAGGTAATTAGTGATAAAAATTTCAACAATCTATGAACTGTATTAAAAATTTGGTATGAAGATAAATGTATATTTTTTAAAAGCAATAGATGAATAGTTTGATGGAAAATTAGCTCTTAGAACACAAATTTTAACTGAAAAAATGTATTAAACAAAATTTCATCATTAATTGAGGATTATCTGGAGGGTTTTCTGGTTTCGTAGTATACCACAAGCATTTAACTGTGTGTATGTCTTTCATAGATATTTGTTTTAATTCATGAAACTGTGACTGTCAAGATGAGTTTTAATTATATAAAGCATACTCCTAGAAGCTTATTTGGCCTCCTTGGAATAAATTAAGGATAGAATTTAAAGTTTTCATTATGTTGTTGATGATGATAATACTGAGTGTTAAGAATTTTAAACATTTACTCTGTGCTGGAGCCTGCTAGGCAATTAATTTTCCATATATCATTTGATTTAATCCTCACGAAAGCCCCAGAAGATGTAGGTATAATTCTTGTTCCACTTTACAAATGAAGAATCTCAGGCTTAGAGAGATTGACTAACCAGAGTTCTCACAGCTAGTGTGTGGCAGAGCTGAGTGTTAGAGCCAGATTGTCTTGACTCCAAAGCTGGTGAGTCTCCTCACTTTGTTGTTAAGGTTGTGTGCATTTAGTTTTGTTATATTTTAATACATGCTTTCTAGAATATTTCATTATAAAAAATCACATTATGTAAACAGTTATTTCAGTGGGGTAAAGGAACCTAATGAATTTCACAATTGGAATAACAGTTATTTTTCTTTCAAGAATTTCTGTAACAAAGGTTTCTTTTAATAGCTGTGTCTGTATAGTTATAAAATCAAGGCCTTGCAAATTCAACATTTGATTATATCTGTCTTTAACTCATCTGTCTTTAATGATGTTTATTGTAAATGACTTAAGTTCTGTTTTTATGTGTGTTCTGGACAGTGATCTATCTATCTGGTAAAGTTTCCAGTAAATTTATTTTAGATGATCTAACTGAAGCATTACATAAGAAGAGAATTTTAAAATAATGATACAGATTTTCAGGATAGCTTTTAAAATTCTCTTATTTGTAAGACATCTTAAATCTTAAAAAAATGAAATTCTAAGAAAAAGGTTTGACATTATAACAATTTCTTTTTAGGAGTAGATCCCATAATAGATCACGTTCAAGACAAAAAGATAGACGTAGATCTAAGAGTCCACATAAAAAACGCTCTAGGTCCAGGGAGAGACGGAAGTCAAGGAGTCGTTCACATTCACGGTGAGTTTTTGGAAAATTACGGATAATTTTTTCGTTGTTTTGTTTCTTAAAAATCTGTTCTGGTTTAGGTTTTTAATGAGAGAAATGAATTTTTTTCCTGATTTAGTAATTAATGATCAATTTGGTTATTTTTGTAATGATTAATGATTAACCAGTGATTTATATTGGTTTCCATTAATTTGACTCTGATGGCCATTATGACTCATGAGGTTTCGTGACTATTGTACTGAATAGTACAAAGATAACCACCTGGTTATCCTTTCATTTAGCAGCTTAAGTTATAACTGAGATACATAGGGATTTATAGGTGATGTCTTATAACTATTATAAATTATTTTGTGTTGATAATTATTGAAGAAGGGGAGGGTCTTCAGCAGAGTAGAATTACTTCAGTTGTGAATTTACTTATTTATTTTTGTTTTTAAAGGGACAAGAGAAAAGACACCCGAGAAAAGACCAAGGAAAAGGAAAGAGTGAAAGAAAAAGATAGAGAAAAGGAAAGGGAAAAAGAGAGAGACAGGGAAAAGGAACGTGAAAAAGAAAAGGAACGGGGGAAAAACAAAGATAAAGACCGGGATAAAGAACGGGAAAAAGACCGGGATAAGGATAAAGACAAGGAAAAGGACAGAGAGAGAGAGCGGGAAAAAGAGCATGAAAAGGAGCGAGACAAAGAAAAGGAAAAAGAACAGGATAAAGAAAAGGAACGAGAAAAAGACAGATCCAAAGAGATAGATGAGAAAAGAAAGAAGGATAAAAAATCCAGAACACCTCCCAGAAGTTACAATGCATCAAGAAGATCTCGTAGTTCCAGCAGGTTTGTTATGCTTAAAATTTTTACCAAGGGGTTTACTGATGACAAATGTAAACATGAAATAACTGAGGGGAAAAGATTATTCTGTACAAGTTGAGTTAGTACAGTAATATTAGAGTATTTTCCTCTGCAGAGTAAACATTTCTCTAACAGAGGCTCGCCACAGTATAAAACCTATGAGGAGGAAGGATGGATGGTATCCAACAAAATTATTTGGAATGTTTTACTTATCCTTTGTAATTTGTTATTTTAATCTGGTGGTGGTGGCAGCAGCAGATGCTACCACTGCTGCTGCTAATGTTTCTTGGAGGGTGGATGGCAGGGGCAAGTTATTTTCTTAATTGGGGTGATATTGGTTAATAAAATTATATAGGTTTCAAATGTATAATTCTGTAATACGTCATCTGTATTTTGCATCATATTTTTACCACCCAACGTCAAATCACCTTTTGTCACCATATATTTATTTGACTATTTGACCCCCATTACCTTTATACCCCTCAGCCCCTTTTCGCTCTGGTATCCACCATACTGTTTGTTGTCTGTCTATGAATGTTTGTCTTGTTCATTTGTTGCTTTCAGCTTTATATCTCACATATGAGTGAAATCATATGGTTCTTGACTTTTTGACTTATTTTCACTTAGCATGATATTCTCAGGGTCCATCCATGTTGTTGCAAATGGCAGTATGTCATCTTTTCTTACGGCCAAGTAGTAGTCCATTGTATATTTGTACCACATCTTCTTTGTTCAGTCATGTATCAAAGGACAGTTCAACATCAGCTCACACCTGTTAGGATGGCTATTATGAACAAGGCAAGTAAGTAATAACTAGTGTTGGAGAGGCTGTGGAGAATAAGGAACCCTTATTCACTGCTGGTGGAAATGTAAACTGGTGCAGCCACTGTGGAAAACAGTGTGGAGGTTCCTCAAAAAATTAAGAGTTACCGTATGACCCTTCAGTCCGTCTTCTGGGTATCTACCCAAAATATTTAAAAACGTTTATTTTCAAATATATATGTACCCCTATGTTTATTGCAGTATTGTTCATAGTAGCTAAGACATGGAAACAGCCTAAGTTTGTTGTTTTTTTTTTTTAAATATAGAAAAATTGGCCTCTTGGGCTTCTGCGATCTTTGGAATGGTGTAGTAAGGTTTATTATGCAGAATGATTTCTAAAGCTACAGTGTTAGACATTTTGTCCTCTAAGTTAATTTTTATACGACTATTTTGTTGAGTGTTTATTGTGTCAATTTTAAGGTTTTGCTCTTTTCTTAGGACTGTTCCCTTAATTTATTAATAGGTGTGCTGCCACCAGGCAGAGTAGGTTGCCATAATAGCAGCAGCAAAATGAGGACCTTCGTTGATTCAAGATTATCTAATCTACATCCATTGCTCCAGATGATACTATGACTATAAATAAATAGCAGTTCCTAATTTGTATTAAGCTATATATTAAAAATGTTTATATATATTTTAGCAAGTTTTAAAGCTATTTTAAGTGTAATTTTTATAGAAAATTATTTCTGAGACAGGAATATCTCGTGTTTTAGTAGCTTATTCTTAATGTTAGTCTTTGGTTAGATAATACAAGATCATCACAAGCATTTATTGAATGCTTTTAAAGATTTTATTTTATTTTTAGACGGAGGGAAGGACGGGAGAAAGAGAGGGAGAGAAACAGCAATGTGTGGTTGCCTCTGGCCCACAACTCAGGCATGTACCCTGAGTAGAAATCAAACCGGTGACCCTTTGGTTCGCAGACCACCACTCAGTCCACTGAGCCACACCAGCCAGGGCTGAGTGCTCTTACTGTTTGC
The DNA here is from genome assembly GCA_028533065.1 of Trachops cirrhosus. Classification (NCBI taxonomy): domain Eukaryota; kingdom Metazoa; phylum Chordata; class Mammalia; order Chiroptera; family Phyllostomidae; genus Trachops; species Trachops cirrhosus. The sequence continues at coordinate 155,977,717 of CM052540.1, read as the reverse complement.
CAGATTTTATATCTCAGCAGTTTTTCATGGCTAACCTTATTTAATCTTACAATAAGCCTGTGGGAAGACTATTATTATCATGATTTTAAAACATGAGGAAGCATAGAGGAAATGCTTCACCATCTCTGTACTTTGGTATTACAAGTATAGTAGCTCTTTCTTTTTTTAGAGATTAAGTTTACTTGAGAATTCTCTAACCAGTACTTGCTACCCACTTTTAAAAAATGCCTCATAAGCATAAAGTTGAAAGCAACAGTATATGTTTAAATGGGGCTTAAAATAAACAGGTCATATTTTAGGACATTGACTCAAAACCTGAAGAATTAATTAACCTCATTTACTGTGGGTATCAGTTGAGCCTGCGACGGGACATTTATGGCACAATGATTTTATTGATTGTATGTTACACATTCTTTTGTGTTTTTGTGATTGTTTAGATATCACTGTTCACAATACCAAATAATGTTTTGATTCCTTTTAATTTAGTTGAATTTACTTTTTCTGATGACTATGAAAATGTTTAATTTTTTCATGGCCCATTTTTAAGTTGCTTGATATTTAAGAAAGTTCAGATGTTCACATTGAGTCCTAAGTGTATTCCTAAATAACCCTGAGGCCTGGAGAATAAATGCTGACTAATATTAGTTCCCAAAGGTTTGGCAGTTTGGGGTGTTTAATGCTTTCTGAAGAGCTTAGTGAAGAGTTAAAATTTCTTAAGTTTTATAATTTTTCTGCTTTTTAAGTGTTTTCCATTTGTTAAATGGGAAACATTTCAATTGCTCATAAAAATTGTCTACTTAATATTTTTAGTTACAACATTGTCACCTAATCTACATCTTGAAAGAAAATTTTTATATATAAATAAGTTTTAATGCTTAAAAGTTACTGTCAAAGGTGAAACCAAGAAAGGGAAGGAGAAAATATTTATTGAGCACCAGTTATGTACCAGACACTATGCTTGGTACTTTTTTAGTACTATCTTAAATCCTCACAACGACACTGCAAAGCTTGGGTACCTCCATTTTTTAGTTGGAAAAACTGAGATTTAGATTAAAAGCAATATGACTGCAGTTCAACTGGTAAGTTGTGGAAGCAAATTTTAAATCTAATTCTAACTTAACTACAGTTCTTCACACTATAGCTGCTCACTTCTTTCTGAACTAATTGATATTCTAGATTGCTATCTGTTCAGTCTTGGCTCTTACCATCAGGTGGTTGTTACCAGATGCCCCTGTATGTGGTGCTTCCTAAACAAGCAAGTAAAGAGCCAGTGCGATCATGGTGGGGCCCTTTTGTGTAAACTTCAGGTCTGGGATTCACTGATGTTCTTGTGCTATGATGAAAGTACTTCAGGTTCTGCTGCTGAGCTGGTACAGGGCAGCATTGATTGAATGGAATATTGTTATCTAGGTACTTCATCAGTCAGAAGTATAATTTTGGGGCATCCTGCAATTAAAGTCGGGTAATGGAGGAGAGAACTTTAGGTTTGGAATTGGCTTATTTGTGTTCTCAAAATTCTTGAGCTTTTTTGGTCTTAACATCTACCATATACACCACATCTGAGCATTATTTAGGTTTTTATTTTATAAATGAAAAACAGACAAAATGTTTCATTATGCTAGAGTCTAATTTGCTGAGACGGTAGAACAACTTAGATTCTAGAAGATTAGATTCTTTCAGCTGATTTGGCCACTAGTGAGCAAGACTGTGAGATAGCTTGTTGGGTACATTAGTCAACTAAACTATGTCCTCATACCTCATCCCTTGAATTATGGACATCTTGAAATTTATTGTTTCTAAGTTGGCCACCTTAGAAATTATTTAGTAATTATTTTTTAGTAATTTATTTAGAAATTATTTTTTTACTTTGTCATATTTAAATCCTGGTTTTAAGTGTTTTACTTATATCTAAGCAATTGTGCACTCAAGTTTAACAGAACAACAGTAATGAAATGATAGGAGATGGGATGGTAAAGCATAAGATGAGTTAATGTAAATACTTCTTCAGAGATATCCTAAATACTTAGGTCTGAGAAGTTCACATTTTGCAAGCCAACTTTTAAGTTCTTGAAAAAGGCATGTTTCCTTGTTACAAATAATCCACAGTGGGGCAGCAAGGAGCTAACTAGATACATGACAAAGAGTCTGATAGATAAACAGTTTTGGATGCTAAGGAAGAACATATTTGAGAGAATCCAAAGCATCTATTTATATTTTCTTTGTACTCAATATATATTTGTTCAAATAAGCCAGGTGAATTGGAGCTCCTCTACCCTTTCTAATATGGAATCTTAGGATATCTTTTTATCGGTGTTTAAGATTTATGGTTCATAATTTGACCTGCACTAAAATTAAACAAAAGAAATGTGCTTATAAAGGACATGCATTTAAACTGGCCTCCAAAGAAGACTATTCACTTGAGAGCATTAACGACTTTTCTTTCTGTATTTGAATTGGCGTTTATTTAACTTTTTTTTTTTTTAACAATGGCATTATTTTTGACTTTCAGGGAAAGACGTAGGAGGAGGAGCAGGAGTTCTTCCCGATCCCCAAGAACATCAAAAACGATAAAAAGGAAGTCTTCTAGGTCTCCATCTCCTAGGAGGTAGGTTGAAAGCATATGCTAAAACCAAGGAGGAAGCAGGGAGTTGGGAGGGTAATTTTTCTTCAGTCTTTATAGTTCTGAATGAATAATATAATACATTTGCATGGTTCAGAGATCAAAAATATAAGAAGTTATGCACTGATAGATCTAAATTTCCACCTGTGTGCCCCTCTACTCTGTCCTCGTAAGTGATGACTTTTAAGTTTTTTGTATATCCTTCCAGTTTCATTCATATATATACACACACACACACATATATATATTCAAGGTAAGAATATGTAGTTTTTATTACAAAATAGACTCACTATTGTGCACTTGCTTTTGTCTCTTAACTATCAGATCTTTCCATATTTGTCAGTGTGCTGCTTCATTCAATTTCACAACTGCATGCACTTTCATTGTATGATAGTACCTTAGGTTAGCCAGCCTGCAGTAGAATGGTTTTTCTTAATTGTTCTGTTATAAAATGTACAATACTGTGATGAAGAGCTTTGGACTTACCTCATTTTGTAGTATGTAAGTATGTAGGAAAATTCTAGAAATGTTAATGTGGAGTCAGAAGATTGTGTTCGTAATGTTGGGAGCTATTTCTATAGTGCCCCCGTAAGGATTGGCAGTCCCTTGTACTTTAACCAACTGTGAATGAGAGTGCCTATTTCCCTACAGCTATAACACATTACAGAATCAAAAGTTGTGGGTTTTTGCATGCCTGATAGATAAGAAATGGTACCAACATACAGTAAATTTAAATTTAGTTGTATTTCTCTTAAAAGTGAAGGTGGGCATCTCTATGTATATATGAAGACCATTTGTATTTCCTTTTCTGTGTATTGTCTGTATACTTTGCCAGTTTTCCTATAGAGTCTGTTTTCTATTATTTTCGAGAGCTTTTTTTGTATTGGGGAGCTTATTCTTTAGTGATTTGATTTCAAGTATCGTTCCTAGTTGTCAACTTATCTTTTCTAAGTTACTGTTTCTAAGTTTACCACCCTTAAAATGAAGTAATATAGGACTTGCATATATGCTAATATGTTAAGCAAAATAGTTTTAAATAATAATCTATTTAGTAACTATTTTGTAATTTGTCATATTTAAATACCAGGTTTTAAATACTAACTTTTAAACTTTTTAATACAATTTCTCAAGTATTTTTCCTTTATGATTTCTTGATTTTTGTCATAAGTTTAGAAAGGTCTTTTCCTAATTCCAAGGTTACAATAGAATTTCCATTTTTTCTTCTACTTTTATGTTTTTACATTTATATTTTTGATCTATTACTTTATCCATATATACCATATGGCATATGAGTGCAATTTTATTTTTCCAAATGCTTCTCTGTAGTTCTAACACCATTTATCAAAAACTCAATTTTTCTAACATTAGTTTGATATGTTGCTTTCGTCATGTACTAAATTTTTCTATTTGGGCCTATTCTTGGACTTTCTAGGCCAGCGATTTTCAACCTTTTTCATCTCATGACACACATAAACTAATTACTAAAATTCTGCAGCATGCCAAAAGAATACATATTTTTTGCTGATCTGACAAAAAATAGGTATAATTTTGATTTCACTCACACCAGTTGGCTATTGTTGTGTTGGCTGCTGTTGTTGTTATTTTATTTGACAATCTAAGGGAAAAGAGGTCAATACCCCTGACTAAATAGTCAGGTATTACATGTTTTAAAAATTCACATAGCACATAAACGTTTTATTTATCCATTCATTAGTTGATGGATATTTATTATTTCTATTTTTGGATGTTATGAAAAAATGCTGCTTTAAATATTCATGTATATGTTTTTGTGTGGACACGTTTTCATTTTTGGGGGATTTACTAGGAATGGTAATTGCAGAGTCATAACAACTTTCTCTTTTATCTTTTTGAGAAATTGCCAAATTGCTTTCCAAAGTAGCTGTGCCACTTCACATTCCCATCAGCCACGTACATTGGTTCCAGTGTGTCTCTACCTGTTCGCTAACACTCGTTCTTGTTTGCCTCAATCTGATTGTAGCCATTTTAGTGAGTGTGTAGTGGTACATCATTGTTGTTTCTATGTGCATTTCTCTTATGATTAGTAATGTTGACCATTTTTTTCATGCTTATTGACCATTTGTATATCTTCTTTGAACAAATGTCTATTCAAGTTTTTGTACATTTTGAATTGGGTTATTTGTTTTTTGTTGTTGTAAGAGTTCTTTATATTCTGGATATTGATTTTTACTAGATACATGATTTAAAAATGTTTTCTCCGATTGTGTGGGTTGGTTGTCTTTTTACTTATTTGATAGTATCTTGATGCACAAAAGTTTTATAGTTTTGATGGAGTCAAATTTATTTTTCCCTTTTACTGCTTGTCCTTTCAGTGTCATATCCAAGAAATCATTGCTAAATCCAGTGCCATGAAGATTTTTCCCTATGTTTTCTTGTAAGGTTTTTTTAGTTTTAGCTTATATGTTTAGTTCTCTGATCCATTTTGAGTTAATTTTTATATGTGGTATAAAGTAAAGGTTCAATTTTAACTTGCATATGACTATACAATTTTCCCAGAACAATTAGTTGAAAAGGTTGTCCTTTCGCTATGGAATGGGTCTTGGCATCCTTGTAAAAAAAAAAATTATTTGGCCCTGGCTGGTGTAGCTTAGTGGATTAAGCGCGGGCCTATGAACCAAGAGATCACGGTTCGATTCCCAGTCAGGGCACATGCCTGGGTTGCTGGCCAGTTCCCAGTAGGGAATGCACAGGAAGCAACCATACATTGATATTTCTCTCCCTCTCTCCTTCCCTTCCCCTCTGAAGATAAATAAATAAAATCTGTAAAAAAAAAATTATTTGACCATATATGAGTTCACTTCTGGGCTTTCTTTTCTGTTCCGTTGGTCTGTATGTGTGGTGTTTAATGCCAACTTTGTCCTTCTTAAGATTGTTTTGGCTATTTGATCTCCCTCAAAATTCCATATGCGTTTTAGGATGGGTTTTTCTGTTTCTACCAATGATACCAGATGGGATTTTCATAGGGATTGCACTGAAGCTTTAGGTCACTTTGAACACTGTTGTCATCTTTACATTATTTAAGTCTTCCTCATGAACATAGATTTCTTTACATCTGTTTGTCTTTATTGCTCACAGGAAATTTTTTGCCACCTTGGTTAAATTTATTTCTAAGAATTTTTTTTGTTTGATGCATTTGTTCCCTTGACTTTTAAGAGTTATATATAAAGGTACATGTACACACATATATGTTGCAAATACATATTTTTTGGTTTGTCATTTTTCTTCCAAATATACTAATGGTGGTTTTTTGCTTTGCAAAAGTTTATGTAGATAATCTTTACTTTTATGGACCTAAAATCTTAGTTATGGTTAAAAAATCTTTTCCTTCACCTACATTAAAGAAATTCATCCATATTATCTTCTAGTAGTGTGTTGTTTTACTTAAAACATTTAGGTCTCCATCCCATTTGGATTATTTATTTATGTGGAATGATATATGGATACAATTTTATCACTTACCAAATAATAATCCAGTTGTCTCCAGACCTTTTTATTTATAAAAGACCATCTTTTCTCCAGTGATTTGAGATGCCATTTTTGTTACACTAACTTTTCATATACACTTGGATTTGTTTCCTGTCTGTATTCATTTCAGTGGTTTTGTGTTTATTGTTAAACTGTTTATAATTAAGAGAGAAAGTTTAGAATTCCATATCAGGGCTGTTTTGAGTAGAAGCTATTTATTATGCTTCTTATGTGAAATGTATTATTTTTTTCCCTTTAATTTTAAGGGTACCTTTTTCTTTAAATAAATGAAACTTTTCCATTCCATCTTCTGCTTAACTTTTGCACTTGCATTGGTGGGACTTCTTTGTAATGGCGCATGATGCGGACATGTGGCACAGTGAGTTACTGGAAGTTCTAGTTTTGCTAGTAGTCCTGCCTGGGAGCCATATCTGGTTCTTTCCTCTTTTCAGTCTGTTCATCTTTTGCTGTGAAAATGTGGGTTAAAAATGTAGATATTTGTTTTTATTTTATCCTAATTATAGCAGATAACTCTTGAATGTTTAAGAACTACTAAATTGACAATAACAAGTTGTGTTTTATATGAACACAGGTAGGCTCTGCTAAAATGACTTGTGTATCTTTAAAACGTTACCGTGTGGGTAGAGTAGGTGAGGTTATAGGTCTCATTGATGTTACTTGGTCAAACTAAGTTACTGATAGGCTTATATAAAATGCTTTAGTGTTAGATAAGAATATTTTGTCATTAGTATAGCAGGTCTTTAATTTCTTACAAATTAACTGACACTATCAATGTTCTTATAGCAGAAATAAGAAAGATAAAAAGAGAGAAAAAGAAAGGGACCATATCAGTGAAAGAAGAGAGAGAGAACGTTCAACGTCTACAAGAAAGAATTCTAATGACAGAGATGGGAAGGAAAAGTTGGAGAAGAACAATACTTCACTTAAAGTAAGCAATGGTCATTCAGTGTTTAGGCTTTGAATAATTAATAATTGAGATTGTTCTTTGTTGCACAGAAGTAGTTTTAGGCTAAACACTTCTTGAGGGCAATTGTGTCTTACATGTTTTTTTAATATTTTCTCATATTACATTGACAGTTTTTTTAAAAAACTAAATTTTGAGGGGATGTGATAAAGCTAATTGAAATTTAAACAATCACATTTCTTATTTTAGAGAATCATAGAATGGCATACAATAAGAAAAAATTTAGACTATCTACATGGAACAGATATGTTTGATTTTATACTAAGATTTCTACCTGACGCCATTTTCCTCAATATATTTGTTTCAGCAAGTTTGACAGTTCTGTCATTATTGGTTTTGTAATATATACTGAAATTAGGTTGGTTGAATTAGAAAAATTAAAGGCAAACCAAATTCCACCAAGTAAGGGTTTTTGAATGAATATTCTAAGAGCTTATGAAATATGTTAATTCCCTTGTTTTACTGGTATAATCTGTATTTGAAAATCAATTATGAGTTCTGGAGCTTTCATCTTAACAGTTTTATTTACTCTCATTCTGATAATAGTCTATCTTGGCATCCTTGGGACTGGGAACTGTTCTCATTCAGCAGATCTGTCACACTCTTTGAAGTCAGAGATCATGTATTGAACACTTCTTAGACTTTCTGTTAATCTGTTTTTATTTTAATTTAATTTCCATGGATTGTCTGTCTTTTAGGAGAAGTACGAAAGACATATTGATATATGTTTGCATATCCTATTTATATGAAGAGGCAATGGGAGAAAATACCCTGTTTTATTAATTCACAAAACATAAAGTCACATTTTAGCAATAAGCAGAGGTAGTAGCAGGCAACTCTTGAGAAAAATACTAAATGTATATCTTAATATTCATTCTAGGAGAAGGAGCACAATAAAGAGCCAGAATCAAGTGTGAACAAAGAAGCAGATGACAAGGATGCCCCTAGGACTGAGGAAAACAAAGTACAGCAGAATGGAAATTGTCAGCCAAATGAAGAAAACCTCTCTACCAAAACAGAAGCGGTATAGGACCAACAAATGCACCTCTAAACACACGCTGGAATAAAATCCAAAGCTTTTAATTCTCTTAACAAGATGTTAAACAGTGAAGAGATCCAGTTGAGTATAAAGATATGAGCTAACAGCTGTTCTAGTTGTTAGGTGACCTTGTGGCCATCTTGTTACTGAGTAAGAAAATAAAGCATGGACATCATGAAAATAACAGATGTTACCCAAACCTCATCTTGTAAAATCTGTGCATTTCCATGGTGGCTGACACACTTGTCATGTGGTTTGTTAGTGTTTGCCAAGAACCATTACAAGTAAGTAGGACATTAAAGATCCAAATTTGTACTATCCGTGAAGACTGGAGACAAGCATTGGAGGCTCTTTTAAAAAGTTCTAGTTACTGAATTTTGTATTGTTTTACCTTTTTTTTTTTTTAAATTTCAATATATACAAATTGATGATGTGCTTGAAATCGGTGCAAATATATACCCACCCTTGTAAGTGCAAATATGTAAGAAGTTTTAACACTTCACAGGATTTATAGTGATTGTGTTAAATTCTCACTATTGTGTTTTCTTTTTCTCACTGTTTAGGACAGCAGTTTTTCTTTAAAATAGTTTTACAGATTAAAATTGCTTAAATAAGTGGATTAAAAAACAACCTTCAATGCATGCTACTACTGTTCTCTTTCCAAAGGAAGAATGATTGTGTTGAATACTAATAATAATGTATTGGTATTCAGTGTTTAGAATCATTGGATTTCCCCACAAAGTAAGCACTTCTTTTTTAACTTTCTTGACATTTCCAAGCTTATTATAAATAATATTGCAGTGTGTGTTGTCAGCGGTAGGTGGCAAAGGTGTCATTATAAAAAGAAAACTTGGGTTTTCAAAATGGGCTATGGGAGCACAAGCTGAAGCTTTAGTGCCTTCTACAATGTGGTATACTGTTTTCTAGAATTTTATATGTGCTAGTCATTCTCAAGTCATATGGAATTTAGATGGATATTCCATTCACTCCCATAGAGAAGTGTGTAAGTGATATGTCAGAAGAGCTTATTATTTAGTTCACCTAATATGAGAGGGAAGTCCTGTTTTCAAGAATGACTTTAGAGCTTTTAAAACAACAGTGCAGTTTTGGGACCATCAGTTTTATACTGTGATAATTAAAAATGAAGCATGTTCTTAGTTTACTTAAAGCAAACCCTTTAGTTGTCTACATGGATGGCCTTAATTATTACCTCTCAATCATCTTCTTATAAATGGTGTGCAGAAAAAAGTACTTAAAGGAGAACACATGAGGTTGTTTTATGTTTAAGGTTATGTTTACTTGGTTTAAAATACAGGTCATCCATCTCTTCTTAGGTTCGCTTTTTGAAGAAAGTATGCAAGTAGTGAAATGATAACATTGTTAATATTTTCCCCCAATACCATAACTCATGGTTTCAAAACTTTTCATTATTGTTTATATTTCCAAAAAAGTTACACCTTTTAATTAGCATGTTATTGAAAAATCAAGTATTATTATTTTAATACAATCTAATACAATCAAATTACTCAGTTGCCTTACCTCATCTTATAGATTTAAAAAGCTGGGTAGCACATCAGTTACTTGGTTTCAACATGAGTTTTCTTTTAATGTTAATATTATTGAAACTTAAGTATTTGGTGGAGAATGGAAAGAATTACCCTTATTGCAAATAATGAAGCCTGATTTGATTATGAAGCTGCTTAATTACTCTTCATGTGTCCAGAATTACTGTGGTATTTTTTCCTTTTTGTCACTGTGTACATTAAAATTTTTGAAAATGCTTTACTATGTAAAGTATAGATGGTCATTTTAATCATTCAACCACATACGGTTGGCTGGTAAACAGCTTATTCTGATACAAGAATGCTTGGTGAATATGGAAAGATCGTGAAGGAGTACTTATGTCTAGCATCAACAGTTGTCTTATTTATGATATGTAAGTAGATTAGAGCAAATGTTTGAATCTTTGTTATTTTTAGTACCATTTCTCTAATAAAGCTAAGTATTTTAGAGGAAAGTATTTGTTTATGCATTTCAAAACAGCATCCTAGTTTTATCCTATTCTTTTTTAGTTTCTATAGAAACTGTTTTGACATGGAGTGCATGTTTGTGTGGTGTCTATAAAACAGTCATTTAAAGTTTGAGGTGTTTTCTATTAAATGTTTTTTTATGTTGTAATGAACATTTAATTTGGGTCCTGCTGCTAATTATTTTTCTTGCTGATATTTAATCAGCTTTAAAATAATGAAAGACAGTGATTTGTAAAAGGTGGGCACAAGTAGGAATACAAGAGATCCGGAAAAAGTGAAATCATTTTCTTCATTTAGGGCTTATGGAAGCAAAGCATCCTAGGGCCTACAGATACTGGGGGGATGTGTGGGAGGTGAGAAAGACAGATAAACATTCTCTTTGTTCGCTTATGAGAGCTAATATGTTTCCATTTGTTTGTTACTTTCTTTCAAGGTATTTTGTTTTTTCTTTAAAATTATTCTTGTTCATCCCAGGTGTAGATGTTGTCAGAAAAACTTGAGATAAGGCCAAGAAGACAGCCATTTTATACTTGAAGCCTTCTGTAAATTACCTTTTTTAGCTTGACCATACAGAGAATGTACTCTGTTCCTTAAATTGTAATTGCTCTTCATCATTCTAAACAAATTCTGTTGGCTCTCTGGTTCTTCCGTTTCAGCAGTGCACACTGAAATGATAATATAAAATGGCCCTTCATAAGGTAGCCAGTTTCATGTGAGAAAACAAGTATAAACTTGAACTTCTGCAACCATATCCTTAGTTATTATTTTCCATCTGTTCCAATTGAAAATACTAGTCAGCCTGTGATTTTCTGTCTAGAATTCTATTTTTCAGGAGGTTCACTGTATGCCATGTTTATCTTCAGAAGTGTCAGTGGCTTAAATTTTGACATGCTTAATTAAAAAAAAACCCTGACATTTAGAATCAATATTTTGTCAAGAAAATAGTATCTTATGATATTAGTCATTCAGGACCCCCATTCATTTTTATATATGTTGCTATATCATTATCTTAAAACTTGAAAAATTTGATCCAAAATTTTCAACAAGATAATATTCAAATTTAAGGATTACTATATATATTTAGTAATAGGCTTTTAAAACTTTCAAAAATTATTAGGAATAATATGGTTTAATTTAAATCTTCAGTAGTCGAATTAGCAATTAAAGTGTGAATCCTTTTGGAGGGATACATTGAATAACTTAACATTTCAATTAGTCCTTATATTCTCTAAAAGATACTGTGACTTTAATTGGGCAGATGATGAAGTAGAGCCATTTCAACAAAGCATGTTCCTTATGTGTTTGAATATTTAAAAAATTTTTGCTACTTCTATACTTAATATTTTCTTTATGTTTATTAATGTAATATTTAAATTTATTTTCAAATTTCAAAAGTTAGTGCTCTTAAAATGGCTAAATTATATTTCTGAACACAAGAATACACTATAAATGTAATAAATTAATCTCTTAAAAATAAAATTGACTTCCCTCCTTAATCTTGGGTTTGTGGATGAATTTGTTTTCCTTAGTACATTTTTATTGACGATTCTGCCTAAAGACTCGTACATTATTTCAAAAATAAAAGCTAAAGCTATTAATGACTTTGTTTCATATTCTGTTAGGTTGGATTTAATAATTGATTAGATTTTTTCCATTTTATTTTAAAGTACTTTTATAGTTTCTGGCAATTAATTTATTATAATGATTAGTCTATATTTAATATAACATTCCTTAATACATTGTTTTTAAAAGCAGGTTTGTAGTCTGTTGCCTGATTTTTAAATTTACTTGTATCTAACATTTTAATTTTGAAAATTGCCAACTTCTGGGAAGCTTCACATTATTTTTCCAGGATTGGAATGAATAGTTCCTTTCATTCTTGATTAACATTTATTTGCTAGATAAATAATTTCTTAACCATATTAAGTTCAAATTTGCAAAACTCACACTGAAAGAATTAGAGTTGAGATTGAGTTCTACTAGTTTAAGGTTATGGGTAGGGAAAAAACTGTTGGGGAACAATCTAAAGAATTTCCCGATTTCCACAGAAGATTACATTTTGGTATACTGTGTATTTGTATAGGTAGTTCAGTTTAATGTTAAATATTATTGTCCTTAATCTTAATTAGGTTAATACAGTAGTGTTCTTTACATAATACTATGGATTATCAAGGGAAAAGTTTAAAACGTAAACATGAAGATGCTGCATAGGTGGTGTGTGTTGTGAGTAGGACTACTAAATGGTACTAGTAAAGATTTATCAAATGATGCTGCTATTGTGTTAATATATTTTTAATAAAATGAAAATCTTAAAACCTTGCCAGTCTTGACTAGTAATTTCACTTATTTCCAAGACATTTATTTGTATATTTACAGCTTTTTTTTAAAATTGTTTTAGAATGGCGGAGGGAGGGAGAGAAACACTGACATGAGACAAACATTGATTGCCTCTTGTATGTGCCCTGGCCTGGCACTGAACCCCGAACCTAGGCATCTGCCCTGACTGGGAATCGAACTGGCAATCATTTGCTCTGCGGGATGATGCCCAACCAACTGAGCCACGTGGGTCAGGGCCAGCTTGTTTTTCTAACAAAGAAAGTAACAGGTTGTTCCCGGGTTTCAAAATTACTACCAAATACAGATATTGAACATTGGCCAGTCTTCATGTTCTGTGGCAGTAACTTTAGTCAAAGGCTTTTCATTTGAACATTTTATAGTATTCTAGTGATAGTTGATCGTTGGAATCTCCCTTTTGTTTTCAGAATCAGCTTACTAGGGTATTTATACACTGAACATTTGTCACTGCTTTTAACAGCAAGTGGAATGCTTTCTATTTTTTAGAACTATAGCTCTTCATGTGATGAATAAATGGTGTGTGTTAGGGTGGTCATTTAAGTGAGAGAGCCTGTTAGCCAAAGGTCCTCTTTTAAAAAATACATTAGTTATCAGATATGATAACTAATTTGATCCAATTTGAATTCTGTGTGACCTGATGGCTTAGTAGGTCCACAGATGATGGGGCTAAATATGAATGTGTGGGGATGAGAGAGGACAGATCTTTAAAATGTACCCCTTATCAGCAGTGAGTGTGCGTGATCTCAACAGGACTTAGAGGAATGCCAGGTCAGAGTAGAAACTGTGACAGCAGACTTTCAAACAAAATGGCTATGTTGTATTATTTTTGTTAGGAATAATTGCTAAATACTATTTACATGAGCATAGTTACAGTACATTTTGTTTTTATAATTTTTAAAATTTTTAAATTTTTTTGAGAAACATGAAGTTGTTTCCATTATTTATGTATTCATTGATTGATTCTTGCATGTCCCCTGACCAAGGATTGAACCTGCAACCCTGCTATATCAAAAGACAACACTCCAAACAACTGAGCTAGGTGGCCAGGGCTCATTATCATTTTCTTAGGAAAAACATTTTAAGATTCACCGAAAAGTAGTTTTTTTTCTTCAATATAAACCGTATAGTACTCTTCAATGTAATAACCACAGTGTGATAATCAGAGGTGGTAAATGTAATCAGTTACATAGGTATGACCTCTAGTACTGTATTTCCCTTTCTAGAGCTGCAGTTTTAAATTTCCAACCACCTCATTAGTGTAGCAACTGACACAAAGCTATTGTAATACTTGATATTTTAATAGGTGGCACTGTACATTGAACCTGTTCCAAACAAAACATTTAATCTTCAGTTTCATGTCTATACCTCTGCTATTCATTATTTTTCACCAGAGTTGTCATCTTTCTAGTTCTGCATCGCCACTATTAATTTCTGTCTTTATCCTTACCCTCAATCCCATTTGGTAAGTCTTCCTAGTTACGTATTTCCTCTGTAATATTTTAGATGCACCCTTGTATCAGTCATGATTCTGTTACATGAAACAATTTGCTCTAGCAGAATGGTAATTATGGGGTTAGAATTAAGTTCTCTCTCCTTGTAGTTTTTCTGTAGTCTACTTAACTTGTCTTCCAATGTCAGGACTGTCTCCAGATTCATTTCAACATACTGGATTGGCCAAAAACTTGGTTGGTTTTATCTTTAAGATGGCGCTAGTGGTGCTTAGTTGTCTTTAACTTTGCTTAAGACAATTTTGTTAGATTCTGACAGCTGTCATGTCATCGTGTGTTTTATTATTTTAAAATATTTTTATTGATTATGCTATTACAGTTGTCCCATTTTTCCCCTTTATTCCCTTCTGCCCTGTACCCCCCACCCCTTAGTTCATGTCCATGAGTCATACATTTAAGTTTTTTGGCTTCTACATTTCCTATAATATTCTCAGCCTCCCTGTCTATATTTTATCTACTATTTATGCTTCTTATTCCCTGTACCTTTTCCCCCATTCTCTCCCCTCCCCTCCCGACTGATAACCCTCCATGTGTTCTCCATTTCTGTGATTCTGTTCCTGTTCTAGTTGTTGCTTAGTTTTTTTTGTTTTTTTTTTAGGTTCAGCTCTTGATAGTTGTGAGTTTGTTGTCATTTTACTGTTCATAGTTTTTTATCTTGTTTTTCTTATATAAGTCCCTTTAACTTGACCTTATCTGGGAAGCACTTTATCTGCCCTTCCATTCTACATGATAGCTTTGCTGGATAGAGTCACCTTGGATGGAGGTCCTTGCCTTTCCTGACTTGGAATACTTCTTTCCAGCTCCTTCTTGCTCCAACGGTTATCTTTTGAGAAATCAGCTGATAGTCTTATGGGAACTCCTTTTCTCTTGCTGCTTTTAAGATTCTCTCCTTATCTTTAATCTTGGATGATGTAATTGTGATGTGCCTTGGTGTTTGCTTCCTTGGGTACAACTTCTTTGGGACTCTGAGCTTCCTGGATTTCCTGGAAGTCCATTTCCTTTGCCAGATTGGGGAAGTTCTCTAATTTTTTCAAATAAGTTTTCCATTTCTTGCTCATCTCTTCTCCTTCTGGCACCCCTGTGATTCAGATGTTGGAATGTTTAAAGTTGCCTTGGAGGTTCCTAAGCCTCTCATTTTTTTGAATTCTTGTTTCTTCATTCTGTTCTGGTTGAATGTTTATTTGTTCCATCTGCTCCAAACCATTGATTTGAGTCCCAGTTTCCTTCCAGTGACTGTTGGTTCCCTGTGCATTTTCCTTTAATTCACTTTTCATTGCCTTCCCTCTTTCCTCTGTTTTGTGATCATACTCAACCATAGTTGAAGGGTGCAGCAGCCCACTTGGCGTACCCCAAGTACAGCTTGTCAGTGGTTTCCAGCAGTTTTTCTGTCTGCTCCAGGGCTTCCCTCCGCTTCTGGGTCAGGGCCCCTAGATTGTCCCATTGGTCACAGATCTTTTGGGGCGTTGACACTGGGTGAGTCGTAATAGTGCAGCTCGTTGAGCTCCTGTGCAATGGCAGCGATCTCCTCCACGTGGTCCTGGTGGGCAGCCAGGTTGCTCTCAAAGGCTTCATGCTTCTTGAGCAGGGCCTTGATCTCTGAGAGGGTGGCTGTCTCATAATCCTTCTGCCGCAGCATGACCTCTTTGCCATCCGTCCAGGCCTCGTGAATAGAGGCCTTCTGCCAGAACTTCTCTGCCAGGTGGTTGAGCTGCTCTAGCCTCTGGATCTCGTTCAGCAGCCACTCCTCATAGCCCTTCTCCGCCTGCTCCAGGCAGCCCCAGGCATTGTTGATATCCGAGACCATCCTGCCCTGGGAGGGCATGAAGGTGGGCCGGTTGCTGAGGTGCAGCTTGGTCTGCAGCATGTTGAAGTTGATCTCCAGCTGGCACTTCTGCACCTTGGGCGGCTTGTGCAGGCGCTGGTAGTCGCGGAAGTCCTCCAGCTTCTGCTGCATGGCATGCATGGTGTTCTCGGGCACCTGGTTCTCCAGCCATGGGATGGTGCGGTGGATCCACTCCAACAGATCACTGGCCAGCTTCTCTTCCACGAGCTGTTCGTTCTCCTGGTTGACGGCCAGCACCTTGCAGATACTGTTGGCTGCTGTCTCCGCCTTCTGTGTGCCAGAGAAGGCATGGTAGAAGCTGGACACATAAGTCATGATGGCTTTCTCATCCGGTTTGGGCGGTACCAACGATGTCTTCAGCATCCAGCATCTTGGGCATGCCCAGGTACTTCTCTGCCACATCGAAGGCTGTGTTCAGGTTTGTGAGAGGGTCGTCCTTTTGTAGCTTCCCGTAGTCAATCAGTTCAGGTGGATCTTGGCACAGAAGCCAAGGCCGTCCTTCCAGCTGATGTGGAAGTTCTGGATGTTGACATTTTTGTAAGGAGCTGTCTTCTTCTGACACCACAAGAGCAGCCCTTCCTTCGCCAAAGTTTCTTCCATGGAGATGTCCTGGATGGCAAAGTGGAGGATGATGGTCCAGATCATGCCCAGGGTCATTTTCACATTCCCATCCACCATTTCTTCCGCTCCGATGGACACCAGCTTGACCCCTTGCTGGCTGTGAAGTCCAGGGCCTTGTTGACATTGGAGATCTTGTGCACCCTCATTTTGCCCCTCTCGGGCTTGGCCAGGCGCTCTCCCTCCTTTAGAGAGAGTGGCCGTGCCGTCCCTATTCCTGCACAGGACTTGGTAGTCTGTGTGTATTTCTCTCGTATCGAGCATTTGCAGTGGCCGTGGATACTGCTGGCCAGTATCTGCCACAAACCATTTCTGTGAGCATCCTGATTACCAGTGTTTTGAACTGTGCATCTGATAGGTTGTCTATCTCTGCATCACTGGATTGTATTTTTTCTGGAGCTTTGATCTGTTCTTTAACTTGGGTCATTTTTTTTGTCTCCACATGCCTGTTACATAGTAAGGCAGAGCCTTAGGTATTCGCCAGGGTGGGGCAACCTATGTTGCTGCGTTGTGACACTATGTGGGGGAAGGGTCCACGAGGGAACAGTGCTTCTTGATATGCTCTTGGCTAACTTTCAGCCAGTTAATCTGAGACCCACAAGCAAATTTGGCCCTTCTGGTGCTGATTCCTGGGTGGGTGGGTTTGTGTGCATTCTAGATTGCTGTGAGTTCTCCAATGACCTCTCCCGTGAGGCTGGGAATTTCTCCCGCTGCTGCCTCAACCCCCACAGGTGTTTTCAGTCAAAGGTTTTGAGATTTTATTTCCCCGCATTGGAACCCTGGGTTGTGTGGTCTGTCTCCCCAGTTGTTCATCCTGGTTTATCCTCATACAAATGTGTGACCACCCAGTCTGCCAGCCACCACTTTGCCAAGAGTCCTCTCTGCCCCGGCTGCCCATCACCACCCCTCCTACCGGTCTGGATGAATGTTTCTTTAACTTCTTGGTTGTTGGACTTCCATACAGTTTGATTTTCTGGCAGTTCAGGTTGATTTTTTGTTTTTAAGTTTTTTGTTCTCCTTTTGGTTGTGGGGGGAGGCACAGTGTATCTACCTACGCCTCCTCAGTGTGTGTTTAAAAGAAAAACACAAAAGGTGAATTTTTGTATAGCCATTTTAATATTGAAAATGAAAGAAAATATGCAACATTTTCAGCATGTTATGCTTCATATGCTCTATTTTTTTCAAGAGGTAAAAGTGCACCTGAAATGCAAAAAAGATTTATGCAGTGTATGGAGAAGGTACTGTGACTGATTGAATGGGTCAGAAGTGGTTTGCGAAGTTTTCTGCTGGAGATTTCTTGCTGGATGATGCTCCTCAGTCAGGTAGAGCAGTTGAAGTTGATAGTGGTCAAATTGGGACATTAATTGAGAACAATCAAGATTATACCATGTAGGAGATAGCCTACATACCCAAAACATCCCAGTCAATAAAGTTATTGGTGAAAATGAAAAATGTGTCTTTTATTTTATGTAAAAAAAATGATGCAGACTTTTTAGCCAACCCAATGTGTTGCTAGTTACTTAAATTTCTTTAAATTGGTCTATAGTTTTGTAATGTCTTTCTGGTTTTGGTATATGGGTCATGGTGGCTTTCTTCCATAAATACTAGGTGGAATTTCCCCATGAAGCCAACCTGAGGCTGGAATTTTCTTTTTACGTTACAAGTTCAATACTAAAATAGATTTAGGGTTATATATGTCATTTAGTCTAGAGTGAGCTTTGGTGATGTGTCATCTTCTGAGAGATTTGTTCATTTTGTTGTCAAATTTATTGGCATAAGCTCATATTTCCTTAACTTTTAACATACATTAAGATATAGTGATATTCTTTTTCTGGATATTAATATATATTTTTAAATTCCATTTTGTTGCTTATGCTATTAACAGTTGTTCTGATTTTCCCCCTTGGCATCCCTCCCCACAGGACCCCACTCACTGAGGCAATCCCCCCACCATTGCTCATGTCCTTGGGTCATGTGCATAAGTTCTTTGGCTGCTCCATTTCCTATCCTGTACTGTACACCCCCGTGGCTATTCTGTAACCACCTATTTGTACTTCTTCCCCACCCGCCTCCCATCTGGTAACCATCAAAACACTCTCTGTATCCATGATTCTGTCTTTGTTCTTCTTGTTTATTTAGTTTGTTTTTTAGCTTCAATTGTTGATAGATATGTATTTTTGCCATTTTATTGTTCATAGTTTTGAACTTCTTTTTCTTAAATAAGTCCCTTTAATATTTCATATAATGGTGGTTTGATGATGGTGAACTCCTTTAATTTTTTCTTGTCTGGGAAGCTCTTTATTTGCCCTTGATTCTAAATGATAGCTTTGCTGGGCAGAGCTATCTTGGCTGTAGGTCCCTGCTTTTCATGACTTTGAATATTTCTTGCCAATCCTTCTACTCTGCAAAGTTTCTTTTGAGAAATCAGCTGACAGTCTTATGGGAACTCCCCTGTGCATAACTTCTTTTCTCTTGCTTTTTTTAAGATACTGTCTTTGTGTTTAACCTTGTGGAGTGAGCTGCTTTGCATCCCTCTTGTTTGGGACTCTCTTGCGCTTTCTGGACTTGCATGTCTATTTCCCCTTCAAATTGGGTAAGTTTTCTTTCACTGTTTTTTCAACAATTTACAATTTTTTGCTCTTTCTTGTCTCCTTCTGGCATCCCTATGATGTGAACATTGGACCTCTTGACGTTATCCCAGAGGCTGTTTATACTATCCTCATTTTTTTTTAATTCTTTTTTTTCTTGTTCTGATTGGTTATTTTTTACTTCCTTATGTACCAAATCATTATTTGACTCTTGATTTCATCAACTCAACTGTTGTTTCCCTGTAAATTGTTCTTTATTTCAATTAGTATATCTTTTGTTTTTGATGAGATCTTTTTTATGCTGTTGAGGTCCTCACTAAGTTCCTTGAGCATCCTTATAACCACTGTTTTAAACTCTGTATCTGATAGATTGCTTATTTCCATTTTGTTTAGCTCTTTTTCTGGGGTTTTGATCTGTTTTTTCATTTGGGCCATGTTTGTCTCCTCGTTTTGCCAACCTCCCTGTTTTTGTTTCCATGTATTAGGTAGAGTTGCTATGGCTCCATCTTGGTAGTGGCCTAACATAGTAGTTGTACTGTAGGGTCCAGTGGCACAGCCTCCCTTATAATGCAAGCTGGGTACTCGTGGTGCACCCTTTGTGTGGGCTAAGTACACTCTTCTCTTGTAGTTGAGCCTTGGTTGCTGTTTGTTGGCAGATCAATGAGAGGGATTTACCCAAGCAAGTCAGCTGCAAGGACTGGCTGTGACCACTGACCACCAACCTCCATCCTCTATGGAGGATCAGCTAGCTGTGCAGGGGCAGGGTAGTGGTGCTTGGACATGGTCTGTAGCTGTCCTCTGGGTGGCCTTGGGATTTCCCAAGTGGTACAGGCCAAGGTCAGCCTCCACCTGTGTTTTGCCTGGGGCATCCTGCCTGGGCTATAAAGCAATCTGAGATGGCTGCTACTTGTGCTGGGCTTGGAGATTCCTAGGTGAATCAAGCTGTGAATCTAAGCTGGCTGCTGCTAGTGCTGGACCTGGGGCTCACTGAAGTCAGCGGTTGCTTATTTGAGATGATTTAGGAAGTTGTGCAGCATGGACCAAGACCAGCTATTCATAGAGAAAATCAGCTTGGGTGGGCCATTAAACTGGGTGAGGTGGATGGAGTCTCTGGGGATCTCCAAGGCAGGTCAAACCGTTAGCCAGGTTGATGGAGTCTCGGATATGGCACCAGCTTGCCAGCTCTGTGGCTCTGTGGGGCAGGGTTTTGAAAAAGGGCAATGGTCTCTGCTCACCTCGATGCCAGACACTTCAGTCTCTCCCTGTATACTGCTGGTGCCCTTCAAGCTGCTGACTGGTACTGGAGCTCAGAGGGAGTGAGTCTGAGTAGGTGAGTCTGTGTTTGGGTTCTTTAAGAGGAATTGCTTGGGGCTTCAGCAGTTTCTTCCACTGCAATTTCTTCCACCTGCTGGTTCTTGCAGCCGGAAGTTGTAAGGACTTACCTTTGTGATACTGGAGCCCTGGGTTGGGGGACCTGTTGTGGGGCTGGGACTCCTCACTCCCAAGATATCCCTCCCCAATTTTTGTCCATCACATGTGTGTGAAGGACCACTGTGCCCTCACACATGGGTGAGGGATCTGCACCCTTCCTACCTGTCTGGATGGATATGGTTTGTTTAATCCAGTAGTTCCCTGACTTTCATTCACCTTGATTTCTGATGGTTCTGAGTGATAGTTGTTCTATATTTTAGTTGTAATTTTGATGTGGTTGTGTGAAGAGGTGAGCCATGTCTACCCCATCTGACTGGAATTATTTCTAGCGTTATTCTCTCTCATATTAATATTTTTAACATATCTTCCCTTTTATCCTGA
Organism: Trachops cirrhosus; assembly: GCA_028533065.1. Lineage (NCBI taxonomy): Eukaryota > Metazoa > Chordata > Mammalia > Chiroptera > Phyllostomidae > Trachops > Trachops cirrhosus. The sequence goes on along the minus strand of CM052540.1, from coordinate 155,956,815 downwards.
TCAGCCTAGTTGGACATTTATCAATTTTACTGATTTTTTCAAGTAATTAGGTTTTGCTTTCACCAGATTTTTTTTTTGTTTTTCTGCTTTTGATTTCATCCTTTTGTGCCCTTTTTTATTTCTTCTGTTTACTCTAGATTTAGTTTCTTGTTATTTCTTCTTTAAAACTGAGCTAGAGTCACTGACTTAAGACCTTATTTTCTAAGATAGGCATTTTAGTGCTATAAATTTTTCTCTAAGCACTGCTTTAGCTGCATTCCAGCAAATTTCAATACATTGGGTCTTGGTTTTCATTGAGTTCAAAACACTTCATAATGTTCTGTTTGGCATTGTCTTTGATTCATTGATTGCAGGATAGTTGGCATACAATATGGTATTAGTTTCAGAGGTACAACATAGTGATTCAATAAGTGCTTAATATGTAAGATACATGGGGTCTTTTAAATGTGTGTTTAGTGTCCAAATATAGGACTTTTGAAAGATTTTTGTTAATGATTTCTAACTTCATTCCACTCTGGTTAGGAACCAGTTTGTATGATTTGATTCCTTTTAAATTTTCTAAGACTGGCTTTATGGCCCACAAATCATACACTCTTGGGTTTTGTGTGCACTTGAAAAGACGATAGTCTTTTCTCCTGCTGTATTTGGATGAAATGATCTGTAATGCCACTGAGGTCATGTTGGTTAATGCTGGTGTTCAGCATATAAAATATAATTTGTGGACTGGCCGGGTGCTCAGTTGGTTGCAATATCATCCTGTACACCAAAAAAAAAAAAAAAAAAAAAAGGCTGCGGGCTTGATTCCAGGACAGAGAATGTACCTAGGTTGTGGGTTTGATTCCTGGTCTGGGTGTGTGTGGCAGGTAAACAATAGATGTTTCTATCTCTTACTTTGTTTTTAAAATCAATAAATGTGTCCTCAGGTGAGGATTTATAAAAATATATGTGTGATTTGTGAATTTTACCTCTTTTTGGTACTTAATATTCTTGAGCTTTGTTCCAAGGTGCAATTAAGTTACTTGGGAACTGCTGGGGAGGACTAGATCAGCCATTGATTTAGGGCTGATTTTGCCCCCCTACTGAAGCAACATGCGTCTGAGCACTTTGATTCCTGTGAATTACTCCTCTTTCCCCCACTGCCATGGCAACAGAATTTCCAGTCCTGTTTACGCTTTGGGTTTTCCTTTTCCTTTGATCCTTTCTGTTTTTTCCTGTGCGGAGGATAGTTTCTTCAGATGCATATGCTGATCATTACTCAGCTATAGAAGCAAATATCCACCCCCCCACCCCCCCCACCCCCCCCCCGCAGATCTGTGAGCTTTTTTCTTTATACTCGTCCCTGTGACCTGCGGACACCTTGCCCTCAGTGGACCCCCAGCTTCATTTCCTCAACTCAGGCCACCTCTGCCTTGGTTCCCCTTCCTCTGCTTCAGCCAGTAAACCTTTTCCAGGCAGTAAGCTGAGGCAGTTATAGGGCTCACTTCATTAGTTGATCAGGACCCCTGCCCCACGCTGCCTATGTCTAGTGTCTGAAATCCCCTACATTTGTTTGTTTGTTTGTTTATTGCTGTGTTTTCTTATTTCCAGTGACATGGGAAGCATATGTCCTGTGATTCCATCTTGGCCAAAAGTGGATATCTGCTGTAACGTTTTTAACCTACATTTTGTGGCTACATAGCTTTTGCTGATAATACATATTACTCTCTTCAAAAAAATTTAACCAGAATCTTGGAAAGGACTGGTGCAAGTGATGAGTCCTACATCTTAAGCTTTATTATCTTTACAGTAAATCCATCTTTGGATCTTAGCTATAAAAAGAGGAAGGACAAGATCTGGCAGGACAGAGACTCTAGTCCCATCTATTCAGATCCTTCCCACGTGCCAGTAACAACCAAGGAAGGAGTTAGTGTTTACAAGGACTGATTTCTTGGCAGATCATAAAAACTCATTTGCTTAAAGATACAGGGGAACCCCTCAGCCAGTAGCTCGGACCCAGTGGGTGTACTTGCGGCTCCAGGACCCTGCAGCCTGGGGTCCAGGTGGGTCAGGAGCAGATTGAGGTGGGGACCATCGATCCAAGAGGTTGCCCACCGGCATGGGAGATGTCTTACTTTACAGCACCATATGAGCTGAATCTTGCCTCCCTTTAGCTTCGTTCTCCTAACTTCAAGCTCCTACTAATCGCATGGTGTGAGAGCAAGCTAATTTTATTTATTTATTTTTTAAAATATATTTTATTGATTATGCTATTACAGTTGTCCTATTATCCCCCCTTCATTTCCTTCCACCCTGAACACCCTCTCCCACCCACATTCCCCCCTCTAGTTCATGTCCATGTGTCGTAAGTTCTTTAGCTTCTACATTTCCCCTACTATTCTTGCCCTCCCCGCCTATTTTCTACCTACCATCCATGCTACTTATTCTTCGTACCTTTCCCCCCTCTCTCCTCCTCCCACTCCCCTGTTGCTAACCCTCCATGTGTTCTCCATTTCTGTGGTTCCGTTCCTGTTCTAATTGTTTGCTTAGTTCCTTCTTGTTTTTGTTTCAGGTGTGGTTGTTAATAATTGTGAGTTTG
>CM052540.1:155856584-155954140 GCA_028533065.1 Trachops cirrhosus | reverse complement strand
TATAAAACAAATCACAATGCTAACAATTTAAGCTAAACAATTTCAACTTCAACTATCAGCTTAGATTGTTGTTATGTTCAGAGTACGGAGATAGAAGAACAATTACATTGTGCAGTTGTATCACCAGTTTGGCTTGAGAGTTTCCTCCGTTCATGTGCATGTGGGCTCTTCATTCGTTTTTAAGAACAGTGATCATAAGCAATAATAAATTAATAGCAATGATAAAGCATCTATTCTTTAACTGCAATAATAAAGCAATAATAAAGAATATATTCTTTTAACTGCAGATTCCTTTCTGTGAAGGACTCTGGCAGCCTCCCAAAGGACCTGTGAAATCCAAGGAGGTGGGAGCAGGGCTGTCTGTCACAAGCCTCTTTGGCGCCTCTGTGTGAGTTAGGAAAAGGTGCTGCCCCTGGGCGATGCAACCTCATGGATGCCTGGCTTGGCAAATGAGGCTCCCCTTGGAGTTCAGGCTTCCTTGTCTCCTGGTCTGGGTATCTTTGTGCAATACACAGGCATCACAGCTGTCTGTGGGGCACCAGCGGCAAGAAGCTTCTTCAACAAGCTGCCTCCCTCCAGCCCCAGACTCTAACGGGCCTATTTGATGACTAGAGGGACTGAACGATCATTAAGATATTTATTGGCTTAAAAAAGGATGAAAGCCCAACTCTGAAATTCTGAGCCAATATAAATATGCTGCAGAGAAATAAGAATGAAATGTCCACACGCAGCAGTATTTCAGACTCTGAAGGGATTTTGGAAGTGAACTAGTGTTTCCCTTCCTGCTCTTTAGCAGATGTGGGACCCCAAAACTCAAAGAGGAAGTGAGTAGCCCCACATGTCACCACGTATCAGAGGCCGAGTCCAGGCAGGGCCTGGATGCTGTGGTGCCAGCTGGTGCTCTTTCCGTGATCTGGTGCTCGACTGTCAGCAATTTCCTTACAGTATTTGACCACCATTTTCATAAATTTAAGTTTAGATAGATTTTTTTCCTCTAAAGTGCCACTTACATTACAACCCATTTTGAAAATGCAGATAAAAAGATCAATCCTCTGACTCAATGATTACAGGATTTCCAAGCATCATTATTTATAGTATTTGGAAAAATACAATGTCCATTTCCATGAAATTGTGGCTTCTGGCAGTGATAATTCCATTACTGCTGATGAACCAACCGAGCTATCCGAGCTAATGCAGTTTGTGTTTAAAGATGTCCTAAAAGGCTGATGTAACCTTCATTATCAGCACGTGACTTTTAAAAGTATTATAGTTATTAAACAGTAAGAACATCTCCTAACATCACTCTAATATGATTTTCTGTTCCCCCAGGCCAGGTGGCAAAAGTTTAATGAGCAATTTAACTTCTTCATGAATAAATATGTCTGTCTTTTTGCTCCAAGGGTTTGGGTAACAATGGTTCAGATGAAATATTACAGCTTTTGTTGGAGTATTTTACCTTTAAGGAGTCAAACCTGCCTTAGAAATCATCTCCAGGTCCTCCAAATCCTATATCGTGACTAGCTTCACTCCCTTACTAATTACTGTTCATAAAACCCATGAACCTTAGAGCTAGATTCATTTTAGAAGTCATTTAATATCGTCTCATTTGACTGATGTGGCAGACAACGGTGCTGCCGCAACAAAGTACCCTAAACCGGGTGGCTTAAACGACCGAAGTTCATTAACTCGCAGTTCTGGAGGCTAGAAGTGAGAACTCCAGCTGTGTAGAGGCCTGTTCCCTCTGCAGCCTCTAGGGGACAGTCTGGCGCTGCTGGCAGTGCTGGCATTCCTTGGCTACTAGACCCATCACTCCAGCCTCTGTTCCACGGCCACATGACGTTCTCCCTGCAGGTATCCCATGTCTCTTCTTACAAGGACATCAGTCATATTGGATTAAGAGCTCTTCTTAATCCTGTATGACCTCATCTTTTTTTACTCAGGTCTTAATTTAAAAATCTGATGTGCCAACTTAGCGTTTTCCACCGACATGGGGAGCAGAAACCTTCACAGGCTTCACAGGCTTTTGCTTCAGCGTTGCCTTTGCGGGAGCCTTAGCAGCAGCCTTTGCTGTCTTTTTAGATGCTTGCTTAGTCTTTGTTGCTTCTTTGGAAGCCCTGATGGTTTGTTCTGATGGAGCCTTCCTAACTTCGGGTTTCTGATTCCTCTTGGCCTTTATATCAGCAAGAGATGCACTGGCCGTGGCCCTCTGGACCTTGCACAGTGGGCTCTTCTCTTTTGGATTTCTTCCAACTGTCTCTTTTTGTGCTCTCTTCTGCAGAGGGCAGTCCAGTTTATCTGTTGCAGATTCCCTTCAAAAAGGAATGCCCACCCGCATCTTGCATTAAGAAATTGAAAACCCTTCCCATGTGCCCTGGCTTAGCACCTTGTGTACCCAGGGTAGACCTTGTACCCACCGAAACTGCACAGTTCAACTTTCACAGCGGCGGCTGCCGGCCAGAAGGAAAGATGGTGAAGAGAACCAGGATGACCTCCTCTTAACTAGTTACCTCCACAACAGCCCTATTTCTAAGTGAGGCTGCATTCACAGGTACCAGGGTTTAGCCTATCTTTTGGGGGCACACAAGTCTACCTTCAGCGTACAACCCTACTACTTCTATGAACACCAACACTACTGGCAGTCGTGAATCAACCTCCCTTTCTGTGGGCTCTTGGAGTCAGGTAAAATTTGCATACAGGGAATCATCATTTACACAAACCATTCTTGTCCTTGCAAAGTTCATAGTCCCATCAAACAACAGATGATAAACAAGACAACCATTAGGTGCTTGTTAGGAAAAATGAATACTCGTCCATGTAGGACATGGCTGACTTAGTGTGGTTAGGGGAGGCCTCTGAGGATATGACATTTAAACTGGGTTTTGAAGGATGACAGTGAGCCAGGTATGGGAATGGTAAGGAGGACAATGTTCCAGGTGGGGGGAACAGCAAAAATCGAAGCCTCTGAGGTGGAAAAGAGCCCAACACTTTCTGGGGACTGAAGGGACAAAGAGGGGAGATGATAGAAACTGAGATCAAAGATGCAGGCAAGAGCCACAACCTGATGGGCAATGAGTGGCTGCCAGGCTTTTTTGACAGCAACCCTGCTGCTAAGGAAACAGGTATATAGATGCACATATACACAACTGATGGTGGCAGAGAAGGTAGTGAGTAGTGGTTAGGTTTTCAGTTACAGTTTGGAGATGGCATCTCAAAATGCTAATGTGCTGTGTGTGGGGTGGTGAAGGAGTTCAGGATGAAGCTCAGCATTTTGGTTTGAACAGTTGGGTCAAAGCAGTGCCAGCAGGTGAAATGGTGAAAACTGGGGAAAGAAAGATTTTGTTAGAGAGGGAGGGTCTGTGAATAAACAGTTCTGAGTTTGACATATTCCATTCCAGACACCTACAGGTCATCCTAGTGGATATGTCACCTGGATATGTCTCTGAGGCTCAGAGACAGATCTGACAGTATACATTTGGAAGTTGATGACTGTATATAGATAGAATTTAAAGCCATGGAAATAGGTGAGGTTTGAAGAAAGGGAGAAGAGGGAGGAGAATGTTGGGGTAAGCCTCAAGAAACTGAAAACAAATCATGCAATTACTAAGCATGTTAGTTACCATTATTTTGTGCATAGCATAGTGAGTAGCACAGATGTGCAAGGTATACATAGCCAAGACTTGGAATCCTAGCAGACCAGAGTGTGCATCGTGTCATTTAATCCCTTTGAGCTTCTGTTCTACATCTGCACAACAGGCACAATACCGCCTACTTCACGTGTTGGTTTCCTATCCCTTTCCTCCTGGGCATGTGTTTCAGGGCAATGGGGAAGAGGGGAGAGGACAAAGGAAGAAGATATTTTGGAACAAGTCAACATTACTCTGTACTTTGCTTAGAGCCATCCAAACAGAAATCACATTACATAGGCATTTAATTTAATTTAATACCTACCGGACTTCTCTGTGGAGGGACTGTGTGTTCCTTTATCCCTCAGTTGGTGTGCACTGGGAGAGCCCAAGCTGTTGCCTTCTGAGTCAGTCTCATTTTCTATGCACTGTATGCTTACTCGGATTCTGTTTAATGATATTTATTTCTCATTTTACAAAGCTTCTAAATGCAAGTCAGTTTTTTCATCTGGGACCCAACTGAGGAAACAGCCATCCAGGGCAATTTTGACTATCCTGAACTTGAGCTTTAATCACTTCAGGTACCTGATGGGCCATGTGATGTTTGCATATTTATTGAAAAACCACTGGCAATAAAATAGATCACAGTTATTGTTCCTGGTTGGCAGTTCTCCACTGAGTTTGCTCCAGAGAGTGAAGTTCATACATTAACTGCATCCTGGCTCAGTTTTAACAAAGTTCTGGACACGCTGAATCAGAATGGGGGCTATAGGTGGGATGGAAGGAGGAAGGAGTCTGATTTTAACAGACTTCCCTAAGATTCTTAATGCAGATTAGAATTTGGGAACATTTCAATGCACTGCAAAAAGGTTGTTTATCCATATTAGATCACTAAAGCAATTTATTCAGTCACTTATTGTCACTAAGTGAAGTTGACAGAGCACATTACGTGTGAAGCATGTCCTACGACATGAATCGTCTCTGGTCTTTCAAGTCTTAAGAGTCGTTCAATCAGGAGTTTTCAGAATTTTCTGAACCATGAGAAACTGGGCACACATTAGATTTCAAAGAACAGTAAAATATAGAAATAATATGTAGTAATAAATCACATGTTCAACCTAAAATACCAACTTATTCTTTAGTCTTTTTCATAGCAGTTTTTTTAGATCTTCACTTGAGAATATGTTTTTATTGATGTTTATTTAGGGGTAAGGGAGAGAAACATTGATGTGAGAGAGGAACATGGCTCCATTGCCTCCCATACGTACCCAGATGGAACCCGCAACCTGGGCATGTGCCCTGACTGGGAATCAAACCCACAACCTTTCCATGTGTGGGACAGCACTCCAAACCACCAAGCCTCTAGGCCAGGGCAAAATAGTTTTTGAAATGTGAATTGCCCATTCAAGTCTTGTGCTGCAAAAGTGGAAGATGTGAGTGTGTGTGAGTGTGCATGTGTGTGCATTTCACGAAGGTTTTCTGGAAGACAGGCAATCCTGCCTCCATTTGAGAGTCTCAGATGGTCCCTACACGCTCCCTGTCACCAACTCAAGAGCTGTCCTCTGCAGCCACAAATGCTGTGGGTTGCGCAGCCCAGGGAGTGCCACTCGGAGGACAGACAGCACAGACCTGACAGCGTTCTGGCAGATGTCTGGAACGTGGTTTGGGGAAGGAGTGTCGTGTGCGCCCTCACAGGAAGGCTCTGTGGAGTCAGCAGTGGTGCTCCCCCTGCATTCCTTGTCCGAACCTCCAACACCAGAGTCTCAGAAGTGGTTTCCCCTCAAGGATAACCCTGGTCTCAGGGTAAGCAGGAACTCATAAATCTCTGTACTGGGTTGGGCGCACTCTCCGGGAGTGGGGGACTTGGCTCAAATCCCTGATCTCTGTGTGCCCCATACCCTCCTTGTGACTTCTTCGAATTTTTGACCTTCTTCCTCAACATCTCCTGAAATCAGCTTTTCTGTCAAAATATGCTGCTCGGTTTGGCACATTTCAGTCTTGTACCGATCCCCATCTTGTTAAAGAAAGTCCAATTACTTATGGTTTTGTGAGCTCAAAAATGCCACTAAGGGTCTAAGGAGTACACTGTACACACACTGGAACCCTCTGCCACCACACTGGTTTCCTCCCCTCTCTGGCTCCACCTGTCTCCCGAGGGTCCGCGGTCCTGACCTGTGACCCTCTGCTGCAGGGGATCAGTATTTTCCCCAACAAGTTCACTTGTATTAGGCTTACCTTGACATGTCTGCCTTGAAATTCTGGCGAATAAAAATGTTTTAAAAATAAATGTGTATTTTAAATTGTGTTTTAGTTAATTTGTTTTGTTTTAGTAGCTGTTACATCCATATGGTTTCTCTCCTCAGTGACAGTGTAGTTCATTTCTTGTGTATCCTTCCAGAGGTAGTTAATCTGCGAGCAAATTAATTCCTATTCATTTTCTCTCCCTTTTATGCAATCGGTAGCTTACAATACACAGGGCTCTGAAGTTAGCTTTTTTCACTTAATATTACACTGAAAATTTCCTTCACCGCATCCCTGTCATGGGCGGAAGGGGTAGGAGCAGCCCCCATGCTGCGGGGCAGACGCCAGGAGTCACTGGGTGAGCCAGGCTGCACTTCAGGTCTGGTGGGGAGGGAGGGTGGCTTGGTTTCTCAGAAGGGTCAGGGGAGAGGGTGGGACTCGGCTGGGATCCTAAAGGAATGGGGGAGAGAATGTGCCTTCCTCCCGCCACCAGGCGGAAGAGGCCAGCTGGAGCCAAGGCCTCCAGCCTCTCCAGGGAGCAGGCCAGCCGTGTTCTTTTCGGGACATTCAGACCCATTCACTCTCTGGTAAGCTCTGCATGTAGTCACTTCAAATATTTTAGGATTTTAAACCCTTCCTTTCCAGGTTTGAGAAATAAAGGTGGGTGGAGAGATGAAGTATTCTGGGGACAAATGGCTAGTGGAAACAGGGGCTCCGGGAGCAGCTTCAGGAATTTTCCACTTTTCTCCTGAGGTTCAGTAACCCAAAGGATCTCCAAAAAATCCATTTTGTGGGCCCAGGGTGGCTGGGCCATTCGTTCCACCCAAGACTTCTTTTTATTTTTTAATCCTCACCCAAGGATACATTTTTGCTGATTTTAGAGAAAGAGAGAGAGAAACATACCTACAATCTGGGTGTGTGCCCTGACTGGGCATTGGAACCCGGGACCCTTTGGTGTACAGGATGTCGCTCACCCTGTACCGACAGAGCCATCCGAGACTTCCTCCAAAGATAAACCACGGAGGTCAAAACCACAGAGAGGATCACTTAAATAGAAGGAAGCAAGGTTCCCTGCGGAAGCGCTCCGACGCCCAGTCTGCCTCCGAGTGTGTGTGTGCGTGCGTGTGCGTCCTCGCGTAGGTGTGCTTTGCTGAAGGGCTTTTCTGAGGTGAAGCGGAGTTCGTGAGCTGAGACAGAGCTGAGCTGTCCAAATTGGTTTCAGCTGACGGCCTTTGTTAGCGGAGGCTCCACTTCTGCTATATGTCTTGTTATTTTTTTCATTTTTTTTCCGAATTCATTTCTTGAGCTCGGGGCCTCAAGAAATAACAAGGTTTTACAATGAGGGAGTATGCTCTCAGTCTCCATGGAGCCTGACTTCCCCCGCGTCCTGTTTGGAGCAAGGCTTCAGGTCTTCGTTTTCCAGACCTCGTCCCCTAGAACAGGGCAGGGCACCAAGTCTGTAAAAACTCTCATCAGGGAGAGGAGGGAAATGAAGGTCCGAGAGCAAGAAAGGTGAAGGGAAAGGGTGGGTCAGAGGGACGGGGAAAATGCTCACTAGTAACGGCTACCTTACAAAGCATTCTCGAGCAATCTTAAAATTGTACTGAAGTTTGGGATTGCTGAGCAAATGCCTTTTGGTAATAGACGCCTCTTATGCTCCGGTTCACTGTCCCCTGGCCCATGCATGGTGGCCCCTGTAGGTGCCTGCCAAGCCCTTACCCTGGCATGGCTTCGCAGGGCTGTGTGTGCTCTCCTTAGATCTGCCCCACCAAGATTTGTCTCTAGACAAGACCAGAGTCGAGTGAAGCACAGCCCAAGTGCCCAGAGGGAAATATCACAGACACTGGAAGAACTGCAAGTCCTAGGTCATAGATGACCGAGGGACCTGGGGGCTGTGCGGGGACAGATCAATGGGTCTTAAATGGGGCTGGGAAGACTATAAGGAGGGAAGCAGGAAATCGATTGACATGGGAGCCCTCCTGGCTAAGGCACCTGGGCTGGTCCTTACAGGCTGCTTGCCCGCCCTTTGAGATGGCAACAAGCAGTGACCTCCAGATAACCAAGTGGGATGCAGAGCAGCGTGAGCCAAGTGCTGAGGAGGGGCTGAGGTGCTCAGGGAGCCAGGAGTGGGAGTGTTGGAATGGACTTGTCCCTCAAGAGAACCAGAGACACTCCCTTAAGGATAAGGCAAGGAGGGGGTGGGCGTTTTCCAGAAGCTCAGAGGTGGCTGCAGTTGGCAGGATGGTGCGCTGCCACTGAACTGGCCTCCCTAGTATCAGGGGATGGTCAGACCCCATAATGGCAGACAGTAAGTGGATGGAAGGAACCTAACATGTGGGGGGGGGAAAGTCAACACTGGTTTATAATGATAGAGACTGGAGAACTTCAGACTTGACCTTCAGAAAGCTCTCCTCCTCCCATAGCTGATCATCCAGACCAGAAAACTGTCACCAGTAGCCCCGACTTGTACTCCCACCACCACCAAGTCCTGCTCAGTGACTGAACAGTCCTCACGGATGTTAGAAACTCTCCATCTGCAGGGTTACTGCCTGCATTCAGGCCCTCACTGTACTCGTTCAGATTAGTCCAGGAGCCTCCTGTCTCTCTCCCTCCCTCCAAACCCGGCTCACTGGTCTTTCTCAACTCAGGCTACTCATGCCACTTCTCTGCACAAACTGTCAGTGGCTTTCCGTTGCCCTCAGAGCGAGGCCCCACCCCAGGACGTGCGTGCAGACGGGTGGCTGAGCTGGCCTCTGCCTGTCTGTCCCCTCTCTCTGCACCCAGCTCTTCCCGGCCTGCCAGGCTGCTGCTGGTCCATACACTCATCTACTCTGTTCCCTCAGTCTCAGATGTCTCTTCTTTTAGGTCTTGTTGGTCTGGTCTACACATGCTCTACTTTCAAATGTCAGTACAAGCAACAACTTCTCAATGACACTTTCCTGAGGTCCCTGGAGAGAACTGCTTCCCTCTTGTGCCCCCACTGTACCCATTTCATCCCCATCATAGCAAATCTATTGTGTCCCACGTTACCAGCTGAAGGTGCAGAATGTCACATATCCCTTCCCCTACGATGTATATTTTTGCAATGCATATGTGACAACTATGCAATGCATATGTATATTTTATTACAAATGTAAAAATACTTATTTTATACACTGTCAAAGTGTTCAGGTTATAAAGTGAAAGTTCTCCCTCCTCTGTCAATAAATCTCTGTTGACACTTTGTATGTATCCTTCTTGATCATATTCCACACACATACAAAGCTCATGGAATTATCATTCTGAGCCCCAGTGTGTGGATAGGGAAAAGTTCATTCTGCCTCCCACCTCTCCTCCAAAGTCAAGACCGAGACAAGCTCTGTGAGTCTGACACGGTCACAGGCGTGCTAACACTGAAACTTGATCCTTTCACTGGGGCCCTTGTTCTCTGTTACTGTCCTTGTTGGTTCTCGGGGTAAACGGACAAGAACAGCCCTCTGCAGTCTCCCCTGTTCCCCTACCACAGCAAGGACCTCTGTCCTCTGGCTCCCTAGGTAGTAAAAACTCAGACGTGAGCCCTTAGGGCTGGAGGGACCCACCCTCATCAGTGCAGTCCATCCTGCACACTGTCACTGGACTGCTTTCTGTCTCACATTTCGGACTATGCCTCTCACTTTAAAAGCATTCACTCTGGGCCTGCTCTGGCACTCCCTTGGTTACAGCGTCCTGATACACCCAGGTTGCTGGTTTGATCTCTGGTCAGGGCACAAACCAGAAGCAACCAATGAATGCACAACTGAGTGGAACAACAAATCAGTGTCTCTCTCTCTCTTTCTTTTTCTATCCCTTCCTCTCTCTCTAAAATCAATAAACATAAATACATAAATGAAAGCATTCACTGTCCCTGCCATCATCTGTACAGTCCCCAGCTGGCCCTCCATGACCTGGCCCTGGGGTGCACTGTGTGGACTCTTGCTTTCATCAGTCCTTGTCTTCTGGCCACACACCCTATTCTGTGGCCCAGGGTGGGTGTCAAACCCAGGCCTGGCCAACCACTGCATCCATTTCTCCAGGGCCCAGGGCTTGGCCCAGTGAGGGCCAAGCTGATGGTTATTTGCCTGGACTGCCTTCTGGAAGGCATCCTGCTGATGGAACCAGTGAGGCCAGCACCACTGGCCAGACCCTGAGGGAAGCGGCCAGAGAGCAATGGAGGACACATTTAGTGCTTGGATCCCACCACATCTGAGGCTGACAGAATCCCTGAATGTTCCAGTTAAAAGAGCCAATGAACTCCCCTTTTAGGACTCAGCTACTTTCAATTGTGTTTCAATTATTTCCATCCATCTTTCCAACCTATGTTGCTTTTTCTTCCTCTGTGTGCGTACTCTGTGCTCTAGTCAAGCTCTGCCCCCTACTCCCTGGCTCCCTTTCCTGACCTTGCCTTCTCAGGGGGAACGCTGTCTGCACCACATCCCCTCCAATCCCATTTCTCCAAACTCCACTTCTTCTTCAGTGTCCAGCACCGTGGGCCTCCTCCACAAAAACTTCCTTCGGACACTCTCTCAGTCCACATGGGAAGCTTATAAACAACAGACATTAACTGCTCACAGTTCTGGAGGCTGGAAAGGCCAAGGTCAAGGTGCCAGCACATTTGGGTGAAGGCCTTTTTCCTGGTTTGTAGCCGGCACCTTTTCACTGAGTCTTCCAAGGTGAAAGGCACCAGGGAGGTCTCCAGGACCTCTTACAGTGTAAGGAACAATGGTCGCATTCACAAGGGTTCTACCTCAGGACGTGCGCACTTCCCACAGGCCCCATCTTTTAACACCATTATCTTTGGAGGGTAGAATTTTAAAGTGTAATTTTAGGGGACACATTCAGACCATAGCAAATATTATAATCAAATGGTTAGACACTGTTCCTTTCCCTGTGCACTGCATCTGGGCCCAAAACTTTCCAGGGTAACAAGCACGTACGGTGTTCAGAGAGAGCTGTGGGCTCTCAGGAGTGGGAGCGCGGTACTCTGTGGGGCTGCCCATACAGTCCCCAAGACAAGGCAAACAGTGCACCATTTATCATAGAAATTGATTTTTCTCCAACATGTATTACTAAGATAGATCCATCTTACTTTGAACTTGGAATGTGCTGCAGCACAAAAAAAAACACAATAAGCATTCAGCAGCAAGGTCAGTCAAAGGTATTGATGCTCAGAAACGCAAATTGTTTCATTCTGATCTCAGTGAGAATCGACAATGGCTCTGCGGTTTGCACAAAACTCCCTCCAGCCATCTCAGCGGTTTGCACAAAACTCCCTCTAGCCGTCTCAGCCTTGTCCGGCATGTCGTTTGGGAGGAGGTTGAAGAGCCGTAGTCAGGACTACCACTTCACAGACCTATCACTGGCCTGTTTTTCTTTCTGGTTTAGAGGTCTAACTAAATTTTGAAGTAAGCAAACCAGTCCAATTTTGAGGGTTAAAGTGGAAGTACATTACTAAGGTCATTCCAGCTCTAATTCTATAAACCTGGAAGAGGTTCCAGGATAGATACAACGTGGTGGAACCTAGTAAGTTAGTCTAATTGTTGTGTAAAAGACAAGTGGAAAAATCACAATAGCACACTGAGCCTCTTTCCTCTTTTGTGAAGCGGGGGACAATATTATCTACCTCACAGAGTTTTTGGTAAGAATTAGAAATAATGCTTGTAATGTACTTAGTGCTGTATCTGGTAGACAGATTGCTATTTTTGTTAATATTGCCAGTTATTGCTTGTCGTAAGAACCCCCAGAGACATATAAACCAAATGCTAAGGGGATGCTGGGGAAGGAAGCGAGAGAGACTTCATGAAGTCTTCATGCATTTAGAGGAAAGTTAAGGAAGGGTAAATTTGGGTTTCAGTAGGTAAAAGGGGAAGACAGCCTTTCTGGTCATAGGACTTGACCTCTAGCCTGGAGAACATTCCCCTTGCTCCCAATTCATCCCCAGAGCATGGATGTCTTTCCCATTAATTCAGTTCTTTTTATAACATCAACAGCACCTCTGTTCATGTAATAGTGATCTCATACCATCCACACCTAACAAAACCCCATCAGATACTGTTATAATTTCTGTTTTGTTTTTGTCGTGCATGTTTTAGAGAACTCTAGAGGAGAATGATAGCCTATGACAGCTACCAGATAGTCCCCACTTTTGTTTCTCTTCCTTTGCCCCTAAAGATCCAAGTACCCTTCTGATATCACTTTCCTATGTCTGGAGAACTTCCTTTAACAACTCTTTTAGAGCAGGTCAGCTAGTGATGAATTCTCACAATTGTTCTTCATCTGAGCGTGTCTTCCTTTTACAGGGATGTCATCGGGGATATGGAATTCCGATAGTTCTTTCCTCTCACACTTACAAAATATTGCTCTCTTTTTTTTCGGCCTCCAGGACTTCTGAGGAGAAATCTGCAGCTATTCAAATCACTGTTTCTGAAAAGAAGTGCTTTGGTATTCTCGAACAGATTTCAAGACGTTTTTCTGTCATTAGTCGTCAGCAGTTTGGTTGTGATATGTCTGGGTGTGGATTTATTTGTGATTATCCTGCTGGAGTTCTGACTTTCTGGAGTCAGTAGGTTTGTGTATTTCACCCAGTTCAGGAAGTTCTCAGCTGTGGTTTTTTCAAATACATGTTTTCTTGTTTTGGTTTTTTCCAGAACCCTTTTCCTTTTCTATTCTGATGATATAAATTTAGACCTTTTGGTATGGCCCCACAGGTATCTGAAGTTACCCACAGATTCATACTTTTGGTTTTTTTTCCCTCTTTGTTGCTCAAATTGTATAATTTCTATCGATATATCTTGATGTTCACCAATTCTTTTCTCCATTGTCTCCATTCTGCCATTAAGCCCCTTCAAAGAGCTCTTTTTGTTTGAAATTCCCAATTGACTCTTCTATTCCTTCGCTGAAACTTTCTGTTCATTTCAAGAACATTTGCCCATACCTGCTGGAGGAATTGTATAATAGCTGCTTTTAAACCTTAATCAGATAATTCCAATATCTATGTCATCTCTGTGTTAACATCTGTTCCTTGTCTTTCCCCTTGGGAGTTGAGATTTTCCTGTTTCTTTATGTTCCAAGGGATTTTGGATTATATATCACGCACTTTGACAATTATGTTATGAGACTTCGACTGTTGTTTACAATAAGTGGAGTATGTTGGTATTTTCTTTTAGAAGTCAGCTGACACATTTGGGTTCAGGCTGCAAGTTCCTGACCAGCCATTTGTGGGCATCAATGTCAGGCCCTTTCTGAACTCTTTGCAGGGCTCTTCAGATCTGTCCATGGGCGTGCCGCCAGCCTGACACTTGAGTGGTGTTTATCGCTTGGTTCAGCTCTCAGTGCTGTTAATACGTGTTAGTATTATGTCTACGAATGTGCAGCTTGGTGGTGAGCTCAGGGGTTCATCAGCAACTCAAGGGATCAATTTTCTAAGCTTGTTTCTCTCTGATTTCTTCAGTACTTTCCGATTTCTTGGGGAATCTTCGGTCCTCCTCCTAGAAAGTTGTGGCTGTACTTACCCTGCTCTGCTGTGCACTCCCACAATGGTATCTGCCTACAAAACCGAGCGCTGGGAGAACATTGGCACAGAGAAGAAGAGCAATGGCGTTGGTACATTCTTTTGAGAGCACAGCTCTTTGGATTAGAGGAGAAGGTCCCTTCCTTCAGAGTTTTAGGTGTTTGTTGGCTCCTCTTGCTGTTACTGCCAGGAGAGCTGTTTCCTGCCCCTGGAGTTGTCTGTCTGTGCTGGGTGTCTCCTCTCACTGTCGTCTGTGTTGAAGTCCCCTTCTGGCCCCTCCTCCCCACCCACCCCAGGCACCCTAGTGTCCTGGCAAACACACACTGAAGTGGAAAACATTCCAAGCTCTCCACTGGTTAATAAGGGGCACTTCTGGTGCTGATCTTCCCCGCCCTCCTGCTACTCTTTATTCCCCAGAGTCCTTAAATGGCTGCTCCTTGCAGTCTGTTCCAGCTTTATAATGGGTTTCAGTTGGGTAAAAATAGGGGTGGACCTTTGTTTGTACTCCATTTTTCTGAAACTGGAAACCTGATACTCAGAAATAAACGTTGTTAATGTCTTGGTGTCTTTTCCAACAGTGCATTTTCTTTGTGAACACATACACACAATTGTAATCATACCCTGTGCATATTTTAGTAGTTTGCTTTTTTCAGTATCATTGTCAGAATCTCACCAAATATGTTTAACATATGAGTCAAATATCTTAAATCTAATTTCAAAGTGTTATATATTTATCATTGAAATGTTGGAAAAAAGAGAAAATCATAAACAATAAGACAGAAAGTATGTGTAGTCCCACCACCTAGAAATAACTATTACCATTTTGATGTATACACTTCCAGCCTTCTAATCATTGTATACATATAAATTGCTGTGCATACTACTGTGAAACTTGGTTATATTTACTTGATACATTGTGAATACTTTCCATACTATACTAACTTTCTGTAGCATATTTTTTTAAAGATTTTATTTATTTGTTTTTAGAGACAGGGGAAGGGAGGAAGAAAGAAAGGGAGAGAAGCACTAATGTGTGGTTGCCTCTCACATGCCCCTAACTTGGGACTTGGCCTACAACCCAGGCATGTGCCCTGACTGGCAATCAAACCAATGACCCTTTAGTTCACAGGCTGGCACTCAGCCCACTGAGCCACACCAGCCAGGGATTCTGCAGCACATTTTAAAGGCTGCATTGTAATCCATTGTGTGACTATACCAGAATATATCAGAATATTTCAAATAACCAGAAATCACTGTAAATTTAATTTGCTCATAAATTTTCTTTTTACAAGGAAATATTAAATCAAAATTTTTTAGCTTTCATAGAAATGATGAATTTTGAACATCTCTGCTTTTTATTCTCAGGATAAATCCTAGCATACAGTTGCTGTGACAGACATTTCATATTTATTGCCAACTTGTCAGTGAAAGAGAACATATGTATTTAGAATATTAATATATCTCTGCATTTATACCAAATTAGGTATCATCATTTAAAATATGTGTTCTAATCTGGTAGATTAAAATTGGCCATTAATAAATTTAATTTAATTGCTATTTTGTGCATAATATTGAATATTTTATGATTGAATAATATTTCACAATGTGGATGGAACATTCTTTTTTTAAGTTTTATTTATTTAATTTATTTATTTTTCTTTTTAATTATATTTTATTGATTATGCTATTACAGTTGTCCCAGTTTTTCTCCCTTTGCCCCTCTCCACCCAGCACCCCCATCCCCTCAGGCAATCCCCCCACCATTGTCCATGCCCATGGGTCATGCATATAAGTTCTTTGGCTACTCCATTTCCTATACTGTGCTTTGCATTCCCATGACTATTGTGTAACTACCTATTTGTACTTCTTAATTTTCTTACGTCTTCATCCATTCCCTCACGCTTCCCTACCATTTGGCAATCATCAAAATGTTCTCCATATTCGTGATTTTGTCTCTGTTCTTCTTTTTTGCTTAGTTTGTTTTTTAGATTCAATTGTTGATAGATATGTATTTATTGCTATTTTATAGTTCATAGTTTTGATCTTTTTTTCTTAAATAAGTCCCTTTAATATTTCATATAATAATGGTTTGGTGATGATGAACTCCTTTAGTTTTTTCTTTTCTGGGAAGCTCTTTCTCTGCCCTTCGATTCTAAATGATAGCTTTGCTGGGTAGAGCAATCTTGGCTGTAGGTCCCTGCTTTTCATGACTTTGAATATTTCTTGCCAATCCCTTCTAGCCTGTAAAATTCTAAGAAACTTTTGAGAAACTTTCTTTTGAGTCTTATGGGAACTCCCCTGTAAGTAACTGTTTTTCTCTTTCTGATTTTAAGATTCTCTCTTTATCTTTAACCTTTGGCACTTTAATTATGAGGAGTCTCAGAGTGGGCCTTTTTGCATCAGTCTTGCTTGGGACTCTCTGTGCTTCCTGCACTTGCTTATCTACTTCCTTCACCAAATTGGGGAAGTTTTCTTTCATTATTTGTCAAACAAATTTCCAATTTCTTGCTCTTTCTCCTCTCATTTAGATACCCCTATGATGCAAACGTTGGAAGGCTTGAAGTTGTCCCAGACACTGCTTATACTACCCTCATTTTTTAAATTCTTTCTTCTTGTTTTTCTGATTGGTTGCTTTTTTTTTGCTTCCTTATGTACCAAATCACTGATTTGATTCTTAGCTTCATCTGCTCTACAGTTGTTTCCTTGTAAATTGTTCTTTATTTCAATTAGTATATCCTTTGTTTTTGATGGGATCTTCTTTATGCTGCTGAGGTCCTCACTAAGTTCCTTGAGCTTAGTGAAGCTCAGTGTTTTGAACTCTGCATCTATAGACTGCTTATCTCCATTTTGTTTAGCTCTTTTTCCGGAGTTTTGATCTGTTCTTTCATATGGGCCATGTTTTTTTTGTCTCCTCATTTTAGCAGCCTCCCTGTGTTTGTTTCCATGTATTAGAACTGCTATGAGTTCCTGTCTTGGTAGCGTGGCTTAATGTAGTGGTTGTCCTGTAGGGTCCAGTGGCACAGTCTCCCCTATAACACAAGCTGGGTACTTGAAGTGCACCATTTGTGTGGGCTGAGTATACCATCCTCTTGTAGTGGAGCATTGATTGCTGCTGACAGGTCAATGGGAGGGATTTACCCAGGCCAGTCAGGTACAAGGACTGGCTGTGACCACTGACCACCCACCTCTCTATCTTCCTTGGAGGATCAGCTGTGCAGGGACAGGGCAGTGCTGATCCAGCATTGTCTGTAACTGTCCACTGGTTGTGCAGGCTCTGGCACTTCCTTGGTGGTATAGGCCAATATCAGCACCCACCTCTATTCTTCACAGGGCCACCCTGCCTGAGCTATAGAGCAATCTGAGATGGCTGCTACTTGTGCTCAGTTTAGAGATTCCCAGGTGAAGCCAAGCTGTGAATCTAAGATGGCTGCTGCTAGTGATGAGTTTGAGACCACAGAGCAAGAGGTAGGAGGGCTGGAGGATTACTGGGGCCAGCTGTTACTTGTTTGATAGGATTTAGGAAGTTGTGAAGCATGAGCCAGGACCAGCCATTCATATGGAAGACACAGCAGTCTGAGTGGGTCCGTAGTTGGATGGGACAGAGTCTCAGGGGATCTCCAAGGCAGGGCAAATGGTGTTAGCCAGGTTGATGGAGCCTTGGATATGGCACCTGCCTGCCAGCTCTGTGGCTCTGTCAGGGGAGGGCTCAGAAAAGGGACAATGGCCTCTGCTCGCCTTTTTGTCTGGGAGAAAGCTGTCCTCCAGTGTCTGCCTTGATGCCAGACACTTCAGTTCTTCCCTGTATGCCCCTGGTGCCTTTCAAGCTGCTACCCTGGTGCTGGAGCTCAGAGGGGGTGAGTCTGAGTAAGTTCATATGTGGGTTCTTTAAGGGGACTGATTGGATCTTCAGATGTTTCTTCCACTGACTCAATCCCCACTGGTTTTTGCAGCCAGAAGTTGTGGGGACTTATGTTCCTGGCACTGGACTCCTGGGCTGGGGGGTCTGGTGGGGAGGGTGCCTGGTGTGGGGGGCCTGGTGTGGGGCTGGTGCTCCTCATTCCTGAGATATCCCTCCCAAATATTTATCCACCAAATGGGGTAGTGGGACCAGTCCATTCTGCATCTGTGCCCCTCCTACGAGTCTGGATGGATGCGGTTTCTTTAATTCTGTAGTTGTCAGACTTCCATTCTACTTGGTTTCTGATGGTTCTGAGTGATGGGTATTTTTTTACATTTTAGTTTTAATTTTGATGTGGTTGTGCAAGGAGCTGAGCTGTGTTTGTACCTATGGTGCCATCTTGACTAGAAGTCCACAAGTCTATTTCTTAACTAAAGATGTATAGAATGAGGTCACTTGGTCAAAAATTATATAACTTATTATATTATGAGATATCTATTATGGGGGGAGAGAAAGGCAGGTGCAGGGGTGGAGAGATTGTAGACAGTGAATAAGAAAAGCAGAGGACCAGATGGGAAGCTACTTCAAAATTCAGACGAGAACACAGTGTCTTGGATTAGAATAGTAGCAGTGGCTACAGGGAGAAAAGGAAGAATATGAATGTATTTGTATTATAGAGCTCATAGGATTTCCTGATAGACTAAATTGGAGGTGGTAAGAGAAAGTCTCCACAGTGTGGATGGAGAAATCTTTCTAAAATGTAAATATAAAATGTAAATGGCTTAATACCCTGCAAGAGCTCCTCCTCATTCACCACAGTTAAATGTCAAATAAAATAAAATCTTAACAAGAACATACTAGACTCTCCACAGTCTAGCCCATGGCTAATCTCCTCTCTCACCCTGTTGCATTTTATACACCAGACATAATCACCCACTGACTTCTCACCTTCTCTCCACACACTCTCTATAACTCAGCTCATGCATTTATTTGTTTTTGGAAGTCTTTTCTAATTTTCAGTATATTAGTTTCCTGCACCCGCTGATAAATTGCCACAAACTTGGTGGCTTGTAACAGCAGGAGTTTATTCTGTTCTTGTTCTGGAGGCCAGAGCCTGAATCAAGGTATTGGCAAGGCCGCATTCCCTTGGAGGTTCTGGAGGAAAATCTGTTCCTTGACTTTTCCAGCTCTGGTGGTTTCTGGTATTCCTTGGTTTGTGGCCTCATTGCTCCATTCTTGGCCTCTGTCATCACATTGCTTTCTCTTCTGCGTGTCTGTGTCAAATCTCCCTCTGCTTCTTTCTTATAAGGAATCTGGTGATCAGATTTAAAGCCCACCAGGATAATCCCCCCATGTGAAGGTGTTTAATTTCATCCCATATACAAAGGTCCTTTCTATTTTTTCTTTTTTTTTAATTATTTATTTTTAGAAAGGGGGAAGGGAGGGAGAAAGAGAGGGAGAGATACATCAGTGTGTGATTGCCTCTCACGCACCCCCTACTGGGGACCTGGCCCGCAACCCAGGCAACCCTGGGAATCGCAACCCTGACTGGGAATCAAACCAGCAACCCTTTGCTTCACAGGCTGGCACTCAATCCACTGAGCCACACCAGCCAGGGCAGATGCTTTTTCCTTATAAAGAAACACAGGTTCCAGGAGTTAGGACCTAATGTCTTCAGGTGGCCATTAGACAGCTTACTACACTCATTAGAGTCCCTTGGAAATGTGTGTTCTAGCACAGATTTCATTTCCACGTGTAGTACTTGCACACTCACCCATAAAGACCTATTTTTGATCATGTGTTCATACACAGGTCTTCCCTCTACCCTGAGCTTCTCAAGGCCAGGGATTGTATCTCACTAGTATTCACTGCTTTCCTCACCCCTATCACAGTCTGCAGCTCACAGCTGGCGGTCAGGGCACACTCATTGGTGAATACATGAAGATTCACAAAGCAGGGTTTGTAATCTATGAGCTACTAAGATTTAATAATCTCATGAAAATTAAAATAGGATTGGGTTTCTCAGACAATTGCTTAGTGGCTTTTCTGTTTCTTTCCTTTTTTTCTGTTCCCCCCACCCCCGTTTCCTGTAATATTAGACTATGTCCATTACACAAACCTGCTCAATCTAGTCTTGGGTGAGTCATAGCCCTTGATAAACATTACTATAGTTGAATGGAAGAAGAAAATATGTTTTCCTTTAACTGGTATATGAAATCTAGAATTTAGTACCTTTTTAAAAGATTTCTCACTTGAGAATTTGTTTTTCCTGATTTTAAAGAGAGAGGAAAGGAGAGAAAGGGAGAGAGAAAAATCAGTGTGAGAAACATCAATCAGTTGCATCTTGTAGGAGCCCCAACCGGGGATTGAACCCAGAACTTTTTGGTGTACAGTGCAAAGCTCCAACAAACTGAGCCGCCTGGCCAAGGCTAGAATTCAGTATCTTTGAGGTTATCTGTGGTGCTAGAAGGTTGATCATGCTGCCTACTTGGGGCTCAGATTTCTCTGGATAAGTGAGGGCAGCAGGACATCCTAACAACGGTTCTTCCGTTGTTAATATGGTAGTTGTGGTACTGGGTCTGGAGGTGGGTGGGATTCCCAGCAGGTTACTTGGAAGTTATTGTGAGTTTGGCCTGTGAAGAGTTCTGTGCCATCCCCTGTCGACTTGGGTTAGAATTCAGCTGGCATTGGATGGTCGCATGGTGTAGGACGCAATGAGGTCAGAATAACCTCCCAAGATTCTACTTGCCAAGTGGTTCCTGATTTTATTTGCACTAACCTATGACTTAGTAATGCATGACTGCGAGGAGAACAGGGTGTTGTGGCTGAAAAGCAGATCGGTGTGTGCGTTCGCAGCAGCTTTTATCAGTCCACAGCGAGAAGACACAGTGTTTGACTTTTCACCTTGAAAGTTAGTTTCCCATCATTTTCTCTTTATGCTCCTTTGATTATTGAGGGAGATATTTGCAGACCACATTGCTCCACTTTGCTATATTGAATAAATCAAGTTTATTATTAACCTGTCTTGATAGAGACCAGACACACACATTACAATGGTTAAAATCATGCGTGTTTTAAGACCCTCATAGGGAAAACTGTGGCTCATTTTAAAATTCTTGAGCAAAGTCTGGATAAATGGAATGATGAATTTCCCCAGCTGTTATGGAAATGCAATGATTTGTATTAACAGTCTGCCTGAATACAGACCCATGAATGAGCTCTGTGTTTTTACTTATATCCTTCCTTGTATACTGGCAGCCTGTCCTGAATCAGGTGGCCTTAAGCCTAGGGAACACAGATCTCATTTTTATCCATTAGAAAAATCCTAAATGTGTTGACAATGAGGGATTAGATGGAGAAAATTGGAGTTGAAGAGGAGAGAGAAAATGGAAGGAGCTCCAAGGAAGACCTCTTCCAGCTGGGTACATCTGGGTCCCTTTAAACTTGCTGTCACTTCTCTTGACAGTTTGGCAGCATTCTCATTAAAAGGGGCATTATTATGGACTTTGCTCTGCTGTGTGCTGGGTGATTTAAAGGGCCGGGAGGTGCTCCATCAGAGAAGGGAGCAGGGCAGCAAGGATCTGGGTAACAAAGAAGCTGTCTACAGCCAAGGGCACTGAAACTGGTTTTGCTAGAAACGAGGGCCTGCTTTTGCAGGATATTCACTGGGGCCCTGTGCCATTGCTGCCAACTAGTGACTAGTGTCACCTTCCAGTGCCTTTGGCCCTCCTTCACACCCCAGGCAGGAGGTTGGGACTCTCAGACTCGCCAGTTCTGCAGGATCTTATCTAGCTCTCCACCTGCACCTGCCAGTCCCTCTTCAAGGGAACTCTGGGATGAGTTAAAACAAATCTAATTCTTACCATTATTTTGTAAATATTGTTACTGAAGTATAACATGCATACAGAAAAGTGCCCAAGTTTTAAGTGTACAGCTTGAATTTTTACAAGGTAAAGTCACAGCCCATATCACAGCCAGCAGCACCTTGTGCCACATCTGGATCACTTGGCTGTCCAAGGTAACTGCTTTCCCGATTTCTGTAACCATAGTTTAGTGTCACATGTGTTCAATGGCTTCGTAAGGTATATGCTTTTTTTTTTTTTGATTTGGTTTTGTTTGCTCAATGTTATGTCTGTTAGAGCTATCAGTGTTGTTGCTAGTAGCAGGATTTGTTCTTTTTCATTTCTGTATAGTGTTCCATTTTGGGAAAAACTCTCAATTTATCCATTCTATTGTTGATGAACATTTGGGTTGATTTGGGCTATTATGAATATATATCTCTGAGCATTCTTAAACATGTCTTTTCATTTACATATGTGCATTTCTTTCGGGTGTGGACCTAGGAGTGGAATTGCTGGATCAGAGGGTGGGCATATGTTTAACTGAGTAGATATGGGCAAGGTCCAAAGGGGTTCTACCAGTTTACATCCCTGCCAGCAGTATAAGTTCTGGTAAACCCTACCCTCACCAAGATGTGGTATTACCAGCTTTTAAATATTTGTTTGTTTTAATATTAACTACTCTGATGGGTAGATAATGATATCTCATATGGCTTTAATTTACATTTCCAGGTGACTAGTGCTATTGAGCATCTTTTCATGGACTTACTGGCCATTTGTGTATTATCTTCTCTGTAGTGCCTACTCAATGGAGAATAGATATCTAAGGATGGTCTGTTTATTCACAGCACATATACATACTATAGATAGATACACATAATTTTTATTTTTTGTGTTCAATGTAATTTTTGTTGTATTTTTCCATTATCATTTATCCCCTTTACATCCTCTTCTATCTCCACCCACCCCCATAATCACCACACTGTTGTTCGTGTCCATGAGTTCTTTCTGTTTTTTTTTCTGAATCCCTCCCCCACAATCCCCTTCAGAGCTGTCAGCCTGGTCTCTACCTATGAGGCTGTCTCTGTTTTGCTTGTTAGTTCAATTTGTTTATTAGATTCCACATATGAGTGAAATCATATGATATTTGTCTTTCTCTGACAGGCTTATTTCACTTAGCATAACATTCTCTAGGTCCATCCATGCTGTTGCAAAGGATAAGATTTTCTTCTTTTTTATGGCAAGTAGTATTCCATTGGATATACATAATTTTTAAAGCATAATTGGGAAAATGCAATATGTGCTCATGATTGATTGAAAGCTGGCCTTGATCCACCACTTCTCTCTGTAGGTAGAACCTTTACAGTGTCAATGTTCAACTTCTCCCCAGGCAGAGTCACTTTCCCCAAAATCAATGCTGGCCACGTGACTTGTTTTGGCTCATAGAAAGCAGTGAAAGTGATAGTGTGTGAGTCTGAGCCCAGGCCTCAAGAAGTGGTGTGTTCCCACTCTCTCTCTGACCCCTGTCTCTGCCATAATAATAAGCCCAGGTTGGTCTGATGAAGAATGAGGAGAGTGGAGGACCTCAGCTGGTAGCCAACTTACAAGGTAGTCCTTTCCTTAAGAAGGTAGTCCTTATGAAGGAAAGAATAACCAATTCAAATTTGGTAGATAAGCATAGTATTATGTTTCTGTGTTCCTTGGATTACTGGTAAATTGAACATTAAAAATATTTTTAAGGGTTATTGCTTGTTCATATTCTTTGCATATCTTTCTCTTGAGGTGTTCACCTACTTGCAGAGCTTTTTATATCGAAAGGATGTTAACTCTTTTTACTGTGTGCAGAAAAATTGCTTCTACTCTATTGTTTCCCTTTAAAGTTTATTAATGGTATTTCTATATTAAGAAGTTTTAACTTTTTATGTAGTTAAATGTATTAATAGTTTTCTTTATTAAATCATTTCTTTTTGTGCAGTATTAGGAAAAATAGTCCTTTCTATAAAGTTAGTCAGTTATTTATCTATTACCTAGGAGGGAACACAAATATGCAAAGGAATAAATCTCCAGTTACGGAACATGGGACTTGGTAGGCTGTTAAAGAAGGTATTTGGGCAGGGAGTCAGTATCAGTTTGGATGCTTTTAAATGCCAGTGACAGACACTCTGCCTTAAGTGAGTTAAAAATAGACACATTTTATTTCACATAACAAGAAACTCTGAAGTATGACTTTCAAAACCTGGGTAAGTTAGAAGGTCAATGCCCCCCTCCACAGACTCATCTTGGCACAATGCCATTTTGGGGTGTTGGTTTTATCTTCATGGGGTTCTCTTCATGGTCACAATATGGCTGCCAGTTAGCCAATGGGCAACACACTTTCTTGTTATTTCCAGAGGACATGGAAGAGTGTCTCCCAAGTATTGAATACATGCTTCTCCCTTCAGTGTAACTGGATCATGTAAGGCCATGTGCTCACCCCTAGGTCAATAACAGTGGCTGAGAGAATGCCAATCAAGGGCTCTCTTACTCAATCAGAACTCTCCTTTGGGAGCTGGAAACTGGAGGACTGAATGTAGAACATAGTTGAGGTTCGGACAGAAAGGAGTGTGAAGGGGAGAGAGTGTTGGACAGGCCATCCACAGGGGTGGCTCCAGGCCTTCAAGGCACACTTCAAATTAGATGCCATTTCTCAGTTCGTAGCCTTAAATGCTTTGTAGTTATTTCCCACATAGTCTCAAAATGTATGGGCTTTGGATTCAGCTCAACCTTGATCTGGACTCAGGTTCTTTTTATCCTGTGACATTTACTGTAGGTTATTCAACTTAAGTCTCAGTTTCCCCATCTGTAAAATGGGAATAATATCTATCTCGTTTGATAGATAGTAGATCCTCAATAAATGGTATCGATCATCATGACCACCCATCAATCAGCTCACAATTCCAATACCCTTAGCTCTCTTTTGTCCCAAGATGTTTGAGTCAGTTTGTGATTACTGTGCTATATATTAATCATTTTGAGGCCAGATTTAAACACCGACCTGGTTTTTCTTTTCAATAACACTCCTGTTTGCCCTTCCACTGTCCTTCTATTTCTCTTGCATGCTTATGAGTTTGGGTATTTTCTGCACTTCACACATGAAGGCATTGATTCTCCTCCCTCCCCAAGTGAATTATGTTTGACAAAGTTTTGAGGGCAAGCATTTACAAAAAGATGATTCTATGCATGGTCAAGTTGCCAACTCGCCTTTGATTTAATGATAAAAACCAACTGCTTTTCCCCATTCAAAATGAATGTAAAAACTTCTTTAATTGATATTACCTTCATGCTTATCAAGTGAGGCTGAGCAACTTTGGGGCATCACCTGTGCATGTGTGCTGGTGTGTGCATGTGTTTCCACGGCATGACACAAGGCAATCTGTCATTCTGGCAATGAGGAATGAGTCTCACAGGCAGGAGAATGGAGAAGCAGAAAGTCTCCTTGTGCTGCAGTCTGGGCTTGTGACCTAGGACCCCGCACCCGTCAAAGCAGTCAGCACATGGCTTGGGTCATGACCAAATGAAGTGTTTCTGTAGCTGGCAGCTACCAGGAGCTAGTCTGGAGCTGAGGCATCATTTTGCTTTCCCTCCCAATGATGGGAGTGACTGCCTCCCCATTTATCAAAACAATTTATGAGCCATCTGGACTTCCTTTCTGTAACCCCCAAAGTCGCCATAACTTAGGTATATGTAGCAATTATTATACATGGATTACGTATACACAAAGGCACTGTGGCCCCTCCAATATCTTCAGAAGCACTTAAATATTTTTCCCATCACTGTGTTTACTTTTTTCTCAAAGTAGGAGCAGCATTAGGCCATAAGATTGGGAGGTGGTATAGACTAATGATTAAGCATATGGGTTCACATCAGCCTACCCAGGTTACTTGCTGTATGACCTTGCACAAATTAATTAACCACTCCAGGCTCCAGATTTCCCATCTGCACACACATGCACACACAAAAAGAACAATAACCACTGGTTATATCATAGAAAGCTATTTGGTCTTTGTCCCAG
This sequence comes from Trachops cirrhosus, assembly GCA_028533065.1. Classification (NCBI taxonomy): domain Eukaryota; kingdom Metazoa; phylum Chordata; class Mammalia; order Chiroptera; family Phyllostomidae; genus Trachops; species Trachops cirrhosus. The sequence goes on along the minus strand of CM052540.1, from coordinate 155,928,963 downwards.
GTTCCTGGCACAGAGTTCCTAAAACCCTTGTAATTATCTGAGTGATAAGGGTAGTGGAGGGTCTTTTATTCTCAGGTGACTCTTTACGGGCGCTTACATAGCTTCAGGATGGGGGCTGGTCACTAGGAAGAACAAGGCTTCCTTAGAGGGTTGCAAATTTCGTTCTCACCCCCAGTCCTTGGGAAGGGCAAGGGGCGGGAGCTTGGATTCAATCCCCAATGGCCAATTATTTAAATAATTTAATCATGTCTATGTAATTAAACCTCCGTAAAATTTCAAAACAGTGAGGTTTGGGGAACTTTGGAGTTTTGAACATAACTATGTGCCGGGAAGGTGGCAGATCCCTGTCCCATGAGGCAGAAGCTCTGTGCTAGGGATCCTTCTGGAACTCTCCCTGGGCACCCCTTCGTCTGAGTGTTCTGGGAATCCTTTATGGTACACTGGCGATACACATAAAGTGTCTTCCTGAGTTCTGTGAGGGGATGGTTGTGGGGACCCCTGGCTCTGACAAGTCAGACAGAGGTGTGTGTGCCCTGGCCATCCAGTACTTGCAACTGGCATCTGCAGTGAGGGGGGTCTTGTGGGACTGAGCCCTTGAACTTGTTGGGTTTGATGCTAACTCCAGGTAGTTAGTGTCAGAATTGATTTGAATTGTAGGACACGCAGTGGATCTTGCAGGATTGGAGAACTGGCGGTTGCTGTGGACAAAGCCCACAAGTTTGGTGTCAGAAGTGTTGTGAGTAAAAACAGCTCCTGCCACCCAAGGGTTGTTGTGAAAATAAGTGAAGTAATCCTAAAAAGTGTCCAGCATGGTGCCTGGCCCGCAGTCAACCCTCCACAAGTGGCAGTGTTGATAAGGGTTAGGATTTATATTTTTAAGCCACAGTCAGAACAATTTATGGAAGAATTATACCTGCTTCTTCACTTGGAAATTATTGCTCTAGTTCATGTTCCCTGATTTTAAAGTTTTGTTCAAGTATTTAGCACACCAGTCAGTCTTGACTCTATTTGGAGACCGGTCAACACCTCTGGCTTCTCTGGGATGGCACTGATGCTTCCGGATGAGTTACGAGAAACACATCTTTGTAGAGCAACAGAGAAAAACAGCTTGTCTGATCAGCTGAAAACCTTCTTTGTTTGTTTATGATAACCAATTTCCTCTCCTGCTTCCTCCTCTGGGGAAAGAGCTCAGATTTGGTGGGGTCGTGCCCTGCAGGGTTGAGTGGGACCCTGTATGCCGGGCCATCTGGCAGCAAGCTGGGCTAGCGGCAGGTCTGGGCGGGGATGGGAGGGCAGACCGGGATGGCAGTTACTATCCCATGAGTCTCACTGGACTCAGGAACTAGGTGAGTGTGTGAGGATGCTCGTCGGCCTGGTCAGATGGTGTTGCAGATCCAGACATAGGCAGCTTGACCACCATAAGGCAATGCAACTGAGTCTGGCATGTGGCCTGCATAACCGATCTCATCATGTGGGCTCTGGGTTGAAATTAAGTGGTAAATTCATTCTTGTTACGTCCCTGAAATGCCCAGAGGGCCTTCCGTTTGGCTGGGTTGTATTGAGCCATACATAGTTTTGCAGGCTGCACATTTGTGGGAGCACCTGACAGAGGCAGAGGACCTGTGGGGTGGTTCTCCAGCCTGGTGCTGTTGGGGGCTCCGTCCAGAATGGGGTCCAGCCCTCTGCCTGTCTGTGTGGTCAGGAGGGTGTAGACTGGCAGCACCAGTGAGAAGATAGCTTGACACAGGATGCAGAAATGTGCCTAAGTTGAGAGTTTCCTGCAATCTGTCATTTGGAGGCTGTGGCTGAGGTCTCTCCTGCCGTGGGTAGGATTTCTCCTTCCTCTTAGCCCCTGCTCCCAAGACTACTGAAATGGCACTGTCTTGCCTCAGCAGGCGGGACATGGGTGGGGTGCTCGTGGATGGCTTTGTGCTCAGGGGAAACACCTCAAAGTGCTGGGGCTAAAAGCTTTGGATGTCTGGAGTAAGGTTCACCAGATGCCAGGTGCATGCGTACACAGGGCTCTTCTTAGCACACGGCTTCTGCTTCAGTATGTTTGGTGCAGGGCTGTCAAACTCATTTTCACTGGGGGCCACATCGGCCTTGCAGTTGCCTTTAAAGGGCTGAATGTAATTTTAGGACTGTATAAATGTAACTACTCTGAGCGAGAGCTCAGCACTGCCCCCAGGCAGAAACAAGGTGCCGGGTCAGATAAAACGAGGTAGAGAGCACTATTCAGCCCGCAGGCCTGGTGTTTGCCACCTGTGGTTTGGTGGAAAGCCCAAGGCTCTGTATTTCTAACAAGTTCCAGGTGATGCTAATGCTACTGGTTCTGGGACTACAGGATGAGGGCTGAGGGTCTAGAGCAGAGGGTCTCAAAGTGTGGGCCAGCTGTCATCATCAGCAACAGCACCCGTGGGGACTTTTTCAAAATGCAAATTCTTGGGCTTAACCCCCCGCCCCGACCATGTACTGAAACAGGAACTCTAGAGGTGGGCCCTGCGACTTGTGCTGTGACACGTTCTCCGGGTGATTCTGGTGTCCGGGAACCTCGGGCTTAGGGGACAGGCCCACTTTTTACTTCTGATATCACCACTGTATATTTTCTCAGAAATAACAGAAGGGAAACTTTTAGAATTTTAAAGTGTCTGTAACAGCCAAGTTTGAATGGAAGCTTCCCTGAGCAGATCACACATAACGACTCCTGACATTAGCCGCCCACACCTGGCTGTTTCCATTTGGCTACCAGCTGTGAAGAAAGAGGCAAAAAGAAAAAACATTTTTATTACAAAAGAAGTCCATGTTCACTTTTAAAACTGACACGGTACTCAATGTTATAATAAAAAAAAGTGAAGGCTTCCCTGCTCCAACTCCCATTTCCAGCGTGAAATGACCGCCGCTCACAATCTCACAGGGTGCATCAGGCATCTTTTTTAACAACTAAAGGCTTATACACAAATACGCTACAAAAATGATAGCGCCCTGCACATTGTTCTCCAGTTTGCTCATCGCATTTCACCGTCTTCTACAGGGATGCAGGAGTTCCTGAAAACCTCAGGGCCATAGGGGAGCCAGCTCTGTGATCGCCCCCTGTTGGTGTGGAGGCTCCCTGACAGGCTCTGCCCCGCGGTGAACTCCCAATGGGGAGCAGGGCAGGAGGGCTCCCCTTCTTACCCTGGGCCATGGTCTGTCTACTACACTGTCTCCCTCTGATGTTGCCCCGGAGAGGGAGCGTGAGAATACAGGTGTCTCATCGCCTGCTTCTACACCCTACTTGTTGGAAAGGATAAACCTGTTCCTTCTTCCTGCTGTTTAATAGGAATCAGTCCTGGGTCATATCTTGAGTGCATTCTACACCATGAAAGAAACTTGGTGATCTGAATGGGCCCCTAAGAAAGGAGAGCTATCGGTCCTAGCTGGCAGCAATTACTCTGGAGGGCTTGAACGTAAACAGGTGGAAGACATTTTGTGGGAGAGGCTAGAGGAGGAGGCTCCGGCTGGCCTTCCAGAAGGGACTCCCAGAACAGCTCTGCCGAACTAGCTCGCCAAGGGTGCTGCTGGCTCTGCTGGGCAATCAGGAAACCTCTGCCTCAAGCGCAGGACCACCTGGCCTCAGCTGCATCCGAACCAGCAGCAACACGGGCGCCTTGTGTTCTGCCGGCAGAAAAGCCACCTCACTGAGGATCTGCTTGGTGGAAGCCAGGTAACGGGGAGCCTGAGATCTAAGGGGATCAGGAAGATGCCATCTTGTTTTCCAGCCTCTAGCGTGGGCAGCAGAGCTCCGTGGGGTGGAGGTGGGGTGGAGGGTGTGGGGGCAGGATAGAGGAATGGAAATGCACACACAGTCTGTGCCATCTACCACGTTACAGCTGAGGACCAGACAGAATGAAGATAAAACTATGTTGGTTTGATATTCCCCCAATACTCTAATTTTCATAATTCCACAGACACCATGTCCTTAGGATTTAAATTCTTCTAGAGCTTTTTTTTTTGAAGTCTGTGTTACTTCTTGGGTTCAGAAGTTTATTAGGCATTGAATAAGGTGATGTGTCCTTTCATATGTCCTCCACAAAATGCTCAGTACTGGCATCTCCAGGCCAGAAGGAGGTGCTAAGGGGGCCTCAGAATTAAAAAGAGAGATGCCCAGATCTTAGCGGATATACAGTCTAGTGGGGCCTCATAGGAGCTGCCTGATAATAACAATCACTACTGAGCAACTATGACCTGCAATTTAGTGGCTGCTGTACACACATCCTCTCATTTTCACCTCACAACAGCCTGCCAGATAAGAGCTACTTACCCTTTTGACAGATGAGCCACCTGAATTTCAAAGGGGTTGGGTAATTTGCCCATGTCACAGCTTGCACATGGCGAGGCAGGAGTTTGAACCCAGAATTGGTTCCGATCAAAGTTAATGCTTGTTCACTCTATCTCACTGCTTCCTGTAATTGCCTAAGATTTGGAACACCAGCACACATTCAGCCTAATTGTATTTTTATAAATTTAAACCAGGAATTAGCAAATTATGGCCCATGGGTCAAATCTAGTCTGTCGTCTGTTTTCTTTTTTTTGTAGATACAGTTTACTGGAGCATAGCCATGCCTCTGTGTGTACACACTCTCTAAGCCTGAGGGTGTTTTCCTGCCACTGTGGCAGAGCCGAGTAGTTGACTGAGAGACCAGATAGCCTAAAAAGCAGGAAATATTTACAATACGGTCTTTTACAAAGTTTGCCCTCATTTAAACAATTTCAGCAGATTCCTTTTTATTTTTCAAAAAGGTCACAACAAACCACTCACTTGAGGATTTTCTATTTCTGATTATGCCTATTTGTGAGCTCTCCCACGTGTGCATGGTTACACGAAGCAGAAAGACCATGGCGAAGAGCACGTGGCCCGAGGTAAATGTGTGCTCGAGTCCTGGTTCTGCCGCGTCTTAGTTCTGTGGGGTTCGAGAAGTTGCTTAATCTGCCTAAATCTGTGTATTCTTATTTCTTCACTCATTAATCCAAAAGTATTTATTGAGCACCTACCATGTGCCAGTCATTATTCTATATGTTGGGGACAAAGAAGTGAAAAAAAACACAAAAATCCCTTGTGGAGTTGGCATTCCACCAGGTGGAGGCAGACACTAAAAAAAGAGTAAAAAAATTATAATACGAAGATGACCATAAGTGTCACAAAGAAAAATAAAACAAGAAAAGGGGACGGGAAATGTCAGGGCAGGGAGAGAAGGGGTAGACGGGCTGCAGTTTGAAGTTGGGTGGTCTGGGAAGCCCTCAACGAGAAGGTTTGATGTTTGAGTAAAGACCAGAAGGAGAAGGAGAGTAAGGTCGTGAGAATCTCCGAGACAGAACAGGCGAGAGAAAGAGGACGGCCCTGAGGCAGAGGCGTGTCCCGCGTGGAAGGAGTAGCAAGGAGGCCAGGGGGCTGGAGCAGAAGGAACAAAGGGGCACAGCAGGAGAGGAGGCCCGCAGGGTGCGGGGGAAGGGGGGGCCCTTCCATCTCAGGTCTTAGGAATTCCTGTGAAGACTTTAGCTTTCACTCTTAATGTGATAGAAGCCAGTGCAAGGCTTTTGAGGAGAGAAGGACATACCCTGACTGATGTTTTAACGGTGTACTTGGGGTGCTCAGTGAAGAAGAGACTGGAGCGGGAAGAGTGCTGGGGGCAGAGGCAGTGTGACCCCACGGAGGCCACCGCGGTGGTCCAGGTGGGAGGTGACGGTAGTTCAGGTCAGGGCGGTTGTGGCGAGTTGGCGAGAGGTGGTTTGATTCTGGAAATATTTTTAAGGCAAGTCCAACCAGATTTCCTGACAGACTGGGTGTGGGGGCATGAGAAAAATTAAGATTTTCTTACCTAGAGGTTTACACACCTCGAAGGTTGGCATTGCCCCTGACTGAGATGGAGAGACAGCCATTGGAGCTGGTTTTCGGGAAAGATCAAGCATTTGGTTTTGGATGTGCTGAGTCTGAGGTGGCCATTGGACGCGTGGGGACGTGCACTGGGCAGCTGGATAGATGAGTGAAGAGCTTGAGGTTGGTGTTATGGAGAGGATGCTGTGCAGAGTGTGGTCACAGGAGTGGCTGAGGTAGCATGGAGGATGAGATTGTAAGGACCTGAGTAAAGAAAGTAGTGGCAGGATCATCCACATGGATATCAAAATTACCAAGAATTCTAGTAAGCGTACTGTTGGAGAGAGCGGTAGTGAGCCAAGAGCAAAAATCTTAGAGGAATGAGGGGAGTAACGTGGGGCAGGGGGCTCAGCAGATGACTGCCCCACGGTGGGTGAATGGGTGGGAACAGTGCAGCGACTGAAGGTACCAAGCCCCGAGGTGGAAGGTTAGGAAGAAGAAAGGCCTGGAAATGGCAGTACGGAGCAGAGGACAGCAGCCTCATCTGCAGTCTAGCGGTTTGAGGGGCATGAGGGAAAAGATGACCGCCATTGGAGAGGGTTGCAGGAGAAATAGTTTCCTCAGGTTTTAGTTAGCGTAGGGGGTGAAGGGTATTGTTGCAGAGGAGGCCAAGGCAAGCAGAGATTTTGGCTGTGCGGTCTGGCAGGTGCAGTAGAGGATTTCAGAAGCTGGGGGTGGGTGATGGGAGGAGACAGGGGGTCAGCAAAGGGAACATACAGATGCTTTGGAGCCCTGGGATTTTTGCAGAGGCTGATGTGTCAGGGATAAAGAACCTGGTGGTCTCCAGGCAGAGGGTGGGAGCCAGGGGGTGAGTAATAGGGGAGGAAGGGCAGCCATGGGGTCTTGCCGGAACATGCTGGGGTTGTGCCCCTACTAAGGATGATGCCCAAGCTGGAGAGAGTAAGGTCTTCTTTAGGGTGTAGAGATCCCTCTCAGTTCCTAGAGAAGATGAGGCTCCCTCTTCTCTCCTGCTTTCATAGAAATAGAGGCCACAGCAAGGAACAGAAAGAACTCAATCTAGCCTAGAAAAAAGGGAGCTGGCTGAGATGTCTTCCATGGGCACTGGGGGCAGCCTGGACGTCAGCAGTTGGGGGGAGTTCAGGCTCCTCTTCAGTCTTGGTAACTTGAATCATGAAGACTTGACAGCCAACTTACAGTCTTTCTTGCTGTCTGTTCAATTTGGGGTTTTGAATGGCTGAACTGAGAATCGGGTGGCACACATGTGTTTCCTGAGGAGCCACCTCGCTGGATTGTGGGCAAAGATGGGATGTCCAAAGAGATGGGAAAGTGGTCGTGAATTGGACAGACACTTGAAATGTCTAATTCATTGAACTTAAGCTTCTCATCTGTAAAATGAAGAGTAATAATTTTATTTGCCTCATTCAGTTGAAGTGTAGATTCGATGAGATCGTATGTGGACAAACATTTAGCATAGTGCTTGGTATCCATTTGGCACTTCATACACACTAGCCACTGCTTTTAGAATCATGACATCTAGTAGTTTGTCATCCAACTAAGGGACCGATTGGAATTGTTCCTGCTGTGTGCGAACCATTCAGCCGGTGAGGAAGCTGGGGGAAGGCATGCGTGTGCCGGGCTGGATGGGAGCCCTCAGGTCTGGCCAGGTCCCCACCAGGACTCTCAGCAATGGGCATTGACATTTCAGCATGGCTTTGTTGTTCTTCACTTGGGTCTGAAGGGGCATTGCATTTCCATTTGTACCTTATTGCTTTTTACTGGGGAATGCTATGCTATAAAGACTTGCTTTAAGTGGGGACCCCTGATGATCTGGGGACTCACGGTTTGCTAATGCCAAAGGTCTCGGTTGGTCTCCTTTTGGTGCTGTCTGCTGCGGCAGCCCCTTCATTTCCTTGACCTTCTCCACTGACCCCCGCTGAGCTTGCTTTTGTCTGGTTTCTCACTCAGTTTCTATTAGGACAGATCTTGAACGTGAGCAGCCATGCATTCACCTCTTGGATGAGAATTTTAGTTAGTTCTTTTATTTAGAATTTCTTGGCTGATGTATCTATCTGAGCACACGTGGATAAATGCACGCATGATGCAAAGCTGTGCCCTCTATTGTGTGCTTTAAAGAGATCATAAATGTGCTATTGATAAGAAAATGTGGTGTGTGCTGCAATAATTTGGGTTCCTACTGAGAAATCCTGAGGACGCTAAGTGAAGTAGCCTGTCATGTATTATTGAAGAGGAGACTATTACAATTCAGATCACAATGATTTGCAGCTACTGCGAGCTTGCCGAGACCGCTTCCGTGGTCTCCTCTGCCCTGTCCAGGTAGCAGAGAATGCTAAATGGTGGCTATCAGATACTGATTTTTCTGATTTCTTGCTTTATTGCTGTGGAAATTGCTGTAAAACATGGGCACAATTGTGGGGAAATAAACTGCTATGGAATTGAGGAGCAACAGCCCCAAGGCGCTTTTGACATGCATTATAAATAACACATAGTTATAACTCGGGAAATAGATGACTATAGGAATTCTTTGGGTATGTGACTGATGGTATTATTTGATTAGTTTCTTCCCATTTTTCCTATCAGATATTGAAATAGGTAGATAACTGACTGAAGACAGGTGTTTTAAAATAGTTTAAAAAATATTGGAGTTTCTATGCCTACCCTCTAGTGACAGACCGAGTTTCTGAAGCCAAGTGCCATTTCCTCATTATTGTGAATAACAGATGATGCGCCTACCATTAAAACTCTTATCAGGGCTGGTGCTCCATCGAGACTGCTTTTGAAAGGGGTATGGAATACACTGGTTGGTCTTCTTTAGAATATCATGGCGTTTGTCACTTTGCTCACGCTTGTTTTAAAGGATTTTATGGCAAAATACATCCCGTATTACTTTAAGTGGATTCTAAAGATACATTGTGAAATATTGCATGGTTACTATGAAAGGAAGTATATTGATTCAATTTGCCTCATTCTTAGAACAGGAGAATTTAAAAAGTTATCGTAAGTTATCAACTTGAATGGCAAAGAAACATCTTTTTTATTGTGAAGAGCAATCCATTAGTGTAAACGTGAAGCAAGCATTGGATTTTGTGTAGGGGAAAAGATGGCATTATTACAGACCCTAAAAAGTAGCACCCAGAGTCTCCATTTAACTCTAGACTGGAAAATTGAGAGCGAGCCTGCTTTATCCCCCATCCCCTGGCCCTGTGTTGGATCCTGGGTCTCAGCCGTGTGGGTCATGGCAATTCAGGCAGCTCCTGGGCCCCAGTGGGGTGATTTACTAAGCAGCTTTTCCACAGGCCATTGGAAGAGAGTAGACAGTGTTTATAAATGTATGTTTGGTGCAGGATTTAACCCTGGAACTGGGATGCCCCCTCACGAGTGGGCCAGGCCAGATTTCATACGGACTTACCAAGGCTGGTGCCGCTGTGAGGACTGAAGCTACAATACCCCCAGGAGTTGAGCCATTTGGCCCCAAACGAGATCTCATTCTACCGCTAAGAGACAGCATGATCTCCAAGTCTAACTCTGAGTTCCAGCCCCAAGGAAACGGCTGCCATTTGTGTGAAACATGACATCCCTTCTTCAAAGCCAGGCCATTACAAATCCTCATGGATTAATTAGTATCTGCACGGAGAACTTTGAGACTATTGCTTTCATTTCCTCCAGGGGACTCTCTCACCTTCACGCCTTTGCACAGGCTTCTGCCTGTGCCTGGAACACCCCTTGCCAGTCTTTCTCCTGGTTACTTTCTACTTGTCTTTCAGGGCTCAGCTTAGAGATCACTTTCCCTAGGAGCCTCCACGACTTGGATGCTCTTCTAGCACCCCATGCTTCTGCTAGTGGAGCCTTTCCTGCTCTGCATGGGCACTTTGTTGTGCAGAAATTAGGCTATAAATGATCTTTTTAGTGCTTTAAAAATCATTCATATTGACTTTATTTTGGCGTGAGACAGGTATCTAACTTTATGTCCTAACATCTACAGAAGAATCCTTCCCTGAACCTTTTTCTTACCTACGCTGAGATGATCAATCACTACATGTACTCACATGTTCAGTTTTTATTGAGGGATTACTATGTACCACCTGCAGTGGTTGATGCTGGGGAAGAGAAATGAATAAGAAAGATTCTGTTTCTGACCCCAAGAACCTTGCATTCTATTGGAAGAGACCTAGATACAGACAAATAATCATTAGTTAGATCATATGAAATAGTCATTTTTGTAGGTCAAATTCAATCCAGTACAAACACAATATCTTAGCTTGTGTTTCTCTGAAAATGGAGCCCAAGACAAACACATGCAAATAGGTACTTTATTGGGGATGATTCCAGGGCAGTAGTAGGAGGGACCGGGGGAGTGAAACAGGAAGAAGAGACAAGTACTACAGGAGGGTGTTTGGGAGCTGGCTACTGCTCAGGCCACTGGTGCTTGATTTGCTGGGACTTCTGAGGAGCTTCATGACAAATGGGGAAATTTTATCCATGACTGGTCCCAAAGGTGTTACCTCCCCCACTTTTCTTCCAGTTGGCCCGAGCATGCATCTGTTGGGTGTCTGTGGATGTTCCAATCTTAGCATCAGAGAAGGGCTGGGCCAGGGAGTGAGAGGCAAGCAGTGTAGGCTGAGGAGAGGGGCGGTCAGATCACACCTACACGAAGGTGGTTGAAGTGGGCCTGGGACTAGCTGCCTTGGTGGCTGGAGTAAGAGAAGGGCCTGAGAGGATGCGAGAAGGGTTGGATGCAAACACCGGCAGTGGCAGGTCTAGGGAGGAATGATGAATTCTGTGGGAAGAAATAGGGGTCGTGACTAGGGAAACAGAAGGAAGGGTTGAACTGAGTCTTCAATGACTCATGGGTCCCCTCTAGGGGGAAGGTTGCTGGGGAGTGAGTCTTCTAGGTGGAGGGAGCAGCCTACACACAGGCAGCATGAAAGAACATAGCACACTTGGGAACTTGAACTAGATTGGTATGGTGGAAAGTGGGTTGTGGCTGGAGAGATAGATGGGAGGTACATTAGTTTGCTAGGGCTCATGCAACAATATACCATAAACTCTGTAGTTTAAATGACAGAAATTTATTGTCTCAGAGCTCTGGAGGTCAGCAGTCCAAGAGCGAGGTATTGGCACAGTTGGTTTCTTCTGGGGGCTGTGAGGAAGAACCTGCTTCAAACCTTTCTCCTAGCTTCTGGTGGGTTCCTGGCAATCGGGCATTCCTTGGTTTATAGCAGCATCACCTGATCTCTGCCTCCATCTGTATATGGTATTCTGCATTGTTTTTTTCTCCAAATTTCCCCTTTCTATAAGCATACCAACTATAGTGAGTTAGCACCCACCTTAAGACCTCATATTAACTTGATTATCTCTGTAAAGGCTTATCTCAAAAATAAGGTTACATTCTGGGTTACTGGGTGCTAAGAATTAAAACACATGATTTTTGGGGGGTACACCATTCAATCAATAACAGAAGGGAACCTTGGAGTCAGCAACTGAACTGAGCAGGCTCCCCTGGGTTTTGCTAAGCTATCAGCTCTCCCCATCTCCCTGCACTTTGCCATGAGCCTCAGACACTCCCCCCAAAGCTCTCAATTGCATTCAGCACTGAGCAGCAGTTACATGAGGGTGTATATTTGAACAAGTGTTTTAGAAAATGTCTTTAAACATCTGAATGGCTTTCCAAGGCTGGATCACACTTTGGTTAAAAATTTATTTCTGGGGTTTGTCGTAACTGCTTTGTTAGTGTTGTGTGTGTTTACATGTTTGTTGTTGAAGAAGGTTGGTGTTAATGAACTTGGGTTTTATTAGATAGGGGCGGAGGAGAACCTGAAGGGGCAAGATGGCATGATAAGATTAGTGTTTTTAAAGGGTCATTCTGAAAGCATGACGAAGAAGGGATTTGAAAAATTCAGCACTGGAGGCAGGGGGCCCAGGCAGAGGCTTCATGCAATGACTCAGGTGGGCAGCAATGAGAACATGAACCAAGGCCTGGCTGCTCAGTAGAACCCCTGGGAACTTCCAGGATATCCATGTTCAAGCCCCACCTCAGACCAATTCAAATAATCTCTGGAGGCAGGACCCAGACACTGGTATATTTTTATTAAAGCTCCCTAGGCGGTTCCAACGTGAGGTCAAGGCTGTGAACCACTGACCTACAGCAAGGCAATGGGTAATGTCAGTAGCAGATAGGTTCAGGGGTTTATCAAGGAGGTAGAACCACAGGTCTTGATGATTGATTTAATAGAAAAGTGATGGGCAGGAAAAATATTGAGGATGAGTTTGGTGTTCTTGTTTAACTGGACATTACTATAGCTACCAGGTATACACTATGCATTTTAAAAGAATTAGAATATCCAGAGGTACACTTAACCTCAAATTACAGTAAATGTGACTTAATCTTTTTTTTTTTATTCAGAAGGCATTTGGGGACCTGCCAGTATCTCTAGGACCTTGTTATGTACAAAACTAAGTTTATTGTTCAGCATTACACTAGATGTCCGCATGTAGGAGGAAGTATTGGATGGCAAAGTATGGCCACCATCATTTTCCTATGATACTCTCTCACACTAGTGTCCTGCTCAGAAATCTTCAGGGACCAACCAGTGTTTGCATAAGAAGTCCCTAATTCCTTGCTTGGAGTTCAAGATCCATGCTTCCACCTATCCCCTAAATAACCCCTCTGCTCAGTCAACCTCTTTTCTATGGGTTTTAGAATATTTCATTACAATAATTAGTATCAACATTGGGTGTGTAAAACTATATTCTTTCTAGTTCTTGTAAGAACACAGTATGGTCGGCTGTATTATCTATCTTACATATAAGGGAACTTAGGCTCAAAAACATTATGTAGCTCTCCTAAGTTTGCACAGCTAAGAAATAGCAGAACTAGGATTTGAACCCATGACTTTAGCCCATATTATCCCCCACCCCACACCATCCTATCCCTGTCAATATGAACATTTCAGCTTCTCCCATTTCTGCACATGCCATTATTCCTCCACCGGTGTGCTGGTAATGTTTAACAACCAGTTGTCTCTTTGTAGCTCTGACAGGAATGTTGGTTGATATTTTTATTTACATTAATGAGCATATCAGAATTTCACTGTTTATCAGTGACATGAAGGACTTCTTTGTTGAATCAGATGATTTTCAAGTGCTGGAAGGAGATTTCTTAGATTGCTTGGTGTCACTCACAATGTAATAACTACCAACATGATATATTTTAAACTTTAATCTGCATTATTAATATTTTTCTATTTTTTCCTTAAGTCTAAACAACCAACAAAATAACTGCAGCCCTGATTCATAGCATTCGCAGATTTCTGCTGTGTCAACTCTCCTAGCTTAAGCTAAGAAGAGGTGCGCAGTGGCACACTGTGTCGCTTGCATTTCCATCGTGTGGATGCAATAGATGTAAACGACCTCAAGAGCACAGGCAACAGTGAAATGCAGCAAAGTAATTAGGAAGTGATGAGTCCTGACTATCCATATAATAATATATACAATGTTAAATTATATAAACTAATTTACAAATAAAACATGCTTGTACTTTACTTAATTGTAAATTTTTATAATTTAGTTTTAATAGTGCATTTAACAACTGGAGGACAATATTTCTGAAAAATGTAAGGGCAGCTCCCATGAGTCAGTGCGCGGTGGCTCTGGCACACACCTCCGCTCTTCCCTTTTCCGCTGACACAAATTCAAGCCAGTCCTCGAGGTCCGGCCAAAGCTCCAACTTGCTACAAAACCTTCCAAGTACACCATCAGGCCTTCTTTTCCACGAATTCTTCAGTCTTTGAAACTGACACTTGTCTTTAACACCTGTTATAATATTGTTCAATTCTTTTTTAAGTTAATTTTAGCTTGCTTATCAACCTTTGCATTTTCTGACAATACTTAGCATCATCTTCACACCTGAGGTACTTGACCTTATGCTGTTGATTTCATTGCCCTTTGGATAAATTACCCATATGCAGTTGTATAAGTTCAATTTGTTCCCATCTCGTAAAGATGAGCACAAAAATACAGATTGGGTTCCAGGCTAATGGGAGCTCATTGTGTTTGCATAGCTCAGACTCCACTGACACTGGGGGTTGCAAAACTCACTCAGCATGGCCTTTGTATGCAGTGTTCACATCTCCAGCTCAATGTCTTTGAGAAGACCATCCTTGGGCGCTCGGAGCCCTGCTAGCCCACATCTGCACAGCATCACTGTATGGCATTACTGGCCTCCCCTGAGTCACCTCATCCTTTTCTTATGCGGGAGTTCTGTCTACCTGTTGAATTTTGAATGAAAACCCAATGGACAGGAGCTCTGTACTGAATTCTATATTTTGTTCCTTGCTGAGCTTCCATGAATATAAAGCATCAGCACAAAGGGGAAAGTCAGTGGGTAGAGATCATCACTATCCATATTTAATGGAAAGGGAGTCTGATTTCATAGATGGGAAAACCACGTTAGAAGGCTAAGTTCAAAAACTTGTCCATCTTACTGAGTGAGCCTCTAGCAAAAAAACAAAAAAGGCACATTTTCCTGCATTGTGCTTTAAAGTAGTACCATCATTTTAATTAAAAAAAAAGTAAGCAAGTAAGGGATTAAATAACAATTGATAATAAGAACATTTTCTTACCTACAAAAGCAGAGACAGGGACCCACATCCTTCACCAAGAATCTGAGCTCAGTTTCAAATTAGTGTTTTGAGTTTCTTCAGATATATTCCCAGAAGTGGGATGACTGGGTCATAAAGCACTTCCTTTTTTAATGTTTTGAGGTAACTTCACACTGTTTTCCACAGTGGCCGCACCAGTCTGCATTCCCACCAACAGTGTACGAAGGCTCCCTTTTCTCCACACCCTTTCCAGCACTTGTCTGTTGATTTATTGATGACAACCATTCTGACAGGTGTGAGGTGATATCTCATTGTGGTTTTAATTTGCATTCCTCTGATGATTAGTGATACTGAGCATCTTTTCATATGCCTTTTGGCCATTTGTATGTCCTCTTTGGAGAAGTGTCTGTTCACTGCAGCATTATTTACAACAGCCAAGATTTGGAAGAAGCCCCAGTGTCCTTCAGTAAGTGACTGGATAAAAAGCCCTGGTACAGTTACACAATGGAATAGTACTTGGCCTTAAAAAGAAAAAAAAAATCTCAGTCTTTGCAACAGCATAGGTGGACCTGGAGAGTATTATGTTAAATAAAATAAGCCAGACAGAGAAAGACAAATACCACATGATTTCACTCATATGTGGAGTCTTATGAACAAAGTAAATGAACAAATAAAATAGAACAGACTCCTAGATACATAGAACAGCAGAGGGGAGGGGGAAGGTTGATGGGTGAACAAGTAAAGGGAATAAGCAAAAACCACTCCCAAAACCTCAAACAGTATGATGATTACCAGAGGGAAAGACAGAAAGAAAGACGGGGGAGGGGGAGATAGGACAGAGTAAAGGGGGGATAAATGGTAACAGAAAATGTGACTTGGGGTGGTGAACACCCAATACAACATATAGATGATATATTACAGAATTGTACACTTTTATCAACCAATGTCAACACAATACATTCAATTAAAAAGAAAAACAGTCTGAGCTCTGTGACTGGGCTGGTCCAGATGCCCCCCCCCCAATTATTTATTCGTAAGAGGAAGACACTGAAACACCCACAATCTCTACGCTGTGCCAGAAAGTTGAGGGTTCCCCGGGAGTGGGGCCTGGAGCCAGAAGCACTGCGGCCTCCCTACCTGCCACTGGGTGTGCGGCTCCCAGTGTAAAACCCACAGTGGCTCCTGGCAAGGATCCCCCAATGACAGCATGACTCAGCACAGCTTCTTCCCTGGTCCCTGGTGGTTTTTGACATCTTTGTGAGGAAACTACTCCAGTAGCAACATGATCAGTAGCAATAGCCTCAGCTACACCACCTGCAGCTCGAAGAGCTATTGTTTCCAGGACCCTTCTTGAGGTTCCTGGGGTCTCTCCTGTGTTTCCAGACTTCTCCAACAGGTGCCACATCTTGTAGCTGGCCAGCCATCGCCACTCTTCAGTATCAAACATACAAATAAATACATTCTTAGATAACTATATCAACAAATAAAACATGAGGTCCCATAATTACCCCCTGTTTCTAGTCACACCCGCTCTCTGCATTGGACCTAGAAGCACCAATGAGAATATTGCCAGAAAGATCTAACAAGTTCCCAGCTTGCACTCAGTGGGACTATGGGTTGCAATCTTGTTCTCATAGCAGCTTGTTCAATCAAATAGTTGTTCATTTTTTTGTTCATTCAGCAACCCACCCAATATTTATTGAGTACCTGCTATGTGCCAGGCACCATAATATGGAGGATAGAGCTGGTGCTCCTGTTCAGGATGCTCTCAGTCTAACAACAAGAGAAAAATACTGATAGAATGCTTAGTATATGGGGGAGACCTCCAAAACCAGAATTTATTGATAAAAAATTGTGTATTTATTCTTACTTGCTTAAACTTCAGTCACCTTCAAAGCACTCTCCATTGGATGCAATACACCTACTGAGACATTTTTTTCCACTGCTCAGTACAGTGTTTGAACTCATTGATTTTGATGCCTTTTGGTGCTTCTGCTGTTTTTTTGTTTCACCTTTTCCACATCAGCAAAATGTTTCCCTTTGAGGATTTTTTCATCCAGGGAAACAACAACAACAAAAAAACACTCACTTGGGATGATCTTGAGTGAATAGGGAGGAGGGTGGAGCACAGGGGTCATGCCATCTTTGGTCAAAAACTGCTGACCACTCAGCGCAGTGTGGGCAGGTATGCTCGTAAATTACCCATCATGAAACGGGCAAACGCATTGAAAGAATCTTCAAAAAAAATTAACTGAAGCCGAACGCAGCCTCTCACAACAAAGCCAGCTAATCCACTGATACAGATGGGCTCCTAGAACACTCATCTAGTGGGGCAAGCCTGTACTACAAGGGGGCTGCCCTCTAGAAGATAATTCTGGGTTTTTGGGGTCCCCCCTTATATACTGCTCCTCAGTACCATGAGGTAAATAGTATTATTCTTCCCCACTTTACAGGTGAGAAAACCAAGGCACAGAGAGGTTTAATTGTCCACGTTCACACAGCTACACAGGTAAATAGATGATTACTGTTTCATGGAGTAGCAGGTGATGTAGAGAAGCCCCAAGTGCAGGGAGTGTACTCAGGAGTCAGGTGGGATTCAAGCCTAACCTGGTTACGTACTTGCATCCCACCTAATTCTAGGATTTCCCAGAGGTTATAAAATTTAGAAACAAAAAAAAATTTGTTTTTAAGCAAAACTAACAAGAAGGCAGTAACAATAAAATGAAGAAGAGTTTGTTTGAAATGGAAAAAGTGCTCAGTGTTCAGGTGCGTGACCTTTAATTTATGTGTCTTCAGTGCTTCTGGCAAATCTCACCACTATTTCTGGAGAAGTGGTGTTTACAGTGATGAATTAGGAAGCGTCAGAAAGATTTGTGATTGCTACAGAACTCCCAGGAAACCTTCTCAAAGCAGAAAAAGCCCAGACACGCGGAGCCAACTTCCGCTCGTCTGGAAGAAGGCCTGCGCAGCAGACGCGGAAGGGGCAGACGGAAGCAGCAGGGCTCTCCGACACTGTGCCAGGTGCTGGGTTTCACCTCCCCGCACTGCGCTCACTCTGCCAGCCCTTTTACACGGATTTTTTAAGAACTGAGAGGGCATTTGAACCTAAGTTATATGACCAACTGTTTGAGATGATTATAAATATGCACTCTGGCTATAGCCATGTGATACCAAATCCCTCATCAGCTCCATCAATTCAGAGAAAAAAAACCCACCCCACCACCCCTCTGGGTCTCATGAGATCAAAAGAAGTCCTTTTGCTGTTTTGTTTGTTCATTTACTTTGTTTTTCAGATTCCACATATAAGTGAAATGATATGGTATTTGTCTTTCACCACCTGGCTTATTTCACTCAGCATAATGCTCTCCAGTTCTACCCATGCTGTCACGAAGGGTAGGAGCTCCTTCTTTCTCTCTGCTGCATAGTATTCCACCGTGTAAATGTACCTCAGTTCTTTGATCCACTCGTTCACTGGTGGGCACTTAGGTTGCTTCCAGCACTTGCTTTTCCTAACCATGAAGAAACAGTTACAGTTTATCTCTTTAAGTAATAAAAGACATTTAATGAAAACATTTGTTAGATACTAAGAGACTGGGGAGGGGGAGTGCTTTGCCAATTATTTTTTAAAATATTTTTTCTTTCCCTTTCTCGCTTCTCCTTCTGGGATTGCCATTATGCATATGTTGGTATGATTCAAAGTGTCCAAGTTTTTGTAAATTCTTTCATTTTCCTTCCTTCATTTTTCTTTCTGTTCCTCAGACTGAATAATCTTAACTGACCTATCTTCAAGTTTGCTGATCATTTAATCTGCATTAATCTACTGTGAAGCCCCTATAATAAAATTTAAACTTCAGTTATTGTGCTTTTCAACTCCAGAATTTCTCTTGAGTTCCTCTTCATTATTTCTCTCTTTATTAATATTCTCTGTTTGACGAGACATTGTTCTCACAGGTTCCATTAGTTCTTTAGGCATGGTTTCCTTTAGCTTTCAGAAATATATTTAAAATAACTGATTCAAAATCTTTGTATAGTAACTCCAATGTCTGGGTTACTTCAGGGATAGGTTCTATTGATGGTTTTTCTCCCCTACGTATGGACCACATTTTCTTGTTTCTTCTTGTACCTCATAATTTTTTTTGATGAAAACTGGACACTTTGAACATTTGAAGATTATAAAGTGGTGGCTCTGCAATAAGATTCTCCATCTCCCCCAGGGCTTGTCATTTCTGCTTGTTATAGTTGTTTGTTTTTTAGTGACTTTTCTGAACCAATTTTTCAACTTCTGTATTTTTGTCATTTGTGATCACTGACATATCTTTTCTTTTATTGCAGTGGTTAGTTAATGATTGAGTTAATGACTGAATGCAGACTTCCTTAAATGTTTGGAGATGAAGAATCTCCCAGTGTTTGCAGAGAGGCTCTGTGTGTGTGTTGAAGTGCACCTTCCACACGCAGCCAGGCAGTTCACAACTCTGCCTTAGCCTTCGCTTCCTGGCTGTGCAGAGTCAAGGTGAGCCAGAGAAGAGGGTTTAGGACCTTCTCGGGTCTTACCTGAAAATGTGCAGTCCTGTTTATGCGTGTGGCCTTCTAGATTGTCAGGAATATGTTGAAGCTTTTCAAAGTCCTTATTCCCCAAGCTGTATCATTTCCCATCCTTTCCTCAAGCTTTTTAGTTAGTCTATTATTTAGTCCAACTGTTTCCCATTGCTGCAGACAGCAACAACTAAAATGTCTGCTTGTAGATGTTTTTGACAAATGTTGCTTGAGTGGTTATAGTGCTGGGGGAGTTCCAGTTTGGTGAGGTAAAATGTGCCTTTTGAGCTGGTCTTCCGTGGGGCCACCAGACAGATCAACTAAGGGCAGTTCTTTGCAAATGAGGTCTGTTCTGTCCCATCTGGTATCAGTGCCAGTACTGGGAACGTGGGCTGTTAATTTTAAGGCTACCATTAACCTGAGGAACAGGCAATGGGACTAGGGTAAATTCACGTGCCTCAAAACTCACTGTTCTTACTGAGGTTCACCATTTTCTATTGATTAAGTGCTCCTATGTTTGCAGAAAGCTTTTAGTTTGTTTATGGAATTCCAAACATCGTTGATTCTGACAGTTTTTGCCAGTATTTCAGTTCCTTTCGTGGAGGAGTGGGCTCTTGCAGTTTCTTAACTCTGCCATGTTTACTGGAATCACCTAGCCTATTCTTCTCACACGATTGTTTGTAGTCTTGTGTTCTTAGAAGTTCTTTATATCTGAGAGATAGTAACACTTTGTATTCTTAGTCACAAATAGTACTGCTCAGGTCAGCATTTGGTATTTTACTTTGTTCATGGTGTTTTGACCTATTCAAAAGTCTTTGATTATTATGTTGTCAGATTTATTAATCTTTTCTCTTAGCTCTGGATTTTCAGCCATAGTAAAAAAAATGTCTCCTCTCTCTAATTCTAGAGCAATGTTGTCTTATAGTATTTGTAGAGCTTTAGGTCTTAAATTTAAATCCCTAGTCCGTTTGCAATGAATTCAGTTTTACTTTATATTTTACATAGCTAGCCAGTTACCCTCTCCGCCTCCTTTTCTCTTCTCACTGATTTGAAATGCCTCCTCTGGGGCAGACTAAATGTCCGCGTGCAGTCGGGTCTGTGTCTGAGTTTCCTATCCTGTCCTGTTAGTTTTGCTAGTCATGTGCCCAAACTGCGCTGTTTTGAACTCAACAGGCTTCATTCTACGTAAGCTAGTCTCCAGGACTCACCACAATGTTTTTATTTTTCAGGGTTTTTTTTGTTATTCTTGTTTGTTTGTTCTTCCAAATAAATTTTATAGTAAACTAGCTTGTGTCAAAAAAAGAGAGAGAAAAAATTCTGATGGTATTTTATATTGGGGTTGCGTTAAATTTATATATTACCTTCATGAGAACTGATATACTAAAATATGATATATTCTTGTATTTCTTGTCTACTTTTAGGACTTAAAGAAGTGTTTCTAGTTTTTCTCATATAGGTTTTGCATAGTTCTTATTAAGTTTGTCCCCAGGTACTTTATTTTATTTTTTGACATCATAAATGGAGCATTTGTATTCATTCTAACTGGTTTTTGTTTTATACATAAAGTCTATCAATTTTTGTACATAAATTTTTATAATCAGTTACTTTTTATTATTTGTAGTAGTTTTTTTCCCCCCATGTACTCCCTTGGGTTTTCCAGATATAAAATTATACTAGTGGCTGGGATATTCTACTTTAGTGGTTTTGGCAAGGACTGTGAAAGCCACATCATAACAGAATTCTGGCCATTAGTATTCAGCAATAAGACCTATGAATGAAGTTATTTTTGCATACACTTCAGCATTTCTTATGATGTTACTTTGATTTGTGGCCAAAATTGACCTCTAAAAGAGAATTCAGAAAGTGACATTACCAGGACCCTTTGAGTCTACAAACATACATATGCACACACACTCAATCTGTTTTGCCTTTTTCTGTTTTTCTTTGAGAAAGAACTGTATGTACAAGGCAGAATGTATTCTGAAATGAATCAAACACCTCACCTATTGTTTTCCGAAGCTGAGATAATAAGTCCTTAAATTTGGCTCACACTCTCCCCTCCTGAACGCCATTTGTGCTCGCCATCGCATTTGCTCTCACAATAACTCTGCAGCACTGTGTAGGGAGGGGCCGTCCTGTTCTAATTCCCCAGAACCCAGGCACCAAGGCCAGTCAACCTGCTGAAAGAGCAGGGATTGGAACTCAGATTTCCTAAGTCTTAATGTCTGTTCTTTCCAACACACTCAAGTATCTTTCAACCTTTTTGTTGCTATTAAAGCCCACTTCTTCCTTGTCCTCAGAGGAGTCAGGAACAGCTGCTCAGCATCCCCTATTATAATACCTTCATATGTATGAATGCTGCGGTTTTATTCCCTTCCAGCCTCCCCTTCGGCAGGTTAAATAGCCCTGATTCCATTCCTCAGAGCTTATCTCCCACCTCTTTTGTCAGTTTTAACAAAGAGGTTGTGACTCTTGGGTTCCTGCTCAACAGAGCTCTTCCTCATTATTCTGTAACCTCTACGCCTCCTTCTGGGGAGTTCAACAAAGCCTGTGGATTTCTGATAGGAATGTCTGGCAGGCTAGCGCGCACACAGAAAGCTTTCCAGAAGCTCGCTGATGAAAGCCTCGGTCCAGCAACCGAGTCCCATTCATGGCAGATGAAAGACGGCTGCACCTCTGCTCATTCCAAAGCCCACACCTGGGAACGGGGCCCACAGAAAGGTCCAAATTCCAGAGCAAGTCCCATTTTGGCAGGAAGAGATAAGTTGTAATGCGAATATTTAGAAACTGGGAGCCCATGGCTAATGACTTCAGGCTAACGGTTCGTTTCGTGAAAGGGCGCTGTCCTTGCAGCTTGTTATTCACGTGTAAAAATGATCCCGACCTAGAATTTCATTACTGCCCCTGAGCCGGCCTGAAACTTAGAGGAATTAGATACCATAAATATCAGCAGTAAAAAGGAGAATAAACCTTGAGAGTTAACAGCTATGCAATGCTCTGGATATTGAAGCATGAAGCGTATCAAGCAAACTTCAGTGTTTTTTACAAAAGGATACCGGATACTGCTTTGCTTTCAGCATCCTTCTTTTCTTTCTCTTGCCTCTTCTCTCTCTGTGCCCACAACAGGGTGCCAGATTTGGATGATGTCAGGGTGTTTCATCCATCTACCAAGTTACTTGCTTTTTCTTTTTCTAGGATGATACACAGCTGGTATCACTGTCCTTCAAAGAACATTGTTCCCAGAGTCACGGAAATGGGTTCATGTCCCACACAGGCAACTTCTCCGTTTTTGAACAAAGTTCCTCTACAGCTGAGCACCCACCACTCTTTTGGGTTCCCTGGTTATTCTGTCACTAAATCCTTCAGGGAAATGCAAGAACCACTGGTTTCGGAAAAGCAGACTCTATTCAAGTTTAGCATCATTTCAAGCCAAGAGGAGTAAGGGGGGAGAGTGAGCAACAGGAGTCTACCTCCTACCTTGGCCCAAGGCATTTCGATTTGGGTTAAGTGGGACCTGTTTATAGTGGTTATAGCACAGTGAAGCAGGGAAGGGGCATTACAGAAGTGGTACTTCAGAGCGAGAGTATAATGATGGGGAGGGGCAGCACTGACAGGGATGGGGGATGATGACAACAGCATTTGCTTTAAAGGGAGTTTGCTCTGACGACAAGAGGAAGCTGTGGTATAATGAAGAAAACAATGGTCTGAGAATTCAAAGGCCCAAGTGTGAGTTCGTATTCTGCCTTTAACTTACTTGATAACCTCAAGAAGTACTTCTCTGAGTCTCTAAGTCAGAGCTGTAAACCAGATCGGGTCTGCACACATGTTTATTTTGGCTAACAAAATGTTTTAGTTTTCCACAATCCCCACCACTCCCTGTTGCTTCAGACTTAACTTGCTTCACACTTATATCACCAAACCTGGACTCTTTAGGTATGGGATCTCTGATGTACATCTTGTTGAAATAACTATTTATGTTTGTCTAGTTTGCTGTAGCTCACTCTAGGTTATAAGTTCTTAGAAACAAACTAGGTAACTTGTATTCTTCCAGCAGAATGTTAAAGGCAAAATAATAGGTAATAATTACAAGTCGATGATATTCAAATATCCAAACACAGAACCTTCTCCTTCTCGTTGCTTCTTCTCTACCTTCTGGGAAAACACAGCCGTTAGAAGGCATGTTTGAGGAATTATCATAAGGTTAGGTTTTTCCTTAACCTCTACTTTCCCTGATCCAATTTAGATCTTTCATATGTTTAGAGCCACAGAAGTGCAAGTACCTATGTTTGGAATGAAATTGGTTCTGGCCTCTGTTGTTAATTTGTAACAGTGTCCTGGGGATTGTGAGGAAGAGAGACTCGAAGTAAAAGTAGCACCGGAATCCTAGAGATTATCATGCTCAACACCTTGATTTTGTGCAGGAACCACTGAGCCCAGATAGGGCAAGAGGTGTACGTGCTCAGTGCCCGTGTTGGGACTGGAGCCCCGCATTCCCTCTGTTGAGCTTGTGGCTTCTCCGGCTCAGTGTTCACGTAACGTCTGTAAGAGGCTGTATTCTGTCTGGGCTTCGGCTCAAGACATTCATCTAAAGCTAATTGAATCTTTTAGATTGACTACCCATACTAACTTGCTAAATCTGCATTTTAAAAAATGAGGGTAGTGATGTGTTGTTACAGAACTAAACATTTGTAGATTAGGTTTATTTTCCCCAAAGATTTAAGAGTCAAGTCACAGAAACCAGATGATTAAAAAATGTAAAGATGAATTCAATTATCATAGAATTCCAAGTACTTAATCACATTTTGAGATAATTGTTTAGTTATGGTAAATGCTTTTTGCTTCCATTTTTCTTTCCTTATTTTGTTTAATATTTCATTGTTCCCAAAAGGGTATAAGTTTAAACTGAGTTAAGATTTTATATTGCATTTTCCTTTATAACATAAAATTTAATTATATTGCATTTAATTCACTTAAGTGTTCATCTAAAGAGTGGATTTTTAAGTGTTTTTTTTTTTTGTTACTGGAAATAGAACTTCTCTTTTCCCTCCACATTTCTTTTCCTTTCCTTTTGCTCCTCTCCTTCCTTCCTCCTTTTTCTCCTAATAAATAACTCCTCAGCATTACTTCCTGCTTGTAGGTTTAGAAAGTAGAACGTTTTGGAGCTGGCAGAGGCTGTGGAGCTCCTCTTGTCTAGCGGCGCCTGGCCCGCGGTCCGCTCACACGTGGGATGTTCTAAGGGGGGCTCCCGTGGGGAGCTTAAGAACCTCGACATTGTGTGCAGAGCGCTGTGTTTGTGTGCATTGCTCTGGTGAGAGGGTCTGTAGGCTTCATCCAATTCTCAGAGGGGTCTTGACCCCCAGAGGTTAAATAAGTGTCACTGGTGAGGAAAATAATACCCAAGATGTCAAAATAATTCATCCAGGATCACACAACTATGCAGCGGCAGACCCGGGAATAGAAACCAGGACTTTGGCGTCTAGTGCAAGGTTTTCTTCTGCTCCACTATGAAAGCAGGCTTAGTTTCAGTGTTAATGAAGTTGTTTATGTGCAGTTGTTATGTCTTATTAAATATGTATTCCAGGGAGGGCTAAGGAATTATAAACAAATTAGTAATAAAATCAAATTACTTAAAACATCAACCAACTCAAACCAAAATGTTTAGAAATTCCAAGTGCTCCAATTCCTTTCAGGCAAATCTCACATGCTCTGAGTTTGTCTGACATGTGCACCTTAAGACGAAACAAGAGATGGAGCAAGAGAGACAGGGCACAAGTGTTAGGGGTGTGGAGTGGGAGTAAGCTAGGGAAAAGTGAAAACTTCCAAATTAGCAAGTCATTTCTCCTGCCTAAATTGAAATGGATGATGGGGGCACCCTTTTTAGGGAAAACCCAGGATTTCTTGAAACTACTGAGTATAAGCTCTGCTACCACTTTCTCTTCCACTCAAGAAAGCATATGGGAAGGGAGAATCATAACACCCCGATGACCTACTGTGAGGCCTCAGGAAGCGGACGCTGCGGTAAGAACCAGCACAGCACAGAGCCCTCTCTTGGAGAGCCCACAGGCACCACCCCTGTCTATGCAAAGCCAGAAGACAGGCTTTCCCACGGGACCCACACTGCCTCCCCGCAACTCCTCACTGACTCCGGACCCCGTCTGGTGCTCGGAGCTGTCCTGTGGGCTGCTTGACCTGGGAAGGCTCTCTCACCCAGTTCTGCGTTTCATTTTAGCTGTTTTGTTGGGGAGCAGAGATGTTTCACTCTATTTTTATTCTTTATTGTTATTCTATTACAGTTGTCCCAGTTTTCCCCCTTTTGCCCTCCTCTACCCAGCCCACCCTCTGCTCCCCCAGTCCATCCCCACACCGTTGTCCATGTCCATGGCCATCCTACATGTTCTTTGGTCCCTTCCGCTTCTTTCCACAGTTATCCCCCTCCCCACTCCCCCTGGTTCTATTGTCTCTGGCTCTATTTTGCTTGTTAATGTATCTTGTTCATTAGATCCCTCTTATAGGTGAGATCATATGGTATTTGTCTTTCACCGTTGTCAACATTAATGGAAATTATCATCTTTTCAGACAGAAATATCAACTCCTTCCCTATATTCTGACTGTGGCCAGCTCATTGACTGTGAACCACCATGAATGGATTTTAAATTTCTCTCTCAGCAGAGGTGCTGACCTCAATACATAGGGAGAGGCTCCCCCCCGCCGGCCCCAATGGTGATAAAAATGATGGTTTAATCTTTTTCTCATGCTCTACTATAATGGAGACAAATCATGCCCAGGCGGTTTAATCATACCTGTCATAATGGAGGCTGTAATCCTTAGGATTTTGTTTTATTAGCAGTTTTTAAAGATCTGCAGCAATTCAGATTGCTCAGTTGGCCAAACAGCTTGACATCTCTTTCAAAAAAATTAAATAAAATAAAGGAAAGGAAGGAAGACGGAGTTAACCGAGTCTGTGACAGAGGCCGTTCGTGGTGCTGGGCCAGGCCATGCTATTGTCTGCTGCTGGACAGGGGGGCAGGGGAGCCAAGGACCCAGAGAAGAGCTGCTGAGGGGGCACTGCCCTGAGCCTGGGCCACTGACCTCCCCCAACCCCCACCACGGGGGAAGGGCTTGGGAGACCTTAGGTGGGTTCCAGGAAGGGCACTGAGGTTAGACTTGCTCTGGGTTTTTCCTGCTTCCCCCCACTTCCTCTCCTGAGCCCACATTGTCCTCAGGATGACTAGGATCTCCATGGCTGATATCTTGGGTGGGGTTTACTTTGATGGGTTCCTAAGATCCCTTTCCCTCAGCAATCTGCAGGGCAGGTGACACTGCTTCACTCCTCTACTGGATTTGCCTTCGTTCTCTGGGCTTTGAAGGGCAGACAGTGATTTTGGCAAGGCTAAGACTTCAGCAGCAAGTAGAGGCACCTATTTCAATTGTCTGGGTTTTACCAGCATTCCTCAGCCTCTGGCTATGGTGGCAACATATGGCGTCATGTTCTGGAGCACACGGCATTTAGTGGCAGCCCACTATCCTCAAATGGGGAGTGAGAATGAGTTTTTAATATACCAAGACCATTATTTGGCTCATGGGAAAGACCATCTGCCAGCATCCATTACCGAGGGGGAGGGAGGAAGCAGCATGGTACATGGCAGGCAAGCTTAAGCAATTGTGTTTCCTTGACCTAAGGACTTCGGGTCTGAGGTCAAAAGTTAGGTATCAAAACAAAGAGTTAGATATAACCTTGTGAACTTCCTAACATACGGATGACCATTGTGATATAGGAATAAATCCAGGTACCTGATGGCAGAAACTTCTTTAATTGACTTGCAGAGATTTTTTTTGGCAGAAGTGTCTTTTATTGACTTCCAGAGATATTTTGGCAGAAATGTCTTTGATTGGCTTCCAGAGATTTTTTGCATCATTGACATCAAAATTAGATGGAAGGGATTCTTAAACAGCCTGGCGGCAATGGTGTGTGTGTGTGTGTGTGTGTGTGTGTGTGTGTGTGTGTGTATAAAGCCTCTGCATCTTCTGGTTTATCTCTTCCTAAAATATACACAAAGATCCGGTACAACATAACCATTCATCACACCACCCGAAACTAGATAACCCCTTGACAAAATCTGGGAGGGGCTGATGATAATTATAAGGCAAATGAAACAAGACTAAGAAAACTACTCAAGCTTTAGATTTGTTTCCAAAGCAGGTAGCCTTAAAAAAATTCCCAGAGATATTGCGTATCCCACCACCGTTGGTCCTCTTGTATAAGAACTCAGATCCTATATAACTTGAAAATGATCACGTACACTTTTGGAGTCTCACTCTGTGAGGATGGAAGAGTACATTCTTTCTTCCCAAGTGCCTGCCTCCCTTACCAACTTTATATGTTTAGGAAGAGACTAAAACACTCAAAAATCATCTGAGGGTGAAGTGTGTGTATGTGTGCATGCACACTCGCACACAGTAGCACTCCATGTCCCAGCAGATGCAGTATCTGTGAATAAAACACTAGTTTAGGGGCAGAAACAGGAAGTCCTTGCCGCAGTGCACACTGCGAATTCCACTCTCACACACTCCACTGGTTCAAGTCTGAGAGAACAAAGGAGAGGTATGAAGTGGACCCCTTTGCAGACAATCAAAGATTAATTGATAAACCCCACATAAAAACGAGAATTAGCCTGGGAGAATGGCATATCACACCATCTGTTATAAACTGAGTCAAGATAGAGGCTTCAGTCAAGGCAGAGCAAACAATGACATGAGCACATACAACACTGTGCAGAGCGGAGGAAAGCATAGGGTATCTGGGCAGCTCAGATGAAAAGCGTACCTTTAAAAACCATCTCCCACAGAACCCGGAAGAAAATCTCACAAGACTTAAAATAGTTCAAGAAGACTTGACCTGTATGGATCAGGAGAGAAAGGCAGAAGTCAAAAAGAGCTGTAATGAAAAGACGGTCAGCTAAGATAAAAAGGGAAGTCGGATGAATCAAGAGGGGCTGCTCACAGCTCGAATGCCATTGCAGAACGAACACTTACATTGAAGGCACAGATGCAGAATCGAGGTGGAAAGAAGCAGAAGGCAAATGTCCCACAATCTTCTTTAAAGAGAGTATATAATAAGAAATTAACAGTAATTTGGATTTTAAAGTCCAGATTATATTGACCAAAAAAACTGGTAATGGATAGAAGAGAGAAGGGAATGTACTTAATTTCCTATCTCAGATATGGGCAATGGAAAAAAGAAAACATTCTCTTTGTTATGACAGAGAAATATAGGCTAAAGAATTATTTATAGTGCATGCTCTCCCCCCTCCCCTTGCCCCCCCACACCCCACTCCCCCCAGAGCACACTTGTTTGAATCTTCCTTTCAAGCGCCCTTTCCTAAGCTCCAAGGGCCCTTCTCTTGCCCTGTAACTCGCTTCCTTAGCCCATGTCTTCTACGGCTCACTTTTACTATCTTTGTAACTTTCTAAATCAGCTTTCTCTTATAATTTGAAAATAAAAAGGAATTATTTATAGAGGCTTTATGTTATTTAGTGCTATGAAAAACACACTAATTTCCAGAACTCTCAAAACCAACTAAATAGACATGAAACTACAAAAAAGTCTAGATAGTAAAAGATATGAAACTAAATAAGCATCAAGAAAACATAGAATACTTTAATAAAAATAAGGATGTCAGATCAGTTATATTAATAAATATAAGGGGCTAAAATATCATTGATTAAAGAAGCAGAGTCTCACAATGAGTCAGAAAACAGAATTGAACCTTATGCTGTTGAAAAGCAATATACCTAAAACAAAGTTAAGCAAATGTTTCAGTGTAAAAGGATGGATGTTGGCAAATTATGATAATGAAAAAAAAAGCAGGAGATAATGTAAATATGATAAGGTACAAATGAAGATTATGAGATATTTTATGTTGATAAATTATTGTCAAGTATATATAACTGTCACAAACCCTTATGAACCAAATAATATTACTTCAAAAATTTAAAAAGCAAAAATATTAGTAGAAAGGGAACCTAAACAACATCAGTAAGAAGGGTTATTCTGATATATATATATAAAAAATATATATTCTTTTCCAACATCCATGGAAATACTGTTAAATTTACCAAAAATAAATCTTTAAAAAAGTAAAATAGATATTTAAAAAACTAAAAATTGATAAACAGAACTCCAGCCAACACTAGAATTTATGAAACACTTAACTACACAACCTTTGGAAATAAACACTGCAAGTAAAGGTGGGGTAAATAAGCATTGTCCCAAAGCCTCCTTATGTTCTTGATTAGAGTGTTCCACCTTAGGATGATTTTCTGTATCATTACGAAAAAACTAGAACAACCACATTCTTAAAATGGTTTAAATAAGATTTCTTATGTTCAAGGATCTTCTGAGGTTTCTAAATATATCTTCTAACTTTACTAGGATAGTTTCTTCCTCCAATTAAGAAAATTACTTCTTTCAACAAAACCGAATTAGAACACACAAGACTCAATTTCCAAACAAAAGAATAAAAAACAAAATAAAGTAAAAGCCCCAACCAAACAAAAAAAACCTATCCTCTGAAATACTCTGAAACAACACAACTGCACCCTGCCTCCCCCACCTCCATCGAGTGCTAGTGATCTGGCACCGCGAGAACTTTTTGAATGCACGTCAGGTTTCCAGTGTGCGTGGTCCCTCCAGTCCCTGGTTGTTTTACTTGTTTGCATGACTTGCCTGCCCTGTGCATTTGAATTTGCAATCCTTGGTAAGGGCTAAGAGTTTAATAAGAGATTCTTTCCTCCTTTTGGGTTAAAGTCACTACCCAGGAGTATGCACTCACAGAATCTGCCGGAGGCTGGCTGGGCAACCTCCCAAAGTGTAAGAGTAGTTCCGCTGAAGCTTGCACTGGAAAAGCTGCAGCCCGGCTCTGCCAGAATTCTAACGGTAGCTCCTCAATCTTGATTGAGAGGTGAGTTAACTACATCTTTCTAAGGCAAAACAGAGAAATGGAAAGATTAAGCAATGATTGATGACAGTTGTGGGTTTATTAGGATGTCTTAATAAGATTTCCTATTGGCAATGGTATTCTGAGGTTTCTAAATATATCTTCTAGGTACACATATTTAGTTCCGAGCTATATTTGCATTCATTCATCTATACTTGTCTCATTCTAAAAAAGATTTGAGGCAGTTACTAAGACTGTGGCATACCAATGAGTGAGGAATGGGCTACCCCAGAGAAAAAGCAAAAGAAAAGTTTGAGATCAATAAGAAAACTAAAAGTGAGTCTACTTTTTATTAGCACCCGGACTAGTAATTCTAAACAATATCAGTGCCTAAATTCTCCTCCTTGTCACAATGGATGACGCTATCATTTATTATAAATACAAACAATATTTGAATCTAATATTTAAAATAGGCATTTTTAATTTATTTTAATATTGCTTAAACATTGTGCATCATTTTATATAAATTGGAATACAGTTAGTGTCACTCCTTCATTTGTAATAAAATTTCATTTTCAGTGAAAATGTGTGTGATAAGCTTATAAACTAATGAGGTCGAATTTCAATGGGACTCCGTCTGGATTTGCTCAGATAGACCGCCTGGGTGCGCCCGCTCTTTCTTTAGCTCACTGATCCGCCATTGTCATTAGCTTAGTCCTA
This sequence comes from Trachops cirrhosus, assembly GCA_028533065.1. Classification (NCBI taxonomy): domain Eukaryota; kingdom Metazoa; phylum Chordata; class Mammalia; order Chiroptera; family Phyllostomidae; genus Trachops; species Trachops cirrhosus. Next base: position 155,898,283 of record CM052540.1, on the reverse strand, counting down.
GCTCTCGGTTTAAGGCAGAGGAGCTAGAAAAAGTAAAATTCTGGGCATGTGCAAGTGTTTCAAGACCACATTTTAAAAATGACAGGAAGCAGCACCCTAATTTGTGTTTTTAGAAAAATCGCCATGTACCTGTAGTTACTAGCAGCACCAGTGTGGTGCCACCGTCAGAATCACAGCAAAATATTTGTCGGATGAGTTTTTCCCTAAAATGCTGCATACCCTGTAATTTATCATCTGTACGTGTTCAGTCTGCTTGGAATTAGACCTCAAAGCAATTCCACCTATCTTCTCATGAGTTTTCCATCAGACTGGGACTTTTATCTTCTCTTGAGATAAGCAGATGGCACTTTCTCTTTAATACTCTTTGGTGTCTTATGATTTTCAAAAGTGGAAAGCCGACTCCAGGAAGGCAGGTTAACCTAGTCACTTGACCTGGAAGTTCTAGAAATCTGCCTATGTGACTTTCTTAGGCAGGAGTTAAATTCTTCAGTAGTCTTTGGAAAAATTAGGATAAGGTAGATATTTTAACAAAATGTAGCGCATGTTACACACCATTCTCTTCATTTTGAGTCATGGGCCCCCGTGATACCTTATTTCTTAAGAAAGTTACAGTCCATTACTCCTTTTCCAGGTACTAAATGACCCTCTCCTTCTAGGTGGAGTGTCCGCCTCTTCCTGTGGGCAGTGGGGGGTACACAGTCGGATGGGGCCAGGAGGAGGGAACTTGTGCCACACGAAGAGTGAAGGTTGTTGGACTGGACTGAAGACATCACACCAGCTGCAAAGCTGAAGAGAGGTTTATTGCTTTGCGATCCTTTCGGTGCCCTACTTGTGAGTCGGTCTGTCACCATCAGGTGGTGAAAGGGACCAAGACAAAACAGAAAGCAAATCAGAGCGCTCGAGGGTCTTCATGTGCAACAATTCAGGCTAGGGTTGCAAGGAAGAGTGAGATTGCTTGCTGTGTGCAGGCCCAGAGTGTGAGCACAGGGTGGCCCAGGCTCGCCGCAGCCCCAGAGGAAACAGGGAGAGTGTGGGCTGTGCAGGTTCTGTCTCTGTTGGGCTGTGTTGGATTTATCTCACTTGCCACAGGTGAGGGCTTTTGACATCTGAGCTCAGTTGTTAATGCATAACCTGAACAGATTGTTCAAAAAGGCTTTGGAAATCTTCAAACAGAAGTGCTTCAAGGAGCATGACACATCTGGGAAAGGAAGTAGATGAGGCCACAGTCTTCTATTTTACAGACTTTCCTGTTTCCTTCTTTATCTTTTGAGGGGAAAAAAGGCATCAAGAGCAGCTATTTTATAGTTTGTAGAGGGTTGACTTGGACACATTTTGGAAGGATCATAAAGGACTGGCATTGGGGTGCAGAAATTGCTAATTCTCAGAAGGAGAAGCAGGTCCAAAGGTTTTTAAACACCTATTTTGGGGTGATAATGATGAATATGACTTGGTATATCTAATATTTTCTTGAAGATATATTCAAATCCATGCACATTTTCTCTGGTTGCCTCTCTTCTCTTAATGCTCATGTCAGAGCCCTTGGAAAATTGGTTCCCCAGTGTTACCTCTCAGCCAAATAGGCGAGCACATGGGAGAGCAAGGGTTATATTAAAACTGTCTAACAACTGGCAGTGCAGGCACTTACCAGTCAAAATGATGAACCAGTACAGATGCGGGCAACTGGCACAGCCATACCAGCGTGTGCTGGCTGAGTGTCAGCCCTGGGGGCAAAGAGGCCTGACTGACCTTGCAAACTTCAGAATGACTTCATTGGCTACCCCACCCCAACAGAAAACACATGTGTGTACACACACATGCATACTCTAGAGCACAGGTGGCAAACACAAGGCCCTTGGGCCGAATCCGGCCCTCCACCTTGTTTTATCCGGCCCGGCACCTTGTTTCTACCGGGTGGAAGCGCTGAGCTCTCACTGAACTGTTAAGGAGTAGTTACATTTACACAGTCCTAAAATGACATTTGGCCCTTTGAAGGCAACCGTGAGGTTGATGTGGCCCTTGGTGAAAATGAGTTTGACACCCCTGCTCTAGAGACCAGTGAGATTTATCAGAACCAGACTGAGGGTCAGGCAAGCCAAGGCAAGAGTCTATAAAAGGCACTAAAGCATCACTGGAATAAAAGGAAAAATATTGTACCAGTTAACTCAGGGCTCCTTATATAACTAACGTGTAAATCAGTTCCTTATTGAAATAAATAGTACCTTAGTGGAGGTATAAGGCACTGATCTACTGTATTTCTACTGAATACTTTTGTGTGGGGCAAGATTCATGCTACCAATGCAGACTGCACCACACACTCTGACACCAGCCAGCTGATGATTGCCTGAAGACCAGGCCAAGTTCAGCTGAGAATTAGAAGAAAAGAAATCATGGCTTGGTAATAGTGGCCACAGAAATCAGAGATTTTCAAGTTTGTCACCAGCACACTGAACTGTCCACACGTGGGTACACGTGTGCTGCAAGATACTGTTCTGCCCAGCCCTGAAGGTGGCAGGGGTGGCAGGGACAGGAGCTCCTGAGGGCCTCATCTGAGGCTCCTTAGAGAGGCACTCAAGTGGAGCAGGATGTCATGGCTGCTCTGTGGTCCCCTTGGGTTGCAAGCGTGATAAGCCCTCTGGGGTCTAGGCTGATGTGCTGAGTCAGGTCAGGGTGGTCGACCACCCAGAGACCTGATGCAGCAGCCAGCTGCAGAGTACACCGCACTGCCCCTACCTGTATAGACAGGGCCCATGGTGCTGTTGGAGAATGTCTGTTTTTGATGCCAAAGAGTGTATGGTTGGAGGTGGGGAAGGTGCAGAGGTTGGATAGGGTTCCTTGTGGATCCTCACCTGAGGATATGTTCATTTATTTTATTTTATTTTCTCTGTGAGCATTGCACTTTATTTTTTGAGCATGAATTATTTTATTGTACTTTTATTACCATTCAGTTCCCCTCTACCACTCCAGCCCCAGCAATCACCACACTGTTATCCATGTCCATGAGTCCTTTTTCCTTTTTGTTCAATCCCTCCACTCCTTACCCTCCCCACACCTTAGCTGTCATCTGCTCTCCGTCTATGAGTCTGTCCCCATTTTTCTTGTTAGGTCAGTTTGTTCATTAGATTTCACATATGAGTGGAATCATATGGTATTTTTCTTTTTCTTACTGGCTTAATTCACTTAGCATAATGTTCTCCAGGTCCATCCATGCTGTCGCAAAGGGTAAAATTTTCTCCTTTTATATGGCTGAGTAATATTCCATTGTGTAAATGTCCCACAGTTGTTTTATCCACTCATCTACTGGTGGACACTTGGGCTGCTTCCATATCTTGGCAATTGTAAATAATGCTGCAATGAAAATAAGTGTGCTTACGTTCTTTCGAATTAGTGTTTTGGGTTCCTTTGGATATATTCCCAGAAGTGGGATTTCAAAATATGTTCATTGGTTTTAGAGAAGGAGGAAGGGAGACAGGGGAGGGAGGGAGGGAGGGAGAGAGAGAGAGAAATATTGATTGGCTGCCTCTGCTATGTGCTCCAACTGGGGACCCGACCAGCAATCCTGGTATGTGCCCCGACTGGGAATCAAACCTGTGACTTTTTGGTGTATGGTATGAGCTCCAACCCACTGAACCACCTAGCCAGGGCTTTGTATTAGTTTTCTATTAATGCTGTAACTCAGTGCCACAAGCTTAGTGGCTTAAAATAACACAGGTTTATTATCTTAAAGTTCTAAAGTTCAGAAGTCTGAGCCATGATTACTGGACCAAAATCAAGCCGTGGGCAGCATTGTGTTCCTTGTGGAGGCTCTGGGGGGGATTTTATCCCTAACCTGTTCTAGCTTCTAGAGGCCACTTGCATTCCTTGACTCATGGCACCTTCCTCCATCTTCAAATCAGCACCCTAGTATCTTCCGATCGCTTTCTGACTCTCCCTGTTTTTTGTTGCTACGTCTTCTCTGGCTCTGATGTTGTCACATCTTTTTTCTTGCCCCCTACTTTTCCCTATAAGGACCCCTAGGGTTCCATTGAGTCTACACAGATAATCAGGTTCACCCTCCCATCTCAAGACCCTTAATGAAACCATATTTCAAGGTCCCTTTTGCTACGAGAAGTAACATATTCGCAGGTACCAGGGATTGCAACATAGACATCTTTGAAGGGAGCCACTAGTCAGTCTACCCCACGGATGACGGTTACTTGGTCTGTGTTGCAGCTGATTGGCCCTAAGGTTGACTGTTCCAACTGAGCGAGTCTTCCAAGTGAGACTATTATCATTATTTTGAGATACTTGATGTGAAAAGTTCATTGGGTTAAAATCTGTTGCCGTGATTAAATACATTTCAATATTATTGATATATATTGGCCAATGAAAAGAGAGTGGTTAGACTTTTTAAGTATAAATTCACTGTTATGAATTCTTCACTAATTACAGAAATGAGTTTGAAATTATTATCTTGTTATGTGAACAAAATATCTCTTTGATGAGACTCACAAATTTGAAGGCTCCTCATTACAAACTCTTGATCAGGAATTGTGTATAGCCATTTTGGCCTTAAAATATGATATAAGAAAGTCACGTTTGTTATCTTCATGGAAACAAGGTTAAGATGCTCATTTAAAAGTTTCAAAAGATTTTGGGAGAAGTTTTATTTAAGTTCAATAGTCAACATCTTTCCTAATATTTTACATTTTATTTTTTATCACTGTTATATATAAAACAAGAAAAAATGTAACATTTTTACACAACCTTCAAAGAGATATGACCAAATCTCTCCCAGATTACCTCAGCATGTCATACAGATATTATCATTTTCCATGTTTGGATAATGTAAAAAAGTATTGGGGAGAATGAATGTGAGTGACCCTGTCTTTTGTGATTGTGTGGGATCAACTTAGAGCAGTTTCAAAGGAGAAATTACAAAATGATAGGTAATTTCAATATAATATCAATGGCAATGTTTAGAACAATAACTCTCTTTATAAAAAAGATTTTATTTATTTTTAGAGAGGGGAAGGGATGGAGAAAGAGAAGGAGAGAAACATAAATATGTGGTTGCCTCTCGACTGTCCCCCTACTGGAGACCTGACCTACAACCCAGGCATGTGCCCTGACTGGGAATTGAACCAGCAACCATTTGGTTCACAGGCCAGCACTCAATCCCCTGAGCCACACCAGCCAGGGCCATAATAACTCTCTTAATTTGACCATTAAAAAAGTATGTTGCTTTTATTCATAAAATAAAGTGAGTTATTTGAAACAGATTTAATTACATTTTAAATATTTAGAGAGAGTTAACAGAAATAGAAACTTACCAAGGGTGAAATCTTTAGGTCCCATTTTTCTGATTTACCCTTTTCATCTTATATTTTCAGAACTCAATTAAGTAAATTTATGCTTGTTGTATATATTTTAAAGTAATAGAAGAGTAAAAAAATATATAGATTGTTCATAATCTTTTGTGTCCTAACACTGGTATATATTTTCTAGACATTTTTCTGGACACACAGATATACACACGTGCACTTTTTTTTTACCTAAAAAAGAGATTCTATGGTGCTGTTGATGCTGTTTGGTAAGATAGGACCCTCAGCAGTACAAAGAAAACAGTGCATTAACGTGTCATGTTAATGTAGATCAACCATCATTCTTCTTACATTTTTAAGGCACTTATATACATATATAAATAAATAAAAATATGGAAAATAAAAATGAAATTAAAATATAGTTAAATACATATATAAATGTGTATATATTTGTGTATATGTGTATATTTGTGTATATGTGTATATAGGTACGGTGTATATGTGTATATGTGTATATAGGCACTGTGTATATGTGCATATATGCATATGTGTATATGTATATATGTATATGCATATACATGTATATGTGTATTATATGTGTATGCATGCATATATATGTATACACCCATGAAAATATATTTAGGAGAGTCTTATATTTCAAAGTCCCAAACTCTGGCCCCTCTCTGAGCTCTCCTGAGGCACGGGACAGACAGACTGGAGTATATCTCGGCCTGCCTCCTTTGAGGGCCCTAGAATGGATGAGTTATCTGACTCAAGTGCTATTTTCTACCTCACCTGTTGTCTCCCTCAGAGGGTTATTGTGGAGGTTAAAGGAGATAAAATGCGCAAAGGAGTCTGTCACAACTTCGGATGCTGAGAGTGAGCACTCAATACATGGTCCTGCTCCTTTGAACTCTTTGTCAAGAAAATGATTCTTGCCTTTAAGTTAGGCCCCCTGTTTATTTTTTGCATGTGTGAAAAAGATCCATTTTATAAGTGAACTGACATTACTGATGTATGTATATTCACACTTTAAAAATATAATTTATTGGGCTGAAAATTACATACCATAAAATTTATCAAATTACTGACATTTCAATAGTTACGTGGGACAGAGGAGAGCGAGGCCTCCCCATAGAACCTTCGCGGTTTGCACGGGCCTGTCATGCCAGGGCTTGCGGGCGGCGAGTTCACCGCGGTAGCGAGGCGGTGTGCCCGCCTTGATCTCTTTATTCTCTCCTATATGTGCACAAGCAGTCAGTTCCAAACACGTCATTTTCCAATATGGAGGGCAGCAAACAGTAATTGCTGAACAGCTGAAGCTGCTGAGTGACCTCCGCCTGCAGATTTTCTTACCATGTGAAAGGCGAGGAGTTGTGTGGGCAGGGAAGCTGGGCAGACGCACCAAGGGCATGGGCCCCCTACGAGCCCCAACAGTTCCCGCTCTCCCAGCAACCCCATTGGTATTCGGACTGAAGGTATCATAGTCTGTGACAGATATTGAGTAAGCCAGAGTCTGCATTTGGTTTCTAGGTATAATAAATGAGGTAGCAGAACATTTCAGGTTAAAAGCCCTAAACTCCATTTAACGCCTGGATGGTCATCAGAATTAGGTGACAGATGAAGCATGTGAAAGCCAAGGCAAGAAATGATCGCTTGCCGAAGTGAATATCAGCACTATGATGCCGGTCGCCTGATCATGTTTTTAAAAATCCTCATCCAAGAATTTTATCAGGGATGGAGCAGAGAGACAGAGAGACACAGAGAAAAACATTGACATGAGAGAGAAACATTGATTGGTTGCCTCCTGTATGAACCTCAACTGTGGACTGAACTCACAACCTAGGTGTCTGCCCTGCTGGGGGGGTGAGGCTGAAACCTTTGTCGTGTGCAGGATGACGCTGTTTGTCACCAGGCTGGGCCCGATCATTTCTCACACTTCAGAGTCCCCACATTTGGGGGACTCTGTATGCACCTGCTGAATAAGTACTCATTAATTTGTGTTGCAGATTTTGGAATTATACAAACTATTCTCTACTTTAGAAACTTGTGAAACAAGTTATGTATGTTGGTAATGTGTAAAGATAACTGAGTTTTGCAGGTTGGGAAGGCAGAGGGTTAAAGACAAATGTGTGTGGGGGTAGCCCCTCCTCACGCGTAGGCAGGGTGCTCTGCCCATGAGCCCTGGCACCTCTCTGTTCTCTGAGTGTGTCCGTGCCAGAGCAGCCCAGAATATTGCATAGCTTCAGTCTGGGCACAAATTAGCAAAAGCAAAGAGGCCTGGGCTTTGGCATAAGTTTGCCAAAGGACTGGTGTCAGGATTTCTAGACCCTTGCATCCTGGGAGGCAGGGGGAGGGGAGGCAAACAGTCAAGGGAGTGATAGACATATCAATAAACTTTGGTGATTAAGCCAGGGAAGAGAGCAGAGGGCAGAGAGCAGTGATAGAAATTTGAAACTGAACTCAGCCTGGCATACCTCTCTCCTTGTAATCACCAGGAGGTTAGCCATTAGACCAGCTTTGTCAAAATGTGACTGGATGTGTCAGATGACTTTGTTGCGTAGTGAACTTGAGCTGACACCAGTTGCTCTACCAATTTTCCTTCATTTGCACTCTATGTCAAAGTCAGAAGGGATGGGTGGTTACGAATATGGTTTACTTTTGGAAAACCGAGCACGGCATGAGTGGTGATGTATTTTTCAAGTGCACACGTATATGTGTTAGTTTGAGTATATGTTTTAGGTGAAATGATTTTTATTATGGGTAAGAACAACAGCATAAAGACCTCAAGAAGACTGAAACAAGAAAGATGTTTTTTAAGCTACATGACCAGAAGTTCAGTTATGAGAGAGAACAGGCCTCCGTGCTGGCTCAATCTAGGGGGTCTGGCCCTGGTTTGCTGAAACGTTCTCATCTTTGTTGGCTTCTGTAAGTGGCTTTCTTCCTGGGCTTGTAGCATCTGGCCATGTCTAGAGAAAGAGAGCAATGGTTGCTTCTGAAAGCTCGAGAAACCCCCGGGAAATCTTTCTCATGTTGCATAGGTCCAAATTCAGTCAAATGCCCTTCTGGAACCAATCATGGGGAAAGGATGGGGATGACATTACCTTTGGAACATTCTGGAGCTGGGAATGAGATCAGCTTTCTCATATGGGCTGCACAGAGGAGGGGTGTTTCCTAGAAGGAAACAGGTTCTGTTAGGGAGGAAGGAGAGTGGGGAAGAGAGACTTGAATAATGAAGGCTGTGCAACAGCAAAGCAGTGCTCACAGTTCTTTTACTGCTCTGACTCTGAGAACCCCTCCATGCTGTGGATTTAACTGATGCCTTATAATTTTTTATGCATTCAACAAACATGTATGGAGCCATTACATCTGGGCTTGGTACCATGCCAAAAGCGAGATACAAAGAAAAATAAAAATATTGTCCTCTCCGTTGAGGAATTTGCAATCTAGTGGAGGACACATATGAATGAACAAAACTATCATGAGAAATATTTGAGAAAGTTGTTGAATACAGATAAACATTTTATGAAAATTCAGAGACATGAGCAATTTAATCTATGCAGAAGGAAGTTGAGGAGGAGAGTAGAAGCCTGGGAAGATGGGGATGGGCACCCCAGGCAGAGGGAACAGCATGTGCAATGGCACAGAGGCATGGAAGAAGGTGGGATGTTCCAAAAAGTATGACCGCTTTTGTGTGCATGAAACATGGTGAGAAAGTGGGGAGTGGCAAGAGATGACACCCTAGGACCTAGGTCGTGGAGAGACTTGGACTTTATCCTGGACATAATGAGGACTCAGGAAATCAGTAGGCAGGAGAGGTGTGGAACAAAACTAGAAAGGCTGTTCTGGCTTGGCTGTAAGAAGTGAAAGGTAATTAGAGCTTGAACTAAGGCTGGGCAAAGGCCCTGGAGCAGAGGGGACAAATCAGAAGGAAATTTAGAAGGAAGAATCTACAGGTTCTGGTGATTGCCTGGCTGGGGAGGGGGTGCGAGGGAAGGGGTTGGGAGGGAGGAGGTGAGAGAGAAAAAGGGGCTGGGGATGAGATGAGCCCAGACCGTCTGCTTGTGTGCCCAGGTGGTGATGGTGTCAGCAGTTGAGATAGGGAGGCCAGGAGGAGGAGGGGGAGCAGGCCTGGGGAAAGATGACAAGTTCTGTCTTGGATATGTTGAAGAGGAAGTGCTTGCAACACATGTTGGTGGCAATTCCAATGGCAACCAGAAATCTGAGTCTGAAGATCAGGAGAGGGCTCTGGCCGAGACAGATGGTCAGGAAAGGCCATTCTGCAGAAGAAATGTGTAAACAGATACTTAAATGAAATCATGGAGAAGCCACGCCAAGATTTTATACAACTAGCTGGTGAGTGCTGCAGGCTGCTTTTCCTAAGAGCTATAGAGCTACGGAGCCAAAGTTGGGAGGAAGACGTTCACTGACAGATAAAGGCATAACCTCCTCTCTCCTCGGGTGGGTCTGTGGGTAGCAGTCTGACCCTGACGTTGAATGTTTTGGGGACTGCAGGATTCCCCAGCCTTCAGCCCTACCTCCTTCTCCCTTCCACACGTGATCATAGCACCCACAGTGAGCTTCACTTGCTGCAGATGCTGCTCCTGAACACTAGGGGGCTCACCACAGAACATGAGACTCTGGAACAAGGTGTCCTCTGAGGATGGTTTCTTGTAGAAATGTGATGCAAGTGATTAAAGCATCACCATACAGCTAATTCTAGCTAAAATTATACTTTTGATTTGGGCTCCAAAGACACTTCCTCCTAATTCAATGACTTAGACAAGAAAATATCATTAAAGTCTTATTTCTCTACTGTTCTTGGTTTTGAATTACGTGTACATGTTTGTTGAAAGAGTGGATGAATGAATGAATGAATGAATGAGTACTTATGCACAAAATCCAGGAGAAGTTTCAAAAAGGGGTGAGAATTAGAAACAAACCCATTACTGTTTTCCTATACTTGAGAGAAGTCCCATCTGAGTGTTATTCTCTGTCTACTTGAAATGACCCTTGCTCTCGTCACTGCTGATTTATGCAGGGACCTTCACTGGCTTCTCGAGGGTGAAGGCTTTGTGGGACAGAGTGTCTCTGAAACTGGAGCCCGTGGCCGTTTGAGCCCTGGGGGTGTGTGCAGACACATTGGAAAGTGCTGTCCTGCTGCAGGGAGGCCTCCCTCTCAGGGAACGTGCCGGACCCTGTAAGATGGGGTTTACACTTGCCAGGTTTCGATGATGTGATATGAAAGAACGGTACGCCCAATCAATGGGGGCGACGGAGAATGACTGCTATTTTTGTTTTTATAAAAAACATTTTTTAAAAGTCTTAATGTTTTAAAGGAGACTATGCTGTTCATTCCTTCAACAAGGTTGTTCTCTGGTGGCTTTGTCTCTCTCTAATATGCTGTCTGCTAAATCAGACCTGTACTGGGGACTGTCTTGGATTATTGACCCACAAATGCCATATTCCTGCTGCTACAATGACCTTGCATCTTAAGAAAGTGGGCTTGTGTTAAGCACCATACAGGAAATACAAGGGGCCTGAAGATGGCCCGTTCCTTACTGTTGCTGCTGTGACCACGTTCTGCCATCGGAGTTGATTTCTCAAGTTCTGGTCTGTGGGGGATAGGCAAGTGAAGATGAGAAATGCAATAAAAAACTATGCTTTGACCAACAGGCAATTATGCTGAATTTATTGTTTTGCTATCCTGAAAATGACAGTCATGAAGGCCTTCATAGCTGACACCACTAGATGTCACTAAATATCAAACTTAGAACAACTGAGTTGGAGGATTTCAAAACCACTGTTCCCCTCATTCTATTAATATTTTAAAACTGTATTTGTACTACATACATTTTCCACATCATTATTTTTCTGTGAATCTTTTATGTTTAATGTGACATTCATTCCTAGGAACACAGCTTCATCCCGCTTGACTGTAAGCCAGCTTGTTCTTTGGATAGCAGTAATTCCTCTATGTGGCAAGTGAATTCACATTTCATTCATCTGCTTTTAAAATGTTATTGTAAAAATGTACACGATTCTGCCCTGGCCAGGTAGCTCAGTTGGTTGGAGCGTCATCTTGATGTGGCAAGGTTGAGGGTTTGATCCTTCGTTAAGGCGCATACAAGAACCAACCAGTGAGTTCACGGATGAGTGGGAAAGACAAGTTGATGTCTGTCTGTCTGTCTCTCTCTCAATAAATACAATGTTTAAAAAATGTACATGATTCTGTTTTTGACTTTGGTGGAATACTTGTTCTCTGACGTGTTTGGCTGATCAAGTGCCACATGAAACACGGGAAGCTTGGTTGCCTTGCTTATAACTTAGGCTCCTCCTCAGAAAGGGCCCTGCTCTCGTAGAGATCGGTGTGGCCTTCAGACGGGGCCACCATGTAAACCATCTGGGAGAGTCTTTAAACTAGAAAAGATCTTTGCTCGAGCAAAACCCCTTGCTTTGACGCCCCTTAATCCCTGTGTCTTTCTCTAGACTTCTTTGTCATATTTTCCGTGACAGGTCTCAGGGGACCAAGGCCGGGAGAATTTTATAGCTGGGGACTCTCTCTCCCCTTCAGTAATTCAGACAGTGGGAAGGAGAACTTGCTGTGTGTCCCAGAGGGATCCTTCGGTTGTGCATTTGATGTTGATGGCTTTCTTCGTCATGAAGAGTGGAATTCAGGGTTGCATGGATCACACAGTCTAATGATAAAACTTTGGAGTTATAACCAGTTTTACAATTTACAGAGCACTTCACATCTGTCACCACACTTTAGTCTCACAACAACCTGTTAAGGAAGGTAGGGTGGGTGGTTCTGTTTCTGTTTCAAAGAGGAAATGAAGCTCAGAGAGGTGAAAGGGCTTGCCCAAGGTCATCCAGGTATAAGGTAGGTTGAAACACTCACTTGCGTCTCCGGGCTCCCTGGGTCTGACACACCCCTACCATGACACCAAGCTGCTTCCTGCAGTAGAATTGTCAGGGGAAGTAAGACACGGGTTTCTAGCAAGACCACTTCCACGAAGCCAGGGAAGGGCCAGCGACCTGGTGCTGGGGAATGCAGGGCAACGCTGAAGGAAGAAGCCCTGGTCTGTCTGCGGCCAACTGCCCACTTCCCAAGGCACCAGCATCTGGATGATTGGCACTGCTTGCTGAGACTGCTATTGAAGAGATGTGAAAAGGATGGAGAGTACAGAGGAAGCCTATAAAAATATCTCCACAATTGCAGGGTACTTCAAAAGAAAAAGGGTTCAAGATACGGAGCTGGTTTCATTTAGAAAAGCAAAATTGAGAAGGAGAATTTGAATGTTATTGTGAAGTTGGAAACCAGGAGTTATCCTCACTTTGGAGTGTAAGAGGAGGTGGAGAAGATGAAGTAGACAGAGGTAATGGACGAAAAGACCCCAGGGGTCTGTGGGATGCATTTCCTGCCTTCCCAGACAGGGAGGGGCTGGGAGACTTCTTTCGTCAGTTTCAGGGGCTAATGCTTAACGGGACTACATCTATCAGGCATATTGCTAACCTGATGGAAACCACTAGCTAATTACTAAAACAACCTATTAATCTGTTGAGTGGGATTCCTCTTCTGAGGAATAAAGACTTTGAAAAATACTGCTTAGTTTAATCAGTGATGACAACTGAGCTAATTTTCAACTGCAACTGATATTTGACAGAGAATGGAGCTGAATTTTCCTACTTATAAGCCATCAGGTGTTGGAACTAAAGGTACCTACTTGCTGTTTCTTTCAGAAAGAGGTCCTATCTGCAAAACCCAGCTTGTGAATTTGACAAGAGCTTGCTTTTAGGGTACATTCTGAAACACTGGTCTTTCCACCCGGTGCCTAATTATTTCTTAGCTCCAGCTTGAGTGCCATTTGAGAAACAGGCAGTCATGTTTGCCCTCGCTTTCCTAGGTTGATTTTGGAAGACTAGCCCTTTAGTTCTTATTAGAGCCAATGGTTCTCGACCTTGACCACACGTTGAATTGTTTGGTGAACTTTTATACATCGGTGATACCTGGGCTCCCCCTCCAGATGTTCAGATTTAGTTGGTTTGGGGTGCAGTCCGGGCACTGGTGTCTTTGATAAGCACTGCAGCAGACTCTCTTGTGCAGCCAGGGGTGAGAACCGCCCTGTGAGAGCATCTAAACTGGCGGAGGTGCTTTCCAGGAATGCCCGTGTCACAGGTGTGGGTAACCCCGAGTCCTAGTTAGCATAGCTTTCCATTCTGTTTACTTCTTGTGTGTTTCAGTGGCAAAAAATGTATCCAAGTAGCTAAGTGCAAATATCCCCTAATTTAAAATTACTTTATTTAAAGGCTCAGTCACATTTTAGGAAGCTGCATCTTTACAGGCACCCCAGATGATCCTGATATGAATAGTACAAAAGAAGAAAAAAGAAAAAAGAAAGAATGTGGAACAAATTACATGCCATCACCTCGATATAATTTGTTCCACCGTTTTTTTCACCATTCGTATCAGACTCATCTGGGGCGCTGGTTAACAGGCACGCTCCTGGGCCCCGTTGCAGACTTACTTAGTGGAGCACTCTGGGTGGAGCCCAGGAATCCGCACTGGGGCAGTTGCTCCGGGGGATTGCGGTGAGGGTCAGTACCAGTGCTCACCTGGGTCTGATTAGTACTAACCCTGTTTGTCCTGAGCGCACTAGTAAATCTTAGTACTCACAGCATTTTTTGTTTTGCAGCTGCAAGGCTTGTCACCCTTGTAGCGCTCCATCACCTCTCCACCAGAACCATGCACTATTTTCTGTGTAGGCTGTTTGCTAATGAGAGAGATGGCCCGATTTAACCTTTCTGGCATTCCTGGCAAACTAACAGTTCCCTTGTATCTTTCCTCAATTCTGTCACAAAGCAGAAAAAGAAAGAAAAATGAAGTGCCGGCATGATGTCACTAGTCTGCTTAAAAAACCCCATGATTGTCTATTTCCAATTAGCAGTTTCCCTGCCAGCTGGCCTCTGAGTCTCTCCAAGCTTGTGCTGGTATCAGGTATCCAGCTGCGTAGTGTTTGCTGATTTATTTGCATCAAATAGCCCCTTAATAACTGTCTCTCACAGGATCAAACACCTCTGCTTTTTGGCATAGTTTTCTCTCAAGAATTAGGAGTTACGAAGCCAAGGTCTACCCATGATGTTGAACTCCGATGATCAGAGAGCACGATGTGACTGGAAAGCAGCTGTGAAATGGTGTCTCCACGTAGAAGGAATCTTTCAGATTCCTGCTTGGCTGTTGTCGCTCTCCTGGTTCTGTTTCTAACAGTGAACAGATTCTGGGTGTCTGCCTTGTACGTCTACTATCATACTTTTCTAAAAATCGAGCTGCTTTGGATCCAATTCCCAATGACACCGAAGAATGAATGTGATGAGTTTTGAGTTAAAGGGGCCAACTGAAAATTGAGCACATGCCAAGAGACCCTGTTCCCACTATAAACCTGTGGAAATGCCATACAAATAATAAATTATTCAAAGTTAAAAAGAACCGAACGGAATTTTTGAGGATGAGAGTCATTGAAATAAAAAGCTCATGAGATAGATTATAGAATGGTTTAAACACAGATAAAAAAAGAATTAGTGATTTGAAAGACAGAACTGACAGTTTTCCATAGGCAGCGCAGAGAGAGCAGGAGATAGAGTATGATAGAAAGTAGGAGATGTGGAGGATATGATGAGAAACTCTAACTTATATCATCCACTAGGAACTCCACAAGTAAAGAAGAGAGACAATAAAAGAAATCAAAGATTTAAAGAAGCAATGGTTAAGTGTTTTCTAAATGTGAAGACATAATGTTCTAGAAACAAAAAGTCAGAATGCCAAGAAGGATTTAAAAGGAAAAAAAAAACAACCTCTCAGCAGATTCCATTGTGGTAGAATAACAGAATATAAAACCCTAAGATCCACCAGAATTACCTCCAAGACAATGGCTGTCAGGCTGCTCGGAGACAAGGACTACTCCTCTGAAACACCCTGAACCTGGAATTTCACATCCAGATCTTAAGAACTAACCTGAGCCTATTCTCACTGCCCTATTCTTGTAATAAATTTTGGTGGTCTCCTGTGATGTCATTAGTGGTGAGTAAGGCCCCTGCTGAACAATATTGCCACTGGGCAGGGTGTTATAGTGAAAGCCAGGCTCAGACCAAATTCCGTCGCCCTCATAAACATTTTTGGTAAGCAGGCACAAGTAGTCTTGTTCTTATAAGGTCAGGAAACTGTAGTTCTGCATTCTTTAGGCATTTCGACCCATGCCTTACATACAATATTCCCTAGAGACAGATATGACAATATTCCACAAGTGGGATCAGCTGACCTTGTCGGATCAAAGGACAGGGTCCTCTGTTAAATAGCCCACTGCTGCACGGGGAGGTAAGCTGTTGGGCTGGCCGGTTCCGCACCTCATTCACATAGGAGTGGAGAGGTGTCTGTACAATGTTTCTAACCAGCCCTGTAGCTTGACTGCCAATTATTTCAACAACGGAAAATATTTCCATAAAATTATGCTAATTACCAGGCTCTCTATGTGGTTTTAGATGGTAGTATTTGAGGGCTTGCAGAAGCTGCCTTTGTGGAGTGAGCCTTAAATGGGGTCTTTCAAATTCTAATGAACCACTCATGGAGAATTTATTATTGATTAGGGTGTTTCTAATCTTAACCAACCACGACCATATTAAAACAAGTATAAACTCACATTTATAGATACATGTCATGCTATCTCTGCTGAAGGCTTTTATAGTTATAGACTTTATAACAACAGCCACATTAAATTTTTAGGAATGAGGGCAAAATAAGGACCTTGTAAACATATTCTCTCACAGGCAGGAAGAAGGAACAAAGGATGTCCTAAAAGAGGCATGCAAATGAAGGTGGAAGGAGGTGTGGTGGGCAAGAGCAAAATGACAATTTTTATACGTGTTTACAAGAAAGAATATAACTAAAATTCTGGTCGTAAAAGTTAAAAAATTTGAGACTGGGTTAGTTTGGGAAGGAAGTAAAAGCAAGCTAAGGCTGGGGAGGTGAAATCCAAGTATGAAATAACTATATTTAGTTTCGAAAGTATAAAGTTATTATGTGTTTTAAACTCTAAAGGGTACCTGCTGAAAGAATAGAAATAGAAAGTGGAACTTTTCAAAACATGAGAGGAAAATAAAGGATTATTAGTGTGAAATTATTTAAAAAATGGATACATACATTAAAGGCATGGCAGAGATTTTTCAGGAGTGAAGGTTGAGGGGTGACAGCAAGGTTGAGGGGTGACAGTGAGGGTGGGGGGTGCTGAGACTTATGAAAAAAACAGCAAACAAAACTATAGAACTATTAATTTTGGATGGTGGGAACATGGGCTTTTAAAATGTCATTTGCTCTTCTTTTTATATTGTTGAAGAAACTAAGTCTTAAAACAAGAAAAACAGATGTTGCAACTTTTGGATTTTTGAGTGTAACCGCCAGGAGGCCATCAAAGGCTGGCGTGAAAGGCACGCCAGAGCAAGGCTGAGCGTTTCAGTCGTTGTGTTCAGCTCATAGCAGGTGCTCAATTAATGCTTGTAAGTGCAAGCTTGACTCCGAATACTCATTCATTTTCTTTTTAGGAATTTTGACCCCGCTGAACAACTTTCTTTCTCAAAAGGTCCAAAGGTCCAAGTTTCCTCTTGTCAATCTCTGCTGTTGCTTTTAGACCTGTCCCTTCTGAGGTCCCCAGCCCACACTGAAGTGATTAGAGCTCATTTAGCCCATCTCAGAATGTCAGGCTTTCAAGTGTTTGCGAGCTGATTGCGCCTGCAGAACCCTGCAAACATCTGGATGACTACAGAACAAATTCCTGGGAAGAACTGAGGGACACCTCCTCAGAATCATTCCTCCCCAGTGCCGACCTGTGCCTGGGAAGGGAGCACACGTGCTCTGCCTTCACTTACCCGGGCATCAACTTTCTGTCTCTCTGGGTGCCTATGGTGACCTTCATCTCTCTCTAAGATTTTAGAGAGAGGGTAAGGGAGGAAGAAAGAGGGAGAGAAACATCAATGTGTCGTCGCCCCTCACATGCCTCTAACTGGGGACCTGGCCCACAACCCAGGCATGTGCCCTGACCGGGAATTGAACTGGAGACCCTTTGGTTCGCAGGCCAGTACTCAATCCACTGAGAAACACCAGCTGGGGCTTCCTCTCTTGTTGTAAAATGTTGTCATTGTGTGTCGTAGGGGACTGACCAGGACTCCCAATGTGGCTTCCTCCATGACTCCAACAGAACCTTCACTGCTGGAGGAAGAATTTTCTACCACTTAGGCTATCCTACAAAGAAAGGGGATACCGCAGAGCCTCAGGTCGCAGGAGGTGGTCAAGTTGGATGGTCACCTTTGGGAGATGTATTTAGGCTGGAAGTTCTGGAAGGTTCCTTTCTAGCTCTGAGATGCAAAACTTCTGGGATTATTGGTGATAACCACTATAATCAGGTTAATTCCCAGAAATAAATTTGTGTATTAATAGGGGATCTCTAGTTAACTAATACACATTTCATGCAAAGAATTTACTGGTTGAGATTCTGCGGTTCCTTACTTAGCAGCATGGTGAGGTTATTCTCTGATGCCTCGGACAGAAGTGCATTACAGGCAATCATATATTTTGTCTGAATACAGCCCTGATGCTGGTGCTTCTCCTTGCATTGCAGAAATGACCAGGACTCCTCTGATGGAAAGCTATTTGCTTTGCAGTTAGCAAAAGGATTACAGTTCTTTCTGAGCTCTTTCATGAGATATCCAGAAGTTAAACTGATTCCATTGTTCCTTGAAATTTAAATGGGTATGGCATTCTATTTGTATGTATTACATGCTACCTCGCTTTATGAGTTATTTTTGGGTGCACGGATTTTGTTTCCTCAATTCACGTGTCAACTTCTAGAGAGAGAGGAACTGTGTCTTGTGCTGTGTATCATCCACCGTGTTTAGCAGAGTTTTCTACACAGGTAGGTGCTCGGTGGTCATTCATTGGCTCATTAGCAAGAGCCAATACAAAACTTGGTAGAAATCATCAAGGTTAAGCTTGTTTTAAAGGTGATAGTCAGTGTTCTCTGTCAGTGCTTTTTGCTCGTGTAGTTCCACAGTCTCCTTCTGTGTCTTGTCCCATGTATCGCGGGACTGCACACGCACCCATGCAAAGCACAAAACGGGATGACAGTCAAGAATGAATTGGGGCAAAATGGCCTCAAACTAGCTAAAAGTCACACACAACACAGAAGGAAAATTCAGAGTAAAATTAAATATTCAAACTAATGTCCCCCAAAGCAGCTCCTAAGGCAAGGATTTGAATTCACATAGTGTATCTGGAAGGTCACCGTAGAAACCCATAGGACAGGATTGAGGAAGAGACAGAGAAGGAAGGAAGCCAGTAAGGGCCACAGGAAAGCCTGTTAGCACTGAAGGGACCTGGAGCTCAGTCTTGTGGGAGAATGTGCAAGATGGTGTAGGGCTTCCCCAGGGTCATCCTAACAGGTAGATGGGGATGCACAGGCAAAGGAGCTGGTATTGATTCACTAACTCTCACACCCATCACTGGTTTGGGCTACTTCAGGGGCATTCCCTCCCTGGCTCTCCCAGCTTTCCTAGGGGCTGGATGACTGTGTACCCCAAGATCAGAGGAAGAGCTCTCCTCAGTCAGACAGTCACAGGGGTTCCCAGTAAGCAGTTTTGTCATGTTGTGCGGAGTGCAGCTGAGAGGTACGCGGGCTCCAACAGATGCACTGCAGGTGTGCACGCCACGCTGTCCTGTGAGGAAATGATAGTGTGAGGACCGGGGTGGGGAGGCTCCTGTGGTCTCGGCCAGTGGACCATCTCTCCTTGGGAACTTGTGTGTCTCACAATTCCCAGCTGTAGCCAGTCAGCCTTGGCTCAGAGGCCACCTCCCTGTGCTGCCCTCTTTCCCGGGACTTAGGTCAGAGCACCTACCAGCCAGCACACTGGGACAGCTGAGAAGAGAACAGTGGAAGGGAGGCTATGTGTCTGCTGAGGTGTATTCGAGGAGGTACAGTTCCCACAGCCATTTGCATTTTCACAGGTGACTCTGTCCCAGAAGGGTCCACAGGATTCAAGAGAGTACCTTCATGATGAGATTTGGGCACCGTGACAGTCCAGGGGTGGGGAGGCATTTGTGGCAGGGGCTGCAGGGACATCACACACAAGCAGGGGGCCCTCACCTGAGCCATTTCCTGGCCCTGCTGACCACAACTTTCATCTTCCCAGAAGAGCACTTGGTGAAATCTCATTCTCAGATCACGTGGGCACAGCAGTCCCTGTCCCACTGGCCCTGGCCCTATCCCATTGACTCTGCCATCCCTGGCTGGGAGCAGAGTTTGGGGAGAGAGGGATGCCCTCTGGGAGGAGCTCAGCTGGGTAGGAGCCACACCGCCTAATGGGTCTCAGAAGACCTGGATTTGCTGCGCACTGGATTAGTGGAGCGGGTCTTTCTTAAGTCTTACTGGAGCAGAGATAGGAGAGTCTTCAGTGATGTCAGAGTTGCCCATTCCCATGGGTCTTTGGTTAGGACAGGTGACTGTTCTGTGATACAAAATCTAGGAGCTGGACATGTGTCCCTCCTCACACAGGAGGCCTACAACAGGCAATTGTGACCACGTTGAAATTCATCCTTTACTCTCCCATTTAATTATCACAACAACCCCGAGAGCTGATGTCTAGGTCCATTTCAGAGATGAGAAAACTGAAGCCCGGAGAGGTCCTGAGACTGGCTCTAGGTCTCCCTTGGAGGAGGTGCTGTCTGATCTAAAACTCGTGGCTGCCGGCCCCCACGAGATTGCACAGTTCCCATGTGACAAGCTCCTAGTGTTGGAATTGGATACAATGGCAGTTCTATCACACCAATTCATTCTGCTTTATCGCTGGGAATATACACTTCAAGTCCATAGATAATACGTAAATTAGTACATGGAGCTGATTCCCACCCTTTCCAACACGCCTTCAGTTCTTCCTGAGATCAGTAAAGCTTAAAAGAAAAGAAAAAGTGAACTCAGCCTGTGTGTGGGGCGTGGACCTTGTGCTAATACAGACCCCCTTCCTGGAGTGGAAGCCATCCGAGAAGGCCCAGCTATCTTGTCACTAGCGAGCTGGGATGTGATCACACATTCAAGACCTAGTAAGGACCGAGCTGGTGCGCTTGGATCCACACCACTGATCAAACAGATGGAAAGGAAATTTCTTTTTCAGGGACTGTGTAAGAGAAGAGGCAGAGAGGTGTGTGAGATGCTTCCTCTGAACCAAGGCTATGCCAGGGGTTGCTGAATTTACCACAGGGGATAGCAGAGATGAAATCACACAGATGAAATTAACAGAAAAATAACCAAAGAAGGAAAGAACAACAATTCAACATGGTCAGAAACAACAACTCATTGGCCCAATTCAACATCTGGAAAAACGTACCCACTAAGAAGCCAGAGCTGCTGCTAACAGGCCGTGCAATAATGGCCCGTTAGTGCGCAGTGGGCAAAGGCACCCTCGCTGGGCATGCCGCAGCTCCCTGTGGGCTGAACTTCAGGCCCCTCCCCCCTCCACCAGGCCTCCTCTGCAGCACGCCCATCACAGCCTCACTCGGGGCCCTGAGCGCCGCAGGTCAGTGTGTCATAGTTCTGGCCTTTCCTTGTCTCAAGTTTTCCTTTTTTTAAAAGGCTCCATAGCTACTTTTTTTTGGACTGTGAAGCTGCAGCCTCTGAGATGATATGTAGATAAAAGAGACGGGGATAAGAGCTAGAGAAAGGTTTAACGAGAAGAGCTTCGATAATGTTCAAAGCTCCTCCACCGTGCACGGAGGGGCCCCAGAGCAGGCAGGACGCTGCGTGACATGCCGTGGGTGACGTGCCATGTCAGTGGGCTTTTGCTCGAGCCGAGGCCTTGCTCTGATGAGCTGGACAATCGGCGGACTGTTTGAACAGACCAAAGTAAAATATCAAAAGACAAATTGGAGTCAGGGAGAAAATGAATAGCCCATGATCTCCAAGGGAGATTGCAGAGGTAATGACAAAGCAGTCAGGTTTTAAAAGGGAGCTGTTATTCCAAGAAAGGTAATTCTGTTCAACTTTCTTTTTAAAGTGGAAAAGAGGATAAAGAGATCAGCACCAGCTAAATTATCACTGTCGGATAAAAGATAAATCTTTCATTAGGAAACATTTCTTTGCATGCCCTTTTGACATTGAAGAACATATTTGAGGTAAGGCTTTGGGGCTCTATCAAAACTGTTACATGCTAAAGTAAACAGAATGACAGTGTCATGTTTTATTGGAGGAGAGCAGCCATGAAAATGGGAGAACTTTCAGAATTAATAGTGTGTTTTCCCAGTAGGAGCTTTGCTCTTTTTAATCATTTTTAAGATCTGTACTTGTGAGGGTTTGCAAATTCAGCAAATACAGGCTGGATAGTCAGAGGAACTGCCTCGATCCACTAGAAATTCAGGTACGGACTTCCATCCAGAGTCTCAATATCTGCAAAGCTTGGTTCCCTAAACAGGTTTCTGGTTCCAGGCCACTGCTGAGACCTTGCTTCTACACTCATGGGGCCCGCTGACCTCCCTACCACTTCTCCCTCCGCCTTTCCCATCTCCTCTCTCTACCCAGCCACCTGAAGGCTTAGCATGCTCTTCATTCTGGGATCAACGAG
This sequence comes from Trachops cirrhosus, assembly GCA_028533065.1. Taxonomy (NCBI): domain Eukaryota; kingdom Metazoa; phylum Chordata; class Mammalia; order Chiroptera; family Phyllostomidae; genus Trachops; species Trachops cirrhosus. Next base: position 155,876,330 of record CM052540.1, on the reverse strand, counting down.
AAGGGATAAAAGAAACTCTCACCAAGAGGAGGCAATCTGCTGTTAGTCCTGCTGGAGCCTGGTGCTTCTACAAGATTCCTGCCTTCCTTCTGCCATCACATCTCTCCTCGATCCCCGCCCATTTGGCCTGTGACTGACATTGTGTCCCACGTCGTGACTGCTGCTTTCTGACTTCCCTAGGGCTGTTCCGAATCACCCATGTTCCCACCCCCTTGGCAAGAGCTCTGCCGCTTAGATGGAGCCCACTCGTTACCCTGAGCAGTAATGCAGTCCTCACCACCCTTCATCGGCCCGGCCTCTCTGCACACTGTCCGCTGGCTGCCGGGTGTCCCCCTACTGCCCACAGCTGTGTTTACTTTACTCTCATGGACAGATATGGTCCGCAGGTCTTGCTGACAGAATTCCAGTAAGAAGAGTGCATGGATCTTTATTTTATTTTTTATTTTTTAAAATTATATTTTATTGACTATTCTATCATAGTTGTCTTGATTTTCCCCTTTCCCCCGCTCCACTCAGCAACCCCCACTCCCTCAGGCAATGCCCCTACCACACTGTTCATGTCCATGGTCATGTGTGTAAGTTCTTTGGCTACTCCATTGCCTACATGGCTCTTCATTTTAAAGCTCTGTCATTAACACAACACAGACACACCCTTTCTCTTTGCTCTGTTCTCTGGTAGCTTAGAGCCTCATCCTCCATGCAGTATATTTTTTCCCAGGGCAGTGTCAGCAGCGCTGGCTTGCTGTGCAGCAGTACCCCCAGCGTTGTCATTTCTCCAGCGGTGGCAGTTCTCATCACAGCGCCAGGACGAGTCCGGCTTGCATACAAACTCGGAGAGGGGTCTCATCTTGCTGGGCTGTGGGAAATCGGGCTGAAGCGACTGAGTCTGCGACAGAGAAAAAAGGAGCACATGCCTGGGTTGCGGGCCAAGTTCCCAGTGGGGACCACATGAGAGGCAACCACACATTGACATTTCTCTCTCTCTCCTTCTCCTTCCCTTCCCCTCTCTAAAAATAAATAAAATCTTAAAAAAAAAGAACTACTCAATGCTAGGTGCTTTACATGTAAAAATAAAATAAAATAAAATAAAATAAAAAGGAACAGTTCCTTTTCTGTTCAGTAAAGTAAACTCTTTATGGTGGAGTGAGCTTTGAAATCACAGAAGGAAGTTTGAGGAACTACTAAGAGCCATGGGGGAAACTTACAGGTTGTGTGGCAATGAGAGATCCTGAAAGCAAAAGATCAGGAGGATTTGGTTTTGTAACTTTGTCATCCATGGCTGAGGTTGATGCTGCCATGGCTGCAGGACCTCATTCAGTTGATGGGAGAGTGGTTGATCCCAAATGTGCTGTTGCAAGTGAGGAATCTGGAAAGCCAGGGGCTCATGTACCTGTGAAGAAGCTGTTCGTTGGTGGTGCTAAAGAAGACACTGAGGAGCATCATCTTAGAGATTACTTTGATGAATATGAAACAATTGATACCATTGAGACAATTACTGATAGGCAGCCTGGAAAGAAAAGAGGCCATGGATTGCTTACTTTTGATGACCATGATCCTGTGGATAAGACTGTGTTGCAGAAATACCATACCATCAATGGTCATAATGCAGAAGTAAGAAAGTCTTTGTCTAGACAAGAAATGCAGGAAGTTCAAAGTTCTAGAAGTGGAAGGAGGCAACTTTGGTTTTGGAGACTCTCATGATGGCGGTGGAAATTTTGGACCAGGACCGGGAAGTAACTTTAGAGGAGGATCTGGAAGCTATGGAAGTGGTCGTGGATTTGGGGATGGCTGCAATGGGTGTGGAGGAGGACCTGGAGGAAATTATAATGGAAGTGGAAATTATAATAATTTTGGAAATTATAACCAGCAACCTTCTAACTATGGTCCAATGGAGAGTGGAAATTTTGGTGGTAGCAGGAACATGGGGGGACCATATGGTGGAGGAGACTATGGTCCTGGAAGAGGTGGAGGAAGTGGGGGTTATGGAGGGAGAAGCCGATATTGAGCTTCTTCCTATTGGCCATGGGCTTCACTGTATAAATCGGAGAGGCTGAGAGCCCAGAGGTAGCAACAGCTTCAGGTTATCGAAATAACAGTGTACAGAGAATAAGTAGCATAGATGGTAGGTAGAAAATAGACAGGGGGAGGGCAAGAATAGTGTGGGAAATGTAGAAGCTAAAGAACTTATGACACATGGACATGAACTAGAGGGGGGAATATGGGTGGGGGAGGATGTGCAGGGTGGAGGGGGATGGAGGGGGGCAATGGGACAGCTGCAATAGCATAGTCAATAAAATATTTTAAAAAAAAGAAATAACAGTGTTAAGGAAACTCTTATCTCAGTCATGCTTGCGCGTGCAGTGATACGGCAGAAGACACCAGAGCAGAGGCAGAGAGCCGTTTTGTGAATGGATTGGATTATTTAATAACATTACCTTGCTGTGGAGGAAGGATTGTAAAAAATATGCCTCTGAGACAGTTTCTTAGCCTTTTAATTGTTGTTTATGTCTAGTGGTCTTTGTAAGAGTGTAGAAGCATTCCTTCTTTGACAATGTTAAATTTGTAAGTTTCAGGTGACATGTGAAAACTTTTTAAAGATTGTTCTCAGAGTTTTGAAAAGCTATTAGCCAAGACCATGGTGTAATAAGACATAGCATTTTTTCTTTAAAAACAATTTAAGTGCATGTGTAGAGTTAAGAAGCCATTGTACATTTATGTTTTAATAAAGTAATTCTAAAGGAAAATGATATATATTTTTTTCCTACCAAGAGTGTGTGTTACTCATAGTGTATGTTCCTTATAATTTTAATGACTACATTGGAGGTATAGCAAGCTCTTTCTAAGTGTTCCCCAAGTGACTCTCATAGAAACCTTTGGAAATGTTTATTACTTCTCATGGTTTGCTGTGGTCGTTCAACCACATGAGTGTTGAACACGTGAGTGTTGCCCTGTTATGCTAACAAGGTGAAGTCAGTAGAAGAGAGAGCAGTCAGGTCTTGAGTTCCAGACCAAAAGCCACATGTTTAATAGTTTAGTTAAATAAAGTTTCCTATGGCTACTTGGCAATAGTCATGTGATAAAGTTCCGTCAAATCTCGTTAACTTCTAAGAATAGAAAAGGGAGACATTGGTTGGTTAGACCAGTCACACCGGAGGAGCTGTATTGTAAGAGTTTTAATTTGGGGAAGGTTCTTTCTGCTGCAGGGTTGTTTGTGATGATCTAATTCACCTTTAGTTTTTCTATGACCCAAACCAAGACTGAAAGTAGTCAATAATTCAACCATGTGCAACTCACGTTTTCTAGATGCAAATAACTTGGCACACAACCTGCCTCTTGCTTTGAATGACTTCTAAATTGTTCTGTCATGTAAGACTTCCAAATGTCCACGTAGGCATCAACAGGTACCAAGTCAGGTGATGTGAATGACCAGATAGGTGTACATTCCGGGAACTTGGCACCCTGAATTGTCTACATGGCCCAGCAAGTCAAGAACTTTGTGTGCACATAATACACCTCGCTGATGAAATCACTCACCTGAACAAATGAGTCATGGAAAAAACCTTAAATCACTTGGCCCTACCTCCTTTCCCCCACAGAAACCTCCCATGAAAGCTCAGACAGATGATATCACAGCTTCTGCTTTAATTCTTCCATTGAAATGGAGCTTACCATGTCTCTCAAGAACCACAGACTTGAACATTCCATTGTGGAACAGCCTTAATTGTTGGAAAGTGCTTCCCTACACGGAATTAAATATGCCTCCCGTTGGTCACATTTTTTCCCTCTGGATCTAAATTTTCAAATGCATTGACTTAATTTACACAACTCTAAAAGGAGTGAATGGTTTTTACGTTTATTGCAAGGGAATGTGGGTTTTGTAAAAAGGGCCCAAACCCCTGGATTAGAGCTGATTTGGAAGGGGCAGGCCCTTCCCTCACTATTTCTGTTCTCCCCTCCTCCTGAGATGGATGTAGCTGTTTTTACTTGCACTGCTCCTGGCTTGCAGTTCCCTGATTCTGATGAATGGGGAGTCTTTTCTTGGCACACCCTGTAGATCAGCACACCCTGGGACCTTCTCTCCTTTGGGTGTCCGGCTGCTCACAGCAATGGGACTGTCTCAGAGGAGAAGAGAGGTTAGTCAGCATGAACCTGCACCTCACCCTGTGCCCTCTGCCCACTATTTGGCCACTCCGAAGACCACGTTCTTCAAGATATCCTCACATTTTTGCCGCTCCTGTGCTTGTGAACACCCAGGGCTCTTTGCCCACCCCCCGACCCTTTCCATCAGGGAGAGTGAGTCCAGGCCATATGTGGCAGGTACCCCACCCCAACCATGGCACTGATACTCCAGAGGATCATGCCCAGGGAGTCAGAACACTTGGCTGTAATGCACCTCGCAGGGGCAGGGCACGTCTGAATAACAGATAGGGGAAAATGATGGGTTTTGCAGCATCTCATCCAGGTGCCTTGCACAGCTGTTGGAGCCACGGAGAGCACAGCCCTGCTTCCAGAATGTGCTCACTCTTCCAGGCAAAAGTTTCTAGGTCAAATTGCCCAAAGATTTATCTTGCTCTAGATGCTAAAGAACGTTGTTCTTTTAGCCAAGCGCCTGTTCTGGGTGGGATTGGCTTCTGGCCAGGAAGACAGGATTCAGTCCAGCTCAGCTGAGAAGTCAATAAATGTGGGTTGAATGGAAGGGCAGAGTGGGCTGAACATAGGGATGGTCTTTGCCAGGTAGAATTCTTGAATCCTGGAGACTGTTTTTATAGAGATGGTTTTTATGGAGGGGAGCATTTCCTTGTATATGGAGAGTGATGAGCTGGTGCAGATATATTACCCACAGAGCACCTAGACTGGGTCATGTGGATCAGGACATGTGGACTGAGAAGGAAAACCTAGTGTGCCTCGTGTGCCCACAGACGGGAGTATTAGAGGGGCATCTGGGGTCTGACCAGCTCATCAGGCCTCTGAGAAGGGGGTGAGCTGCCTCAGAGGAGTCAGTTAATTAAAACCCCATCAGTTTCAGTATGTAAGAGCAAGGCTGGCCACAGAGTTTGCAGGTTCAGCAAAAAATAAAAATGTGGGGCCCTTTGTTCAAAAACTAAGAATTTCAAGACATCGACAGGAGAGCACTAAACTAAGCAGATTCTTTTAAGTGCAGGGCCCCGTGTGACTCACTCTCCCTGACAGAAAGGGTCGGGGTGTGGTGGTGGGGGGTGGGCAAAGAGCCCTGGGCATTCGCAGGCACAGGAGCGGCAAGAACGTGAGGATGTCTTGAAGAACGTGGTCTTCAGAGTGGCCAAATAGTGGGCAGAGGGCACAGGGTGAGGTACAGGTTCATGCTGACTAACCTCTCTTCTCCTCTGAGACAGTCCCACCTCTGTGAGCAGCCAGACACCCAAAGGAGAGAAGGTCCCAGCTGCTGATCTACAGGGTGTGCCAAGAAAAGTCTTCCCATTCATCAGAATCAGGGAACTGCAAGCCGTGAAGCGGGCCTGGGGTAGGAGTCACTGCCTGTCCCTATTTTGATGGTAGCTGGGTTGGCTCCACTGTGATGAATCCCCTTTCTACTCTCCTTGTCCCATTGCATTAAGCCCATTTCTCTCTGCCTCCCGATCTGCGATGTTTGTTCAGTCTTATTCCCTTGCTCCGTCATTAACTGCTTACAAGCCTGAGGTCCTCCACAGCTACTAATGCTGGTACCGTTTATCTAGGTCTACGGTGCCCCTTGGCAGAAGTGCTTTATATACATTATCTCTAATCCTTTCAGAAACACTGGGTGGTAAGTATTTTTAACCCCATTTTATAGGGACACAAAGTGATTTGACTAAGTCCACACAATTTATAAATGACAGAGTTGAGCTCAGGATGGTTTCAAAAACCCACGCTCTTCCCATTCACCACCTGGTCTTCCAGGGCACAATTGTGTCTTGTTAATTGTATATTGAGGGCCTGTTACATACAAGGCATCTGCAGGGCCTTGTATGTAGCAGGCCCTCAATATAAATGTAGATGTTTAATGTAGGATTTATGCTGGGAGAAGCAGGCAGAGGCGACACTAGGGAGAATTGGGGGTCTCGAGTCCCAGGCAGTGCTCTGCTTACTGCACCACTGCCATCCTCTCTACACTAAAGAGAGAAGGCTGCAGTATGCCGGGGACCTCCTGGATTCTTGAGACCCCACTGATGTTAGAGGTACCCTGACTCAGGCCCGATTTTCATGTCTCCTGCCTGTCATAGACACTGAGCTCGTTCCAGCAAATGCATTCTCCTAGGGGGTCATCAGCCTAAACCTTATCTCTTCCTCTTCTGTGAGGGATCTGGGCCCACCGTGTAGAAACTAAGCATCTTGCCCACCTCTCTCTTTCCAAAGACTCAGCCAGAGCAGGTCCAGATAAGCTATCTCTTTGTTCCTTTCCTTGCGGTTTCACCCTGACCCCTCTCAGCCTTCCAGAGGCGCTGCCAGACTATGGCAAACCCCATTGCTCTCATTGCTCCAGAAAGGAGAGGAAAGAGCAAATGAACACACATAAGCAAGGAGAAAGTTTTTCAGTGATGCCAGTGATTCCACTTCCCACTCTTGTGAGGCGAAGGGGCACGGGAGCTGAGTAGTGTTCTAGGTGGGGACACTGTGTGTGGCCAAGGGCTGATTTTATGCTGAATCAGAACCCCTCCCTTCTGGGAAATTGGAAGGGCAGGTTTGGTCAACACTGTAGAATTCATGTAGAAAAATAAAGCCCCATCGCCCTCCTGCTTTCCACAGCAGGGCAAACACACACGCTTTGCTGTGCTTAACAGTTATGCTCCACCGTGGACAAGACTGTGGCCCAAAGCCCTTGCTTTGGAGTGTTTTCGTCACCTCCCAGGCCCCATACTTTATTAGACCCAGCTCTTTGTAACTTTGATCTTGTTGTTACCCTGCCTAACCGAGCTCCCCAGAGTCTCTGAGTCTGCCCACTACTTTGAGAGCCCTGGGTTCATACTCGCCTCTTGTTTTTCTTTGGATGGGATTAGGTTAGTGCCACTGTGCAGCTTGGGGTCTCACTTTGCTGAGTACCTTTCCCATGGCTTATAATGAAGAATAAATTGGGAGGACTCATAGGAATATTCTGCTGATTCTTGCTGTTTGGGGAAAGGAGGTTGTGTTGGCAAATCTTATTTTGAAACCATCACTTCTATGTCCAGAATATTCAGCAAGACAGGTTTTTACATAACTAATGTGGACAAGCGATTGGATGGGCCTGCTGGGCTGTGGGGGGATTACCTCTTTGGAATCACAACTGCGGCGCTGGATGCCGAGAACACTGCAGCTAACTGGAGTTCCCATTTGGAATATCCTGTTCTCCTGAGTCTTTCTGCGTGAGCTGGTTTAGGTTTCATTGCTGTTTTGCTCATCTCTGTTCTCCTACTTAGTGGCCGCAGAGGAGGGGGAAAAGCTGCTCTGCCGCTGTTTATTTGACGACTGAGGCTAATTGTTCATTTGCTGAAAAGAACAGAATCAAAGACCAAGGATCTCTAAAATTTTGCTCAGTGTGTGTTACACTTACTTCCATATATGTTAGAAAATGAGATGTTATCCCTGAGCTAAAAATAAAGACCAGAACATTTTATAAAGAATATATTCCTTATTTCTTTCCCTTCCCAAAAGGTGCCGCCTTTCAGCAATAATTACACCTTTTATTTACCACTGGCTGGGAATCAGTTACGTACATCAGCACGCACACTGTTACACCATCCTGTTTATCTTTCAGTAGATAATTGTGGTTGGAGGACAAAAAGGATGATCAGGTTTCAGGAGCAGGAAGACAGACAGAAGTTGAAATTTGAGACCACAGCGCTCTATAAATGTCTGACTGTGGAAAGAGAATTCTATTTCCTGGACTTGGCGCTCAGGCAAGGCTTCCAAGCACAGGCAGGCATCCACAGGCCATTAGAAAAACCATTTCCCCGGAATATGTGTCCGTCTAGGGAGGACGAGGAAAAGGTGGGAAAAGACAGCTTGAAATTGTAGCTACCAGAGACTGCTGATGAAAATTGTGCATAGCTGAAAGAGCAAATCACTCTCGTTTTTCAGTGATTGCACTGGATTTTGAAATTGAACCCAGCAGGAATAACGTACCTGCCTGAGCTTCTAGAGAGGCTTTGCGTTTGTAGGCTTATGAGCCCAGAACATCTATTTTTCAAGCTCTGTACCTGCCCTGCTGAAGCTTCCGTGTGACAAATCTCTGGATCAGTGCTCTCTTCTTAGCCCTACTTAAGACAGGAAGGCAGCCAGTTTTACCTTGGGAGGGTGTGAGGGAGGAGGGGGTGGGGGTTCAGGGTGTAAACCATAGCTCCTGTAGTGGGATTTCTGAGTCTAGGAGGCAGCGCTCCTACTCCTCAGGCTATGCCTAGGGGTGACTGAAACTGTTCAATGGAAAGAGCAGGTCTCAGAAAGCCTTAAAGATTTCTAATTTGATTAGAATGTACTCAGAGCTAAACTGACAGAGGTGGTTGGGTATCTCCCTTTTAACAAGGGCTGCATTCTAAAGTCAGTGCAGCAGGGTGAAATTTGCATGTAGTTAAAATTTTGCTCTAGAATCCCTTCACTTTCCCGCACAGTGTGCTTCAAGATGCACCAGGGGAGGCTGGGAAAGCACCCTTGTGTCGAGAACCAGCACCCTCCCTGCTGGACCCCTTTTGGGACCTGTGTTCTTTCAGAGAAAGGTGGGAAGACTGGTAGTATTTAAATTGTTCCCCTCCCAGTCTCATCCAGCCAGGTGAGCATCCTTAAATTTGCTTAAAGGAAATCCATGTAGGGTGCAGTTTCATTGCACCAATAGGTACTCCAAAAAAATATGCATTTGCTGTGTGTGAAGGAGAAGAGGAGGGGAGAGAGGAGGAGAAGGGAGTGGAGGGGAGGGAAGAGGTAGAAAACCTGGGTCTTAATCTCTAGCCTGATCTCAGGGACCCTCTGGCTTTACTATGACACATGTATGTGACCTCTACCTCATAATAACAGCCAATATATTGCACTGAATATGTGCTAGGCATTGGTCTAAGCACTTCACATGCATTAATCTATTGAATACTCTTAATAACTCCATAAGGTGAAACTTCATTATCCCATTTTATAGATGAGGAAACAAAGTCTTCAAGCCCATTCATAGTCTTGTTCCTGCGGGAGCTTAAGTGAAGATGGCAGTCAGGGCAGAGCCACTGAGAGAAACTGGAACTTTCAGCTTCTTTCATGGGGTGCAGTGCAGGGGGTGTAGTGGCAGGGACCTGCTCTGCTTGACTGGTGGGCTCAGCGATGCAGCCAGAGTGACCGGCCTTGCTTTCTGGGCTCTGGGCTCTGGCACAGGCTACTGCCTCTGCTCGGCACTCTTTCTTCCCTTCATGGAGGGAACTGGAACTCATCCCTCCCTGGCTCCTGTAGCGGGAATAGGGTCCTCACTACCCAGCCTGCCCTTCTCCCACAGTCCCCACTCACTCTGTCTTATCCTCTGACTACATCCAGATGCCCTTTGGGACCGGTGCTGGCCTCTTCCTGTTGTCTCCACTGCCCTCAGCACAAAGCCTGGCTCACTATGTTCAGTTAGTGTGTGCTGGATGGGGGTTGAGTAGGTAAAGAGCTATAATGCATCATTTCCTATCCAGTTTCCAAAATACAGACACTGTATTTTGCAATCTGTTTCTACAAATCATATGTTCTGTATGAAAATGCTAACCAGAGCCTGTTTCCTGTTATTCGAGATGGGAAAAATTATATTGTATTACACATTAGTTCCAAATCTTGAACCAATGTCCTAAAATTCAACGGAAACATAGTAAAACAGCTATATGTAATTAGAAGACTCCATTAGGATGTAAGATGCTGAAAACATGCCTTCCTAATCCCAGACTATTACTGTGTCATTGGTAAACAATTACTCTGTGTGCAGAGAAAGCTCTTCTTCCAGTGTCATGGCTCTTCTCCCTGGCTTTATTTTCTTTTCCAATTTTTTTTTCAACAGTTTCTCAGGTTTGAGGAACTTGACCAACACTAAGCAAAAATCAGGTCACATTATCCAAGGTTCATGGACACAAGTTCAAGGCAAGGACACGACAGGCAGAGAATGGCTCACACTGAGTACGAAATATTCCGAGTTGAATTTGGGAATATTCCCCACACATTCTTTTGCTTAAAATGATGCATGGAGTTTTGAGGATGTACATATCATTTTTCCTAAAATTCATACATTGCCTGAAAAATATTTGATCATGGCCACTGCCTACTTCCTTTTCTTCTTTCCCTTTATGCTTCCTTCCTCTTCCTTTCCAAGTAATTAATTCTGTAAAATTTGGGTATGACCTAGGAAGGGGTCCAGAATATACCACTGTGGCATAAGGATTATTTTGAGGTGAAAGCATTTCAAAGTCAACAAATGTAGGAAGAAGCTTTCTCTGTGTTCCTCTTATCTGCCTAAAAGCAGAGCCTTCCAAAAGAATACAACTGTCATAAAACCCCCTGTAAGGGAGGCTCCCCGCACACGGGGAAAGAGCGACTCCTGGCACTGGAGATGGGTCGTCAGCAATGGATGCGTGCACGGGCTTCGGTGAGACAGACCTTGCCTTCCGCTGGTTTTCCCACGTGTTTCTCAGTCATCCCTCACTATTTATTGGCCCTTGAAAGCCCAACCCCTTGCTTTTATTAAGATGTATAGGGGCTCCAAATTCTAACCCCTTTGAGCCACTTTCTTTGTGAGCTCTGCCCATATACGTGGATAAATTTTGTCTTTTCTCTTGCTGATCTGACTTGAGTCAATTCAATTTTCAGACCCCCAAATGCTGAACCTAAGAGGGTAGCGGAAAGGATTTTCTGTCCTGATACCAAGAAATGTTGCATTAGGAAAGTATAACTTAGGGATAACTTTGCAGTGAGTGCCTTTATATTTTCAAACTTTAAAAAAGGCCCATATATACCTGCATGCTTGGTGATGCCTCCCTGGTTTACCTGTCAGTCCTCTCGGGGCCAAGATCTGCACCAACTCTGAGGCCTTGAAGTAGGGTCGAATCCCACTTGAGACATTTTCCTTCATGGCTCTTGGCTCCTGGCTGTCCTTCCATCTCTCTGGTCTGTGGAGATGCCCAAAATTCTTGCCTCATTTGATTGATTAGGACAGTAAAGCCTTTGTTATAAAAGCAAATATCTTACTGTAGCAGAGCCAGTAATATTGGTTTTCCTCTCTTTTCAACTGGTAATAGAACCCCTGAATTTTAGCTGGGCAGAGAATGAAGACTACATTTTCCAGCCTCCCTTGCAGATGGGGATGGCCATATGACAACTTCTCACCAATAGAGTGTGGATAGAAGTAACGTGTGTCATTTCCAGGGTAATACTATCTTTTGGAAGCCAGAAGGTCAACAAAGATTCCCAACTTTGTCATAAAAGCAGTTTTGTCCAAGATGGGCCCTGTGCAAAGTAGCAGGGGCTCAAAGTTGCACAGGTCACTTTTAGTGAATGCAGAAACATGTTTAGTACAGTACCTGGTGTAGAGGGGGTGGGTGTTCAACAAACACACCCAGAGTGAGTGAATAAAGGGATACATAAATGACTGGACAACCTAGAGATCTAGGTGTTCCTGCTGAACGGTGGCCCTTTCATTATTCAGGACACACGACATATGGCCAAAGGTGGTCTTAGCTCAGCTGTCAGTGGCCCCCAGGTTGGCTACACCTGTCACCTGCACCTCTCCATTACCTGCATAAGATCCCCCTAGCTCCGTCGTGGTAGCCCCTCCTTATTTTGTGGCCCATGCATGATACCAGTTTTACGTTTTTGTAATGTTTTGGGGGCCTATAAAGAAACAGGGTTGAAGCTCAGGCATGCTATTTCGTGGAATCTGCCAACCTGTTCTATATAATAGCCAGTTCCTTTCTTTTAAAAATTTATTCCCTGGACCTAAGTGTAGACTATTAAATAAAGGAACAGAAACTCATTCCTTGCAAAGCAAGAGGTGAGTGCAGTGTCTTAAGGGTAACAGGCTTTTCCCACAGAAGACAAAGTAGGCAGGGCCCTGTTTGAAGCTTCTCAGGGTCTGGCTCGAATTTTGCTAGCAACAGAATCAGGCCTTGGGGTGAGCAAACCATCCTGCACTGTGCTCCGGCCATCCATGGAGGGCGATGAACCTGATGCTGGTTAAAGGAGGCATTCTGAGCAGCTGGCCTGTATCCTTAGATCTCTTGCCCTTGGATTTTATCTTTTTTCTTTGGGAAAAAAAAATCACAAGGACATGGGGCCTAACTGCATTGATTGTCTTGATAGTTTGTTGATTAAGTCCAGGAGATGCTGGCATCTGCAAATGCATCTTATTAGGTGTGATCTGGCAAGTAAATTGTCCCTGCCCTCCAGCATGCGGCAATAATTAACTCTAATACTAGCAACTAAAAGTTAATCACAGCACGTGCAAAGCTGGGCTCCCTTTGTCTGCATGCAAAACCTCTTTCCACCATGGCTTCAAGGGGTTAGCTTTGAGACTGGGAACAGGTTCTTTGAAAAAGAACCTTTCCTCCCAGTAAAACTGTTCCATATATTATTATTTTAATTTAATTAGGTTTTAAAAAAGGTTAACCATGACATTTTAATAGCTTAAGCTCACATTAATATTCTGAGAACACTGTTTAGCCCCACTATTTGTGATTCAAAAGGATGTTTTTCCCAAAAAGGAACTGGCTTTTAGGACAATTACTGAAAAATAGCTTTCATTTGGTTAAGACAGGTATTTTGCTAGTAAGAGACAGTTACTGAAATAAAATACATGTAAGATATTGAAAAATGTTCAAATCTGAGCTTGACAGTATTTACCTAGGAGAAAAGGGAGCCTGGGCAGTGTGTTTATGAAGATTGTCTCAAAGGTGGCTAATGTCCTTCAGCAATGAGCAAATTAAGTGAACTGTGCTTATGATGTGTTGCGTATCCTCAGCCTAATGTTTTATTTATTTGCCTGAGAGCTGCTATCTTCATTAGGGAGTTTAGAGAGCAAAGCAAGATGATATTTACTAGTCTGGCAAACTAATAAACTCTGGTCGTGTTTCTTCTTCTGCTCTCATGGCTCTTTTAGAAATAGCCATTCAATATGCTAATGGATCCTGCGGGAGCAGGAGTAAACCATAACTTCCTGTGGAGTGAGGTAGGGAGGAGCAACTCAGTCTTACATGTGTGCGTGGCTCCCGTGTGCCAAGCGTCGTGCTCTGCGGGCACAGAGATGCTGAAGCTGTGGGCCAGCCCTCCAGGCATTCAGAATTAGCAGGGAGCTGGCACTGATTATACGACTAACTTTTCATTATACTGTGTGGTAGGCACTATTCTCTCCCCAAAGCAGCACAAGAGACAAGTAATTAGTTCAGCTTGGTGGGGCTGGGGATGGCTGTAAATATCAGGGAGGAGCTGGGGCTGGAAGGACTAGAAAGCCTTTGCCAGGAGAAGAGAACTCCGGCGGGCAGACTACTGCTAAAACCACTGGTTCTCCAAGTGTGCTCTCCGACCAACAGCAACCACGTCACCTGGAACCTGTTTGAAGTGCCCATTCTCAGGCCTCACACAGGACCAGCGGAATCAGAAAGTTGCCGGGTTTCTGATGGTGTGTGCGTCAAAAGTCTGTGTTTTAACCAGCTTTCCAGGTGATTCTGAGGTGCGTGGAAGTTAACTTGGGTACGCACGGTCCTGCTGGTCAACTGTGAGAAGTTCGACTTGATCAGAGCTTTGAGTTTGGTGGGGGTGGGGTGGAAAGCTGGTGTAACAGGTGGTGAGGTTGGAAGGGCCAATTGGGATCAATTTTGAAGGAAGGAAGGATATTAATATTTATATTAGCTATCTTTGTGAGTGAGCGTTTACAATACCAATGGCTCTGGAGCCAGGTGACAGGAACAAATCTGAACCAGCTTAAACAAAAGGAAATTTATTGAAAAGGTGTCATGATATCCTGTTGCTACCCAAGGGAGAGTACCACAACCAGGTCTCAGGAAGATTTTTTTTCCTTCCCTATTTCATATTATTTCCTTAGGGTAGATTCCCAGATATAACATTCTGGTTCAGAGAGTATGAATGATTTCATGGCTTCTGCTGTGTATGGCCAAACAGCTTCTCAACGATTGTATCCATATAGGAGGCCACCAGTGTTGAACATAAACATCAGTTTTACTGCCTTCTTATCAACATCAATTCTATTGTCTCTAATCTGATTGGGGAAAATAGCAGACCATTGTTGGTGTTGGCAATTAATTGTTAATGAAGCCAAATATTTAAAATTGCTTATTTACCAATTGTATATTTTATTTGATAAGGAGTTTTTTCCCTTATTTTAGCAGAAGGGGCTCTATTCTCTGCAGGGATTCAAGATAAAAGTAATTCTAGAAAAATAAAGAGGAAATCCTATTAGTTTTGGTTGCTACAGAGGCTGTCACTTTACCATGGGGCACACCCTCAGTACTGTCTTCACTAGTGGCTGAAAGGTCCCAGGGGTCATGAAACTGTGTCCAAATCCCAGGTCTGCCACTTACTGGCCTTGTGATTTGCTGTAAGTTTCTGCACTCCTGTGAGCCCTCATTTCCTCACCTGGAAATTGGGAATAATCTGTCCTACCCATCGACATGATATTTCGAAGATCAGAATGAGGCCAGACACTTGAAAATGCTTCATAAACTATAAAGCACTATACAAATGTAAGATAGCGCTATTGCAACACTGGCTTACCTAAATGAACAGTCTCCGTGAGGTCACGCCGGGTCAGGACTTTTGCTGTTGACCTATAAGAACAAACGTTCCTGGTCTAGTTCTACTTTTTTTACTTTTCACACAAGTGCTCAGTTCATAAATGCAAATTCAAGAAAGACTTGGTGGTGATTCAGGCATTCCTACTCTCGCCAGCGGGTACTGGGGCTTCACAGATACATAGAAGTATTTCATACTTCTTGGGTGCATTGTTTTCCTTCCCTCCCTCCTTCCCTCCCTCCTTCCCTCCCTCCTTTCTTTCCTTCCTCCAATGGCCAAGCACTGGGGGGTCAATAGTGGGTAAAAGCCGGCCCAGCCCTCACTTTGGTGAAGCACACATGTGTATTCTGAAGATTACACTGTCCATGTGTCCCTGGGATTGACTTGGGCCTTGAGCAGCCTGAACAGTGCTTTACAGTTTGTAAGTATGTTTATAGCACATTGAATTCTGTCACCTTTGTCATGAGGAAGGCTGAGGGGCAAAATCTTTTGAAGTCAGAAGGGTGAGGTGATCATGTAGCAGAAGAGGTTGTGGGCCTGGCCCTGTGTCAGGTCCCCTGGGGCTGAGTTTAGTGCCTTTTCCTTGGAACCGCGTTCACCAGTCCTTTTCATTGTCGTGCTTACATCGGGCTAAACTTAGCTCTACTTTGATGAGGGGTGGAAGTGATGAGATTCCTCTACAGAGTCCCAAGTCACCTGGAAACTGGGTTGGCTTTTGTTATGTGAAATGTAGTTCCACACATAATTAAGAAAAGAAAACCGGGCAGCCAGCAATTAAAAAGGGAAAGGAAAAAGAGGCACTGTCAGGAAAGTCCCCACAGTGGTCAGAGGGGCGGTGGAGCGGAGGAGGGGTGTCCACTCAGCTCTGCTCCCTGACGGAAAAATGTCCCAGGTCCTCGCCAGTCATTGGAATTACCGGAGATGGTTCTGAGGGATAAAGGGAGATGAGTGAGCCAGATACAAAAGCTTGCAGAAAATTGAACAAAACCAGGAGAAGATGAGATGGGCTAAAAAAAGAAGCTGGGGGGACCTGGGTAAGAGAAGCAGCCTGTGTTCCTCAGCCTCCCTCCATTGCAGAGGTGGAGAACAGGGGCAGTGTTAGCCTGCAGTCTGCGCCGAGGGTCAGAGGGGAAGGGCCAGTCTGAGACTTGGGTTGGGGTGACAGTTTGAATCCCCTTCCGAGATCCTGTGCCCATCGTGACTGTGCAGTGGATGAGTTGCACTCACCTGCTGATCCCCTCCACGGTCAGCTTTTACCTCCAGCCTGTAGTAGGGTGACATAAGCACACCCAGGTGAGCGGACAGGCATCTGGGACTGTGCTAAGCAATGCCTGCTAAATTTCTGTTTAATGTGTTAAGGTCTTCAAGCCATTGAGCTTTTTTTTCACACAAAATTAAAAATGCTATTACATACTCCCATTAGGTAAAGAGCTTGGAACTGGATTTTGGGAATTATTCCGTAGCGTGAATCCACAGGTGAAACAGAGATGTGGGCAATTACCCTCCACTTCAGACCAAGGTAATTTAAAAAAATCCAAATCTCTGAAAGGAAGAAAGGTTTGAATGTTGGCCCCTGAATCCGACATCTGCCTTCCAATAGGCAGGAGTAGCCAGCTTCACCTTCTGACACCTGAAAATGGAGAGGATAAGAGAAGGAACTACTTCTTTGTACCTGCCTCCCTCTGCTCTGTTTCCTCTTCTGACTTCTCCAGCCTCCTCCTTACCTTCAGGCTAGAATAATAAGACTTTAGAATCTTGTGACCCAGCTGTTGGCTGCTAAGGGTGTCCTATATATCCAGTGTTTTGGGGTCATGTTTCCACTTGGCAGTCCACTGGAATGACCTGAGCCTCCGTTTCCTCCTCAGAAAACCCACTGTTCCCCCTTATCTCCGAGAGCTGCAGCTAGCTAGCCCTATGTTTCTTCTCTAGCTCCAAGTTCCTGCTTCTGGTGAATTCTTTCTTGACCTCTTCTTGCCTTTCTTCCTGTACACACTGTCTTTTCTCCACATCCCTACATGGACCCAGCTCCCTGTCCTTCGATTCTCCAGGACAATCATGCACACAAGGCCATGAGACTTCATTGAAGGACCATGGATAACAAAACTGGTTACATTGCCGTATCATATAACAGATACCTTCCACAAAATCAGAAAAAAAAGGAACTTTCTCCTTTCACTGGCTCTGCTCACCACCAAGTTTGCCTTGGTCTTCCCTTTTCTTTCTCCTCCCTCACGCCTCTCTTTTCCCTCTCTATACCCTTCTCTTGCAAATCACCTTTGGACACTGACTCCCAGGAGGAAGAGAGACACTGAGCTGAGCCAGTCCCAGTTATTTTTCTGAAATTTTCTGATCACGGGGACCATTTGTGAGAATAATGCCCAGGAGGAGGGACGAGAACTAGGCTGGAGGGGCCAGGAGAAATTCCCATCTTGAAAGAAGCCTCAACCTATTTGTTGGTTTCTCATTCTCTACTCTCAGCCTAGCCTGAGTGGCTTTCATATCTAAATGTAAAACTGTGGCCAAGAAGAGAGTCTGATTTTCAGTGCTTTCTTACTGGGATAGTTCATAGAAAATATTTCCTTTGCTGTTTCACTAACATCTTTCTTTAGATGGGAAGTGTCACAGGCCAACCAGCAGGCAATTAAATCTTTACAGTTGACTTTTGTTTTCCTCTTATCTCAAGACAGCTGTCATTTAAGATCAACATTATTAAGCACCTAGTGATAGCTCTAGGCTAGGAAGAGTGGAATATACAAACATGATTAAGACGAGCTTCCTACCCTCAAAGCTGTGGTGCATACAACATCTGTCCAGAAGGTACCCAGCCATGTAATATGAAAAACAGAGACATTTATAGGAGAAGATATAAGAAACATTGTACATAGGACAATGCCACCTCAGTCCCTTTCAAAATAGGTACCTTAGGACCTCCACACAGTTCTCCCAGTTGCCATTAGCTGCCCTGTTGTATTTTTCTGGATCTCATCGATGCTCTGAAATCTTTTCCCTTTCAAAGGTGATTTTAGTTTTGGGAAAAGCCAGAAGTTGCAGGGTGCCAAATTGGGACTGTAGAGAAGCTGAGTCACCTGGGTGATTTGATGCTTCACCAAAAAACTCTGCATGAGACATGATGCATGAGCTGGTATGTTGTGATGAAGCTGCCAATCACCAGTTGCCCATAGCTGTGGCCTTCTAAATCATCCCAATAGTTTCATGGAGGAATGTGCAAGCTTAATGAAAAATATGATGCAGGTTCATTGCTCTGCTTACTGAGTCATTTTGAATGCGACAGCCACACAGTACACATGCTCTCTCAACAGCATCTACTGCTCCCACTGACTAATATAGTGAAGTTGTCATTATTCACGCATGCACATTTCAGTCCACTCTCCTTGACTATCAGGTTACACTGATATTGGGCAAACCATTCTCTTTATATTAACAAATGGCTGGAGCTTTTCCAGATAGACCTTCATATATATAATGGAATACTACCTGACCATAAAAAAGAATAAAATTTTAGTATTCGTGACAACATGGATGGACCTAGGAAGTATTATGCTCAATGAAATAAGTCAGTCAGAGAAAGACAGATACCATATGATTGCACTTATTTGTGGAATCTAATGAACAAATAAAATTGAAACATACTCATAGACACAGAGTGCAGACTGGTGGTTACCATAGACAAGGGGAGTTGGGGAACTAGGTGAAAAAAAAGAAGGAATTAAGAAGTACAAACTGGTAGTTAAAAAATACTCATGGGGATGTAAAGTACAACATAGGGAATATAATCAATAATATTGTAATAATTATGTGTATACCAGGTGGGTACTAAAAGTATTGGGGGGAATACTTTGTAAAGTATATGATTTCTAACCTCTATGTTATATACCTGAAACCAATACAAAATAATATTGAAAGTAACCTGTAATTGAAAAATAGAAATAAAAAATGCAAAGAAAAAGACATGCTTGCTACTCTCAACGAGTACATGATCTAGTAGAAAATAAATATAACGTTGTGCTATAACCTTTAATGTGTTCCTGAAAATGTTATTTTGCAACAGCTATGAAGTGGGAAAGGCAGATGATGGTCTGACATGAAGAATGATGAAACAGAAACTTGGAGCTACTGAGTTCGTACTTGTACAGCTAATAAGTGATAAACCAGAAGTAGAACCTGGCTCTGATTCCCTTTCTCACTTCCTGCACCCACACTGGGCGCATCCCTCCCACTCTAAGTGCGTTCCCAGAAAGAGAATGTATTCTGAAATTTACTGGATCCGTTGTAGAAATGGAAGAAACTCACCAGCTCTTGGGAAAAAGAATTCATTGTGGTAGGCTGTAACTTTCCTCTTTATCTTTTCTTTTAAAAGGCAGTGTCCAGATCCACATCAGCCTCATAAATCGTATCAGGATGATTTTCAGGGGAATTGCTCTCCAAAGGATGTTGGGTTTTTTTTTCTGGGTTAGCTAGGCATGACTTCCCGTTTTCTGAAGCTTGTTATCTTATTCTTGTGTAGATTGTAAAGCAAATATTGCTTGTTAAAATAATTAGTGATACCCTAGAGCAGCCTTTTTGGCACCAGGGACCAGTTTCATGGAAGACAATTTTTCCATGGATCGGGGTGGGGGTGGGAGACAGGAGGCGGGGCTTAGGTGGTAATGCAAGTGGCATCCAGGGATGGGGAGGTGGGAGTTTGGGGATCCCTGCCCTAGAGCTCAATAAATGTTTCCTGTATGGACATTATTAGGCAAATTACATAACAAGTCTACTATGATACAGCACACTATTTTTAAAGCTTATGTTGGCTTCTCCTTGTAGGGGAAAACTCAGTGAGGAAGATATAAAACATGAACATACAAAGTCTGTGAGGTGGTGTAATCTTAGAGAATGGAGGCAGAACAGACACTGAATTGCTTTTAACACCTCCTGAACCAGGTTTTTTCTTTTTATTCAAGGCTTTATATGTTCCATAACGACCATCAGCCATAGTAAAGGGTATGTGTACTT
>CM052540.1:155837051-155856084 GCA_028533065.1 Trachops cirrhosus | reverse complement strand
TTTTTACCTTGGCTAATGTAATGATGATGTGCCTTGGTGTGTTCCTCCTTGGGTCCAACTTCTTTGGGATTCTCTGAGCTTCCTGGAAGTCTATTTCCTTTGCCAGACTGGGGAAGTTCTCCTTTATTATTTGTTCAAATAAGTTTTCCACTTTTGCTCTTCCTCTTCCCCTTCTGGTACCCCTATAATTTGGATGTTGGAACATTTAAAGATGTCCTGGAGGTTCCTAAGCCTCTCCTCATTTTTTTGAATTCTTATTTCTTCATTCTTTTCTGTTTGGTTGTTTCTTCCTTCTGGTCCACTCCATTGATCTGAGTCCCAGTTTTCTTCCCATCACTATTGGTTCCTTGTGCATTTTCCTTCATTTCACTTAGCATAGCCTTCATTTTTTCATCTAATTTGCTACCAAATTCAGCCAATTCTGTGAGCATCCTGATCACTAGTGCTTTGAACTGTGCATCGGATAGGTTGGCTGTCTTTTGGTCACTTGTATTTGCTGTGGAGCTTTGATCGGATCTTCCATTCAGGCCTTTTTTTTTTTTTTTTTTTTTGCCTGGTTACACCTGTTATGTATGAGGGGCAGAGCCTTAGGTGTTCACCAGGGCGGGTCAGCCTAGTCGCTGGGTTGTGACACTGTATGAGGGGGTGGGGCCTGAGAGGGAACAATGGCATTTGCTCCACTCTCTCTACTGGCTTTCAGTCCCTTCCATCGCTTTCCCCAAGCAAACTGGGCCCTTCTGGTGCTGATTCCCGTGTGGGTGGGCATGTGTACATTCTAGGACCCTGTGGGTCTCTCTAACGAACTCTCCTGTGAGGCTGGGAGTCTTTCCCTGCGCCTCCGCCCCCACAGATGTTTTCAATCAGTGTTTTGAAGCTTTATTTCCCAGCGCTGGAACCCTGGGTTGCGTGGTCTGTCTTGCTCCCCAGCTTCACCTGGTTTGTCTGCGGGTGAATGTGGAACCATTCGGTCAGCAAGCCACCCTGCAAGTCTCACTGGGTCTGCCCGCTGTCACCCCGTGCCTGCGGTCTGACTGCTGCTGCCTGTGCACCAGGGTCCACAAGCCACCACTTTTTTTTTTTTTTTTTTTTGCTGCGACCCCTCTCCCCCCAGCGCCCTACTCTGCCTCTCCTACTGGACTGGATGAATGTGTCTAACTCCTTGGTTGTCGAACTTCCGTACAGTTCAATTTTCTGTCAGTTCTGGGGTTTTTTTGGTTTCTAAATTTTTGTTGTCCTTAATTTGGTTGTGCGAGGAGGCACAGTGTGTCTACCTTTGCCTCCATCTTGGCCGGAAGCCTGGGGTTTGTTTACTTACCCCTCATGGCCTGGAGGAACTGGACTGTGCTCTTCATCAGCCTCTGGACCCAGTGGCTTCCCTGAAATGAACAGTCTCTTTTGCAATTTCTTTATTTTTTCTTACATTTATCAGGTTCTTGCAAATCAAAAATGCCTTGGCTGGGGAGACTATTGATTCTGCCACAATTTTTTAAAAATTTACTTAAAAATCCAGTTGAATTCTGTCTCCTCCTTTTACTGAGGTGGGTGCAAATACATGCCATGTGGAGCCGTGAGTGGGTGCTACTGACTTTTGGGCACAGGGTTGGAGGGAGGAAGAGAGGTGTGGGGCAGATGCAACAAGAAACAACGCTGCCTGCCCTGATGGTGTGGCTCAGTTGGCTGGGCATCAGGGCACATGTCTGGGTTGCGGGTTCGGTCCCTCATTGGGCTCCTATGAGAGGCAACCAATCAATGTTTCTCTCACATCAGTGTTTCTCTCCCTTTCCACTCCCTCCCTTCCCCTCTCTCTAAAAATAAATAAATTAAATTAAAAAATAAGCAACATTGGCTGATAGTTCCAATTTCTATCTGCATTTTTTCCCAGTAAAACTTTGAATAACTTCTCATGCCCCTCTCCAGTCACCACCTGCACCCTCCCACCTCATTGTCTGCAGCAGGGAGCTGGGGCAGAAAGCTAGCAGAGACTTTCTCGAGGATATGTTCTTTCCATGAACATGTTCCTCAGAGGCTTTCATTGTATCAGGAGAGATGAGGACATTATACCAGGAATGTCAAGAGAAAGGAGCTGTCAGGCTCTGCTTTGTAATACCAAAATAAGATCTTGACTATCAAATACAATGACAGTGTTGAGAGGAAAAGATGGTTTGAAAACTTACAGCAAAGTTCCTGGACTAAACAGTGGGCTGAGGCGATGGGTCAAGAAGAGCTTCCTGCTCTCCCAGTGGTGAGGTGATTCCCAGGCTGCAGGAGCAGAGCTGGGGAGCGGCCCAGTGTCCAGCCCCACACATAATGCGGTGTCACTGGTTTCCGGAAAAGAATGCGGCCTCTCCTTGGGAGAAACAGGATTCTCCTCATGCACCCCTCATGCCTTGGTGGTCCAGGGTGTGGGGGAAAGAATGGAATTTGGATGAAAGGTGAGAGGTATTCTTGGGTCAGAGGTAGCCTTCAGTTAAAACAAGGAGGCAGAGTGTTTAGTGAAAGGGTAAGGACTAGGGGATTTGTTTTTCATGGAGTGTGTGTTCTGGGAAATCTTGGAAGTTAGTCTTGTGAGAGGAGATGGGGTCGGAGCAATGAAGAATCAAGTTGTCAGAGAAGATAATCAGAGGATCTTGCATCCCGGACAGGCACAAGGCTACAGGACTGAGAGGCTTAGTGGGCTCCCGTGGCCATGAGGTGTCCACCTCCGGTAGCCTGGGAAGGACTCGGGCCCCCAGTAGGAGCGTTGACTGGAGAACCAGGGATTCCTTTCAGCCACCTCTTGTGACTGAAAGAGCATTTATGACATTGTAGCCTCTTCAATACAAATGACTGTCACAGGCACTGTCCAGCTTTGGGTCCCTCAGAGCACCTTATGCTTTACTTGGCCCCTAGTAGGCACTTAGGGAATATGTAATGAAGGAATAAAACCGTGCTTTCCCATTGTACAGTTTGCTAAGACTGTACCTGGTGGCTTGAACAATAGAAATCTGTCTCACGGTTCTGGAGGTTGAAAGTGTGAGATCAAGGTGTCCACAGGGTTGGTTCCTTCTGAAAGCTGTGAGGGGGCATCAGATCTGTGCCCTTCTCTCAGCTTCTCGTGGTTTGCCAGCAGGATTTAGTGTTTGGTGGCTTGTAGCTGCCTCACCCTGATCTTCGCCTTCAAGTTCAATGGCATTCTTCCTGCATCTCTGTCTTTACAAGGCCGCCTCCTTCCTCTTCCTCCTCCTCCTTCTTTTCTTTCTTCTTGTCCTTCTTCTTCTGACAAAATTAGTCACTGTTATTTAAAAGAAACATTAAAACTAGGTGTGCCAAATTAAATTTTATGATTAAATACAGATAAAAGGAACATACACACTTTACATTGAAACCCACATGCACAGTTAGTTGATTACATGACAATAAAAGGCTGGCAAAACAGAGAACTTGCTGCTGCAGAATTTAAATGTTTGCAACCTGAAATCAAAACCATAAATTAGGTTTCTTTAAAGGGAATTAAAAAAAATCAAATATAGACTTCAAGTAGTACTAATAGCATTGAGCCCATAACCTATTTTAGTTATCAAATGTTAAAATAAGTTATATGCTTTTTATTCTCAAAATGGTAGTGTGCAGCTCGCTGTTCTTACAAAAGTTAGAGAGAGAGAAATGTGGTGAAGATGGGGAAGTGGAAACAGGGCTGAGACATCCTGCTCTCTCTGTTAAGATGTTAAACAGTTCCTGTCTTATCCTCTGAATTAAGTGACACTTTCTTCTGTGACCAATTTTTAGCCTATGCTTTTCTCTGTTCTCTGCACACAGCAGAGAAACTCTGTTTTCACTGGGAGTTTCACCAGGGGACCTCAGCACCCTACTCACTGGGTGGGCCTGGCGCTCACCTCAGCTCCAGCAGCACCACGAGAGAGACGGGAGGCCAGTGTGGGCACGTACATGACCAACCACAGCATTACAACAGGCACCAAGAGGACCGAGACAGGGGACTCATGGGGGAAGTGCCCACCTGTGTTGTCTAACACAGCTGTGTCCCTTTTCTTTGTGTTCAGATGGGAGAAAATTCCTTTCTCCTTTTCTAAGGCAAGCTGTTGGTTGGTATTATTACTCTATTTAATCTGGTTATAATGCAGGAGCTGACATTTACACATCTGCTCATTTCTCCATTCTAGACTCAGCGAAAATGATGGAATCTGTTCCAAGCCCAAATTTCGATTTGTTCATCCTTTTTTCCACACAGGCCCTAAGTTTGCATGGAGCCCTGATTGTAGGTGCAAGGAAGCAGTGAACCACTAAAGCTGGTGTCATGGGTCAATGCAGGTGACAGGCTGGCAGTCGGGGTCGGGCTGCTCAGAGCAACTGGAGTGTCTATGGTGCCTCGATGATTATTCTTCCCTGAATACTGGAAATTCGAAACCTTGCTTAGGAAAACAACCTCCTGTGGCTGCGAGACCAAGGTCGCTGGGCAGTCCCTTCAGCACAAGGCCATCTTCTGATGAAGACACTAGTCATGTTGGATGAAGGGCCTACGCTACTCCAGTGTGACCTTATTTTAACTAATTATATCTGCCCTGATCTTATTTCCAAGTAAGGTACTTTCTGAGGTACTGGCAGTTAGACCTTCAGCCTATGAGTGTTTTGGAGACAGAGTTCAAACCCCAGCATTGGTCCTTTTGAAGTCTACCCCATCAGAGTGTCCCATAAATACTATCTCTGAAACAGGACTTAAACCACCCACTTGTCCCCAGCTCCTCTTCTCGTCCCCAGTCCAGGCTGCTGTCAGCACTCACCGGAACTACTGCTATAGCCCATGGAATTGGGTTCGCACGTCTCATGTGCAGAAATGTATATTTTTAAATGTTCCTTAGCTTTACTGAATTTCTACCTCCTGTCACCATGGTGACTGATGCAGGAAGCTCAGTCTTGTCATGCCCAGGTCAGCTCAGTGAAATTCAGCGATTTCTCAGTTAACTTTGGATTAAGCTCAGTCATATTCAAGGATTTTTCCTTCCTTCCTTCCCTCCCTCCTTCTCCTTGGCAAGGCAAGGCTATCCCTGTGGGGGCCACGGCATGGAGCAGTGGCACTGAGGAGGCATCTGGATGCTGGTCACTCTGGGCTGACATCTGTATTCCGCAGTGATGTCTGGTCTTGATGGTGGGATTCTAGTGAATACCCTCCCCTCCCCAACCCCTGTACTGGTATTTGCTGAAGCAACCTGGGCCCATATCTCGGAACCATGCTGCTGTCTATTCTGCATCTCATCCTCACATCTACATACTTAGCAAGCTCGTTCTCTGGAACCTGGGAGACTTTGGCTACTCTTCCCATAGCTGCTGGGATCTGCAGGACCCTGGAGGGCTGCCCCCTGGCCCAGAGGCCTGGACACTTTGAAGAGCGATCCGTCCTCTGCAGGTTGATCTGCACTTGGCTGACCGTGGAGTTGGGTTTATCAAGCCAGGCTCTGGAAAGGGGGATGTGAGAGCAGCCAGAGCCAACGCCTCCACCCCAGGTTCCCTGGGAGTGATAGCATCTTGGTCAGGGGCTCCCCTGTCAGCTGGAAGGATGCACGATCCTGGCCACTGTTCATGCATTCAGGTAGACGGTGAGAAAAGTTACCATGTTGAAACACAAAACACCACTCTTTTTCCTTAGGAGGTACTAGACAATGAGTCTGAACTTCATTTTAACTTCCAGAAAGAGCAGAGATAGATCAGGAGGTTTTAGACCATGGGGAAGGAAAGATATATTTTCCTGGTGGGAGTTTCTTTTGGGGTTTAAGCTGCTCTGTGAACATTGGTCACGTGCTCTAATTACTGTAATGAAATGGCGGGGTCTTGCTACCTTCTTTCTGTTTCACTCTATGCCAGTGTGGGGTGGGGAGGGGTGACATCATTATTTTCTGTCTCTAGGTCAAGTGGGTGCCAACCTGAAGGCCTGCTCCTATTTTCCACAATTAGGTCTCACTTTGTGGGGGAAATTTTCCAACGTGCCATTCTATTCTGAGCACAGCACTTTCATTTTTATGGAGGAAACCGAGAGAAGTCTAGCAAGTCTGAAATCGTAGGTGAGTTGGCAAGGAATAGTGACCTCCTTGTTTCTAAAATGCACCAGGGGAAAAATAAAATCATACATGGGTAGGACCCACACACCAAAAATCAATATTACTTTCAGAGTGGAATTTCATGGAATGAGCAGCAATACAGAGGGCTGAGTTCCAGGGCGACGCCAGAGCGACTGGTTACCTCGGTTCGCGGTTTGTAAAATGGGGAAACAGCAACAATGCCAATGAAATCAAAGTTAATTAATGAAGCTCCCAACAGCAGTAATTGATAGCATTGTTTGAGCATGCTGTGCTGGGCTCTGTTCTTCACAGCAACCCTTGGAGGTGGATTTATTATTTTGATTTTACAGGTAGAGAAAAGTGAAGCAGAAGGAAGCTCAGAAAGTTGCCCAAGTTTGTGCAGCCTGGCAGTGCAGGGGCAAGGACTGGGACTGAGGTGGTCTGACGCGCATAGGCCGGGCCCCACCCAGGCTCTCATCTGGCCGCCATCCCAAAGTCCCGCACAGTGCCGGTGAGGAGGACTGGTCTCCCTCTGCTAGGAGGGAAGTGAAGTGTTTCTGGAAAAGTGCATTTTCTTGATAAGGGAAGATTTATTCTGTAAAGGTCCAAATCTAATGTCAGCCACTTGATGAAGTCTTTCCACAAACATCTCTCTTCTCCAATCTGAAACAGCACAAAAATGGACATAACTGTTTATGCCCTAGTGTATTTAACCTAACGTGCATACTGTGAGCCAAACTGTCCAAGTGCTTTGTCTGTGTGATTGCCCCTTGAGTCTCCTACCAAGCAGATAGAGAGGCGCTGATACTGACCTCCCTTTTTGATAATAAAAGTGGGGCACAGAGAGGTGAAGTGATTGGCCCTGGGTCTCAGAGCTAGGACCCAGTTGGAATTTGAACTCGGGCTCTGGTTTCAGGGTCTATGCTCTGACTGGCTAAGAGTCCCAAATGAGGCCCAGGGGAATGCTCAGTGTCATGATGGCAATGGGAGTCTTTACTGAACCCCTTGATCCCTGAGGGTGCGCCAAGCACTGTGCTGGGAGCTGCGTGAGTCTCAGCTCTCTCAGTCCCCTCCACCAGCCTCACAGGCAGGTGCTGCTGTGATTCCATTTTATTGCTCAGGGAACAAAGACTTAGAGAGGTTGAGTGACTTCCCAACATCACTTAGCTAATAAGTGGCAAGAGTCGTAGTTCAAGTTCATGGCTGTAGCACCAAAACTCATGCCTCAACCCTACCTTTCAATGCTGGCCTCAGGGAAAAGATCTTCAAAGGTTGCTGGTGATAAGTATGAGGTTGCCATCTTGGGGGACTGGGCACAAGCTACTCTGCTGTCATCGTCCCATTCCACTGCTTCTGCCTGTCCCAGTGGCACAAGTCTAGACTCTCTCTCTTAGCAATTCCCTGTCTAGATTAGTAGAGGCTGAGAGTGCTGGTTGGTGTTGAATTCACTTCAACATCAGGCTGAGCCTGTCATCTGGGACATGGTACCATGGCAGGGAGCAGTGATTGATTTGGGGGTTTGATACAGGCACAAAGGACCAGTCCGAAGGGAGTCAGCTGGTTAAAGTCCACAGTCAAGGCAGGTGAGGACCAAGAGACACTCAATAATCATCTGAGGCAGGCATAGGGCCAGATGTTGTTTATTATTCCATGTCACAGACATTCTGTCTTGCTTTCTTCATGCTGGCAATGTCCTCCTGCCACAGCAAGGCCTGAAAATGCCAGCAGCTGACTTTTCCAGACTCCTTTGCAGCTACAAGTAATCTGGAACACAGTCCCAGCTAGTGAGATGTTAGGGGAACTGTTTTCTTTTTGATAAAAAGAGAGAGAATTTCACAGATGATATCTGCATTCAGCAGTTTATTCCTGCTGGATGTGCAAAGGACAGTGTGATAGAAATTCAGTATCTGGCATCACTGGTTTTCTTGGCTTTGTGCATGTTAAGCCTGTTTTTTTTTTTTTTTTTTTATCGATACAGTGTTCATACAGTTTCTTACTGTTCAGTTGGACATAATCTTTGATAGGAACTATGCTTCTCTTTTTGTAGGGTATCAGTAATTGAGAAACCAGGCAGATTCATCTACTCTGACCCTAACTGTGACTGACTGACATGACAACTGGATTGAACAAAAATTATTTTTTAAAAGGACTAAGATTCAAACTCAGGAGGAATTAAGGCAGTGGAAGGAATCAGAGCATGTGAAATTCCTTAAGTAAAAATTTATTAGCTTTTCTTTTTAAAGAGAGAGATACATGAGGACACTGTCTCTCTTGATCCCTCTTTTCCCGCTCTGGATTTTCTCATGTGAGCTACTGAGCTTAGAGCTATGACCATAAGGGACAAGACTTGGAGTGAAAGCTGAGCACCGCACCACGGAAGAACAGCAAAGCGGGACATAGCTGAGCTGCTGAGACAATGCTGGAAGCACCTACCTATGCACTTTGTTTTCTGTGAAAAAATGTGTTGAAGCCACTTTTAGTCCTATATTAAAGTACCCTAAGTGACATTATCTCAGAAGGTTTCACTGATTCACCTGTATCTGTTGCAGGTGTCGCTTGTACTGCCAGGCCGCTTACACCCCATTCACCCAAGGCCCTGCCGCACATGTGTAGAACTGGAGCCATGCACTGCAGACCTGAGTGGACCTTGAGGTGAAGGAATGGGAACGGGCACACCTGGGCGGGGCAGGAAGGGAAAGCCTGGTTGGTTGTGCTGTTGGCTCCCTGTCTGAAGGCACTTTCCTTTGCAACTGAGCTGCATTTCAAAGTTTTTGGTTAAATCATACCCTTTGCCTTCCTGCGGCCTTGAAGGTGTGTCAGGCTTCAAGACAATTTGTCTCTGGACAACTTCCTTTATTTTGCCATAATCGGCTTGTCTCACCGCTGATGAGGCAGTTTTAACTTCGATTGAGAGACGTCCCATAACCTTTGCACAATCAGCTGGTCATCAGCGGCTGTTTGAACTATGCCACTTGCAAGCTCCAGGGGCCAGCCCTAAAGACCAGAATGTCCATGAACAGTTCGGCTGCCTGCTGACCACTCCAGAGGCAGAATCAGCATTTAGTAATTTTGCACAATTCTCCTTTTTTGGGGGGGCAGCAATTGGTGTTCAAAAAAATACCTTAGGAGCCATTATTATTAGATAGCACAGTTCACAGCTAAGGTGGGGACCCCAGGAGTAGTCATGTGACCCTTCTCACAGTAGCACCAGGGCTACTGTTTCCACTCGGAGCAGGTCAAATTCATGCTAACAGAAGGATATGCCTTCTTCATGTGGAATCAGACAGTGGTTTTTTTGGAGAAAAATTAGTCCTCATGCAGCAGACACGAATCTCTATGTTTAAATGGAAGTATTCAAGAAATATAACTTTATGATTTTTTCCAGCTTTACTGAGATATAATTGATGCTGTGTAAGCTTAAGGCATACAATGTAATAATTTGGTATATGTATATATTGTGATGTGCTGATTACCACAGTAAGGTTAGTTAACACATCCTTCATCTCACATAGTTACAATTTTTTCTTTTGTGGTGAGAACTTTTAAGATCTATTCTCTTAGCAATTTTCAAATATGCAATAACTAGGTTTTAGAGGAGGAAAATAGGAAAGAAATTTTTGAAGAAAAAATGTAAAATATTTAATAACATAATATTTCACCAATGTAAATGTAAACAGAACTCAGCAGCAGCATTAACAACCATTGTTCCTCCCAAATTTGGGGAAGAAAAGTGCATCTTATGGTCTGAAAAGCACAGTCATTCTCTTTCTGCCTTTTCCTCCCCCAACACACGGACGTACTTCCGGCTGGGCTGGGAAACACACTGTCGTTCCTGGAGTTTTCCCACATCTGGGAGTCACCCAGTGCAAAGGTGTGGGCTCCTTTGGTCCTGGGACACCGGCCCGCCCACGTGTGGCTTGTCGTGGACACCACTGCCTGGTTCCCCCGGCCCTTAGATGTGGGGATTCTCTGCTGCCTCTGTGCCGTGCCTGACACACGCACATCTTTGCCAAGGCTGATTCTAGTTCAGTCTGCAGCACGTTCCTCCAGAGTCTTTCTGCTTTTCATTGTTGCCTCCAGGACTTGGCTTCACTTGGCTCTTAGAACCCACGGAATGGCTGGTCTGTCTCCCTTCCTTTTCCCCTTTCTTTTCCCTTCCCTCCCTCCCTTCTATACCTCAACCCATACCTAAAGGGAAATGTTTTCTAAAGTGGAGGAAATTCTCCCTTCACCTTTCTTCCAGAATCCCTATCTATGCTTAACAAATATGCCCTTGCTAAGGGCTTAGGCTTTTAAAACAAAAGCAAGAAAGATTTGCAGGCCACTTTTGTTTCCATTCTGCCAGGTTTCTACCAACTATTTAACTGCAAGGACTGGGGTTGGGGTAGGGGTGGAGGATAGGGAAAAAAAGATACAAAAAGAAAAAAATCCATAGAGTACTATTTCAGAATAGAGCAACATTCCCTCCGTTGAGATGCGCTTCCCCGGAAGGTGGCTAGTCCACTGCCGGGCTGCAGCTCCCGCTGCGGGGGAGACAGAGCTCTGTGCACCTCCCCACCCCAGGACTCAGCAGAGTCTTCTCCTTTGAATCATGCAAGTCTGAGGTGCTGGGTTTTCTCGGACAGGAAAAGTGAGTGGGTATGGAGGGGGGCAGTGGGGAGGGGACTGGAGGATTTTCTCACCTGGGGAAGTTAGAGGTTCTGAAGGAAAGATGGAGCTCTGGATCCAAGGAGCTTCGGAGGGAGCTGTGGCCGGTGGTCGAGGCTGGCACTGAGAAGAGAGGCTGAGAGGGAACTGTACAGAGGATCGTTCTCGCAATGGAAGGGGGGCAAGTCCCGACGCCCGGTCTTCCCACAGTGCAGTTATGAGAGACCTACCTAGCCAGAGCTTGCTGTGTGCTTTGCTCCCAGAGCCAGAGAAATCCTGACGGGTGGCATGGGACAGGATGGTGACGATTCCCCAGTCACCTCACGGGCTCCAGCTAAGACGGAACTGAAAATGTGCTTGTTACCCCTGTCCTCTGGCTGGTGTGGAGGGTTCTGTGGACCCGATATGGTCAAGATTTCTTGTTCCCGAGACCTCATGAGGCTGAGGTTGTTGATTTATCTCGCTTCCACAGGTGGGCAAATGGCCTACACCTTGGTTACATATCTATTTATTTAGCCAACACCTATTGAATAAAGCTCATGTGGCAGCCAGGGAAATTACTTTTTCTGTTGTCATCCAAAGTCCTTGCCTTTGAGAAGTTCAAAGTTAGGTAGAAGAGACGAAATTCTACACAATAAGTATAGTTCTTAGAGTGTGTGTATGTGTGTGTGGTGACCATTTTCTCACCGTTCTCATGTCTCCGCCCCAGTCTGCCCCAGAATAATGAAGTTCTGACCCACTCTGCCTCCCTTGACTTGCTGCTCCCTGGAGTGGGGGAAGTGTCTTAACTGTATTTTACCACGGATAATGTGCATTTTCTTGCCCAAATTTTTGGGGAAAAGAAAGGATGCACATTATACATGGGTAGTACTAATTCTATACCTATATAAATGTTTTTAATTCTTTTATTTATGCTTATGTGTTAAAAGTATAACTCTAGAAAGCAAGAACTATCCATATGCAAAAGTAATACCCTGGAATATGATAATCGGTTTTGTTTTTAAATATAAATAAGTAAAAAATGGAAATTAAAAAATCAAAATGAAAGAATTTTTTCCTGATAGTTTGGGCCAAAATCATGGGTGCACATTATACTCGGCAAAATACAGTACTCAGGAATTTTTAATACATGCAGAACCTGACTATTTAGTCAGGGGCACTGACCTCTCTTCCCTTAGATTGTCAAATAAAACAGTGACAACAGCCAACTCAACAATAGCCATCCAGTGTGAATGAATCACAATTAACCTATTGTTTTTGTCGGATTAGCAAAAAATATATATTTTGGTGTGCTGCAGAGTTTTAGTAGTTTATGTGTGCCAGGAGATAAAAAAAGGTTGCAAATCACTTCTCTAGATTACTCTATGGGAGGGAGAGATGTGTTTATTTAAAGGTCACCCCAAATGGCCTGTCCCTGATATTGGAGCTCCACCTCTTCAATTTATGCATATATTTCTCAATGGATTCCAAAATCGTTGTTGTGGTTGTTGGTGGTGGTAATGTATGTTTTCCTTAAGTCTTAACACAGGATAAGACTGTGACAGAACTGTAAACAAAGGGCTGTAGGGCCAGAGAGGAAGGTACTAGTCAGGAATGCCTTCACAGAGGAGGTGACAAGAGCTGGGGCTTGAGTAGAAGGGCATTTGCCAGGTGGTGACCCAGAGGCTTGCCCGCCTACATCTGATTGGCCTTTGCCTGTACCTCCACCTTCGCACAGGGCTGGGCACCCAGCAGGGGCTTCCTAGCTGTCTGTGGATGGAGAGAGGTTGAGCCCAGGAGGTCGCTCCCTGGGAGAAATGGATGACTCCTCGAAAACTTGGCGGGCTGCCTTCCTGCTGTGATCATCTCCCACCTCTGACAGCGCAAAGGCCACACGCGTGGTGCAAGGCAAGAACTGCTGGCCCAGTTCATGAGTGACCTGTGGGTGAGCACACGTGTGCAAATGCTGGTGGGAAACCCAGAAGGCAGAGATAAGAGGATAAGAGGGCTGGGTGTGAGGAAAATCTAGAGACAGTTTAGAAGTCAAGATGACTCAGGAGCTTAAAGCAAATGGCCTTTGAAGTGCATATTTATTTGGAAGAGAAACCAAGGAGAGCAATTCAGTTTGATGACAAGCAGTTCAGACTTCTGCTACCAAGTGCCAACTTTGAGAGAGGATCTTTACTGTGGGTTGACAATGGGTAAAAGCATTAAAGGGCTCTGGGAAATCCCAGCGTACAGGCAGAAAATCAACTCTGGCTGAAAATAAAGGCCTGGAACATTATTGTTAAAAAATTATTTGTCTGTGTTTAATCATTCTATACCCGAGAGCTGGGGTTTTCATTGATGTAATTAGAGATTACATTTTATTCTACAGTACATTTTTCATGTCAAGCAGACAATGGCTCCAAAGAAGAGGGAGGGTGGAGCTTTTTGGAAAGAAGTGTCCTGCTGATGCAGCGAAGGGGTGAAATTGGCTTCAGCAAAGGCACCCTTTTTGCACCACAAGTTACTTCCAAAGCATCAGGCAGCATGAGTTAATTTTTGAGATGTATGTGAAACCCTGTGATCACATACCCCTTGGGATCTTCGAGATTTGGCTATGGTGAAATTTTGCCAGTTTAGTTCAAGTTCTCTCTCCCTCTTTCTCTTTCTCCCTCTCTCTCAGTAATAGAAATACTCAGATGAATGAGACAGTCTCCATCCTTACAAGGAGAGGAGGGTAAGACGACAATGAGTGTTGTGAACAAGGTAAGAACAGGCTGCTAGCAGAGCACACAGGACAGGCACCTAACCAAGCCCTGGAGAGAGGTCACTGAAGGCTTTCAGAGAGGCCATAATGACTGAGGTGAGCTTTCTGAGGGCAGTTATCACAGTTAATTACTTGGTTGTGGCTGTTAAGGTCCTCCGTGGAGCTGATGCTTCAAATCTGTCCCCCTCTTTATTTTGCTCTCACCTTGGGGACCTCCTAGTCCTTAACTTTTGACCACCTGCCTGACTCATCCATTGCTACTATCATCAATATCAGCAGAAACCTGGATCCTACCCAGTTCCTCATCCCTGATGGTTCCAGCTGTGACAATTGACCATAGTTATCTGCTTTGCTCCACAGTCTTGCTTCTTTGGGTCCTTGTGTGTTAATCAGGGCTCCCCATGTTAGAGGAGTAAAGCCATGCTCCAGAGTAGGGGTGGATTGTGAAGGTCACCAGAAGTAGGGAGACAACAAATGTGTCAGCAGGTGAGCCGTCAGGACTCCTGGAGACCTGGACCATGGTTCTGGAGAGCACAGCTTGGTGCTCCCCTGTAATAGGGGTTCTGGTCCCTGGCTCAAGTGACTCTTGTGCCGGATGTTCTGCCTCTCTCATCTTCGAGTCGTCTGAACCTCTGCTGCCACTTCTTCCCCTTGTCTCTTGCATTTAAGCATCCTTAAGGAATTCTTTCTCCAATTCTGAATCTAGCTGATATTTTTGGGGGTGGCACTTTTTCTTGACACAGCTATGATGTGCCAAGAGCCACCCAGTGTCTGCTTTGCCCAGACAGAGTCCCCGCACACAGCAGAAGTGTAGGTCTCCACAGACTGGTCCTGGGGATGAGCTCCCATTCCTGGCCACACCTTAGCCCTCAAACTTCTAAGCACTCTGATCTTAGCTCCCAGAGTTGAGTCTGGTACTAGGATTCCTACAAAATCTACTCTGTGCCCCCAGTCCTGCTTCTACCCTCACTCTGACATCACAGCTCACTGCCATTGGTATTTACCTTCTCCAGCTAATATTGCTTTAAAACAACATCATCTTGCCTTTGGATGGACCACAAGTGCTATTTTTTCTAGGGTTGGGGAATGAGCGGCTCTGCCATGAAGGCTGGTGGCCTGCTGGGACACAGCCCAGCTTCACCTCCTCAGATGCTCAGGGCACTGATGAGCTGCTTAGTGTGTTCTTCTGCCTTGGGAGACTTCATTTTACTTTTGTCATTCTACTTGTTACAGTTCTAGGTCATATTCCTTTTAAAAAGGTGTCTTTTGTGTTATAACACCCATGTTCAATTTTTGAAAGGGAAACATGAAGCCTCAGGTTAGGGGTCTAGGCCAGGCTCAAGACAAGGCAGGTCAGCCCCACAAAGCCCCTAGTCCCCCCATAGCGTCTCCCACCAGTGCCCCGAAAGCCTCTCAGGTCACGAAGCCATCCCTCTGTGGAAGGTCTGCAATTTGCCCACACCCAGTGACACTCCTTTTGATCACCTGCAGAGCTGGAGAAGTAAGATCCAATCTGGACAGCAATAAGTTCAGCCTCAAAAGTCACCCAGTAGAGCTTCTGGACATCGGAGACTTTTAAACACCATTCAGGTTATATGCTAGTGTGTTTATTGACCAGAATAGGTTTCTAACCTTCAGCTATGGGCCAGGTCTACCAAGGCAGCATAGTTATGAACTGAGAGGGGTGTAGTCAGTGTTTCTCTAATATCAGTCTTTTACATACTCAACTTCATTATTGACTTTATATACCTAGAGTATTACTAGCTTAACTTTTTCTTTAAATCAATGCAAACAATTTTAAGGACAAGGAACTTAACCTTGTTATAATCAATAGTATTTGTGAATTCATGTTTTAGGTATATTACTTACATTTTTCCTAATTAACATTAAATAAATTCAGAATAATTATAATAGAATATTTGCTTGTGTGCAAATTAAATCATCTGCATATCTATAGGGGCACTCATACCACACTTTGTAAAACACAGATATAGAGGAACTTTGAGTGACTAGAATTCTTTTTACATCAGTAGAAGCCTTCTATTGAATAGACTCACCTCTACTCAAGATAGGGCTTCCAGAGGGTTCTCCTTGATGCAGCTATTCCTGATGCTTTCACATTGTGGAAACCAAGGTCACTTTAACCAGGAACTTTAATTCTTCACAAATGACTGAGATTTCAAACTCTCTCAACAGAACCAATGTTTGAAAGCTCCCTATATGCATGGGGCTGGGTGAGGTGCTGCGGCCAGGGCACTTGTGGCTCTACCTTTAAGCAGCTGTCTTTCCCTGTAAAGTTACAGAGGACAATGGCATAAGGATACAAGGATGCAAAGTTCCACTTGCTATGATGTGGTGTTTCTCAGAAACCCCCGTGAGGAAGTCTGGGCTTAGGGTAGAGTCTAAAAGGGACCTCGCCCTCCCCTGAAACCCAAACTGTATGACCGCTGATCAGCCACATCAAAGGGCAGAAAATGAAAGAGCATGGGGGAAGAAGAAAAGAGAGGGAGAGCTTGATGGCCAGGCTTCCTTGCATCCTCTTACATCTGCCACATGCAGAGAAAAATGTTCATGTGCAGGAACGTTCAACACACTGTGACCTCATCCCTTAGAAAACAGGGACTAGTCATGTCCTGGAGTCTTCAGTGCAGAGCACTCCATGACCCCTGCCAGGGGGACAAGAAGAGGGAACGCTAGAGGGGCCAGTCTGGGGAAAGTGACATCAAGAAGGATCTCTGAAGGGTGAGAATATTTCCAAATGCATGAGTAGATTTCAAGTTCCACTGTGGGCAGACATGTTGGTTCTTTCTGCCATCACCTCTGGGGCCAGCCTCCGTTCTGTACCCCGATACAAATTAAGTCCATAAATATCTGCAATAGGACATGAGTATGGTAGGGATCCCTGCAATAATCTTCCCTAGGGCCCGGGTTCTTCCAAGAAAGTGCCACTGTGTGATGAGACTTTCTTTGATCAACAGGCTTTCCCAAAGAGCAAGGAAAGTGTGTGGCCTCAGATAAGCTGGTCGATGGGTATGGACTGCGATCGAATTGCAGTATCACCACGCTGATGGGCACATTGCTGTGTGGTTGTCTTCTAGCTGTGTGTACGTTTTGTAAGCCTGTATTCAGCAGTGTCACTCAGCCAGGGTCAGGACCAAGTTCATCTGGCCCAACAGCCATTCTGTAGAGTTGGCCTAGGAAGGGGAGCACTGTGGGTCTCTGCCACAACACTTAGTCTAGCTGCTGCGATGCTATAAAAATGTTGACATGACACCACTGCCATTTTTTACCCTCAGTATGAGCATAATTCTGCCAACAGTGCTGAGAAATTGTAACCCCAAACTCCCCACTTCATCTAGGGACCCTTCCCTCTCCTCCCCACTGGGTCTGGGGAGAATGGGAGGGGCAGAGGAGAGCCCTTCTTGGCTCTGTCCACGTGGTGAGTGTGGCTCACTGTGTGAAACCCCATGAGCGTAGAAGAAAAGGAACCCCCTCTATTTCTACCACAGGAATGAGTAAGTCAGTCCATAAACAGATGAATGCGACATGGACTCTGCCGCTGATGGGTAACTTTTTAAACCACAGTGACAATGAATGGTGCTTCATATACTTGTGAGAGACTCAGATGGAAATTGACTGCAACCTAGCAATTGCTAAAGGCCACTTGAGACATCTGTCACTTGAAAGACACAGTCTAAGAGATATGCTCCACATCACTTTCACAGCATCCTCTAAGCACCATCTGTATATTAATTCAGGCCTCCAGGAAGCAGCACGCTAATGCTTTAGAGCTCCCTGAAGAAAGGTCTAGTGGGAGTGAAGACTGGGTGTTGGGCTTTCGAAAGTCCTCAGAGTTGCTATAGCAAAAGGTCATTTTTCCAACTGTTTTTTGTATCTTCTGCATTTCTGTTTTTGAAAGT
Organism: Trachops cirrhosus; assembly: GCA_028533065.1. Lineage (NCBI taxonomy): Eukaryota > Metazoa > Chordata > Mammalia > Chiroptera > Phyllostomidae > Trachops > Trachops cirrhosus. The sequence continues at coordinate 155,838,739 of CM052540.1, read as the reverse complement.
ATCACTCATTACAATTCAAGTAACATTTTCTGAAATTCATTGCTAGGAAATGTTTCTTTGACTAGATTATTTTGTGAATTCTCCAAACAGGCCTTTATTGAATGTCTGTTGTATGCCAGGCATGAACACATGGGTGAACTTGTATGTTTTCTGTAATTTGATATAAGTACTCTGCAACCTAAGGTGTATTCAGTTTGCTGTATCTGGCAGAAGCACCCCACTAAATTGTGTGTTCACTTTAAATTGACTACCTCTTTCCAGGCACAGCTCTTTTAGACTCGTCTTATTTTTATCATTGGTAAAAACTACATTATAAAGAGATGCATTTCAATTTAGAAATTTTCATACAGTAGACAAAAGTTTATACAGAAGTGGGCAAAAGTAGACTTACAATTGTGAATACATGAAACAGAGTTTATTCCTGTGTTATTATTGATTATTGCATTATTTTCCATATAAACAACTGCAAAGCTGCTTTTGCCTCCCCCCACATATTGTATGTTTCATACATCCCCCAATTTTAGTTTTAGGTGTGACCACTATTAGCTATGTGTTGTATATCATTGCAGCTAGTGAACACACACTCACATCTTCCATTCCACACCCCTTCCTTACACACACACAATGACATACCAGGGGCAAGGAGACTGGAGTGGCTCACCCCAGGTGCAGACAATGGGGAGGAACACGGTTAGAAAAATTGTAAAAAATAATAAAACCTTCTAAAAGTCAGTCTGCTGTTTATCAGCACCACACACCAGCAATGCTAAACACTGTTGGGGATAGAATACTCCGCTCCGTGGGGTAGGGCCTTCTCCCCAGCCCAATTTCCCTGTTGCCATGACACCAAAAACACACACATACCCACACAGGCAAGTGCACATGTGCATGCATATACATATTTGCCATGTATAATGTGCACTTTTCTGCCCACATTTTTGAGGCAAAAATACAGATGCTCATTATACATGAGTATAATGATTATGTACCATGGGTATGATAATGGGTATAAAAATCCCATGTATACATACACCATGACCAAGTGGGATTCAGCCCAGGGATGCAAGGATGGTTCAATATTCGCAAATCAGTAAATGTAATTCATCACATAAACAAAAGCAAAGACAAAAATCACATGATCATATCAACAGATGCAGAAAAAGCATTTGTTGTACAGCACCCATTTATGATAAAAACACTTAGCAAAGTGGGAATAGAAGGAGCATTCCTCAACATAATAAAAGCTATATATGAGAGACCCACAGCCAACATCATACTCAACGGGCAAAAACTAAAATCTTTTCTACTAAGATCAGGGACAAGACAAGGCTGTCCACTTTCACCACTTCTATTCAATATAGTACTGGAAGTTTTAGCTACAGCGATCAGACAAGAAAAGGAAATAAAAGGCATCCAAATCAGAAAGGAGGAAACAAAACTGTCACTGTTTGCAGATGACATGATAGTGCACATAGAAAATCCTATAGACTTGACCAAAAAACTGCTTGACTTAATAAATGAATTTGGCAAAACAGCGGGATACAAAGTCAATATCCAGAAATCAAAGGCATTTTTGTACACAAACAATGAAACAGAAGAAGCAGAAATCAAGAAAAACATCCCATTTGACATAGCAAAAAGAAAAATAAAATACCTAGGAATAAACCTAACTAAAGAGGTAAAAGACC
>CM052540.1:155811030-155836551 GCA_028533065.1 Trachops cirrhosus | reverse complement strand
GGGACTATATCCTAGGAACCCTGAAACACCAATCCAAAAGAACCTTTGCACCCCAATGTTCATAGCAGCACAATTTACAATAGCTAAGTGCTGGAAGCAACCTAGGTGCCCATCAGTAAATGAATGGATCAAAAAGCTATGGCACATTTACACAATGGAATACTACGCAGCAGAAAGAGAGAAGGAGCCCATACCCTTTGCAACAGCATGGATGGAGCTGGAAAGCATTATGCTAAGCGAAATAAGCCAGGCATTGAAAAACAAATACCATATGATCTCGCCTTTAACAGGAACCTAAACAACAAAACAAAGAAACAAGTAAAATATAACAAAAGACACTGAAATGGAGGACAGGTTGTCAGGGCCCAGAGGGGAGAGGGGAGGGAATTTCAGGGGAACTTCAGGGGAGAAGGGAAGGGTTTACAGGAACAAATATAGAGGTCACATGGACAAAACTAGGGGAGTTGGAAATGGGAGGGATGGGGGGTTGGAATGGGAATTAAGGGTAGAAACTGTACTGAATAATCTAAAATAAAAAAATTAAAAAAAATAAATTTAGATTCTATCACTTAAAAAAATATCCTATGTATAATGTGCACAAAAATGTGGATGCACATTATACATGGCAAAATATAGTACATGCAAAGGCAAATGCATGAATATGAGTGTGTATGATATATATCCTTTGTAAAGTACAAATGGAATAACATGCATAATTCTTACTATATTTTTCTATTAATTTATATTGGACTTTATTCCTCTCAGCATTTTTTATATATCCATTTTTTTCTTAATAACTGTTAGATATTTTATTAAATGACTATAAGATAAATTTATTACCCAGGCACCCTATGTTTTCACTATTAGCATTATAAATAGGTGAATTTTGCAATACAAGCCAGTAGTCTTTTTCTTTTATGTAGATTTATCTCATTTACATTTATTTTTTATAACATATTTGTTGTAGTTAATTTTATTACCATATTTATTTGGTCATAGTATATCTATATTTTCTGTTTATATTATTGTCTTAAAATTATTTTTATTCATAGTATTTAAAACCTTGATATAGATTAAACTCTATTTCTTGAGTTGCCAATGTCAAACAGTTTTATTCCTCATCATGAAAGAAGAGGAAAATTTATATTTCACACTTCCTTCCAGCTTCTCTTCATCTCACTTTTTACTAATTTCTGGGTCACAAAGATTTATAACGTATGCAGAGCTGAGCTCTAGAAATGCAAGTCACATTCTCAGTGGTCACCACCAGTCCCTTCACCCATGGCTTTCCTGTGAATGACATGACTTCAAACATTTTTACTTATTTTTGGGTTGGCTTAATTTTGTTATTATTTTTTTTCAAGAAGGGTCATAAGTGCTATGTTATTAAGACCTTTGCGTTATTAAAACTATCTGCTACTTTTAGACATGAAGCTTATGTTTCTTGGGCCACACACTTTCTCCATCACAACGGTGAAGGTATTGTTCCACCAGCTTCTCGCATTCAGTGTTGCCACAGAGAAGTCTGAGGTCAGCCATTTTCTCCTTTTGGGAAACCTGCTTTTAATTCCTGAAAGCCCTCGAGATTTTGTTTTAATTCTTGAACTTCACGGTCTCCAATAAAATATGACTCAAATTTGAGACTATTTTTTCCTTAGATGAAAATTCTGCTTTCTTCAGATTTTAATCTGTAGATTTCCATTGTCTTCCTTTATTTCAGAAAAGTTTTCTTTTTTTACATCTTTGAATATTTGTTCTGTTTTTCATTTTAGTGAAGTCAATTATATACATTAAGAACCTCCTGCCCCTTCCTCATTTACCATTTTCTTTATAATCCTTCTTATTAAAAAATTCTTTCCATCTTGTTCTATATAAATTTCTTAAGCTATACCTCACCTCCATATTTCTAACTCTGTTTTCAGTATTGTCTGTTCTTGCTGCCTTTAATGTGATTTTCAATCCTGTGCTTTTATTGTTATTTTAATTTTCTTTCAATGCTACTTCAGTTCATATTTTATTTCATTGTTTAAGATTAGGTCTTTTTAATTTAAAAAAGCATGTAACTTTAAATGAAGTTGTAAAAAAAGAATTCATCAAGATCCCATATACACTTTTATCCATTTACCCATGTGGTAACATTTTGCAAAATTATAGTCTAACATTACAACCCATATATTGACATTAATACAGTCAAGATTTGGAATAAAACAGGATCCTCTTGTCCTTTTATAAGCACACCTAGCTCTCTCCTCCTTAGAAACCACTATCTGTCCTCTATTTCTATAATTTTGCCATTTCAAGAATGTCTTTTAAGTGGAATTATACAGTATATAACTTTGGGGATTGGCTTTTAAAAAATTCAACATAATTCCCTGGAGATCCATATACCATATTTTGCTGTGTATAATGCTCAATTTTCTTGCTGAAATTTTTGAGGGAAAACAAGGAAGTGCATTATACTAATATATAGTATATAATATATAGTATAATATATAGTATAATATATAGTACTAATCCTGTATCTATACAAATGTTTTTAATTCTTTTATTTATGCTTATGCATTACAAGTGTAACTCTAGAAAGCAATAACTATCTGTATGGAAAATAATGCCCTGGAATATGATAATTGGTTTATTTCTAAGTATAAATAAATAAAAATTGAATTAATTTTTAATTGAATTAAAAATTAAAATGAAAGATTTTTTCCTGAAAGTTTGGGCCAAAAACATGGGTGTGCATCATGGGAGCACATTATACATGGCAAAACATGGTAGTTTGTTGCCTGTGTCAGAAGTTTGTTACTTTTTATTGCTGAGTATTAGTTCATGGTATGAATCTACCACAACTCGTTTAACCATTCACCCATTAAATGACATCTGGGTTGTTTCCAGTTTGGGCTACCATAAACAAAGCTGCTACGAACACTTGTGTGTAGTTCTTTTGTATGTACATAAGTTTTTTTTTCCCCTGGGGTAAGTGCCTAAGAGTGCAGCTGCTGGTTTGATGGTAGCTGTGTGTTTAGTATTTTAAGAAACTGCTAAACTTTTTTCCAGAGTGTCCATACCATTTTACATTCCCACCAGCAATGTATGAGTGATCCAGATTCTCCCTCTACATCCTCACTAGCATTTTGGTGTTGTCACTAGTTTTTATATTAGTCATTCTGATAGGTGTGTGCTGATATCTCATTGTGGTTTTACTTTGTATTTCCTTAATAGCTAATGATGCTGAATATCTTTTCATGTGCTTATTTGACCCCTGTGCATCCCTTTCAGTGAGGCATAAATTCATGTCTTTTGTGCACTTTCTAACTGGATTGTTTGCTTTTTAATATTAAGTTATGGGAACTCTTTATATAGTATAAATACTAGTTCTTTAATAGATATGTGGTTTGCAAGTATTTTTGTCATCTTCAGCTTGTCTTTTCACCCTCTTAACAAAGCCTTTCACAGAACAAAAATATTTAATTTTGATAAGGTCTAATTTATCAGTTTTTCTCTTATGGATATGCTTTTGGTAAAAAGACTAAGAACCCTTCGCATAGCTCTAGATTTTTCTCCCGTTTTTTTTTTCCCTAAAGTTTTTTAACATTTAAGTCTGCAATCTATTTTGACTTGATCTTTACAGAAAATGTTAGGTTTAGGTCAAGGTTCATTTTTTGCCAATGGATGTCCAGTTGTCTTAGCACCATTTCTTGAAAAAGTTGTCTCTCTTTCATTGGACTGCTTTTTCACTTTTGTCAGAAATCAGTTGGGTATATTTATGTGGGACTATTTCTGGGTTCTTTATTCTATTTCGTTGATCTTTCTGTCTAACCCTCTCCCAACACCACACTGTTTTGATAACTATAGCTTTATAGTAGGCCTTTAATATCAAGTAGAGTGATTCTTACCACTTTATTTCCTTTTCCTATGGAACTTTAATTTTTTTATCATTTTACTTGGGAATAAATTTCAAACTTACAGAAAGGTTGCAAAAATAATATGGGCCAAAACATACTCATATACTCTTTATTCACTGCCTTATCATTTGACCCCCCCTTACCTTGCACACACCTTTAAAGAAAAACCATTTAAAGCTAAGTTAAATGTCTCATGAGGCTTTATTCCTAAATATCTTAATATGTACTTCCAAAAAATAGATGTATTTTTTACACTCCAATAAATTTATCATTGATAAACACTCTCATCTACTATCCATATTTCTTTTTCAAAAATTGACCTGGTAATGTCTTTTTAAAAAGCTTTTTGTCATTATTTGACTTTCTTTTTAAGATATTATTTTTATTTATTTATTTTGAATTAAATTTACATTTGATATTATTTTGTATTCATTTGAGGTGTACAGCATAGTAGTTAGACATCTTATACTTTAAAAATTGTTCCTCCTGATATTTCCAGTACCCACCTAGCACCACACGTGGTTATTGCAATATTGTTTACTACATTTTCTGGGCAGTACTTTACATCCCCATGACTATTTTGTAACTGCCAATCTGTGCTTCTCAATCCCTTCATCTTTTTCACCCAGTTTCTCAAGCCCCTCCTCTCTGGGAACCACCATTCTGTACTCTGTTTCTATGAATCTGTTTGTACATTTTATTTTATTCTTCAGATTCACATATAAGTAAAATCATATGGTATTATTTTTTTCTGACTGACTTACTTTATTGGGTTGGCCAAAAAGTCTGTTTAGTTCTTTCTGTATAATGGCTCTAGTAGTACGTAGTTGTCTTTAATTTCATTTGAAACAATTTTGTGAGATTGTATTGTGACAGCTGTAATATCAGTGTGCATTTAAAAAAAACTTATCAAAATTGGTGAGTTTTTGTGTGGCCATTTTAATATTGAAAATGTAAGAAAATACACAACATTTTCAGTGTATAATGCTTTATTATTTCAAGAAAGGTAAAAATGCAACTGAAGTGCAAAAAAAGAGAAAGATTTGTGCAGTATATGGAGAAGGTGCTGTGACTGACTGAACGTGTCAAGAGTGGTTTGAGAAGTTTCTTGGAACTATTGACATTTTGGTCAAATAATTCTTTGCTGTGGGGCAGTCTTATGGATTGGGAGGTGTTTAGCAGCATCCCTGGCCTCTACCCACTGGAAGCCAATAGCAGAAGATAGCCAAGATACTCAAAATATCTAAATCAGTACACTTATTGGGGAAAATGAAAAATGTATCTTTTAAGGAAAAAATTAAATGGATGTTCTGGCCAACACAACACTTAGCATAATACTCTCTAGGTTCATCCATGCTGTTGAAAGTGGTAAAATTTTATTCTTTTTTTTGCTAAGTAATAGTCCATTGTATATGTACCACACCTTCTTTATCTAATTGTCTACTCATGAGCACTTGGGGTTGCTTCCATATCTTGGCTATTGTAAATAACACTGCAATGAGCATAGGGGTGCACGTACTCTTTCAAATTAGGTTTCTTCAGATATGTACTCAAAAGTGGAATCTCTGGGTCATAAAACAGTTTAATTTTTAATTTTTTGAGGACGCTTTGACTGTTTTCCCTAGTGGCTGCACCCATCTGCATTCCCACCAACAGGAGGGTTCCCCTTTCTCCATATCCTTACCAACACTTGTTGTTTGCTGATTTATTGATAATAGCCATTGTGACAAGTGAAGTGATACCTCACTGCAGTTTTAATTTGCATTCCTCTGCTGATTAGTGACATGGAGCATATTTTTATATATCTGTTGGCCATCTGCATGTCTCCTCGTATTGTACTTCTTTATATTCAAATCACTGATTCTCTGGTTTCTTTTCTCTGTTTCTCAAATAGCCTGAGATCTCTTTCTCTGAAAATTGACGTAAGTATAGGAATTTTTCTCTTTTCTAAAGTAGTTATTTTGAATAGTTTTTTTTTAAATATGTTTATCACTTGGTAGGTTTGTTTCTTACTTGTTAGGTACTGTTTTTATGTGGGTCTCATTTCCGTTCTCCATGCTCATCTGTGAAGGGGCAGTTCTATGCAGGAGGACAGTAACGAGGAAAGTTCTGAATGTTAGTGTGGGAACATCTTCCCAGAACTCTTAGCAGATTTTTCTTCTTCTGACCTGAGGGCAATTTTCTTCTCAGTTTTTTGCTCTTTGCCATTTGGGGATTGCAGATCACCCAGATGGGAGGTCACTTGGGAGGTCAAAGCAGAGCCTTCAGCTCATGATTGATTGCTTGAACATTTTTCATAATGAAAATTCAAACCATAAAAAATGACGTAGGTTGCAAAGCAACTCTACCCCACCCTTAACCACTTCCCCTGAAGTAACCACTCTTAAGAGTTTTTTTGTGTGTCCTTCTGGATCATGACTCTATGTGTTTACTGCTCTATTATTCAAATAGTAGAATAGTATACACATGCTTGGATTTTCTCACTTGGCAATACATGCTGGTGATTGCTCCATATTAATGCATGTCAATCAACTTCAGCCTTGTTGGTAGCTGCAGAGAGTTCTTCCAGACTCACACTCAGGGCATACGGTCTAACCCAGGCTTTCTCAGCCAGCACATGCTTTCCAATGATGATCAGGGAATATTTCCTTGCTTTTTGTTTCTTCCAGGTACTGTTCTACCTCATGGGTTGTTTGAGCTGGCAGGATCCCCCAAAGGCCTACTAAAGCAGGGGACAGAGCCAGGTGTGATCTTGTTTGCTGAAGGTGAGAAAACAACCAGTAATTCTTGCTTACAGCCCGTGCCTGTCCAATCTTAAAGCGCAGGGCTAGGAGAAACTTGACTGTGATAACTTGATAAATAGTTATTAAAATAGGAAAGAAAGTTGTGTGAGTGAAAATGGTATCTAGATATCTTTGTTCTCTTTCCAGTTGCCCTCCCTACAACAGGGAGTCACAACCCAGAAGATACCAAAGTGTTTTGTTTTAAACTGTCAGAAGGTTAGCTTATCCAGCTGGCTTCACTCTGTACTTAAAATGTTTTCCATAAAAACATTATCCTTGCATCTGAGAAAAAAATAAGGTTATAATATCATACAGATTAGACAGTTTCAAGGAGGGTTGAGAGGAACTATTGGAAGTCATAACCTCAGTGGGAGAGATTTTAAAAACACAAATCTTGAATCTGATCTCCAAACTTATATTTATTTTCTTCTATTCATGAAGATAAATAGAAATTTCTTCAGGAGGTTATTTGGAATGCTTTTCCTAGTGAGGTAAGAGTCTTTCCTATGGTGCTTCCCACTGGAGCAGAGTTCAGTGTAAACAGAGTCCCCCCACCCACACACACATACGCTGTGTACGTGGCCTCTCCATGCCGCAGATCCATGGACTGGAGCAGGAGTGGGGAACGGTGGGCCACTCTTATTTAAACGGATCCATGCCTGGCATTGTGCTGAACATTTTACATGCATTATCTTATTTAACCTCTACAAACAAAAGGAGGAGGAAGTTAGAGTCAGAAGCCTATAGGATCAGTGCTGACTCTGTCAGCTCAAAGTCTTGGCAAGATTGTTGAACTCCTCTCTGCCTCTGCTTTCTTGTGTGGAAGGCGAGGACAGGGACAGCAACTACTCAGAGGATAGGTATGAAGGTTAAGTGTGGCGACGTGTGGGAAACTCCCAGCAGGATGCCAGGATTCGTAAAACGTCTGATTATATTCATATATCATTGTTCTCATTTCTATTGTATAAATGAAGAAACTGGGACCTACAGAGGATATGTCTTTTGCCATATCACCTAGCCAATAGTGTCGAACTGGGACCCAGAACCTTGTCTGTCTGATTGCAGAGACAAAGCTTTTAAACAGGGTGTTATCTAGCCTTTCACCATACGCCACATCAAAGCTCAAATCTGGGGGCTCAAGCTCTAGAGTACATGGGGATACCATGTACTGTAACAAGACAAAATACCTTTGAACTTCCACGTACAATAGTTTGCATTCCTGAGTATGGTATTTATGTTGAATCCTATTTTTCCTTGGCTTTCATTATGTGAATAATTTTGTGATTACACCTTTCTTTCTTGCTCAGTATTTTCACCGAGAGACTCATACACACATTTAAATCCTATTTTACTCTCTGCAATTTCTATTATTTTTTTAGAGTTTTCATTTATTTACTACAGAGTTAAGCCTCAGCTAGAGTTCTACTCATACGAAAAGCCCAGTAACCATTTGTCAAATGTCACCCAGAATCTCACTAAAATGTGACGCTTTACCAATTAGTTATTTCATTCTTAAAATGGTTTCCTTAGAACAAAAGATTGTTTTATGATAAGCCCAGATAGGTATTTACGTGAAAGAGTTGTTTTTGTTTTGCTGTGTGCAATTATACATGGTGATAGGCATATAGTTTTGCTAGTTAAAACTTTTTCAGAAGATAATGCACAAAATAAGTGGAAGCACAGTTGGTTCTCACTGTTTGAGGTAACTATGTTCTGCAATGCTGCTGCAGACACTGAATTAGTGAATGTCGAACCATTGCTCCCAGACAAAATAGAGGGTTGGGTTCCTGTAAGCCTTTGATCGCATTTTCATCAACCGATAAATGTGACCTTTGCTTTAGGTGTCTGTGTACAGACCTGAACCAAACCCATCTAACACTGGTATTTTCTCCCTAAGTCACATCACAGCCTACTTGTGTTTAGGAACACCAGTTAGCACTTCGGCACTACACTCGGGGACAGTTTTACACAGCACAATCACCAATAAAAAGCACAAAAATGCAAAAGATGTGACACTAAACCTACCACAAAAAGGAAGCTTGCTTGCAGCGTGAGAGCTGAAGCAGAGCATCGTCTCGATAGACCTCAGCGCAGGGAACACGTGCGTTGGGCAATTCAAATTCTCCACTGCTTTGTGCGTGTACAGGAATGACTGTGCCAGTGCCCCACATGTTGATCTTGTGGTTACAGACAAATTTTAACCAGTAGGCAAATTGCAAATATGGATCTGCAAATAATGAGAATCAACTGTATTTTGTTTTCAATATGTCCCGTTCAGCCCAGTTTGAAATTTTAATTTGGAAACAGGTTAGTTGCACGAATGGTCTCCATACTAGTCTCCCTGTGTTAGGCTCTCTGCCCTGTAACATTGGGTCCCCTCTTACTTTAATTCCAGGCTTAGCCATGTGACTTGGCAAGGCCGATGGGATGTTAACAAACCTGTCACAAGTGGAAGCTTGAAAACCACGTGTGCATTTTCCTCTTTCCCTCTCGGACCCCTGCCACCACTGTGAGAACGTGCTGGGCGATCCTGCAAGAGGGTGTGGGAGACACATGGAGCAGAGTTGAGTTGTCCCAGAAAAGGGCACTTAGGCCAGCGGGCCCACTCGCTGACTGTGAGAGGGCCCAGCTGAGATCAGCCAAACCTGGCTCGGGTCAGCCAGGCCCTCCATCCAATCCACAGACCATGAGAAATAATCAGTAGTTTTTCTTTTAAGCCACTCAATTTGGGGTGGTTTGTTATGTATCATTAATGAACTGATACAGGGTCTGGAGCATTCTAGGTCCTCTAGGGGGGTATCAGGCAGCTACTTCAGCTGAAGATCGATGTCTGCCTCTCCATCATGTGGGAAGTTGAAAAGGAGAAGAGTTATTTCAACAGAGACCAGGGAAGGGAGAAGAAGAAGAATAGTCAGGAGGGAAGGGCATCAGAGTGGGGGAGATCCGAGAGGATGGTTTTCCACATCTTCTTACCCAGGTCTTAATGAGTATCTTCCCATCCTTTTAATTTACCTTTGGCTTGGCTAAAACATGGCCTATCTTTTAAAAAATTTCTTTCACTGACAACGGTGGTTATTTCATGCATTATACACTGAAAGGAAAAGAAAGGCAGCTAGAGAAAAGGAGGGGTAGAGGTGGAAATAAGTGAGTGAATTATGTACAGAAAATAATTTCTCTTGTTTCAGCCTCAGAACATGAAGGGAAATTCACAAGGGGTACGAGTCATCAATAACTACAGTATATTCTTCTGGAAAAGCTGCTGGCCCCAAGGCATAATAAAAGTTACACTTAAGAATACCATAAACCTTTTAAAAGTCACATTTTGAATCAAAATAATTTTCTTATAAAATATTCATTCTCAAAATGAGTTGTAAAATATGAACACTAAGTAGCTTAGGCTATTTTTTTTTCTGGCAATAAAGCTAAAATTTCTTAGAGAAAATGACAGCTACTACAAGGTAGCTCTCAGAATCAATGAGTGAAACTATGAGTCTCAAATCCCCTCGGATTCTATGCCATCTTTTCACCCACAGCCACTGAGCAGGTGCCAGCCCTGTGCTGGGTCCTACAGGGGTCTCCAGTCCCGGCTGTCAGAGGGAAAAGTCAAAACACAGGGGGAGCTCAAAAGGCAACCTCGAGTTAAGTCATCATTCTTCGGTGGTTCTGAACTCACTTCTTGGACACTGGCTTTTAAAAAATGAAAAGGTGGATCTGAGCTAAAGACACAAATGAAAGGCAATAGCTTTGAAATGTAGGAAAATTTCACTCACTTATTGAAGGGTGGCTCTGAGTAGAACTGAATATTCTATAATTAACTGAAAATTACCTGACGGAAATTTATGCTAATGTAGTACTTTACAGTTAATGTTCAAAGGATCAGCTCTCTGATTTATCAGTTTTACTGTTGGGATTTTTGGTATGACAAATATTGGTTTTAGGATGTATTCCTGTGGTAACATGTGTCTCTGGAGTCAGACTCCTTGGGTTCAAATCCCAACTTTACCGCTGACAAAAATCTCAAGTTTTCGGTAAATTTCTTAATTTCTCTGTGCCTCAATTTCTGCATCTGTCAAATGGGAATAATAATATCACCTGTTTTACATGTTTGCTGTGTGAATTAATGAAGTGATACAAGTGATTATTCGTACCAGTTATTCTTGAATGTACATTAGTGTCAGCTAGGAAACCAAGGCCTTCATCTGACATTTCCCAAGTTCATTCCCTCACTCATCCCTGAGTTGGTTCCAGCTCCACCAACACTCATGCCTTCCTCTTGTTTCCAAAGGGGATGGATTCCAGGTATTATAGGAGAGTCCTTTCCTACTAGGAATGCTGCCCTCCATGTGAAATGTAAAAACAACACAAGTGCTTCCAGAGTTGGCTGACCGCGCCTGGTGCAGCTCCTTTGTGTGGGAGACTAGAGGAAATAGGGGCCAACTGGTCTGAAGACTCTTCTGAGAAGGGACTGCTAACCCCCTGCTGCCTGCCACTCTCCCAAATTCTCACCTCAACCCTCTGCCCCTCTTTGGCAACCTAGGAATCCCCTCTGGTTGTTGGTCTGAGAAACTTCTGCCCATCAGAGCTGGGCCCTGGTGGTGACATTTTCTGAGGCTATTAAAGTATTTGTTTACATTTTTTGTTGAATGTCCATGTGCCGTACTTGAAAGGAGCTGAACTCTATTTCCTTACAAATTCGCTCATTCATATTTTCCCTACATTAAAATGACCTACTTATTTACATCTCCAAATCTCTGGGGATTTCCTGCTCAGCCCTAGGAAATCCTATGCAGCTGGTGGACTCGGAGGCCCAAATGCACTCGAGGAAACAATGTACACCCTCATTTTGTTCCTAACACTTTTTCAAATCTATTTAACCACAATTACAGTGCAGACCCTCTGGCAATTCCTTCTTAGACGCACTGAGCCAACCCCTGATTGACTGTCAATAGATCAATCCTCATCTTGCCTTACTTAACTCACATGCTCTCTGGAGCTGCCATCACAGAAGGAACACAGAGTGTGGGGGGTCACCAGGGTAAGAAATAATTTGGAGTCGCCCAATGAGGTGCAGTATGGAAAGGCCTGACTTCAGCTGACCCAGCCTGCAGCCATAATTCTACAGCGCCATCCACACTGACCTTCATCAATCTTTCCTCTTCCAATTAGCCCCCTCCTCTAAAGAGCAGCGACTCACCCGGTTCCAAGGCATCCAGGAACAAAGTTAATTAGGAGTCAGGTCTCCAAGTCATTCCTCCTTTCCTTAGGGGGGGAAAAACACATTTCCAGAAAATGGGGTTTAGAACAAAGCAAAACAGAAAACGCTGTGATGAGATGGAATGGCATTTCTGTGAGATGGAGCCCGGTGTGCAGCATGTCTGTCAGGGAGACAGAAAGAATGAATGAAGGCTGAGGCAGACTGTGTAATACTATTTAAATAATAGCAGCAACAATAATGACTAACGTTGACTAAGCACGTACAATATGCCATACACTGGGGCAAGAGATTTCCATGTTTTATCTCATTTGATTCCCGTGACAACCCTATTATTCATTAGAAAGCCTATTTGCTTACCATGTGCTCAAAAATAAAAAAGAATGTAGGTGTGACAGGGATAAAATATGTTCGAAACATTAAGCCAGTGCATTATTATTTCTCCTCCCCTCTTAGGGCCTGGTAGCCGTTCTCTCCCCTACTGTATCTGGGAAAGGGAGGCAGGGTTGTCGGATGTGACACAGGAAGGTCAAGGGTAGAATGGAAAGGGAGGTGGGAACCCTAGCCCTTCCATCCCTGAGGGCTGTGGAAGAAAAGGGGATAAAATACAGGAAAGTCATGGTGGCGACATGAGGGTCCTACCCTTGCTTCCTCCGGCTGGAGTCCTGGTGGATATTTGAATGTGTGCTTATGGTGGGGTGAGGGAGTGCTGCTAGGCTGAGAACTCAGAAGAGGTCGTGGTGAAACGCCCTGCGTGGGACTCATGAAGACTCCTTTGCAGAAGAAACCACAACGTGGGGCTGCCAGGCTTGCCAGGCAGAGAGAAACCCTGAGTGAGAACTCTGGAGCCTGGAATAGGATGCCATGGATGCAGAAGTGTCTGCTGGTCAGCAGCGATGACTGGCTCTCTCCCTATTATTCACTCCTTTGTCTTTCTAAGTAAAAGAATCCCAATTTAGGGACAAAAGTTTATCCAGTTGAAAAACTACGTTGCAGCTAGATATGGCCATAGAACTATGTTACAGATGGTGAAATGTAAGAGAATATTTGGGTGGAACTTCTGATATGGCTCCTTAAAAGAAGGTGACCCAGCAGGGATACACGGTCCATCCTTTCTTCTATTGCTTGGAAGCGGGACACAATGGCTGGAGCTTCAACTGCCATCCATAACATGAGGTGATCTTGAGTGTAGAAGCATACCCAGCAATGCACAAATGTAGGGGAAGCCTAGAGCTTTGATGACTTCATAGATCTACCTTTAGATCCTCTAGGGTTTTTTTTAAGTGAGAAAAGTGTTATCCTAAGAGATATTTAGGATATCTCTTAGAGTCAGTCTGTTTAGAGTCAGGCTGGAGAGATGGAGGGAGCATGTGAGAGTGAGGAGAAGGATTCACAGTGACTGGGGTGATGAGCAACTGCAGCTGAGGACTATTAGGCTGGCTCTTAGTTGGGGGATGGACTGGGAGTCACAGCCTGATGTTAGGGGTTCACAGTTCCAGCAAGGGCTCAGCTCAGTCTATGTCCATGGAGGAGGCCCACCAGGCTCTGATTTAGCCACAGAGCAGACCAACACATGAGAGATAGATAGAGATCAGTGTTGGGCGGCAGGAGTCCACTCTTCAATTAGACAGAAAAACAGGGCCCAGAGGCATTGGTAGATAATACAGGGATATGCCCACATGTATCTTAATTCCACAGGAAGCTCCCCAATGGCCAGTGGTCACCTGGGGATAAGAAATGAGAAGGAGGGGAACACCGCAAGATTGGGTGTTTGTGTGAAAGAGATGGCACTAACTTAAGAGATAGCTTTACGTGTTGGGCTGAGTCGTCACTGGATTAAATTACATTTGCACTGATTTTCCCCTTACTATCCAGTCGGCAGTGGGTTTTATGAAGAGGGTCAGGTCAAACACAGGGGAAAACAGATGCTGGTCACACATGGTTTACAGATACGAGTGTAGGGCCTGCATTGGCCCTACCTCAATAGTGGCATTTTTAGCCCCATTTCACAGATGAGGAAACTGAAGGTGGGAGAAACGGACTAATTTTAAAGTCACATGGCTATCAACTGTCTTCATATTTAACATTTATACTTCTAGCAAACTTCCCTCCCTTAATAATAAGGGGCTTAATCCCCCTTGTTCTAAGAGAAGAAGGACTGGGTAGCTGCCACAGCCACAGTTGCCTGGGTCTCTGTGTCCAGTGTTGGGTGCCAGATCAAGCCGGAACCCATTTTCAGAGCCTCTCCAAGGTCCAAACTCCTTTCTGCTAGATTGTGCAGCCTTTAGGAACTGAATGATCTTGATTTGACCCCAAAATATATCCGCATATGGATATTAACCTATCATTCTTGGCTACTGAGACTGTCAACATATATTTGATTTTTGAAATGATGGCCCAAAGCCTGTAGATCCACACATAAGTCGCAAAACTGAGTCTAACAGACTTGAAGGGTACTGACTCACCAGGGTGCCACTAGGAGGAAATGATAGTGGCCAAATCTAAAACACTGACCGTGGGTCCTTGAGCAGCCTCCATAGTTATGTAATTCATTATTTATACTCTCATTCATTCACTCATCAAATGTGTTTGAGAGCCTATAACAAGCCAGGCACAGACTGAGTGGGAAGAAAACAATGGGGAGTAGTTAGGAGAGGCTGAACTCTCAGTGCTCCATTGTCCTTTATTCTGTCTGCAGTATTTCCTACCTCAAATATTCCAATAATTCCAGAAAATTCTATTTAATCCCCCAAATAGAGGCCATCGAAAACACAAATAGCTTGAAAACTAAAACATCTAGGGTAAGTAAAAAGATGTGAGGAGTGTATATGTATCTCCTCTCATTTGTTAGTGTCTAGTTTAGCTGTGAAAGCTATTGCTAAGATTTATATTTATCATTTGTACTCTATCTAGCTATATTTATCTACAAAAATGTTAAATGAGCATACTCTTTGACCCAACAACTTCACCTTTAGGAATTTATCCTATGGATGGGCTTGAATATGTGCTGGAACACACATGTATGTGTGTATACACATGTGTGTATTTACTGTAGTGTTGCCTAAAATAACAGTTTGAAAATGACCTAAATGCCCACAAATATGGAGGTGATAGAATACATTGCAGTATACAGTGGAACACTCTGCAGCCATTAACGAGACTGGGCTAGAACTATGGATCTACTTCCATAGACCCAACCTGGAGCATTTCCAGCAGCACCCATTGTTAGGTGAGAAAATTCAAGGGACAGAGGTATGAGTACATTGCTGCTATGTAAGAACCCATTGCGTGGAACAATTTAGAGAGGAAACCAAAAGCGAAAGAAAATATTTTTCCCACTATTATTAAAAAGCATGTGTTAGGAGAAACCCCCCTGATTTTTGCAGATTAGCTTCTTATAACACTCCTGACACGTACATTGCACTAAGAGTCTTCATGCTCACGACATGGCTCAGGTGAGCAGGAGTTTAAATCAGGAGGCCGAGAGAGTGTGAGGTGGTGGCTGTCTACTGTCCTTGCTCTTCCCCGGAGGAAGTGGGAAGAAGTCTGGGGAAAGGCCTAGGACTCTGTCAGGTAGACAGAGAGCAGCCTTTCTCACTCTTTTCTTGTTTCTTTCCCTGGTACTGTCAGCAGGGAGAACTCCTGGCTGAGAGGTGCTGTCCCATCACCCTTATTTGGACACCATGACCTAAAGAAGGGAGAGGAACGGAAAGGTGTAGCTCCTCACAGAAGCTAAGTAGCTTCTCCAAGAGGGCAGGTCCCCCAGGTGGCCCCATAGCCCCAGCCATCTTTTATGTTTCTGACCTGGAGGATTCATTAATCATTTTGTTGGACAGATTTGAGGTGGGCAAATAGCTCTGTGTCCCCATTTCCCTTCTGAGCAGAATGTGAACAGAATTAAATATTTGCAAAAGTGGGTGACGGATGGGTTGTTTACAGAACATTCTCATTTGTGACCATGAAACAGGGCCTTTTGAAATGGAGCACCTGGAATGTTGATGGTCCTTTCTAGGAAGGAATTGTAAACCCCACACTCTTCAGTGCCTGGTTCCACAGGCTTTTCCAGAATCCCAAGTGACTTTTCCACAGCTCCCCCACTAGGGCTTTGATCTCTTCTCCCCTTCATAAATGAATCCCCCGTGAAACCTGATTTCAGTGCAGAGGAGCAGTTTCAGTTTTCAGGGAGGAGGAGGCACTGGGGGCCGATGGGCCCTAACTTGGAATGGAATGATGCATGCCACCTGCCCCTTAGCCTGGCCCATTCCTGAATCTTCTTTTCCTAAGTTTGTTTAGAAGGGGAAGTACCAAAGTGGAATATTGATACGTATTTCATTTGCAGAAGCAACAAGCAAACCCCGCGGAGGCTGACATGCATTAGGCTCTGTGGGCACATGGATGGCCCAGAATCCTGGAACCTACACGTCACAACTGCACTGGACGATGAGGGCCTGACCCTCCCTCCACACACTGGGGCCCCAGGCACCAGAGCTGTAAAGGGCCTTCTGAGGTTACACAGCTGGTCCCCCACACAGCTGAACTTGAAGACAGTTCTCTCGATTCTGCAGGAAAGGTCATTCCCACATTGCTGAGGCACAATGATTTGGTGCATTTGGAAATCGGTTCTCAAAGGAAAAGGGAGAGGCTGCACTGTGCTGTGTCTCCTGTTCTGTGGTAACAGTAGGACTCTGCAGGGGTCAGGACCAGGGATGTGAAGTCCTTACAAACTTTCAGGGCTTGTGCACTTTTTCACCCTCTCACCTCAGGGTTCCCTCTCACCTCAGGGTTCCCTCTCACCTCAGGGTGCCTTCTCCCCAGAGCCTTTAGCCACAAGTGTCACACTGTGGCTTTCCTCACGCCTCCCCTCCCACACCACTCATTCCTCCTCTGTGCCCCTATGTCCCTCTCCGCACAGTCCCTCCAACAACCCCCTCCAACTTCTACCACACCACTTACAGGGCACTTCTCACACTCCAACTCCAAGTGGGTAGATTTGGGTAGATCTGGCCTCTCTCCCCAAACTTGTGAGCTCTCAGGGCAATGGGACCACTAACCACGGGCCCCAGACCAGGCATGGGGCATCTCCAAGGGACACCTGTTGGCCATGAGAGGCTTTGGCTGCTCTGGGAGAGCAGAACCATGGGATGTGGAACCCAGAACCAAGAACCAGGCAAGATTCAGAGGTTCGGCCAAATTCCTGCCTTCTTAGCATCATAGAATCTTAGCACAGGGAGAGACTGCAGAGAGCAAGACCCAGTCTTCTACTCAGTGTTTCACATTCCTGACCTGCTCGCCCAGCATCTGCTTGCATACTTCCTGTGGTGAATATCTCATTACCGAGGAAGGAAGTTTATTCTGTTTGGGGTCCCTCTACTGCTATTACCTGAAATTTATCTCCTTGTGACTTCAAATCAATCCAAGGTCTACTCATGGAACACACAGAATGATTTATTTTCCAGATGATAACCCTTTAAATCTTCAAAAAGAGAAACCAGTTTCCCAAGTTTCATTTAGGCTCTGCATCTTTATTTTCTTAGACATTTTCATTTTACACATTCTGCTTTATCAAGAGAGTATTAAAAAGTGGACAGAATATAGGCTTTGGATCAAATGATAGTTCAGATCTAGGCTCTGCACATAACCTTGGAACCTCAGCATCATCATCTGAAAATGGGAATAAAGCACTGTAATGGGACAATCATTACTGTACAAGCTTAGGCGTTCTGGACTGGTTCAGATGGTTCCCAATCTGTGCAGGCACATGTGGGCTCAACGGTTCCAGTATGAATCAGGAAAAAAGCAAGAATGATCTTGATCACGTGCTGGGTGGTTTCCAGTGAGGTGAAGTTCCCCGGAGATCTTTCTCAAGATGGCCAGCATAGTGTCTCAGGAAGGTGGTGGGTACTGCTTTCTTGAGTGGAGGTTCCCACTCTGAATGCTCACATGGTTTTTTTCATGATGCTCTATCCCCCCGCTATTCCTGGGTAGAGGAGCCTTTGTCTTCTTGGACAGCTCCTCTTCGATCAGCTCCCAGGCTCCTGGGCACAAGAGTTCAGGTCAATGGAAAGCGAGGTCATCTTCTCTCAGTAAGTGGGATGGGGTGGGTTTTAACTTCAAGCCTACCTGGTGCAGTAAAGGAAGGGAAGAAAAACAAAGCTATATTTCTGTATTAAAATAGTCTGAAGTTTCATCCCTGCCCACAGCAGCCACTGTAGCAGGTTATTATGAGGGTCAGTAGTGTGGTACCAGAAATGCCCAGCACGTGGCCTGGCCTGGCCATGGAGGATGCTCTGAGTGGTGGCCATTATCCTCCTTAGTAGTAATTCTGCCAATAGTAAGTGTGTGGTCCCAAATGGAAAGCCACACTGCAGAAGTGGCTTGCCTGGGCAAAGTGATGTGGAAATATAATTTCCCTTAGTTAGAGCATCCTACTTTGACTGAATCATGTTGAGGCTGCAAAACCATTGTTCAGGTGTGCGTCATACTATTAACTGACAGTGAGCTGTCATAAACTAAACTCTTAGAGTTATTTTTGTGTATGAACCACATACAGTTTAGGCAGGTCTCTCCCAATCATACTTCTGCAATTATGTTTCAAACCTATGATGCATAATTTTATTTTTAACCCTTACTTAATTTTGTGTTAGAGCTCTCTGCACCTTAGCTTTCTTATCTGAAAAATTAAAGACTTGGGCTTAACGATTCTTAAGGCCTTGTTCAGCTCCTATTTCAAAAGTTTGTGTTCATCCATAGAATCTTTCAAAAATTGAAAAGATCTCTCACATTCTACTTGTTTCTCAGTTCTGCCTCCTCTGTGAAACTGGGACTTCTCCTCGTCTGACAACCTGTAATCCCAGGACCAGGGACAGAACTTTGCCAGAGATGGTGATTCATTTTATGTGTCAACTTGATTGGGTCAGGAGGTCCCCAGGTATTTGGTCAAGTATTATTGTGGGTATTTCTGTGAGGGTGTTTTTGGAAGAGATTAACATTGAAATGTGTAGACTGAGTAAAGCAGATTGCCATTCCAATGTAGGTGGGCTTCATCCAATCAGCTGATGGCCTGAATAGAAAAAAAAGGCTGACCCTCCCCTGAGTAAGAAACTTTTTCTTGCCCAACTGCCTTCAGGCTGGGATGTTGGCTCTTCTCTTGCCTTGGGACTCTGGTAGCAACACTGGCTTTTCCTGGGCTCGAGCCTGTCGGCCTGTACACTGATACTGCACCGATGGCTCCCTTGGTTCTCAGTCCTTCAGACTCTGATGGAATGAAGTCACCAGTTCTCCGGAGTCTCCAGCCTGCTGAATCATGCTGCAGATCTTGGGACTTGTTACTTCTGTAATGACGTGTGTCAGCTCCTTACAATAAGTCTGTGTATGTGTGTGTGTGTCCATGTACAGACATGGAGTGGGCAAAGTAGGCTTACAGTTGTGAGCACAGGAAACACAGAGTTTATTTTTGTGTTGTTATTATTATTATATTTTCCATGCAAACAACTGTAAAACTACTTTTGCCCACCACTGTATATAAGAATTCTATCCAGAAAGTATCCAGCCATGTACTATTAAAAAATAGAAACGTTTATTGAAGAAGACACAAGAAACATTGTACATAAGACAACGATGTCTCAGTTCCCTTCAAAGTAGGCACCTTGGGAACTCACACAGTTCTCCTAGTCGCCATCAGCTGCCCCATTGTATTTTCCTGAATCTCAGTGATGGTCTGAAATCTCCTCCCTTTCAAAAGTGATTTTAGTTTTGGGAAAAGCCAGAAGTCACAGGGCACCAAATCTTGGCTGTAGGGGGTCTGAGTCACCTGGGTGATTTGACATTTCTCTAAAAAACTCTCATGAGACATGGTGCATGAGCAGACTGTCATGAAGCTGCCAATCACCAGTTGCCAATAGCTGTGGCCTTCTGAAGCATTCTTTCCACAGAGGAATGTTCAAGTTGAATGCAAAATTTGTTGCAGGTTCATTGCTCTACTTGCTCAGTCTTTTTGAAAGCAACAGCCACACAGTATACATGCTCCCTCACCTGTGTCTACTTCCCCCACTGACTAATACAGTGAAATCATCACTGCATGCACATGTGTACCAGTCCACTCTCCTTGGCTGCCAGGTTACATCAACGTCACACAAACCATTCTTGTTATATTAATAATGGCTGGACTTTTCCCGGTCTGACCTCGTATGTCTCCTATTGATCTTGTTACTTTGGAGAATCCTGACTAAGACACCACGAGGGGTTGCCATCTATAGTAAATAAAGTAAATAAAGTTTTACCAGAACACAGATAACTATGCCCATATGTTTATGCACTGTCTGTGGCTGCCTTCACAGCTTCACACTCTAGTGACAGACCTGAGTAGTTATGACAGAGACTGTCCATCCTGCCAAGCCTAAAATATTTACTATCTGGTTTTCTTTTCAGAAAACAGTTGGCTGACCTCTGCTCAATGACATAGTTGTTTGGTCTACCTCACCCACTCATGCTTCTTTTCTTCTTGATTTGCTTTTTTTCTCTATTGTCTAGAAAATGTGGGCTATGTCCATCTCTGAACTTGGAGCCTTTAGTTCCACCCTGGTTCCTACCATGCCATTTAGAAACTGCTGTATTAGAGTAGATGGACTATTTCTAGAACCATTCACTGAGTGGACTAGAATTCCTGGTTCTGCCACTATCAACTATAGATTGATACATAAGGAAACAGACTTTGAGTAAGCTGAGAGACTTAAGTGAGATATCTGAAAGAGCTTATCAATGATACTGGTACCCATAGCCCTCAGTACCCTCAGAACTTTGGGAACTCTACTCAGAACCTTGACAAGTGGCACGGAGTGACCTATGTGGTATAGCTCAGGTGCAATTCTGTTCTGAGCTGGGAGGGTAGGTTAGATCTGTGTTTTCCTAACGTGATGTGGTTTGCATTCATGAAGAACATATGACACTTTTAGATGATATATGGATCAACATTTCTTACTTTAATATTAATATCCTAATTCTAACTAATAAATATCCCAATATCAATGTGTATGAGAAAAAAGAATAACTAGTATAACAAGACTGTAATTTTCTGGTTATTATTGCCCAGAATAGGGCTACATAGAAGTGAATCGTTATCCAGTCAATTTAAGGAAACTATTAAATGAATAAAATGATAGGTATTACGCAGAAATTGCAAAAATCTCAAAGGTGGGGCAAGATGAAGGAGGCTGGGGAGACGCTGGACTCAGCGACAGCTCCTGCCCTTGTCTCTCGCTCCCGTAACCTTTGTAAGGGATCTAACACAGTTTAGGTCTTTAAGGTCTCTTTCTTTTACCCACCCACGGCAGGGTGGCAGGAGCAGTTCTGCCTGGCTAATGTGATTTTCAGGTATTGGGTGAGGAGGCCCCGCAGCCCGACCTGGGTAATGAAGAGTTCATCTCCCTGGCAGCAGAGGCAGCTTCTCATCCGCGGTGCAGCGAGTGATGCGCAGCCACTGATGAAGATGGAATGGCCAGGCCTGCAGTGTTATTAATGCCAGCGCCGGGTCTGTGAGCATCTGCAAGTGAAACAAAGTGAGATGCCCTTCACTTAAGCCCAAGAGGACAATGAAAGCCAGCATGCCACTTGGATGGGAGCCAGAATTGGGCCTGTTGTCAGAGGAAGGAAATTCATTAGAGGAGATCTCATAACAGGGGCTGAGGCGAGAAAGAGAGAGGGGGCAAGGGTTGATCTAGCAATAGCAAATTAAAACTTTGTCCCTTGCTCCAGGATGCCCAGAGGTCCCTACTTCTTGAGGAGATTTATGACATGGAGGGCTGAGCTCATCCAGCCACACCACACCCCCTCCCAAGCATGGGCCCATTTGCTTTCTAGAGCCAGAAGAGAGGGCTGTCATGACCTCTCTGTGCAGATGGTAGAGTTATGAATGGGGGGGATGTGCTGCCAACAGAGGATGAAGGTCTCTAAAGTGCAGTGACAGAGAGTAAATGAGAGTTTGGGATCTAGATGTCAGTAAGATACCTGGTACAAATTTTGCATATTTCAAGGGGGCAAGGCAGGTGACTAACTCCAAGACGGCCAGGGGTACGTGGTCATAGGAAGCGGTGGAGACCATGCACCCTGAGGCCCCATTTTAAGGGGGCGGCCACTGCTTGGCACCAGCCCATTGTTTAGATGAGGAAACCAGGCCCTCGTTCCTAGATCTCCTGAGGCATCCAGAGAAGCTATATTTAAAATGTATAAAATCTCCCAATTTAAAAACATTTAACTTAATTAATTTTTTTTAATATTAAAAAAGAAAGAGGAAAGAAAAAAAAAAAACACCAGGGTGAGGGAACAAAACATGTCCACAGCCTGGGTCTGGCCCACGGCTCTCTGGTGAGCGGAGCAATGGCCTCCCGCAGACACCGATTCCCAGGGCCTGTTACGCAGTGAAGGAGGATGAGGGCTACAGATGGAACTGAGTGGCTAGTCAGCTGACCTTTAGATGAGGAGATTCTGTGGTATTATCCTATGTCCCAATGTAATCGCAATGGTCCTTAAAAGTGGACAAGAGAAACAGAGGAGTCAGTATGGAAGTGATAAGATGTGAGAAAGAATCAGTGCGTCATGGTGGACTTGGCAGGGAAGGGGGCCGGGAGGCCAGGGATGTGGGCGGCCTCTGGGAGCTGGGCAGGGCAGGGAGACAGACCGTATCTTAGGGCCTCCAGAAAGGAAAGCCGCCAGGCTGATATTTTGATTTGAGTTCAATAAGACCTATTTTGAACTTCTCAACTACAGATTTGTAAGATGATATCTTTACATTGTTTAAGCCATTCCATTTGTGGTAATTTGTTACAGCAGCAAAAGGAAATCGTTTCAAACTCCAGCCTAGAAATGGAGGTGGGGCGGATACAGTCAGTGAAAATAGAAAACACTGGGGGGACAGATGGAGAGCATGAGTGCTAGGCGTGGCTGCTTAAATTCCTCAGAGGCCACTTTGATAAAAATATCTGTTCTGCCAAGCAGATGCATCTGATCTTTTAATTCTGAGATACCAGCCCTGTCTTGGGAGCAGTTTTGGAGCAATGTCTCAGAGGACCTGTAGGACATTAGTACCTTGTTTATCACAGTGGAGAACCTCAGTGATTACCAGTATCTATAGGATTGGCTGTATTTCTCAACCTGCCTTACAGTTGGGTTGGGGCCACATGGCCAATGGGGTGTGAGCAGGACTGACATAAGCCCCATCCAGGCCTGGCCCTTCAATAACCCCATACGCTCTCCAGCTCTCTTCTCTGTCCCCACCATGGTGGCCCTGGAGACCTTGTGTTCCAGATGATTTAGGTACAAGAGGAGGAGGGCTGTGCCACTTGTCCCATGAGCAAGAAATAAACTTTCATTTTGTTAAACCACTAAGATTTTAGGATTGCCTATGGCAACATTATTTACTCATCAGTTACTGAGTCTAAAAATGGATGAAAAAAGATGGGGGGAGTGAGTGTAGAAAGATAAGTGAGTTGGGAACCCAGGAGGGAAGATACATCGGGTGGTTCAGAGTAGGACCATGATTTCCCAAGTGTCATCTGTAAACCACTAATGGGAACTGAACATATGTAGGTAGCAAGTGGAAGGACACTTCTATTTTTTATTAATTTATTTTTAAAATATTTTATTTATTTATTTTTAGAGAGATGGGAAGGGAAGGAGAAAGAGAGGAAGAGAAACATCAATGTGTGGTTGCCCCTCGCATGCCCAGCTGGGGACCTGGCTCACAACCCAGGCATGTGCCCTGACTGGGAATCAAACCAGTGATACTGGTTCACAGTCCTGTGTTCAATCCATGGAGCTACACCAGCCAGGGTTGGAGAACACTTTTAAAATTATCATAGGCATGCACTGATTTGACTGTATAGTGGAAAAAAATTTACCCTGCATGTATGTCTACCCAGAAATTTCACAGGTATTTTTTTGCTTAGAAGTCAATTAGGGATAGACTTAAAGAAAAACATTACATAGAAGTACACAAGTGGTACATAGGACTGGAATAAAATGTGGAGGTGGCATGTGAATAAAACTTAGGGTCATAAAAAATTAAAGGAGGTGGGGAGTGTATCTGTGAAAAGCACATACACTGCCATGGTTTTGGTATCGGTACATGACATGTTTAGCTCTTGAGCCACTGATCACAAATTCTGTAAAAATTATGAGCTAGCTTTAAATAGCAAAGAACTAAACTAAAAACAAAACAAAAACACAATGGCCACATGTTAGCCTCAAAGGGCAAATCAGAGGCATGGCTTCATTTCTCAACTTGCAAGAGGATTCAGCAAAGGTAGTCGATTGTTTTACTTTCCCACATGTTATAAAATACAAAACAGGGGGGGTTCCATGGGCAATATTTGTACTTTGTTTTTTTACAAGTAAAAATCATTTGGTACAATGTCCAAAAAATTTTATGATTTAAGTGCAACCTAAAATCACCAGCTCCTTGTAATCTTTATAAAGATGTCCAATTTTCTGAGGTTGGCATTTAAGACCTAGATGTTTAGCATCTAATAGTAACTTACCCTGTTAATTTAATTTCTATTGGCCTCTCTGTACATAATCCTACCACTTAATTCTACCCAATTTATAAGCCACAGCTCAAATCCATTTTCTTCATGAAGCTTTGTCTCATTGCTCCCAGTTAAAAATGATCTCACTCTCTTTAAATGTCTTAGAGTACCTATTCCTGGTACTATACCATCTTGCAGTTGAGTAATTTGTCTAAGCAGGTTGCCTTCCCATTTCAGATGGACAAGACTGATCTTATTCTTACAATATTCCTTTAAATCTTTCATACTTCCTGAGAATTTTCAGTGACATATAATCAACGTATTTGTTGTAACTTTTTGTGTAAAACATCTGTTTTTCATGCTTCAGAGCTTTTTAAAACAAGAAAAGAATGGCCAGATATAGCATAATTGAGCTGTCCTATGACATGGGGGTAATTTAATAAGCTTTCTGTTTGAAGAAACTTCTAGGTTGCAATGAACATGCCTTTTGGGAGTGTCATGAGGCTTGCTATTGCCTGGTTTATTAAAATGATCATGTTGGTGAAATGTTTTCAAGTGGGATGTTAATGTAATGGTAGCTGCTGAAACAAATAGACCTCACATTAAATAATAGAAATATGTTTCTCACTTAGATAACAGTCAAGGCAGGTCAGCTTCCCTCAATGTGATTACCCAGGAACAAGGCTCCCTCCCTCGTATGGCTCAGCCACTCTCTAAGTCATGTCATCATCTGCATCCAGCTGGAAGAAGATAAAACAGAATGTGAAAGAGATATGCCCACTTTTAAAAAACTCTAGTCAGAAAATGACACAGATAATTCAACTCACAGTTGATGGGTGAAAACTAGTCACATGGTCACATTAGATGTCAGGGGACTGGATAATGTAATCCCTAGGTGCACCTCATCACAATTTTTAATTATGGATCAGAGAGCGTGGACTGTGGGTGGATGGCTAACTGGCTCTGGCACACAGCTAGGGTCAGCCCACCAGCTGTCTTCCAAGGTTAGTCACCACTTAACTTGATTTACAAGGAAATGAGGAAGAGTTTGGGGAGTAATTGGAACAACAGAGGAAAACAGTAGAATAAGATAATCTGAAAAATAA
>CM052540.1:155773255-155810530 GCA_028533065.1 Trachops cirrhosus | reverse complement strand
CTTTTCCCAGAGCACACCTTGCATTTCTCCCCCTAGAGTATGGTGACATGGGATTCTATTTATGGGTCCAGAGGCAATAAGAACTGGTAAAAGTGGGTCTCAAGATGAACAGTATTGCATTGCAAGAACTGTCTAAGGTAAGATCATTACATTACAGACACTTTAAGCAAGGGAAGGTTAGTACAGAGAGAGGGGAGGAAGGACTGCTCCACAGCAAGAGGGGGGTCTGAGGATTTGCTGGTTCAAGGTTCTAAGCATTGTCAGAGCATCCAAATGTCCCCCTTTCAAGGCTCAAGATCCCACTCCTTAACTAATGCACTGATGTTAACATATAAAACATTGTTATGTTTTGTTTTCAGGTTATGATGTTATTCTGTAACATGCAGTGTTAGATTTTTGGGGTAAATCTTCAGACACATCTACCCAATGGCTATTAGAACTAAGAGATTCTTTTAAAGACACCAAAGCAACTCAATGGTTCTGTACCTGTGCCTGAGCTTGTGCAATAGTTTCCTGACTGTAAGCTCTTGGCACCTTCAGAAGCAATAGGCCACATAACAGCTCATACCAGTGGAGTGTAGCAGTTACGTGAATTCCCAAAGCCCTGTCTTTACTGGCCCATTACACTGGGCAACCTTCAGGTGATAATTTAAATAAGGACGTTGCCACAGCATGCCACATATTACTTCCATTTGCAGGGAGATCAGCACTATATTCAGGCTCTAACAGGTGAGCAACCCAAAACAAATTCTATTTTGAGACTCTGTTTCTTAAAACTACCCCAAGAGCCACATCAATGAGGAAAGTAGAAATTTCTCTAGCTTTTGAGATAGATGAATCTCTAATAAGCTGAATGTACTTAACACTACAGAACTGTGCACTTAGAAATGATTAAGATGATTTTATGAGTGAATCTAGTACAGAGAATTGGTTTCATTAGATGGAAGAAGAGGGAAGCAATAGAAGACCTTGAGGTCATATAGTGATGAGCAAAGTGGGAAGCTGCTACTGTCCTTTTGTTAGAGGGACAGAGAAGACAGTATTGGCAGGCCTTCAGAATCATGGTCATACCCTGGGAGCTGAACCTGGTGGACCTGTCACGTGGGTTGTGAAGCTGAGGAGAAGATGCTGATAGGAAGAAGAGAAAGGCTTCTTTTTGCCTCCTACCTTCCAATCTTTTACCAGTGCCTTCTATTGGTAGAGGTGACCAGGAGCCCATAGATGTGGAAGCAGAGCAGGGGAAGGACAAATGGGAAGCTGGCTGGTACACAGACCTCTCTGTAGTAATGTGTAAATGCACAGAAAAGAGTCTGGAAGCATATTCTCTATTAACAAACTAGACGCCATCTCTCAGGAGGGCTCAGAGACTTCCAGCCAGGCCCTCATTGGGAGCAACTCACGCCTTTGCAGAGAGCACCCCTCTGGTGTGGCCAGAGCAGAGGCAGCTCCAGGCAGGCAGGTGCAGCCAGCAAGAGGTAGTGGCGAGGGGCAACTGGACTCTCAGCTGAAATGGGTCATGCCACCCTGTATCCTGCCCCAGGACAGCAATGCTGGCAAGGCTGGAAGCAGACAAAGATGGTAATCTGCTGAGTGGGGAGAAGTGGCTTCCCAGGACAAGAGCCTCGGGGGCTGGGAAGGAGGGAACAGCCGGATACAGACCCACCCCTCTCTGTGTGTCAAATCCCAGCCCATCTGCACTCCTCAGAAGACAGGAAAGGGGAGGCAGGGCAGGAGTGCAAGCCTCAGAATATTTTGGCCATCCTTATATTTGACTATGTCATTTCCAATGTGTTCACCCCAACCTGGCAGCCGACAGTGCCTTTTACAGCCACACAAATCAAATATTCTATTGGGTCGATGCAGAGCAGTCATTAAGCGGCCTGCCTGGGGGAATTGGATGATCACTGTTGTCAAACTGGTGCTCTCCTGTCAAGCAGGCACAAGTCCGGCCATGAAGGTATGCTTATTTCATGACCCAGACTCCACCAGGGGAGCAGGGCAGAGGCGCCCTTGCAAACCCCAGCCTTCGTTCTGCAGAGATCAGCACTCTGCCTTAATTGAATTATGTAAATGTTCATATTTAAATGTAACAATGGGGCCATTGCTTAAGCAGAATACACATTGTGTGTGTGCGTGTGTGTGTGTGTGTGTGTGTCTTTCTCCTCTGTATTTGAGGTGTCAAGGGCAAGGCAATCCTCAGTACTTGGAAATCTGGGAGTGCCTGGAAAGGGGAGTGTCTGCAGAGCAGGGAGGAATCCCCTCCCTTTGACAGCCTGTGAGAACCCTCCAGGGGCTTAATTACCCTGGCCCCGTGTTCCTCTGTTGCTGGCCAGGAACTGAGGCATGGACAGACGCTTGCACAGTCTGAATGTGTTCCTTCCCTTTTGGGCCCCAGTTTGGAGGGGAAGCGGCTGGTTCCTTGTCCCCTGGAGGACCAGGGAAGACATGGCTCAGCCTCCCCCAAGCCCACATTGGTGGGTCACTGAGGGGGCCACTGAAGCCTGTCCATCTGCCATGCCGTCTTGGTCTTAACAAAAACTCTTTACGTGCTGCCGTTCCTTCTAATTATCTGCTCCGGCCTGGCTGGCTGACGTGTTTATTTTGTGGCTGCCAGACTGGTGGAGACGGTTTTTTCATAAAGAATCACACCCCTTTCAAGTTGAGTTTTCCTTTTGCCCATCATTTGTTTT
This sequence comes from Trachops cirrhosus, assembly GCA_028533065.1. NCBI lineage: Eukaryota > Metazoa > Chordata > Mammalia > Chiroptera > Phyllostomidae > Trachops > Trachops cirrhosus. The sequence goes on along the minus strand of CM052540.1, from coordinate 155,807,840 downwards.
TGCAAACATTTCAGGATTAATTGAACACTCTTCCCCCTTCCAACCAAAACACATGCTCGCCTTCTCTGCGCAATATGGCAATCTTGGCATCCGATCATCTCCGCACTCTCATTTCTGAGTCCCCTGTGCTGACAAAGGCTGGTCTCAAGTAACCTCAGGCTGCTGTGTTGGAGAAAATTGAGTTTCATTTCAGATGAGCCTCTTCAGTTTCTGTCTCTGAAAGCTCATTTTCTATTAAATCTATGTTTGGATATCTTCAGGCTCACCTTGAGCATGTGACTGCATATCTTTTGCTCATCTTTTTAATTATAACGATGCCTTGGAAGCGTCATACAATATGTCATATTTTGAGTAAGGGAAGAAGGGGAAAAGAGTCATGTCTGGGCAGACTTTAAAAGATGTCAAGTAAAAATTGTTCTTCTCAAACATAATCTGACCACTTAGACTCTACCGGAAAAAAAGAGGAATTGAAATGATTGCCTTCTTTATTTCTACTGTTGTTTACCTCATTTAAAACAAATACAAAACAAAACTAAACTAAAAACCTGTCTATTAACTTCATTACCTCCTTTCTCTTTTTCTTATGTTGCCTTATTCCGGTCTCTAAGAAGGAATCACCTTGGGTGTTTAAAATTGGACCCATGTCGGGTAATCAGAACATGATCTCCTGAAGATGTCCATGATCCCCAGGACCTGCCACCTTCCCTGTGACTAAGTTACAGACTTTGAAGTATAGAGATGGTCCCAGATTATCAGGTGGAACCTAAATGTAATCACAAAAGTCTTTAAAAGTGGAAAAGTGAGGCAGAAGAACAAAGAGGGAGATGTAATTATGAAGAAAGAAATGGAGAAATTAAACACTCCTGACTTTGAAGATGGACAGAGGGGCCTCTCAACACTGAGCAAGACAAGGACACAGATTTTCCCTGGAGTCCCCAAAAGGGAGCAGCACTATGCTGACACCTTGACCTTAGCCCAGTGAGCCCTGTGTCAGACTTCTGACCTGCAAAACTATGAGATAAATTTGTGTTGTTTTAAGCCATGAAGTTTGTGCTCATTTGTTACAGTAGGAGGAGGAAACTAATACATCATGCAAATTTACTCCAGTCCCAGTACATGTGAATTTGGAGGGATGGGCCCAGGCGTCAGTAAGTTCTGAAAGCTCTGAAGGTGAGGCTGTTGCGCAGCAAGACTGAGTACCAACGGGCTGCACTGTTTTCATGTCCTGGCTCCTCAGCCCACTGCAATCGGGCCGCTGCTCCCCGCACTCCACTGAGTGCTTCTTTCACATCAGCCCCCCTTGCTGACAAACCCAGTGAACAACTCTCCCTCCTTTTACTCAGCATTTGACACCAGTGGCCATTTCCTCATGCTGAAAGTGCCCTGTTTTGGTTCCCTGACACCACTCATCTGTTTTTCCTCTTATCATCTCTTTGGTCACCCTTGTGATTCTCACTGGCTGCTGCTTTTCTTCAGCTCAACCCTGAAGTGTTGAGGCTGTGAGGGTCCCGTCCCAGGGTCTCATCTCTTATTCCATATATTATTGCTGGGATTTTTAATCTATCACTTCACCTTCTTTATAGTGATGAATACCTAATCTAAATCTTTTGTCTTAATCTCTTCCCTAACTTTCAAAACCACATATATGCAACAATTTTCTTCAAACTCATCATGTCCAGTACCAAAATCCTTTCCCCCACTGCTGTTTCCTTCCTCTGTTTGTGGCATTAATATCCAGCAGAAACTTGAGCCGGAAACCTGGGAGTCTTCCTGTCTTCTCCCACTCCCTCACCTCCTCCTCCCTTACCTCTAATTAATCACACCTCCCATCCACTCAGTATCACCCAGGTTCAGGCTACTTTCATCTCTCCCTGAATTACTGTGATGGCCACAGCGAAGCCTACTCAAAAATAATACTGTCAGAATCCACATGAAATGCTTTAACATCTCCCTCATCCTCAGGAATGGACTCCAGGCTTTCCACTATTCTCATGACAGTGTCACCGTGTTCCCGTTTTCCTGACATCATTTCCTCCTGTTCTTGGCCTCTGTATCCCCACCACATGCTCTCCCCAACTCCGTGCCCCAGCCATAAGGAACTACTTTAGTCGTCTAAATTCACCAGGCTTCCTCTTGCCCCAGACTTTGCACATGCTGGTCTCTCTTCCTAAACATCCTCTTTCTCACTCCAGGACTAGCTAAGTCTTCCCGGGCAGCAGTCTCTGCTTAGCTGGTGCCATGGGCTTTTGTCATTTTTGAGCTGTGTTTCCTTCTAGAGAATGAACCTTTGTTTTTTTCTTTTGTGATTCCTTGGTTCCGCTAGTAAAGCCAAACATCAGCCCTCTGTCACAGAACCTGGAGGGAGTGAGCTCCTATCTCTCATGCCCTGAACAATCAAGCACAAAAACTTTGACCTAGGCTGGTATCAGATGCTTTCTTCCAGGACGTTGAATCTTGTGTAAACAGTGCCAGGAGGAGAGAAACTGGAGCTTCTCCACGCCAGGGGCCGGGCTGTGACCCGGGCTGCACTGCTCTGGCTCAGAGACCCTGCCGGGTCCCGTTTCTCAGCGCTTCATAACTGCCTTGATTTCTCTCTCTTTGTTTGTAGGCTTTCTCCCCACACTGTTCTATTGATTCTGTTTGTGCTCAATACCCTTTCACTAAATTATTTTTAAGTTAGGAAGAGTTAGTTTCTGTTCTCTTATTTTTTTGTTTATTTTTGTTTTACAGTTGTGGTTGATGGTTTCTGTTCTTCAAAATCTACTGCTTCGTAGCCCTTCTATGGGTTTATTCTTAACATGGTAGTTACCACAGTGTATTAAAATATTATTTTACTCCTGTTTCTCCCTCTACACCATCAACTTCTGAGGGCAGAGTTAATGCCTTGCTGATTATTTTACGCCCAGAGCCAACCACAGTGGCTTGTTTATAGCAAGCATTTAATTAGCAATTGAGAGATGTGAGTGGCATTTAATTCTTTGACATGAACAGAATAAATGAGGAAAAGGCTCATAGTCTATTGATTCCAGTCTTTTCCCCCAAAAAACTATTGCAAACTTATATAAATTATTACCAGAACCTTTCACAAAGTCTTCCTCAGCTCAATGGCAGAAGCATGCAGATAACTGTGTGAAGCATAAAGGAAACCAAAACAAATCCAAGCTAAAAATACCAAAATAAGGACCTGCAGGTCCGTGAAGATGGAGGAGACAGAACTTTCTCTGTTCCACAGCTGAAGTATAACAAAAATCCCTGGGCTGACATCACTAGTCATCAGGGAAGTGCAAATCAAAACCACAATGAGAAATCACCTCACACCTGTTAGAATGGCTATCATCAAAAAGACAAGAAAGAACAACTGTTGGCAGGAATAGAACTTAGTGGAGCCACTACTGAAAACAGTGTGAAGGCTTCGCAAAAAGTTAAAAATAGAAATACCATAAGATCCAGCAATTTAACATCAGGGTATTTGTCCAATAACTTACTATATCACAGAGGTATTTGGACCCCCATGTTTATTGAAGCATTATTCACAATAGCCAAGATGCAGAAACAATTTAAGTCTTTATCAACAGATAAATGGATAAAGAAATTGTGTTACACACACACACCATGGAGTACTATTTATTCATAAAAAGGGAGTTCTGCTATTCGCAAGAGCATGGATGGATATTTAAGCCATAATGCTAAGTGAAATAAGCCAGAGAAAGGCAAATACTGTATGGTGTCACTTATATGTAAAATCTATAAAAAAAAAAAAACTCACAGAAACAAAAATCAGATTTGAGGTTACTCAGCTTGGGAGGGAGTGTAGCTAGGAGCCAGGGAATTGAAAGTCTGTTCAAAAGGTACAACCTCCAATTATAAGATATATTCTGTGGATATGATGTACAACCAAATGACTATAGTTAACCATAGTGTGTGCTATATTTGAAAGTTACTGAGGGAATAAAACTCAAAAAGAATTTGTAACTGTGAAGTGATTTATGTTATACTTATTGTAGTAACCATTTTACAATATATACATATATCAAATCATTCATTGTACACCTTAAAATTATAGAATGTTATATAAATTATATCTCAAAACTAAAAAGAGAACATTATAAAATGTTAAATTATGCAATAACCAGAAAAATATGAGTACACATTAAAAATAATGTGTAATTAGTTATCAGGGAAATGCAAAACCACACACCTGCTAGAATGGCTAAAATGAAAAAGTGTTGATGAGGATGTGGAACTCTCATACAATTCTGGTGAGTATAAGCTAGTACGATCACCTTGAAAACCAGGCAGTTTCTACTAGAGCTGGACATTTACATACACTGCGACTCTAAATAAATAGGGAGGTATACCGTACTTATGGATTGGAAGAGTGAAAATAATAAAGATGTCAATTATCCTCAAATTGATATATAGGTTCCACACAATTCCTATCAAAAGTCTGGAAAAACTTTTCTGGAGATATAGACAAAAGTATTCTAAAATTTACATGGCAAGAAAAGGGACTAGAATAGGTAAAATAATTTTGGAGAAGAATAAAATGGAATGAATCAGTCTCCATGATTTCAAGATTTATACACCTATAGTCACCAAGACTGTGTGACATTGGTGGGGGGATAGACCCACAGATCAGCAGAACAGAAAATAGGGAACCCAGAAATAGTCTTGCCCAACTGACTTGACAAAGTTTCAGCAGTAATTTAATGGAGGGAATGTAGCCTTTCCAACTAATGGCACTGAAGTCTGGACACTCATAGGCTAAAAAGAAAGAAAGAAAAGGAGGGAAGGAGGAAGGGAAGGAAGGAGGGAAGGAAGGAAGGAAAGAAAAGAAAGAAAAGCCTTGGTTCAAGGCTTGCACTTGAATATAAAACTTAACTCAAAATGGATCATGGATGTAACACATAAAACATATAAAACATTTAGAAAGCAATATATCTAAAAGGCCAATATATAAATTAAAATGGGATACTAAAAGTATTAAAATAACAGAGCAACAATAGACCTAAATCCAAGCATATCAATACTTAAAGTATAAATTATCTAAACACATGAAGAAACCTACTTGAATTACAGACATAGGTAAATTAAAAGCAAAAGGCTAGAAGAAGATATATTGTGCAGATGGGACTCAAAGCTGGAGGGGCTCTATTAATATCAGGCAAGGCAGACCTGCGAACGAGAAATATTAACAGCAGTAAAGGGACATTGTACCATGATGGAAGTATCAATTCACCAAGAAGATGTAACAATTCCAAATGTGTATTCAGAATTTGTTGTAGTTTGACAAACTAATAGTTGGTTAGTTTTTTAGTTTTTAACAGCTTTGGGATTGTAGACAGAGCCTAAAAATATGTGTAGTCATTATCAGAAATAAAAAGTCACATTTTATTTCTGTAATAGCTTCCAAAACAAACTCCTAGTTGCTTCTCAGTCAATAAAACATCCCCTGGAAATGTGTGTTCCTCTGCCATCATACAGGGTAGGAATTTTGAGCAAATAGAGTCAATGGCTTCTGACAGGCTGGCTCCTGATTTCCGACCATAAAATAGTATGAGTGTTTGAAGCTGTAACTCAGGCCTGAAGTGAGCAATCATAAGTGACCTCACACTTATTGCCCTTAGTCCCAGTTTGCAGCACACTTTCTGCCTTCTGATTTAATGAAAAAAAAAAAAAAAAAGATACCTCTGGAAACCAAAGCAATGGCCTTAAAGATTCTCTTAAGCCCTGACTTCCACAGCCCGCTCATTATTGGCTGCAGGGGGCTTTGATGGGCAGTTCTTCACCTGACATTTCACTAGGAAGTATTTCTTGAGTTTTCTTCCTTCATGGCATGGAAGGTCATTACTTGATTCCCATTTCTTCTAGATTTTCTTACAAGGAAAGGGCAAAGATATAGCACAGTGTATCTAGTGGCTTTTGATCCATCTGTCAACTGTTTTTTTAAATAGTTCTTTTAAGTTTATTTTCCCTGTATTCCTTAAAAATTAAAAAAATTTCAATTACAGTTTACATTCAATGTTATTTTGTGTTAGTTTCAAGTGTATAGCAAAGTGGCTAGATAATCATATACCTTACAAAGTGATCCCTGTGATATTTCCAGTACCCACCTGGCACCATAATAGTTATTACAGTTATTATAACTGCCAATTGCTTTTCAAATTGCAGAACAGACTATATGGAGGGAATTCAGGAATCAAAAAGATGTTGTTACATTGCTGCAATAAAATGAAATCATAAGATGAAATTATCAGGGATAAACATCAAGTCCAATATTTATTTTTAAAAGATCAATTTAATTGAAGTCAACATATAGGAGGCCACTGAAAAAACCTCGAGGAGAGTGGCAGCCAGGTCGCTCTCCGAGAGTGAAGCTAGAACCATCAATCTGAAGTGGATGGGGACAAAGAGCACACGTGTGCCCGCAGGCCCACACACACCTACAGACCACTTTCACTCATGACAGTCAAGGCCACCACACCAAATACAACATGTGTGAGGGGATGGCATATTAAAGGACTAATATTGCATGACCAGAGGTGTTTATTCCATGAAGGCAAGGATATTTCAATATTTGTAATTTGTTAATATGTTTCACATTAATAGACATAAATAGAAAAATCATAGGATTATCTTTAGGAATATTGTAAAGGCTTTTGAGAAAATTTAATACCTAGTCTTCATTTTGATAGAGTTTCAATACAATGGGAATCAATAGATATTTGTCTACTGTGCAAAACCCCAGAATTGTGTGTAAGTGAAATAGTGGAAGCATTCCTATCAAAACCAGGAACAAGGGAAGGATACACTATCGCTAGTATTATTTATCATGGTCTGGGGTGTTCTTCAGCACAATGAGAGAAGAGGAAGAAATAAGTGGTTTAAAAGTTGAAACAGGGGACATAAAATTATAATTATTAGCAGATAGCTATTGGCCTCAGGATCCTCAGTAAAGTGCTGTTACAGTCGGGGAATTCAGTAAAACGAGTGAACAAAGATCATATATGGGAATCAATAGCTGTCGTACACACAAATGATAATCAGAACAAGAGACCCCCAGAGCAAATACAAAATATGTAAAGTACTTATGAATAAACTTGATGAGAAGTGTGTGAGATCTGTAGGAAAAAACTAAATACTAATGAGGATGCCAAAGAGAGAGTTGAATAAATCAATTGTATACTGAATTAATAGATGGAAAATTATATCATCATAAAGATGTTAACTCCATTTAAGATATGCTAAAATTATAATATACTTTCAATAAAATGCAAAACAGAGTTTTTTGGAACTAGGCAAAATTTATATGGAAAAAATAAACAATCTGGGAAAGCTACAAAAGTTCTAAAAATGGAAACCAGTGAGAGGAGACTATCTCTAGTGGGTATGAGAACATCATATTCAAAATCATGTGACAATGAACCTTATAAAGATTAATAGAAAAAAATAGAAAGTCTAGAAATAGACCCTCGGTCATGGAGGAATTTACTGTGTGATAAACACGGCTTTTCAAATCACTAGGTGAGCTGATGATGTGTTAGCACTCAGCTTCATGCCTAACCGTCCACATTCCCGGGGGTTACAAAGATGCTGGCTGAAAGAAAGCACACTGCATTCTCAGGTTCCCTCACCAGCTCCCTTTGCTTAGGTTCTGTGAATGGGGGGCATTGATTGGAACTGAGGGACAATTCAGACTGCTTCTAAGAAGTCATTTTATGCTTCTGGTGCCTCTCTCTTCTGGCAGCAGTGGTAGCATTAATGATAGGTAATTTAGGCTCTGCCAGCATTAATGAGAGTGGTAGTGGTTTCCTAGAATCATTAAAATTTAAGTTCCTGCTCAGTGTCTGCCTAGAGATTCCAAGAAAAGTGATGCCCAGGCTACCAGCAGACAGGCACCAACTGGTGGCTTCTAGCCGCGGCACTAGCACCTTCGTGATCACTGAGTAGTGACATCCTTTTCTTTCTTTGTTCCTTTTGCCCATCCAATGTCTTTGCCACTAATTCTGCTTAAAATATCTAAAGTGCTTTCAGATTTCCTGACAGGACACTAACTGATACAAAGAGAAAATAACACTTGTTCCATAAATGATATTGGTGAAACTAGGTAGTCAGCCTTTGTGGGGAAAAAGGTTTGTTTGGCTCTTTATATCAAAACTTATCCCAAAACACATTTTAGATAAATCAAAAATTTGACTGTAAAACAAAAACAATAAAGACACAGAAGGAAACATGGTATATTAAAAAAAAATCTCAGAAGGAAGGTGTTTCTAAGATGTTCCAGATAAGAAGCATTTGAAAATTTTATTTCCATAAAAACTGTTGGCATGACAAAAAAAAAAAAAGAAAAAAGAAAAGAAAAGAATGCCAGCACAAAGGAAATCAACAAACAGAAAAATGTTTATAATGTATGTCCAGAGATAAACATCAAAACCCCAGTTGAAAAAATCAACAAAGGTCATAAACGGAAAGTTTACAGAAAGGATATGTAAATACTTTTTAAAAATACTCAGAATTCAGTAGTGAAACATCTGGTCCTCAGCTTTTCTTTGCTGGGAGGTTAAAAATTCCCATTTCTTTATGATCCAGTTTTGACAGATTGTATGTATCTAGGAATTTATCCATTTCTTCTAGGTTATCCAATTTGTTGCCATACAATTGTTCATAGTACTTTCCTTCCTTCCTTCCTTCCTTCCTTCCTTCCTTCCTTCCTTCCTTCCTTCCTTCCTCCCTTCCTTCCTCCTTCCCTCCCTCCCTTCCTCCCTTCCTTCCTTCCTTCCTTTCTTCCTTCCTCCCTCCCTCCCTCCCATCCTCACCTGGGGATATGGTTATTGATTTTAGAGGCAGAGGAAGGGAGAGAGAGAAACATCAATGTTTGCCTCCCATACCTGCCCCAACCAGTGATTGAATCTGCAGCCTAGGTATGTGTTCTGAATGGGATTCGAACCTGCAATATCTCCAACCAATAGAGCCACCTGGTCAGGGAATAGCAGTTTCTCATAATTCTTTTTATTTCTCTGGTATCAGTTGTAATGTATTGTCTTTTCTGAGTTTATTATTTATAGTGTTTTCTCTTTTTTTCTTCGTTATTCTAGCTAACGTTTCATCAGTTTTGTTTATTTTGGAAGGTGTGGGTATGTCTATTACCTTGATTGTGATAATGGCATCATGGGTGTTTGCATATACCACACTACTCAAATTGTGCACAGTAAATATGTGCAGTCCTTTTATATTAACTATACTTCAATGAAGCTGTTAAAAAATACTTAGTCTCACTTGTAATAAGGAAATACATGTTAAAACCATAGTAGATACCATTTCTACCTATTAGAATGGCAAAAAAATTTTGCTAACATTGTGGTAGTTTACAAATATATGCACATATTCTTTGATATTCTCCCTATTTAAGAGAGTGAACTTAATTTTCTCCCTCTGAGTGTGGACAGGACTTAGTGGCTCACTTTTAGTGAATAAGACATAGTGGACATGATGGTTTGTGACTTCTGAGACTAGATCGAGAGAGGTCATGAATGTCATCACCGTTTCCGGCTTGCTCTCTTTCTTAGTTCACTTGCTCTGGGGAAAGTCAATTGCTGTGTCATGAAGACACACAAGGAGTCCTGTGGAGAAGTCCACATGGCAAGAAACTGAGACATCCTGCCAGCAGTCAGCAGGGAAGTGAGGCTTTCTGCCAACAGGCACGTCAGTGAGATGTTCCGGCAGTGGATCATCCAGCCCCATTTAAGACTTGTGAGAGACAGTAAGGCAGAACCACCTAGCTATACTGCTTTAAAATCCCTGTCTCACAGAAACTGCGAGATAATACACGATGTTTTTAGCTTTGAAGTGTTGTGCTAATTTGTTACACAGCAATAGATAACTAATAAACTCCCTCTGTGGTGCGTGTGTGGGAATAGGCACCCTCATAAATTCTGGGCAGGAATATAAATGGAATCAATGCTTTGGAGACATATTAGGCAATATCTATTACAGTAAAAATGTAATTCCACATCTGGAAATACATCCAAAGATATACTTGCACTGGCGTGACATATTAATTAAACAATTCTATTTATTGCAGTGTTGTTTATCATGGCAGACTAGAAAAAATCTAAATGTGTATTGTGATTGGAACTAGTTAAATAAATACAATACATCCATTTAATGGAATTCTATGCAGCTGTTAAAAAGAATAATGTGATTCTATAAACAAGGAACAAAACAATGCTCATAATGTACCACCATTTATGTAATGCAAAAGGAAAGAACATGTATAGATTATCTTTAGATAGATATAAAAGGCACTGGGAACAGTGGGGACCTGCTGAAGATGGGGATCAGAAGTGGGAGAAAACTTTTCACTGTATATCTTTTTTGATATCTTTTGAAAAAAATATCTTTTACCTTGTGTATGCATTACCTATTTTAAAAAATAAACAATTGGAAAACTGAAATAGATGAAAGGTCATCATGTTAAAAGATAGTTTCCAAGTGTATAGCTGGTGTATGAAAAACCTCTTAGCACAGTCATGAGAGCAAGGAGAATAGCTTCAAGCCTAGAATATGAGGTCTGCCCAGAAAAAGTCCAGCCATTGTTAATATGACGAGAATGGTTTGTGCAATATTGATGTAACCTGGCAGCCAAGGAGAGTGGACTGGAACGTGCATGTGTGAAAAATGACAACTTCACTCTACTAGTCAGTGGGGGTGGTAGATGCCATTGAGTGAGCATGTGTACTGTGTGACTGTCACATTCAAAATGACTGAGTGAGTAGAGCAATGAATCTGCATCACATTTTGCATTAAGCTTAAACATTCCTCTGCAGAAAGTATTCGGATGATTCAGAAGTTGCAGCTATGGGCAACTAGGGTTGGCAGCTTCATCACCACAACATGCCTACTCATGCATCATGTCTCATGTAGAGTTTTTTGATGAAACATCGAATCACCCAGGTGGCTCACCCCCCTACTGCCCAGATTTGGTGCCCTGCAAGTTGTGACCTTTCCCCAAACCAAAATCACCTTGGAAAGAGGAGTTTTCAGACCATTGATGAGATTTAGTAAAATGTGACAGGGCAGCTAATGGTGATTGAGAGAACTGTGTGAGGTCCCAAGGTGCCTACTTTGAAAGGGACTGAGGCATCATTGTCCTATGTACAGTGTTTCTTTATCTCATATCTTCGTCAATAAATGTCTCTATTCTTGAATAGTACATGGCTGGATACTTTCTGGACAGACCTTGTATAACCTAAGAAGGTGATAACCTAACTTGTTGTATTTTGTTCTGTATAGAGGAAAATAGATTTCCATGAGGTGAATGGTCTGCTTAGAGCCTAGATAAAGTGGAATTAGTAAGGATTTGTTTACCTAAACCAAGGAGAAAGGCAGCATGTAGCAGACATGAGTACTTTAGTCTTAGGGAGGAGTATTTATAGTTCACAAGAACATTTAGTTCCCTTGCTTTAGATTTCATGGTCAAATGAGCAAACTTTTAATTACTAATTAAGCTTTTCTAGGTTTTTTACAAGTGGTTTCTTTGATATTAGATACAAGTATTGTAGTCATTGTAAAACTGGAGACCCCATTAGAAACTTTAAAAGGGCATTTTAGCTTATATATGTCAGCCTTTCATTTGAGGAGTCAGATTTGTGTGGATCAAGTTTGAGAGCCCGACCAGCAATGGCTGCCCTGACATGATGTAGTTTCTCCACAAAAAACTGAGGAGCAGAGTCCACTCGGGTCCCACCTCCCTCTGAGGCCAGTTAGCCAATCTCTCTCTTAGACAGCTGACTCTCCTTTTTAGATGGGATAAGCGTAAACAAAGAAAAGGGAGAGCACGCTGAATAGCGTGCACATGAAAAATCCCTGTGCGATATGACTGCGTGACCCAATGAAGAAAAGAAGGCTGACGGAAGCTCAGGCTCCACAGTCTTGGGGACCAGACACCGACAGGTCATCAGCCCACTGGACTCTGTTGGCCCACTTGGAAAATCTTTCACCTTCATAATTCGAGAAGGATATGACCTAAGACCTTTGCAAGTCCCCAGATATCATGTCAGAATATCATTTGCACTATAAAACATGTACATAATAACAGTCAAATTGAGATTTAGATGTTCGAGTTTTAGCAAGGTTCGCTAACTAGCTAAGTGATTTAAATGACAAATATCACACCACCCAGGTGGTATCAATTAAAAGAGTTTTTTCCTATTACCAAATGACAAATTACTACAAGGTGTAGGCCTTCGAAGTCAGTCATTCATGAATAGTTAAAGCAGCAAATGTTAACTTGGTGACTGTGGGAAGTCACGTGTACAGAGCCCAGGTCCAGGCACTGAAAGAGGCTCGCTGACTAACTCGAGAGGGTGGGGAAGGTTAACGCCTGTGTTCACCCATGCGTTTATTCATCTATTCACTTATTTAGTTCACTGACATTTATTGAATGTCCCCTACTCACCAAAAGCTGGATAGTGTGTTTTGGGGTATAATCTGCTATGAAAAAGACCTAAGGGCACCTCTGACAGGCTTCTGAAAGAAAAGATTTAGAGAGGGCACGACAGATGCTTTCAAGTGTGTGAATAGGGAGGCTTATCTGTGTTTTCCCACAGGGCACGACTAGACTAGGGAAAGCCAAAGGACCGTGAAGGGTGTCAGGTCTGGGCATAAATTACAGAAGAACCTTTTGACTTTGGAATGAGCTGACCGACAATGGAGTCCACGGCCTTGCACGACAGTGAACTTCCGGCCAGTCGGCCAGTCCAGGGAATTGCCAAAGCACAGATAAGGAAGACGGGGCCCAGAAAGATGAAATGACTGGGGCAAGAGTGCACGGCCAGATAGTGTGGGGTGTGGCTTGGCACCCGGAATGCGAGTTAGCCCCGGCCAGTACCCCCGCCCCCGGCAATGGAAAGATTTAACTTTTGTTCTTTCACCCTCACAGCATCATGATGTGTTATGAATTAATTCATAATTTGGATGAAACACCACTACAAGGCTCATGTGTAGGACTGAGTCCCCGTGCCAGTCAGCAAATACCCACATCGCAAACAGAAGTTCTATGTTTGTGGAATACACAGGAATTCTTGTGATATATCACACCTTTTTTTCTATTATGAAAAGTAGTTAAAGTTTAGGGTCACGAGCAAGAAAGTAAAGATGTCGAAGAGAGTGAGAGTTCCTATCTGAAATGCAAAGTTTCAGATAAATTGGAGCGGCCCGTCAAAGTCAGTGGTGACGTGGATCTGTGACATGACATCGTTTTGTGAAGTTTCCACAGTTTCGGCAACCTGCCGCAGAGTTACTCGGGGAAATGTTCAAGAAGAACAAGCCTATTCTGTACTCAATCAACTCCTTTCCACCGGGTTCCTGGTACTTTTGCTCTAAGTATTTGAGCAACACTGGTCATGAGGAAGGAGAAAGGACTCCTGATGAAACCTTACTGTTCAGGTAAGGAGTGTGGGGAAGGACCTGGGCGGCGTTTCGTGATCTGTGGCTTCTCTGAGGGAGAGCCTGGCCAGGTGGGTCTTAGGCGTTCCAGGTTGGTGTGATACCCAAAAAAAACGCCCCCAAGTCCAAGACTGTTCTGCTTTTCTCTTTGAGGAATGAGCCTGAGGGCATTGTTTCAGGGCAACCGCTACTTTACCTAGCATACCGAGGGCAGTCCAGACTTTTTAAATACTGAAGACAGAGCAGGACTTTCAGGAGACATCCCCGGATCCCCAAGTTTCCCTAACATAGAAGTTCTCACAGGGCAACCCCTGGACTGGCGAATCTGTATCTCTTGGGAACTTGTTAGAAATGCAAATTTCCAATCTCCACTCCCACAGAGGCACTGAATTGAAAACTGAGAAGGCATCTCAGCAATTAGTGTTTTAACAAGCCCTGCCAGTGATACTGATGCTTCGCAGAGTTTGAGAAAAGATAGAAGACATGTGGGGTCAGGAAGAGTGAGTTGGGTTTAATGGCTGGTTTCATGTCCAACCTTGACTCTCAGCCTCCTTCCCCCCAGAAGAGAGTGCTCACAGAATCCAACTGTGATCTCTGTCTGCGTCCAGAAGCTAAAGGCTTTTCTGGGATTTCCTGGAACACAGAGCAGTAAGTAGAAAACCCTGTTAGATGCTTTGTGTTTGGCTCCCTGTGGCCTTGCCAAGGTTTAAGTGGCACCCGGGTTTTTCATAAATGGAAAATGGAGATGTCAGCACACCCATGGTAAGCTGTGAGCAGTGGTTCAGTTTGCGGAAATTGTGCCGAGACCCCCAAACCAGCTGCTTTTTGCATATTTCTACCTGCAAAGTTGTCGACACAGCACTTTTGCCAGCTCCGATTTTACGTGAGAAAGCTAAAGCCCAACCATTTATGAGTCATATCTTTTACTACTAGAACTTTACCAAATTAAATGTTTAATAACTGAAATAACAAATACTCTGCGTGTGTTTTCACCTAGTAAATATTTCAATCTCAGTCATTTCCCTCCTCCCTTCACCAGTGGGTTCTTGTCTTTCTTCTTTATGGCAGGCTGTGTTTATGCGACAGCTGTTTTATATTGATATAAACACCCACCCCACTCCAACTGAATAAATGTCAGGGCAACAGCAGGAAGCCTATTTCTTCCTGTTACATCCTATCCCTGCTGTAAATGTGTGTGCTCACTAATGACAAGTAACATTTACAGAGTCCGCACCTGGAAGCCGAATGGTTATCTGCATTCCTGGAAGAGACCAGGATGAGGCAGGTCCTTCCATAGCAGCACACGACCCCAGCCACTCATTGCTTCTATTATCGGTGTATTTATGGGGCAGATAAGTGGCGTAAATGTGCAGAGCCTGCTGAGAGAGAGATGCCCAGGGACAGCGTGGGAGAAGGGAAGCTCCCGAATTCGCATGAGCAGCCTGGTAGCAACGCTCCCTCATGGAGCAGTTTGTGATTTTTGGACAGAAGTCACTAACACTTCTGGATCTCACCTGTGTAAAAAGTGTCTGTCAGCTCCGAAGGGTTGTCCTCCAGGTGGCGGTCTGGTTAGCAGATGGTTAACTAGTTAATGAAGTCTGTTTCTCTTCTCATGGATGGCAGCTGACTTCAGACCTTCACACTGAAATCTCTGCTTTTCTTCCTGTGGTCTGAGGGAAGGAGAGAGGGAAGAAAGGGGGGGAAACACAGAAATTTAGATGTTATGTTCAGAAATGCTAATCGTGGTGTCTTGAATAGAAGTTCTCAGTGGACAATTCAATGTGAAAGTTTGAGGTGTGTTCCCCTCTTTTTTCCTGCTCAGGGTGCTTGGGGCCAGGTGAGGGGCTGGCCCTTGTTCTGCTGCTGAATTAATGCCTGTTGACAGTCTGTGTGAAGTAATTCCGGGTTTAAGGATGGAAGTAGGACTCTTCCTATAAACCTCTCTCTGGTAGTTAAAGAAAGGACAATCTTTTGTGAATAGACCAATCTGGGTTGGCCTTTACCTGGTTGGCAGAATTCTTCCGATAGCATGTGTTTTCATACAAACCCTCTGCGTGCTGAAGGTCAGGGGAACAGCGGGCAGCCTGTTTCATCCCACTGTGCCCTTATCTCGTCACAATGCTGTTTGGCTTCCAAACCTTCCTGACAATACAAGGCTTTGAGGGTGGCTCTGCCACAGAGCTCTGGGTGGCAGGGCTGCCCACTGTTCTATTTACAGTTGTTTTCCTGCACAGCGTTCAGGATCCTGGTGGGAGCTGGGGTGGGTAAGATTGTAGCTGCATCCTGGGGCAGGGCCTGACTCAAGCTCATGGAGGGTCTTGTGCCCCCACAGGCACTCTTGACATGGAAACTGCCCCTCCCAAACAAAACGTCAGTGTGGGGGGCAGTTGGCGGGAAGTTGGTTGGAGGAAAGTTCCATGAGTGTATATGGGTTATGAAACAGAGGACATTTCTAAAGAAATGGGGGCCCCCAGTAATTCAGTGTGTTACTGTCCAACAATTTCACCATGTAAAGTCACGTTAGAATGAATTACAATGGGGGGGCCTGAAGGTAACAGGTATTGAGCACTTGCTATGTGGTAGGTATTATTCTTTATGTATTGTGTAAAGTGTCTCTCCTCCTCCTTAATACAGTGGATTGTCTCAGTCAATCCTTCTAATAATCCTCTGGTGTAGACAGTTTTATTGTAGATGAGTGAAGGAATGTGGCTGGGGTCCCACAGTGGTTTAAGTGGAGGACCAGGGACTCTAATTCAGGTGCTAGAAATCCATTCTCTAAACTGCTGTAAGAATGAATCTCATCTTTAATGTGCATATGAATCACCTAGTAATATTGTTGACAGCAGAAGCTGCTTCTGTTGGTCTCATGTGCGGCCCAGGATTCTGTATTTCTAACAGGCTCCCAGGTGCTAATGGAGCTGGTGGGCTGCTCCAGGCCTCTGGCTGCCCGTGGGCAGGAGGTGAATGATTTGCTTGAGAGCTCAGGGCCTGGTTTCCCATACTGAGTAGAGCGGCATGCTTCACGTTGTGCTACCCTGGCCACCCTTCTCTCCCTGTTAACCCAGAAAAGAGAGAGAAGAAGGGGTTTCCAGCATTTCCACTGTGACACTCACTCCCACGCTGCAGAGCAGGCCTTTGCCTCCAGGACCACATAACCAGCGGCTCCCTGTTGTCATGGCCCAGGGGACACAGTGCGCAGGAGCAAGAACACGAAGGCCATGCTGCTCGGAGTGTAGATGCACACCCTGCTTCCCTACCCTCAGCTTTGCCCTCCGAGTCTGAACCCCATCTGTACAGCCACAGAGATGTTTTTGCACCGTTTTCATTTGTGCTGGTGGGATAGAAACAGCCCTGGATTGAAGGCAGGGGCTTGAGCTCCGTCCCTGGTTTACATCTTCATTCTCTTGGTGACTAGAAGCTAGAAACTTAAACTTTGTAAGCCCTCATTTTCTCTGTCTCTAAATGGAGCTAATAAAACTAATTCCCAATCTGTAGTTTAGGAATACTCCAAAGATTAGGGAACTTCCATTCATAAAACAATTTGAGCTCCCTTGGAAATAAGTTCCTATTATGGAAATGTATAAATAATAATATAATTATGGCCCAAGTCTGTGAATGCCTCCTATGGCATTCAGTCACTCATTAGGGTTAATGACCAACTCTCCTTTTTGGTTTTAAAAACCTCTCTTTATTATAGCATTTCCCTGAAGTAGTCAAAGGAAATGGCCTGCTTGAAATTCACACTCAATTTCACCATCAGTCAAACCCCACTTAAGTGCCAAGACACTGCAGTTCTGGAGCGAGAATTTCACATCATCAACCCAGGCTGGAGCAGTGTGTGGCTGGGAAAGGGCCAAAAATGGGCAGTTCCACCGGATGCACCCAATGCAGTTGGGCTGCAATGGAACGCAAAGTGTTTCTTTGTTTTCCTAAGAACTGCCAGTCTTTTGGTGAATTACAGGGACGTTCCTATTTGCATCACTAGTTTGGAGGGCTGGATGGATCCCTTGGAACAAGCAGAGAGAATCTGGGAAAGACAGCAAGCCGTGTGAACACATCTGACAGGCACTTTCAATCCCTTATCCAAAGTGCCACTTCTCACTTCCTCCGCAATATGCAGGGAAATTGTTCTTGTCTTAGGGCAAGATTGCTTTATTCAGAAAGGGAGAAGTTCGCCTGGAGTGCTATCTGCCAGGGAATCAGGCAATCACATTGTTGAAACAATGATTTATCTTGTACATGGGATGTCTAACAATCTTTCAATCACTTCATTACAAGGTTATGTTTTTGCTTCCCCTGGCTCTTGACACACAGCATGGAGTTCTGCTGCCTTTTCCCATTTGATTTTCATTTGTTCCCCTGCCACCTGCTAGGGGTTCACATTGCA
The DNA here is from genome assembly GCA_028533065.1 of Trachops cirrhosus. Classification (NCBI taxonomy): domain Eukaryota; kingdom Metazoa; phylum Chordata; class Mammalia; order Chiroptera; family Phyllostomidae; genus Trachops; species Trachops cirrhosus. Next base: position 155,790,007 of record CM052540.1, on the reverse strand, counting down.
CGTGACAAGGCTGAGGACTCAGAAATCATTTATAAGCAGCTGGGGCAGGGCTGCCCAAATACAAGTGCACTCAGAGTCCTACAGGGTTGGTTGGTTTGTTTCCTGGCAAAGAGATTATCATTCACTTCCATGTAAAGAGAGGAAATGATGAATAGTGACCCCAGTTCTCCAAACGCCTCTCAATCTAATTAGTTACCGCTCACATGGACCCTCTCCTGAGGCTGGTGGCTCCGTCCAGTTCTGTCTTTTGTAGTTTTAGTTATGGGTCCCCTCTGCTTCCCATTTATCCATTTTCCTCCCCGCTTCTTTTAAGGCCTTATTTTGCATCTGGGAGAGCCTCCCATTTTCCTTGCCACATTAAAATTCTGGTTTCCAAATTGTTCTCTCCAGTCAGTCTCACAGATGAGCCTAGACGTAATCCACTCTGTGACCCTGGCGTGGTCACCTCAGCTCCCCTCTCCCGACCAGTAACGGCAGGACTGATATGCACCACGTGGGATGGTTGTGAGGCTGAAACAAAATACTTTATGTAAGATATTTCATAATTTTGATAATTCATTAATTCTTTCAGTCATCAAGTACCTATAAAGCATGGGAAGGAGTTCCATTTATGACATAAAAATACCCACCCACTCTAGTTTTTCATCACTCTGTACTGAACCATTTGAACTGGTCAACTTACACATCAGTTCTTCTTTTCCACCCCCAACTTTTGTTTTTGCCTCTGGATGCTCATCTCTTTCAGCACCCTGGATGGAGCTGGCATTAACTCTACACTACCGAACTCCTAAAAGAAAATATCTCTTTTCCTCAACAGCATTTTTTCTGCCAGTGAAGAACCATAACAATCAACACTGTTGTGATATGAACAAAAGCCCCCTCAGGGCTTTGGGGGAGGGCCTTGTCCGTGTGGCCTGGGAATGCTTCGTTTCCACATTTATAACTACAAAGACGTCAAGCAAACAAAATAGGTCACATTTTCTTTATATAAGAAACATTCTCTCACATAATTAATGCATTTGGTAAAGTATATTTTTGAGAAAACTTTTCCTCTGGTGGAGCCAGCTGCTAGATCATTTATATTTCTTGCTAATAAAAACACTCAGGACACTGGCCTGGTCCCTCATTTATATGTTTCTGATGGTAATATACTTTAGAGGCACCATTTCATTTTCCTTTTAAATGCTTTGGATTTTAGGGAATTGAATTTTGTTTTGTTTTTATTCACTTTAGATGTGGGTGGTGTGTGTGTGTTTTACTACCTGCAGGCCAGTCTGCTCTCTTTCCTCCCTCCTTCTTTTCCTCCTTCCTATCTTTTCTTAAAGCTTTTTTTCCCACACAAATGAATGATGGCTACATGCTTCTCAAACACTCAGTAAGATTCAGCACCTATTAAACTCTAGAAAGTCCTTCTTATTTATTTAAAATAAGGATGCAGAGAGCATGGTGTCATGAGCCCTGTCCAAGTTCTAAATTAGATGATTCGGCGGTCAATATACTGACCGCATACAGGTCAACTCCTTCACAATCACTAAGCCCTTGATTTGATTTAACTTGCTTAGATCAGCCATTTTGCCTCAACAACTTAATTGTTCTGCATTTAATACATTGTGTGTTTTTCTATTATTAGTTATGGCTGTGGAAGCAACCAACTAGAGAATAATATTTTTGAATAAGTGTACCAGGAAGACACTTTTAAACCTCTCTGTCATAGAACAGTTCTAAACTAAGTTTCTAAATGAAATTTCTGGATTGATCATTTTTTGATTGATTTGACTGCTTAATTTGATTAAAATGATCAGGTGACCAATTTGACTGATAATGTATATAGGGCACCACATTTACACAACAGTTTATTCAAAATGGTCATTATGGCAACTGCATTCATTCATTCATTTTCTCATTCATTCATCACAAATGATTGTGCATCCTATTGTGTCCTGGAAATGGCATTACAATAAGGAATCAAACAGTCCCTGCCCTCATGAAGTTACATTCTGCTGGAGAAACAGACAATTAGCAAGAAAGTGAACAATCCGATTAAACATTTTAACAGAGAGAAGTGGAAGTGATTAGGGAACAATAAAGGGGATCATTTAATATAGAGTGATGAGAGTGAGCCAGCCTGTGAAGGTGACATTTGAGCTACCCACCTTTAATTATGGTGAGCCCACTATGCTATTCTCTCTCTCGGTCTGCCTTCCCTCTATATTTGTTTAGAGAGGGAGAGGCAGAGAGAGAGAATGTATAACATAATATGTCAATGCTTCCCAGGGTTCCAGTCTCAACTTATTTCTCTTCTCAAAGAATACATTCAAATGCATTCTCCTAGTTAACTTTCAACTGACATCACTTCATGTACCACTGACACATCAATGATCTATGAGTATATCTATTTTTCTCCCAAGACACTGACCTTTATTTCAAACTGTTTATTGCCTCAATGGCTCAAGCTCAGCACATCCAAAAATAAAGACCATTATCTTCCCCCCCAATCTATTATTCCTCCAATGTCTTTCCTCCATAAGCTCTCTCTTGGTTCATATCCACATTATCTACCTGGCATCCCAAACACTATGACTTCTGTCTCGCTCACATTCTATTATGAAGCCCTATTGATTTTCTGTTGAAATCTCTCAAATCTGACTTCTGTGTGCCTGAACATTAATACAGACTTCCACACCTCTCTCTTGGATTTTTTAAAAATGTTGAATTAAAGTATAATATACACACAGTAAAGAGCACACATCATTAGTGTACAACTGAACACACCTGTGTGGCCAGCACCTGGATCAGAGAAGTGTAGTGTAGTTCGGAGCCTTGCCTTCTCCATGACTGCAGTCTAACATTCCACTGCTGATGTTTAGCGACTTTAAGGCTCTAACACTTATCAAAATTCAAACACCCAAGGTGGCCTATCATTTTAAGCCATCGTCAGTTAGGTATAGCTAAGTGTGTATGGATGATTTAAGAACACAGTCTTGTAAATGTGGGGATGAAGAGCATGGGCTGCTGAGCAATTGAGAGATGAAAATTTACCATGAGGTGGAGAGCTCTGAGAGACATTTCGGGGGATGTTGACCTGTGACTGCCAAAGACAAACTGCCTGCCTGAGAGTTTTGCAGAGGACAGGCTGCTATAGTAGCAATATAGAGTAATGAGACCTCTTTTCCAGAATGTTCTGCTCTCTCTTTGTAATTTCAGCTATTTGTTATAAATAATAATAATGGGAACAAAAGTCAGGGTGAAACTCATGAGGCCTCCAAAGTCAAAGTAGGGTGAGACCAAGGAAGTGAAAACCCGCTCATGTGAGTTTACCTAATTCATGTTATATAACATTCATTCTCAGCCTCGTAATAAATGAAAGCAAATTCTCTGAATTGAACTGCATCTGAGGAGAGATCCCAAATAGCACTTTCCTTACCATAATTTGGTCTGCTGGAAAAAAGTCCCAGAGCAAGCCTTGTAGTTTCTTGACCCTTTTTTTGGAAGGCCTCCTTAACTTTAGGTTTGTCTTTTGCACACTCAACAGGATTTATACCTTTGGCCACTACCCTCATAGTTCCATCTGTTTCAATAGCTATTTGTTTAGAAAATCCTCTCTAGCTTTCTTGATAGACATTAAAAGAATGTATTTTTGGTGACTAGAAAATAGATTAATATTAGTGGTCAAAAACTGTTTAGAAGGGCTTCTCCTAGGCTGGCTTTCATGTGGAAAACAATTGTTACAATTGTTATATGCCATGGAGTTAATCCATAATAATTTTAAGCCCAATTGAATAGTGAGAAGAAATTTTCAAATACAATTGAGTTCTTCCCATCTCTATCAGACACTATTCAGTTGGCTCTGAAGAGATCAATAAGCAAACTCAGTTGCATCCAATTTCTTTGGGAACAACTGGATTGCTTCTGAGAAACCAAGCTGATTCTTTCCTTATCTGGTAGAGCTCAGCTGTACAAAAAATGAAGGGTATGTGGTTGAAGGAATACTCGGTGGATGTGAACTAAGAATTCATCAGATGCCTTTTTGCACTGAAGAAGCTGTTGTGCTAGAGCCTGGAAAGAAAATGCTAAAGATGCTATAACACTTCTATACCACACATTTATTCTTTCCTCAATACACTCTGCCACAGTCTACACTCTGCCAGGCACCGTACTAGGTGCTAGAGCTACAGAGACTAGGTAGAAAGATCATAGTCATTTACCTCCCCAGCTCAATTTCTTTCTTGGTTGTGAGTCTCTGATTTTAGGCATGAGGAATTTGCCCTCCATACTGTATCTATGCAGTCTAGCAGGCCTTCACCCCAAGGTTTAGGGGTGAAAACATGATTGTGATTTAAGCCAATGATCATCACATTTCCCTGGCCACAATGGTTGATTTAAGAGATGAGAATGGATTAACCCTGTCCAATCAGCATGAACCTCAGACTTTTAAGAGAGCTTTCAAAAAAGACTCTTACTTGTTCTGCTTTCTGAAAGATGCTTGCTCTTTTGTCTACCTGAGCAGTGTTAGTTGCTATATGCATTTGACTACACAAAGAGAGAGCTCAAGCTGCCAGGGTTATTGTGGAGTTTGAGCATGAAGCCTCTTTAGCAGGAAGCTCAGCCAAGGGATAATGAAAACAAGTTACAACAAATTATTTGATCTCTGAACCTGATTATACCTGAATCCAGCCTTCTATCTCATAATAAAGAGTATGCACCATATGCAGTTTTTCAGTTTAACAGATCAGGGTAAAATGCTCGGTGGATCTATATAGAAAAAAGGCAGAGCTGAGTGTGACTTCAAACTGAATTAGCTCAGGATCAAGAAAATTGAGGCTGGTCGAAAGAAAGCAATGGAAATAGAGGCACATTTATGGACAAACAGGTTGGATTCTTTCCTTTCTGTGTGTGTTCTCCACCTTCAGGTTGGTGCTGACCCAAATGGATGAAAAGTAAAGACTACAAAAACAGTCAAGATTTCCAGTTGCATGGCCAAGTAACCAATGCAGCTTCTGTTTTTTCAGTGAGTTGGTTTGTTGTGTGAGTGACTGGGCCAAATCAAATAGAAACAGCCCTAGGATAAGCCTAAAGAATGAAAGATACAGAGAAGGTAACCAACAACACATCGAGGATTTTTATGTGAATATGAAATAGAATGGAATAAGAGAACACTCTATTTTATCCAAAATGCTTTCTTGTCCTAACAAAAAAATAAGAGTAAGACCTCTGAAATACTACCTGAAGCAGAACCATGGAGGATTGGTTACTGAGAATAGTCTGGAGAGACAGTGGGGCGGGGGCGGGGGGGGGGGGCGTGACTGACTCTGGGATGTGGTTTGAGGGCCACAGAGAAAGTCACTTCTCTGACTTTAAGATTTATTCAAGTGGGGGCCTTGTGAGCCTCCACCTTCCAACTGAGACTGAAGTAGCAACTCCCCTTGACAGCTGGGACGGCAAGGTTGTTTTTGGAGACCCAGCCTACCCCTCTCGCCTGGCTTTTCTTGTAAATTTGCAAACACCTGCAACCCTCTATTAAATCCACCTCTATGGAAAATAGCTGCAGACACTTCTGTTTGCTGCTACTGCAACTTGGTGGAGATAATCATCATGATCAAAAAGCATTTATAAAGAAGGGCTCTAGTTTTGAGTACTACAAGAAGAGAAACAAAACATTTTTTTTCTTTCTTTGAGAAGCTTATGATCTATGACAAAATATATGTGCAGATTTATCTAGCATGAGTTGCAAAAATTGAAATATTATGTACAGGTCAAGGAGGCAGAGAATCCGTGAGGCAGGTGGGGAGAGAATATAGAAGGTGACTGAGTTGGATGCCTGAACTGAGTGGAGTGAGAGGTAATTAAAACCAGGATACCCACAGGCAAAAATAAAAAGTCAGACTCAGTAACTTGGTTACTGAGAACAACCTGGAGAGACAGTGGAGGATCTTTTCACTGTCACATACAAAAATTAAATGGATCAAAAGCCTACACATAAGACTAAAACTCTAAAATTCTTAGGGAAAAAAAACTGGTGAAAAATTTTACAACATTGGATTTGCAAGGATTTCTTAGATATGACACCAAAAACACAGACAACAAAAGTAAAAATAGGACTTCATAAGAAAAAAAACTTTTGTGTATTAATGGACAATACCAATGGAGTGAAAAGGCAACCTACGGAATGGGAGAAAATATCTGTAAGTTATATATCTGACAACGGATTGGTACCCATAATAGATAAGGAACTCTTACAACTCAACTACAAAAGATAAAAAGTAAAAATAGGCAACAAACTTGATTAGACATTTCTCTGGAGAAGATACATAGCTAGCTAATAAGCACATGACATGATGCTCAATACCACTAGTCATTAGGGACATGCAAATCTGAACAACAGTGAGAGACCATTTACACCCATTAGGATGGCTGCTATAAAAAAAGCAAATGGGCAGAAAATAAGCATTGAGATGGAGATGGAAAATCTGAACTTTTGGGCATTGCTGCTAGTAATGCAAAATGGTGCAGCCTTTGTGGAAAACAGTATGGTGAGTCATCAACAAATTAAAACTAGAATTATCATACAATACAGCAATTCCACTCCTGGTTATATACTCAAAATATAGTGAAAGAGGCAGATGCTGGGGTAGTATGTGGAGAAAGGAAGGATCAAGAGGCAAAAAAAAAAAAAAAGGAAGAGCTATTCTTGGATAATTTGGGGAATGGGTTTTGCTATTTGAATCACCTTATTTGAGAGTTAACTATCTCTAAACTTTTAGAAGAGCAATACATGAATATACTTCAGTTAATATTTCTTTTTAAATGAGAATATACATGCACCTTGTTGATGATGCACATTACACGCAAGATGGTATTTCACAGATTCCATATGTCTGTGTTTAAATCTCAGGCTTGATTCCACAGTAAGGCATTTTAAGTTCAGTTTTACAGTGTAAAGTAATAATAGGGAAAAGAATAAGACTATCATTTGAAAACTGGCATGGAGTAATCATCCAGGTTCATTTATAGTGGTTCACCATGTATTTTTATTGCTCAACTCTTCTCTCTGACATCATGGTGAAAATTTGATTCAATTATGGGAGATAATCTGTTGGGAAAAAGTGCCAATGATGTTTTTAAAAGGACCTGTGAGTTCAGAAATACTTTGATTTGAAAGTAATTAATTCCAAGGGGAACCTTTCTGAGATGAAATAGTGAGGTTATTTGGTCATGGGAGCTTTCACAATCATGAAGGAAAAAGAAAGCACAATTCTCTTATTAAACTGACATTGCATCACGAAAAAGAGCTAAAAATGATTGATTGCAAATATAATGTAAAGGATAGAAGCATCTGGTTCAGGCATAAATAACAAAGGCTCTTCAACATATGGCACTAATTTGCGTTTATGCCTATGTAATCTCACCTTTTCAAATTGCGATGCTTTTCATGAGATGAGCTGTTCTGGGTATCAGTGTGGAATGTTAGCACAAGGGGAATATCCTCCTGGCCCGTGTCTGTGAGGAAAAGCTGTGCAGTATGCATACAGGGACTGTGGCGGTTGTGTGTTTCTGGCTCTAACTCATCCACAATCTTAGCTGTAAACCTGAGAATGGGCTGGCATTAAGTCTAGTGGCTTTGCTTCAAAACTGGACTTAAACTGTTGAGAGCAGAAGTGCTTTAAAGGTTTAACTGAGACTTAAATTCTTCTCATTTCTAATGCAAAATAAAAAACCAAGCTTTGGCAAAGCACTGAAAGATGGGATTATTCAGGCCTGCCTCTCCATACCAAAGGGTGTTTGACTGTGTTTAGGTCAAAGGATACCATAGAGAGCTCTACGTCTCCTTCAAAGATGGTGTATTAAGTGAATTTTCCTTTCTTGGTGATTCATAAAGAAGAGGGCAGTAGCATTTCTTCTCCTTTACTCTGGTGGAATGCTGGTCATTAGGCATTTGTAACCAACCCCCAGGCAGCCAGGCAAGGCTTGAGCCTTTGCACTTGGCTCCTAAAACCTTACAGAATAAGAAACCAAGAGAAATATATTTGCAGAGAGGACTAGAGATATTCAGTATTCCTAAGATAATAAAGGATAATATTTCCTTTATATTTAACTGTTGAGAAATATGTCCCTTCTCTCTTTCAAGAAATGCCACATTTAAATCTTCCTTCTCTCAATTTTCTGAGGGAAGCTCTCTAACCCATGGCATGGTCTAGAGTCCTTCACTCTCAGCTTGACCCTGACTCAAGGTAGCTCAGCTACTCAGCCCATGCTGGCTGCAGCCATGACCTTGTGCATAATTTCAGAATGCATCCTTGAGAATAACAGTCTTGAAAATTACAAGTCCTGTTCTTATACATAGCCATTCTGTCTTGTCCTGGGAGAAACTGCTCAAATTTTCATGACTCTTATAAATCTAATTTTTAAATTAAATTTTTCTCAACAAAACAATAATAAAATAGTTGCTCTCTGAGCTGATGGGTATTCTGCATTCCGCTGGCCATCCACCTACCACTCCCGGGAGCAGAAGTCTGACTCATCCCAAGTGCCATGTAAACTCTTTTACATAGATTACTTCTCAGTTTTAAACAAATAGTTGTCTTTTCCTTCTTTAGTTTCATCACTGACACATCTGAATTTTCCTGACAATAAAATTCCAAGTCTTAGGTCTTTGCTGAGGCGAAAACCTCTATTTCACATTCTGATCTAAGGGAACACAGCAATTGATTTAATAGGATTTTCTCTCTCGGAAATGGCTTACATACCTTACTTTCTTTCTAATGTGTATAGCCCATGCCTCTTCCACAACCCCCTGTTCAAGAAGGCTCTGATTTCAAATACCCATGCTCACTGGCAATGCCATCTCCCTGCCCTCCACTCTTGGTGCAATGATCATAGATCTGCCTCCACTGACAACACAGAAGCTCTCTTTTCTGGGGCTCCTTCATCTACCCTTATCCCATCCCAAACATATCAACATCTAAAGCTATCTTTAGTTTTCTTCCTGGCTCAGTGAATAAAGGCTTTCCAAAATTTAAGTCTACCCCTCTACCTAAGTACTTGATCCCATCCCTGCTTATCTCCTCTGAGACCTGGTGAGGTGCCTGGAAAACAGCTGATGCTCAAACAGTTTGTTGAATAAATAATGGGTCTTGGTCCATCAATTCCCTCTCCTTTATCTCTTTTGTATGCCCGTCTTCTCTCACTCTTTTGGCTCTTTTCCCATAGCTTATATATGATCAAATAATTTCCTGCCTGAGACGGTCAGTTTTATGTGTCAATTTGGCTAGGGTCTAGTACCCAGTTATTCAATTAAAGTGTGGTCTAGGTGTTGCTGTAAAGGTATTCTGTAGATGTGATTATCAGCTACAGTCAGTTGACTTTATGTAAAGGAAATTATACAGGGTAATTTGGGCCAGCCTGATCTAATCAGTTTAAAAGGCCTTGATTGAGGAAAGAACAGAGGTTTCCCTGAAGATAAGGAAGAAAAAGAAGACATCCCGCTGTGGCCTGCAGCTTCGGCTCCTCCTGCCAGACAGTTTCCCGCCTGCCCCTCCGCCTGCCCTACAGGATTCAGACTTGACTCTCCAACTGCAACAATCATGGAAGCCAATTCCTTTCAATAGACCCCTTAAAATTTTGTTTAAAAAGTGGGTGTTTTAACATTGTGTAGACACAACATATAGTTCCTCCACTTTTTTCATACTTGAAAAATCTCATTTTTGTGTCTAATAAATTTTAAAATACTGCTTTCAGCTCAGACTTTTCTGATTATGAAGCTCATCTCATATTTTAAATTGATCTTCCAAAGATTTATAATCTCCATGAATATCTATCAACTGAATAGTAAATGAAAATATATTTGGGATCCATAATAGTTCTCTACTGCAGGGAAGATAAACAACCAACTGAAATATAAACAACTTCATTATGTCCAATTAATTTTTTCCTGTAAGAGTGGTGGCTGCCAAAACACTTCTATTCCTCTAGGAAATGCCCTTTTCAAAGAGCTACAACACAATAGAATGAGAAGGATGGGGCATAATTTAGCGGACTGAAAATGAGTTAAGGAGTAGCTGTGTGAAACTCTGTGTGACTGGTCTTACTCTGGAAACTGAATTATATTTACCCAAATTACAAAAGTGGTTGTTTGCACACATTTCTGGCAAAACTTTGGAAATGCCAAGTTATAGCAGCAAGGACTTAGAGACTGAAAATATGGTAAAATGTATTTGGTGAACATAAAGCCATCTGTTTCTGTGGAAGCAAAGTCTCTGGAGAGGACAAAAGGCTCTGGGCCCTGAGTGCTTTCTAGATGGAGTCCTGCCTCTGTGTCGGAGTCTAGAAAGCCAGAAGCTGCTTTGCAGCAGGGTGGAAAAGTGCATCAAATGCACTCAGTCTGAGCTTCTGTCATTGTGTTGCTTCATCATGGTGGGTGTTAAATCTTTGATCACACCTAATAGAGGAATTTAAAAACAAATCTCTATATTTTAATGGAAGTTTCAGAAGGTTATAAAGGACAGCCATGGTTACTCATTCATTTTGGGGACTTAACATGTTTACTGGGAGACAGAGAAAGCACCCCTGTGTTCACAAGCTGTTTAATTTTTCTCTTTCCTGTTCTTTCCCTAACCATTTTGAAATAGAGGCCCTGTGACAGCAATTAGATAACATAAGCAATACCTAGGTATAGCGTATACATAGACAGTGTGAAAATGGGATAAATACAGGTAATCAAATTAAAACATGACTTGTGTAAATATTCAGTAACAAATGAACCTGTAGAAAACTTCTCTGTCCCCTTCTTAATATACCTTTTGCCTTTCTGTCCTTTTTCCATTGCCTTTTCTCCCTGTCTTTACCTATTAATATTGCATGATTTTATTAAGCACAAACCTTGAGCCTTTAAGAAGCCAGACATGATCTCCGTGACCTCTGTATAACTTAATTGCTGGACCAGGCATTTGGCACTTATTTTCCAATGGCTTGCATTAGAGTTAGCATGACATAGGTCCTGATTTGACTGGGAAGTCCAGATTAACCTTTTTCCTGTCATTTTGTTTCAGGATTTTTAAAAACAGTCTTATCATTAATGATGACTGTAAAATAAGACAAGATGGTTCACTTGGCACTTCTGCTTTCTGCCAAGATCTCATTCAGGAGTGTGTGAGATAACACATGCACTGAACTGAGTTCTCACTTGAACACCTAGTTAAATATTTACAAAGACGACCAGCAGTAACCCATCTCTCTCTTTCTGACCTTTCTTAGATACAATGTCAACTACCATTTCTCTTTCAAGGTCAGCAAACAAGACACTCACTGATAGAAGCAAGTGCTTGGGAACATAAGCAGTGAGGAAGAGCTTGCTCATCCCAGCCTGTGGTGCTGGAGGAGTGACCTACACTGTCATTCCAGCTGGACACTGGTGCACCAGCTAGTCATGTCAGGGCCTCTCGGAACAAGGAGTCAGGCCTGCAGGCCACTCGGCATGAGAGTCAGGAGGGCATCACAGGTTTGACCATGGAGTAGGTCCAGAACATGGAGGCTGAGCAATCCTGTCACAGTGCATAGAGCGAAGATTCCTGGTATGTTTTTGTCACAATGGTTCTCTCATTCTCATTTGGTGCAAACCAGCAATGATTTATTTTATTACTTGGCAACACTTTTTATTTTGCAAAAAAAAATCCAGTCATTAGCACAAGCTTTATTATCATTATTGAGATAAAATTCACATAATGTAAAATGTACCACTTCAACCAATTTGAAGTATCTAATTCAGTGGTTTTTAGTATGTTCCCAGTGTTATTCAGCCACAACTACTATCTAATTCTGGACGATTTCCATCGTGCCAAAAGAAACCCCATACCTGTTAGCAGTTGCTCCCAATCTCCATGTCCTTCTGTTCTCGGGCAACTACCAACCTACTTTCTGTTTTCACTGACTTGCCTATTCTGTATAGTTTATATAAATGAAATCACAGAATATGTAGCCTTTTATGTCTGGTTTCTCTCACTTAGCATAAGGTTCCTCCATGTTATAACATGTATCAGCACTTTATTCCTTTTTATATATGAGTAATATTCCATGTATAGATATAATACATTTTCTTTTTCCTTATATCAGTTAGTGAACATGTATGTTATTTCTACTATTTGGCTATTAAGAATAATGCAGCTCTGAACATTTATATACATGTATTTGTGTGAACATATGTTTTCCATTCTCTTGGATATATACCTAAGAATGAACTGCTAGATTTTTATGGTAACTTTTTGAGAACACTACCAAGCTAGTTTTCCAAAGTAGCTACATCTTTTACATCTCCAACAGGAATGTATGTGGGTTCCAACTTTACCTCCTTGCCAGGGCTTGTTACTATCTACTGTTTAGATTATAGCCGACCTAGAGGTGTGAGGTAATATCTCATCTTGGTTTTGATTCGCACTTACCTAATGACTAGTGGTGTTGAGCATCTTTTGATGTACGTATTGCCCATTTGTATCTCTTCTTTGGGGAACTGTGTACTCAAATCTCTTGCCCATTTTTAATTGGGTATTTTATCTCTTTATTGTTAAGTTGTAACAGCTTCTCATATGTCTGGATATTAAGCCCTTAATAGAGTTACAAATGCTTTCTTCCATTGTGTAGAATGTCTTTGTACCCTCTTGATAGTAACCTTTGATGCACAAATGCTTTTAGTTTAGTTTTAGTCCAGTTTATCTATTTTTTTTTTTTTGCTTATGATTTTGGTGTCATATTTTAAAATGCCATTGCCTAATCCAAGGCCATGAACATTTACATCTATGTTTTCTGCTAAACATTTATAATTTTAGCTCTTACCTTTAGATTTTATGTCCATTTTGAGTTAACTTTATATATGCTGTAAGGTAAGCATTTATATTTATTCTTTTGCATGTGGATATCTAGTTGTCTCAGCACCATTTGTTGAAAAGATTATTCTTTCCCCCATGAGTGATCTTGGCATCTTTTTTGAAAATCAGTTGATCATAGTCATAGTTTATTGCTGGATTCTCAATTCTGTTCCACTGATCTATCTGTATATCTTATACCAGTACTACAATGTTTTAATTACTGTAGTTTTGAAATTAGGAAGTATGAGTCCTCCAGTTTTGTTCTTACTTTTCATGATTGTTTTGGCTATTTAAGCTCTCTAAATAGCTTTAGCTTAGCGTTCAGCTAATGGTTGGATAAAGATTTTCTTTAATGCCTAGAATCAAAAGCATTCCCAGCTTTGCAGAGGGGCTTTGTATGTTGGGACATGACTTCAACTCTTAGCCAGGAAGTTTACAACCCTGCCTTTGCCTTCACTTCCTGCTTCTATAGAACCCCAAAATCAGCCAAAGGTGAGAACGCAGGGCCTTCTCAGGTCTTTTCTGAGCTTAAACACAGCTGAACCTGAGCATGATTCTGGACATGTGTGTGACTTTCTAAATTCCCAAGAATCTGGAAGAGTTTCCGAAGTCACTGTTTTCTAAAGCATCCTACTCTACAGCTTTTTCCCCAGGCTCTTTGTTTCGTCTACTGTTTGCTCCAACTGTTATTTATTGCATTGGGTAGTGAGGACTAAAACGTTTGCCTGTAAATGTTTTCTGACAAGAAGTCCTTGTCCCCATACAGTGTTAGCACAAATGAGAGTTCCAGTCAGGAGAGGTAAAGACAGGCCTTCTGAAATTTTCCTCCCGAAAGCTGCCAGACAGATCAGCTAAGAACAGTTTGTAAATGACACCTGTTTTCTCTCTCCCCTACCCATACCAGACCCATGTACTGTTATTTTCAAGGCTACCATTGAGCTGTGAAGTGCGGGGACTGAAGTAAGAGGCCACAAAGCTCACTGTTTTTACTGACATTTGGCCATGTTTCTTAAATAAGCACTGCTCGGATTGCTGCTAGCTTTGGGTTAGTTTTAAAAGTTCAAAAAAGTTGGTTCTTACTGTTTTGGTCAGTTTTTTTTTTATTGCTGTTATGGAGGAGTTGTTCTGTAGTTTCTTATCCCTGTATTTTGTCTTAGCAATGAACTTTTTAAGAACACATGTGTTCAATGAAAAATTAAGAACTGAATTTTAATTTCTCAACAGAATCAATGGTAAATATATAAACTGAGCAAATTTGATTTTCAACTTCCCATTCACCATGGTATGCAGTCAGTGCTGACATCTCTGACCACTTGAAAACAGGGGATAAAAATTTGCTGAACAACTATCAACATCTTGAAAAGTTGGTAGTTATTCTAAGAATACTTACTGTATTTAAATGCAACTTAACATGTACAGCTGCAAAAAGTGTGTTTTCACATCACTCCGTGAAGTATGACTTTTCTCTGGATAAAATGACTAGTGTTCGAAATTAATTTCTGTCATTTTAATCCTAAGTTCTCTTGTACATGCACAAAGAAATGAAATAACTGTCAATGCTCTCTCCGTTAGCAAAGGAAGAATTTGCAAACAGATAACTGATGCCTGTCTTATATCTGTGACATCAGATGATTCAGACAGATATCAATCGAGTTAATACTAATAATAATTCATCTTAAAAAATCAAGTTAATGGAAGCAAAGTAAAGCTTTTGGGAGTTCACTGTGTTGAGTTTGAAATCCGTGACATTATAGTGAGTTTTGGGTACATACAGTTCAAAAGTTTAACATTGAAGATAAAATGATTTGTTTTTGTATTCATAACACAAATACAAATTGTAGTAAGGCACAGAATCAGAGCAATAACAATGCTGATACTAAACTAGGAAACTATGGCGCAGCAATATATGTGGAATTGGTTGTGCACATGCATAATTCATAATTGTGTGTTCAAACAAGCTATAGCGCCCTGCCAGTCAAAATAAAAGTTGTACCTGTTAAGGTTCACAAATATTTTTATATATGCATAGAGTAATTGAAGTACAAAATTCTAATGCTGGATTCGGAAAAATATTTCAGCCTGGCCAGATATGTATTCTCTTTTCATGGTCCATCATTAATTAGAATTTAGAAAAATTTGAGCCTTTGAAGAACTACAAATCCACCTAACTGACCTGCAATGCTATGTTATTTTGTAAGCTAGCCCTTTAAATCTTGGCTGCATTTTTTTCAGTAAATAGCATTTCATAATAAACAGAGACAACATATTGACAAATTTTATCCTACAACACTGGTTGTCAAATAACATTAGTTTGAATAAAGACAAAAGACAGTACTTGTAAAAATATTGGGCTCAAATATATATATACACATTTCAATTTAAAAATGTAAAATTGAGAATGTCTTCCAGTTAGTAGAATTTGCCCCGAGTTTCCCATGTACCTCAGCCCCTGTACAGAGTGTAATTTCTTGTGTAAAATGGTATGGTCTACAAAAAAAAGTCAATTGGAGGTGTTGAGAACCTCAAATCTAGTAATTATAAATAGTATGTTAAGAATATTATAGTATATTTTATGAATTATTAAGAATAATTACCTGAGTAATTATAATTTTAAAAGTATATTGTTCAGGGACTTCTGATCAAGATGGAGGCATAGGTAGACAAACTGTGCCCCCTCGCACAACCAAGATAGGGACAACAACAATTTAGAAACAGAGTAACAACCAGAACTGACAGAAAATTGAACTGTATGGAAGTTGGACACCCAAGGAGTTAAAATAGATATGTTCATCCAGACCGGTAGGAGGGACTGAGTCGGGCAGCCGGGTGAGGGTCGCAGAGCAGAGAGCAGAGAGCGTTGGGACTGGATGCATGAGGCAACCGGGGCATGGAAGACCACTGTGGGCAGACCCTGGGCGTGCAAGTGGCGACTAGCAGATCCCGGCTGAGGGGTGGCAACCAGCAGACCCAGCGAGGCAGCGACTGTGAAGCAAGGTACTGTGTGCAACTCAGGGTCCCAGCGCTGGGAAATAGAGCCTTGGGGCACTGATTGAAAACACCTGTGGGGGTTGAGACACAGGGAGAGACTCCCAGGCTCACAGGAGAGGTTGTTGGAAAGTCCCACAGGGTGCACAAGACCATCCACACGGGAATTGGCACCAGAGGGGCCCAGTTTGCTTGGGGGAAGCGGCGGAAGGGACTGGGGTCTGACAGAGAGTGGAGCAAGCGCCGTGGTTCCTTCTTGGACCCCGTCCCCACATACAGCATCACAACCCAGCAACTGGGGTGCCCCACCCTGGTGAATACCTAAGGCTCTGCCCCTCATATGTAACAGGCATGACCAGACCCCCCAAAAAAAAGAGATGGCTCAAACAGAAGAACAATTGAAAGCCCCAGACCCCATCCTTTTAAGCGACCGAGAGATAGCCAACCCACCAGATGCATAGTTGAAAGCACTGGTGATCAGGATGCTCACAGAATTGGTTGATTTTGGTCACAAACTAGATGGAAAAAATGAAGGCTACAATCAGTGAAATGAAGAAAAATGCACAGGGAACCAATAGTGATGGAATGAAAGATGGGTCTCACATCAATGGAGTTGACCAGAAGGAAGAACAAAATATACAACCAGAAAAGAATGAAGAAATAAGAATTCAAAAAAATGAGGAGAGGCTTAGGAACCTCCAGGACATCTTTAAACGTTCCAACATCCAAATTATAGGGGTACCAGAAGGAGAAGAGGAAAAACAAGTGGAAAAGATATTTGAACAAATAATAAAGGAGAAATTCCCCAATCTGGCAAAGGAAATAGACTTCCAGGAAGTCCAGGAAGCTCAGAGAGTCCCAAAGAAGTTGGACCCAAGGAGGAACACACCAAGGCACATCATCATTACATTAG
>CM052540.1:155710538-155772755 GCA_028533065.1 Trachops cirrhosus | reverse complement strand
ATGAACTAAAGGGGGGGAATGTGGGTGGGAGAGGGTGTGCAGGGTGGAGGGGAATGAAGAAGGGGGTAATGGGACAACTGTACTAGCATAATCAATAAAATATATTAATAAAAAGTATATTTTTCATAAATATAACAGTGATGTGCTATTAGAAGAAATATATTTAAAATATGAATTTATTCCAGGAATGATTATTCTGTTTGTAATATTTAGATAATCAATCTAAGGAACTTTTGAAAATTTTACTTTAATCTACATGATTATGTAACTTTATTTGTAATTATATTAATATAATTTTCTAGAATGGTTTTACATCTAAATAGTTTGAATACAACTTTTTTCGTAGATCCACTAGTATCATGATGCCATTTGTTAGAAAAATGTTTGTAAAATTATATAATTGTAATGACTTTAAGTGCCCCTTTTACTCTCAGTGATGTCCAAGTTTGGATGCTAAATTACATAACCCGATTTATAATAGTTAATCATGTACTCTGAATAACAATATCTAGGTTATCATGGTAAATTGATACATTGTTATCTTTTCTCTTACAAATTCTATCAAAACGACAAGGAAATAAAATGCTTTAACACCATAAAGCTGGAGTAGAAGCATGGAGACCACAAAGAATGCATAATGGTGGCAAATTGCTATAGTACTTAAGGCAGATGGATGGTGGTAACTGGTTAAGCAGAGTCAGGAGGCTTCAATCCAAGTGCCTGTATAGGGCCAGCTCATCACCTGCCAAACCCAACAGCTTTGAGACTTGTAGGAAGATGCAGTGAGATGCGGGGCTGAAAACAAGGGGACAGTCTAAGAGTCTGTCTGAGAGTCTGGGCATGCAGTTGCCTTTCTCAACCAGGCTTCTGTAGAATGAAGCCCTATAGACAACGCTTTGAAAGATTGTCCTCTCAACTCTCCCAAGGATGGTGCACAGTTGGTGCTATTCTCAAATTTCTCATAACAGAGAAATTTGGGTATCACTTACACTGGATGCCTTAGTGCATTAGAACGTGCTTTTGCAGCACCCAGCAAAGAAGGAACAGCTGGGTCCTCCAGGGACATCTGTAACCCTCAGCCACTACTGAAAACACTGATTTCGGAGACCCTGTGGCCCTTTTCCCTGCCCACCAAACATTTATACCTTCAGAGGCAGAAGATTAGAAGATGATTCCTTGGAAAGATCGAAGAACTGGAAAAGAAAAAAGACCTACAAATATTGGCAGTGAAACCCTCCAGTCAACAAGCCCTGCCCAGGCCGAGGGTTTTCAAATCAACATTGTAGTGTCTCTCTCACAAATAACAAACTGGATTGGTCTGGGTTCTCCAGAGAAACAGAACCATAGGATGTGTATGTGTGTTAATGTTAAAATTAATTACTAAAAAAGAACTGGCTCACACCATCATAGAGGTGGGCAAGTCTCAAAATCTACAGGGTGTGTTGGTAAGCTGGGCACCAAGAAAAGGCAAGGGCCTAGCTCCATTCTGAGTCCCAATGCCTGAGAACTAGGAGAACTAATGTTGCAGTTCCCATTCGCAGGACAGCAGGCTCAAGATGGGGGAAGAGTCAGTGTTTCAGTTTGAATCCACAGGCAGGAAAAAATTCCCTCTTTCCTGGGAATTTCCTGGACAGCCACTTTGTTTCTATTTAAACCTTCACCTGATGATGGGGCCCACCCACTCTGGGGAGGGCAACCTGTTTTACTCAGGCTACTGATTCAGATGTTTATCTCACATAGAAACACCCTCACAGAAACACCCAGAATAATGTTTGAACAAATGCCTGGGCACCTCATGGCTCAGTCGAGCTGACACATAAAATTAGCCATCACAACAGTCAAGCAAAGATGGCCAGAGGTTTGAAGGAAGCCCTGTGTGTGAAAGATACAGGCCATTATAAACAAATAAATAAAAGAAAAACCCTGAGGAAACAGATAATGGGAAATGACAAACTTTAACCCTTTTTAAAAAAGATTTTATTGATTTTTAGAGAGAGGGAAAAGAAGGGAGAGAAATATTAATCAGTTGGTTGCCTCTTGCAGAGCCCTGATCTGGGACCGAACCCACAACCCAGCCATGTGCCCTGACTGGGTATTGAACTGGAGACATTTTGCTTTGCAGGACAATGCCCAAACAACTGAGCCATACTGGTCAGGGCAGACTTTAACTCTTAGTTGATACCTCAGAGAGGTAAGAGAAAATATAGCATTCATAAAACCAAAGGAGCCATAAATATATCAGAACTTGAGAAATAACAGCAGAAATAGTTTCAGAAGAACATTTGGAAGATGAAGTTGAGGAAATCTCCTAGGAAGTAGTAAAAAAAAAATAAGGAAAATAGAAGAAAAATAAGAAAGGGAATGAATTAAAGGATCTTATACCTAGCTAAGAAGAATTTTAGAAAGATCAAACAGATAAAATGGAGAGGAAATTGTTATGCATATAATAATTTTCAGGGCTGAAGAACCTCACATCTTCAGGCATAAAGGGTCCACCAAATTCCTTCCTCAAAGAATGATAATTTTTAAAAATTCACATTAATGCACATTAAAGAGGGAAAAAAGTAGGTGTCAAATGACAAAACTAAAACAAGTTAATAATGAGTTTGATGTCCTGGATTCAAGGGAAAGCAGCCTGTGGATCAGGCGAGTGCAGTGCCTCCCCCACAGCAGGGCACTGTGCCCGAGGGATCTGGGGCAGGAGAAGGGGTGGCGGGAAACAGGGCAGGATTGACCAGGAGGGCGGGGGTTTACTTGCAAAGCCAGCAGGTCCTATTGTCTTGGGTAGAGGAAGCTAACTAAAGCTGAGTTGAAGGATTGTGACTGCTGTTAGTTCTCTTTGACAGTGAGGCATTTCTATTAAGTGCAGGCTAAGTCAGGTCTAGATTTGTGACACGGGGTGAGACCCTGTGGGTGACCTCCATCTCTGAGTCCCAATATATGAATTAAGTTTATCGTAAGTCACATACAAAAGATCAGGGATCCAATCAGCTGCATCCTAGAAATCTTGAAAGTGATGGAGCAGGGCCTTCAAAACCTGAGTAAAAGCGACTGCCACCCTAGATCTTAAACCAGCCAAATCATCCACCAGATGTGAGCATAGAATAATTTTAGGCATTTACATCTTATGCACCCTTTCTTTTAAAAAAATATAAAAAACAACAACAAGAAAATGTTCTCTAGCCAAACAAGGGAGTGAATCAAGACAGGCGAGGACAAGAGTCCAGGAAACAGGTCCCAGGACAGCAGTGAAAGAGGAACCCCAGGACAAGGTCACTGCAGCCTCCGTGTGATCCAGGTCCAACTGGAACAGAGGACAGCTCATGACAGGAGGGAGGCATCCCAGAGAGAAATGGGACCAATAGATGATGTGTAAATTTGACTTAATGAAGAGGAGGACTGGGTCTGTGGAGCATTAGAGTTGTAGAAAGAATCGGTGGAAGAAAGGCATGTCGAAAATAAAGAAACGGAAAGACAATGAGGCCAGTGAAAGAAAATCACGCATGTTACTTGGCTCAGCAATACAGAGTGTTTGTACAACCGTAATCGTGTAAACCTTAATATTAATTAAGCCAAAAATTTCGATTTGACTATGTTGGGAGGATGACCGTAGAGAGGAACCAAGATATAAATGAATCTGTTTGTAAACACTTTCCTGGCTCCTGCGGTGCGTCCAGCTCCATGTGAGGCGGCAGATGGCAAGTGGTGAAGGCGTGCCTGCAAGGCCTGCACAGTCTGAAGGGAGAGATTGGGGAGTAATTTGTGTCAATAAGATGCTTCCAGCAAACTCCCTGAGGCCTTGCTTACAGGTGCCCCCTTTCTTTCTGAAAGCCTTGATCCTTTAAATGGATGGCAATTTACACTTGAAAAAGGATTCTTAAATTTGTGATCTTTTCACTGCAGGGGTCTTTTTCAGTTGTGAGCTGTCTTCTTTACCTATTTGTTTACACACCATTAAGTGTTGCATAAACTGAGGTTTCACTGGAATTCTAAATTTCTTCTAATAAGCAGTCGTGTCTCCTTTAACGAAGGACAGACATTCTGAGAAATGTGCTGTTAGGCAATTTCGTCATTTTGTGTAAACATCATAGAGTGCGTTTACGCAAATCTAGATGGTTCAGCCTACTACGTGCCTAGGCTACATGGTACAGCCTATTGCTCTTAGGTTACAAGCCTGTACCAAGTGCTACTGTACTGAGATCTGTAGGCAATTATAACAAAATACTAAGTATTTGTGTTTCCAAACATAGAAAAGATGTGATATAAAAGATGAAAAATGGTACACCTGTATAAGGGCACTTACCATGACTGGAATATGCTCTGGATGAGCCAGTGAGTGAGTGGTGAGTGAATGTGAAAGCCTAGGACATTACTGTACACGACTGTAGACTTTATAAATACTGTCCCGCAAGCCCTTCCCGCTGCTTCCTTCTGACAGGGTTAGAAATAGAGCATCAAAGCTGTCAGTGCTGCTCCATGAACAGGGACGTGCGCTGGATTGATTAGAAGTATGGAGGAGAGACCAGCTGGGTAAGGACTGGGTCATCATGACAGTGGCTGTCAGGAGGGGGTGAAATAAGAATAAGAAATCACTATGGAGAGATAGACCCTGGCCAGGTAGCTAAATTGGTAGAATGTTGTTCTGATATGCCAAGGGTGAGAGTTCAATCCCTGGTTGGGGCACATGCAAGAATCAACCAATGAATGCATAAATAAGCAAAACAGCAAATCAGTGTTTCTCTCTCTCTCTCTCTCTCTCTCTCTCCCTCCCTCCCTCCCTTTCTCCCTCCCTCTCTCTTAACATCAATAAATAATTTTAAAAAACAGAGGGGGAGCTAGTGGATTGTCATGGCAATGTGGTTTTGGCTACTGTATGTTGGAGCAGTCAGATTAAGGACCTGTGTGGTATTCATTAAAAAAAGAGGCTGTTTAACATAGAGAGGGTATAAAACTGAGGATACAGTCTTTTGACTTTGGAAATTTGTTTCTGCTTTCATTGGCCCTATCTGGAACAAAGGCTTCTCTCTGGCATTGAATCGATGGAAGAAATAAAACTTACTTATGCTCTACATCATTACAACTTGAAAATACTTCCAAAATCCAGGGACGGGCTGGCTCCACATTACAGAGAAAGCTATTACTCAAGTGACAGTGGCACTTAATACTTGTTAAGGTAGCTCCTGTGGAGCTGGGCCCTTAAATGGGATCTTAGGTTCTTAACAAAGAAGGTGTTGCAGTGTACTCTGAAGACCATCAGGCTAGATCTGGGGAGGCTGTAGCACCCTCTTAATATGTTTTGCTGGGGGATAGGTAGGCTCCTCTGTGCTGAAACAGGTCAGCAGCTGACTGGGATGTAATCTGTGCTCTCAGAATTGAAGCGCTGTGAAAGAGGGAATCTGTTGCTAAGACCAACAGATATTGATCCTATCAGAAAAAAAAATCCTCCTGAGCCAGAGACCCTTCCATTTCTCACAGGAAATTCAGCTTCATTATAATCTAATAGGATTACAGTCATATGTGCGGTCCACTGTTGGCTGAACCGTCATCTGGTATATGACTGCACCATGCCTTTGGATCTTAAATATGCTCCCTGAATTGCTTCACTGTCTCTTCCCTACTCTAGACTTATCTTCTGGAAGAAGACTACGCTTCACAGGCTTGTTGATTTCCTCGGGTCTGTCTGCATACCAGGGTTCCCTAAGACTCATTCCTGTGGAGCACCTCTGAGAGCCTCTCACTGAGGCATCTACAGTCCACTTGATTCAAAATCAGGATGTCTGTTCTGCTTGAACACACCTGTGGAAGGAAGTCCGAGGAGCGCTGAAGGTGTATGATCTTCTTAACAAGAGACAGGGCATTTGCTGAAAGGAAAATGGATAGAATAAAAACATTTGGCCTCTCCTTTAAAGAAGGGAATCTAGAATAATGCTCTGCCCAATAGAACTTTCTGTGATGATGGAAATATTTTGTGTCATCCAATATTTTAGATATGGCTACTGAACACTTGAGACATGGTTAGTGAGACCAAGGAACTGGAATTTTAATTTCATTTAATTTTAATTTATTAATTTATATTTAAATAGCCACATGTGGTTAGTGGCTACCATATTGGACAATGCAGGTTTAGAAAGAGGCTGTGTTTCTTGTTCAATGATTATGGATATAATTTTAAAGGATTCTCTGAACTTGTTATTTCCTTCCCTTTAGGGGCTAATAACAAGAGCCTGGAATTACAAGAGACAGATTAATTATTTTGGGGAGAATGAAAAGGAGAGTAGAGATAGGCTTAGAGAATAAAATAACCTGGGGGTAGCAATGGCAGTAGCTAGAAATAAGGAAGGCAAACGTACTAACTATCTTTGGAAGAAGAGAGAGGGCAGGAGGAAGGAAGGGAGCTTGGGAAACCCGTGGGGGATGAATGACTGAGCCTGGGGGCTGCAGGCTGTCCATTGTTAGGGGAGCCTGTCTACTGGGAGATCACACTACCAATGGTATGAAGTCAATTCTTTTATTTATTTGATCAAAAGTAACCACTCACTTATTTTAAGTAATATCTCTCCATTTAAATACTTAAATCACCATAAGTAAATGCAAGATGTTTCACCTTGCTTAGCATAATCAAGGCTGTAATTCTTTTTGAAATTAATAGGTGAAGTCTGGTGAATGCATTTACTAATGAACAATTTGAACACCAAAACATGTGCATACACACTGGCAATCTTACCTGATACTTCTTCAGTAAATTATCTAGATCCTTCCTTAATTTACTGACTGAAAAAATATGAGCAAAGATCCCAAGGAACCTCCCGTCATTTCTCTAGAATGCATGATGTCCTTCCCTCAGCTTGGCAGTAAGGGACCCTAACCTGCAATGTACAACTCGAACATATTTTACACACATACACAACACACACATGTGTGCTGCTCAGTTTTTTCACAAACTTTTCTCTCAGAAAAAATATCATTTCCTTGGTTGAGATTTGGCCAAATGATTTTTGTCCTCAGAAGAGTATCAACATTTACTATAAACTATCATACATCTGTAAGTTCAGAACCTGAAAGATATTCTCTTTGGAAAGTAAAAATTAATAAAATATTTAAACAATTCTAATTTGACTCACAACAGTATTACCGGGGCTCATTGCTTCAGAGACACCATTACGGTGTCACAGGGCCTGTGGTAAGAGTTGGTAAGAACTGCTCAGCCTGATGAAAAAACACGGACTCAATGGTGTTTATTTACAAACAACAACAACAAAAACCCCCCACACAAATAGCTACAGCCATACTCAAATATACTTTATTATATTTAAGACTTTAACTTGGGTTCGGAAAAGTCAAAAGTCAAAACTTGCTCCACAAGTCTTTATTTAAACAGCTCAAGAGATTGGCAGGTTAGCAAATTTCTGCAGATTACTGAGGGAGAAAAAAATAAAAGAGCACCATTCAGGAAGAGAAAAACTGACAGTTGGGATAAAATTGTCTTTCAGAAAGGCTAGAAATTTTAGCATCTTTTCTTCCTCAGCTCTTTCAGTTCTTATACCAGAAAATTACAAGCATCCAGGTACATGGATAGTCACATATGTTTGTCAGTGACGTTTACTGGGTCTGTCCTCTGTGCAGAAGTGGGAACTGACATGTTGGGAGAGATTCAAAAGAACTGCGGATCTTCCTCTCAAACTGCATATGAAAAGAAATGAAAAACGTCTTCATAGAATAATATCACAAGAGCTTATGAATAGAGTAAAATCTCCAGATACATAATTAATGAGGGCTCAGTGAGTAGAGGAATTAAGAGAACTGGGCCAAGTTAATCAGGAAACTTTCTTATGAAGTGATTTTGAAGCCAGACTTGAAAGGTGAGTGAGAGTTTAATGGATCGGTGTGAGTGAATACATTTCCCATTGCTTGGCCATCCCTGTTTGAGGATAGGTGCGATTTGGGTCTCATACAATAGCCAGTGTTACTTGCACTGGTTAATGGCCTGACTGAAGGGAGATGGCATTATTCTGCAGATGCTTCTGAAGTGTCTGCAGTATAATGGGAAGAGGGTTGATATTCTGTGATCCTACCCTTTGAAAGCCAAATTCCAAGCCAATTGCAGATCGGATGAGTGTACTGATCCTTCTTAAGAAGAGCCAATTGAGGGCAGGAAAGCATGCAGTGCATTTTCAAACAAAAGAGTTGCTTAAGACCAAACTTGGAGACACCAGGAAAGGAAGAAAGGCCTTTGAGGGGGAGCGCCCCTCTGTGAACCACAGGTGGGGAGGGTTGAGGGAGGGACAGGAATCCAGGTGTTCCCTACAAGGTGGGATGGAAAGAAATTGCCTACCCCTCCTTCTACTCAGATAAGATGGTCAATGGTAAGGAGCAGGGGTGGGGTGGGGATGCTGGGTGGTAGGACGAGCCAGGAGTTCAGGCAAATATGATAGGCTATAGTGAGTGCTGTGACAGGGAGACGTGAGAACGTGATGGGGACGCAGTGGCATGTTCTGCTTAGGGGGTGTGTGAAGACTTCACAGACTCGGCGAGTGACATTTGAGTTTTGAATTGGGCTCTGAAGACTGAGTAGTCATTTTCTAGGTAGAGAAAGCAAGGTGGGCACTTCAGGTGGTAGGGAAAGCTGGTAAGAAAATACAGAAGTGTGAAAGGGGGGTTATGCCCACAAAGGCTAAGTCTGTACCGTGCAGGAAAGGCCCCTTCCTTCTGGGTTGGGGAGGAGAAGGAAGAAATGTTGGCTCCCAGACTTGTTAAAGCCAAGTGGTAGAATGAATCCAGCTTCCACTTTGTAGGAAACCCCAGGGCCAGGAGAACGTGTGGGATGAGCCCTCTACGTGCCATCAGCAGAATCCAGACTGCGGCAAACTACTGGTCCTTCAACAAATCCACTGCAAGGAAAAGGAAAGAGTTTGGGGGTTTTGGGAGGTTTAAAAAGATGTAAAATATATATTTTTCAAATAGGCAAGACTAATCTGTATTTTTTATTACTTGGGTAAAAAACTATAAAGGAACACAAGAAAGATTTCTATAAAAGTCAGAATGGTAATTACTTTGGGAAAAAGGAAAGGGCTATGTCCTGGGCACATGAAGGGGCTTCTGGAGTAGCTGGCAAAATCCTGTTTATTGACCTGGATGACAGTTAGAAGGGGGTTTGCCTTGATCATTCATTAAGCTATGCATTTGTTTCATGAGGTTTTCTGTATTTTTGCATAAAGATTTTAAAATCTGAATGATTGTTATGAGAACATTTGCCTTGATTATTCATTAAGCTATACATTTATTCATGAGATGTTCTTTATTTCTGTATAAAAAGTTTTACAAATAATATATCTATTGACACTTTTCTAAATGGGAACTGACTTTCATGCAGACATGGGCATTACATGTAGAAGAGATCTTGCTGGAGCCAGCTCTAGCACCATTGTTTTAAAAAACTGAATTTATTAAGGTAACACTGGTTCACAAAACCATACAGATTTCAAGCATATAACTCAACAAAACATCATCTGCACACTGCATCTCATGCCTATCACCCCAAGCAAAGACTCTCTCCATCCCATTTTCCCACCATTTGCCCACCTCCCTCTCCCCCCACCCTGTTTTCCCTCTGGCTATCACCGTACTATTGTCTTTGTCTATGTGTTTTATAATATTTGGTTTTTTGCTTAATCCCTTCACCTTCTTTCATCCAGTCTCTCAACCCTTCTCCCCTCTGACAGCTGTCAGTCTGTTCCATGTATCCATGCCTTTGTCTTTCTCTGACTGGCTTACTTCACTTAGCATATTACTCTCCAGGTCCATCCACGCTGTCACAAAAGGTAAGATTTTTTCTTTTTTATTTTTTAATGGCCAAGTAGTATTCTATTGTGTAAATGTACCACAGCATTTTTATCCACTCCTTTATGGATGGGCACTCGGGCTGTTTCCAGATCTTGGAGATTGTAAATAACATTGCCAGCACCATCTTAACTGAGCCGGAGTGACAATGACAGGACAGACCAAACACACTAAGGCAGAGATCAGCTCTGCTGCATCCTGGCTGCTCAGAGCTCTGCCTAGTGAACCATCCAGCTTCCTCACTTGCCTTTTCAAAAGCAGCAACTTGTATTAAAAAAGCAAATGAATGACAAACAATACCTCAATTTTCCCTGGCCAGAAAGCCTCAGATCTTTACACTCTTGTTTGGTTGAGTAACTTAATTTTAGGTAATTTGACTTAAAGCATGTTTGTTAACTCTTCAGTTTGCCTGAGAAGAGGAACAAGGGTCTAGGGCAGAAAACAAAGCCAGCAGATGCATGAAGACCCTATGCCTTCCTCTCTCAGTAGTAATCTCTGTATCACGCAGGTCTGGTGTTGACTTTCCGATCACATCTCCCAGTTCCGCAGACAGTCACGCATGTTTGTTCTGTAGTAAGGAGTTATGGATCTCAAACTGTGGAGTCCAGCTCTGAATGTTCATGAGAACAGTCAGACATTGAGCAGGAATAATAATAAAGCAATAAGTAATGTGGTTAAACAAATATGTTTCCAATTCCCTTTGTCTTCTTCAAGCATCTAATGCGTATGTCTCTGTCCTTATTAGCCAAGCACTTTGCTTCTCTCTCTGCCCTTCCCCTGGCACAGATGGAAAGAAGCAGCATGTCTTGAAGAGTGCTTTGCCATAAAGAAGGCTGTCAGACTCTCTTAAATATAAACAAGTAAAAGTAAGTAAGAACTATTTATGTGCGTGTGATGCTTTTGATGCTGATCCCTGTGGTAATTCTGGCTTGCTCATTTTAATGAGCAAGGTTTGGACCTTGCTGTCCTTGTATGTACAATATATTAACTCCTCACACAAAGGCAGGAGGATATGGTGTGAATAACAAATCGAGGATCAGATGCTTCCGGTCAACAGAACCTTCACAAAGAACACTGTTCAATGTCATAGCCAAGGTCAATTGAAGCTATAATATGACTTGGCAGAGGGAGAAGAGAAAGAGCCTTCAAAGTTCGAAGGGGATTAGCCATTGAGAGTTAACTGGCATGTGTTAACTATTTTTATAAAAGGACGCTCACTTTGAATGGTTCTCATGCTGAATCCTTGCGTGGAAATTATTGGAGAGTAAAATCTCAGCTTTCTAGTACCCTTTTGGAATGAATGAGCCATTCCAAATAGTCAAGCATTCTGTATAGCCAGAAGTTTATCTAGTTAAACATAAAATATTTTAAAAACCATGTTGAGTGAAAAACTTTCTGGAAAATGTTTTATACACTCTCCTGAATGTCCTATAGAAAGATTATAGACTTTGGGGGACAAGAGAGCTGGAATATCCACAGCCCCATTTACTAATTGAGTGTCCTTGCTTATTATCCTTATTGAACCTCAGTTTCTTAATCTGTAAAATGGGCATGATTGTGCTATATAGCAAATATTGGTTAATTGTACCAAATGGAAAGTACTCACATTTGCTTTCTCTTAGGCCACCAGCCTGTTCTAATCTTCCATATGTTAGACATGGTCTGAGAAAATCCCAATACCTGGAAGGTTCACAGAAGGCTAGAAGGATACACTTGACTAAGTTGGAGGATCCCTGGTTTGAGAGGTCCTAGAAGGAATCAGGGGGGTTGGGGGAGGACTGGCTCTGAGGGCTGAGTAGATAGCACTCTTTCCCATCTACCTAATAATCAGGATGCTTTCTTCAAGGTCAGACATTAATTCTTTAGAAATTTCCTTTTAAGCAGGATCTTGGAGGATATGGCAGATGCCACACAGATTCCCCTTTGAGGAAGGTCTCACTGCCCAGTTTCAAGGAGTGTAATTTGTTGCAGACTCTAGTTCTTCCTGCTACCAGGGAGACCTGAGTCAGGGGGATTCCCCCTCCGTTCTTTTCTTGCTTGCAAGAGAAAAATTCAGGTGAGAGGCAAACATATGTAGTGGAAATGAAATAGCAAGTTTATTTATGAAACACAAGCACAAAACCATAGGCAGGCACCTAGCTAGTCTGAATGCCCCACTTATAGAGGAAATAAAGTTAGTAAGTTTGTTCTGTACACTTGAACACCTGGCTCAGCTAATCTGAGTGCCTTGTGTATATAGGAAATGAAGCTGCAAGTTTGTCTATATGCCTGAGCAAATTGCTGCAAGTGGACACCCGGCTAATCTGAGTGCTCCAACTATTGAGGTTCAGGAGTTACATTCTTTAGCTAGCTTCTAGGTTCCCCCTCCTCCTCTCCCTTCCAGATCTTGGGAATAATACACAGTTTCAAAGTTTTTTTCCCCCCAGCTAGTGGAGACCATACATACAGAATGTCAAGGGCTCCCATCCTCCTGCATTATCATAGTTTTGCTTGTGATATTTGGAACGCCTGGCAATCATATTGAACTGAGCTCAGGACTGCTGAATGAACAGGTGAGACATGTCTCCTCTTTGTTTCTAGCCTCCTGTTTTAAGTTCTTTATTAGAGTGCACTGGACACGGGCCCTGCTTTATTTCCCCTCCAGCTTCTCATTCCTAGCTGCTTCCTAACATTCCCTCAGGGTCGGCCTCAGCTTTTGAGCCAAGATCATAATCTTCTTGGGCCAATGCCTGAGCAAGTGGATGGCAGTTGAGGGCATACTATTTTCTGGGTGGCCCCCAGCCAATGACTGAAGGTGAGGATGGAGCCAGGGCCTAGGGATTTCTGCCCAAGGTTGTAGTTCTCTAAACGTAGCTTCCTATTGGGATGGCAGAGAGCCTCTCATGTCTGCATCACAGCCTGAGAGTTCTTGCCCAATCCTGTTTCTTCCTTTTCTCTCTCATAGGTATTACTCCTCAGTAAACCTTTTATACTCCTCTTTCTCACCATCTGTCTCTGCCTTGCTACAGAGGAAGGAAGTCACACAGCTGGGGAAGGGAGGGACTCGCACAGCATAGACTAGTGAGTCAGTGACCAAGTGCTGTGATCTGGATGTCTGTGCCTCCCCAGAATTCATTTACTGAAATCCTCACCCCCAATGTGATAGTATTAGGAGATGAGGGTTTTAGGGATCTTTGCCCTTATGAATGACATTAACCCCCTATTAAAGAGGCCCAAGAGAGCTACCTTGAACCTTCTCTTGGTGAGGCTACCATGAGAAGTTAACAGTCTGCAACCTGGAAGAGGGCCTTCAGCCTTTGGAAATAGTCTGTGGACCATGTGGTCCTGCCTTTCCCGTCATGGTGGCAGTGGTGGGGGGTAGGAAGGAAGTGGCAGCACTCGGGTTAGTTACTGAGATTTCTCAGAATCCCTGGGTTTAGTGAATTCTCTGGGAGAACATGCAACTCATTGGGGGGTGGTGAGTATTTTTAGGGATTAACATGGATGCTGGGGGAGAGGCTTCTTTTTCTTCTTATTGGGATTGGAAGCCAAAGTTGGTGTAAACCTGAAGCTACTGGGGTGGGGGCAGCATCTTTCCTACCATTCGGAGAGAGCCTGTCTGAGGATAAAGCCATTGTGATGATATAATTTGAGAATACTTTAGATATATAAGGAACTGTATTTTTATGTGTTTAAAGTGTGTAAGGGAGAGGTAAGGACAAGTCTTATTTGTTTCCTTGAGCTGTTTTAACTTGGGTCCCTGCTATTTACTATCTATGTGTAATTTGACTAATACAATACAGCTTGCCCAAATGTATCCTGGTGCTAAAACTGATACTGACTCTGAAAAATATTCAACTGCTAATCAAAAACTAATGTGATTCCTTTGAAAAATAAAACATCTGTTTCTAATAGGGCTGGCCTAATACTACTTACTCAAAATTTCTTAACAAGAAACTAATTATAATCTTGTATGTGAACAAAAAATAGCTTTTCTTAGATTTGTCAAATTCCATAATACTCATTCTGACATAGAGTTAGCATATTCTGTCTGGGAAATATCTAAATTTTGTAAAAAGTTGTACATGAAAGAAAAATAATTAAAATATAAACATTGGGTAGTAACGCTAACTGGCTTTATCAGGGTCTGAGAAAAAATGGGAATGCAGGTGTTAGATCATAACCCGCTCTCTAAAATGATGTACTTTTTTCTGCTAAGGTACAAGAATGTCACCGTTTGAAATTGCTCATTAAAGATAGATCTTTCATGTAGAAAAATCATGCCAGGAGTTAGCCCACCTAGGAAATGATTTGTTGGTGCACTACTGCTGAGTGTAGGATGTTTTATGGTGTTCAGAGAGGGGTTTTAGGTGATTCACTTAAAAGGAGGCCATCAACTTAAGCGCAACAGCTGTAGTCTACAGATACTATAATCTTGGAAACGGGGAGGTATAAGGACAAGTCTTAATGATTTACTACAGAATATTAAAAAAGGAAGGTTGTTGAGTAGCAATGCGGACCTGTACAGGGGATAAAGATGCTGCCTAAGGTTGAAATCCCAGACTCTGGTAAGTGGCCTAACACACTCTCCTGACTTCTGTAGGCTCCACTGAGCCGTTGCTTCATGTTTCATTGGCTTTATAAGACAACTGCATTAGCTGACGGTCAAGGCAGTTCCCTTCTCCCTAAAGTGCTGATGCTTGCTCTCCGGTTTTAAGATAACAGGTCTATAAGGGTCCTTGAAGGGGTCTTCTAGCAATACTTGTTTGAAAGATTGTGCTTCCTGTTGTAAATAGGTACTGCCTCCCCGCTGATCCTACTACCAAGGTTTGATTTGAGAGATGTGGTCAGTTCTTGAGCTCATTTGTAAAGCCTCATTATTCTCTGACTGCTAACTCACCTCTTTAAACTCTCTGTTCCACCCTCTCCCACTCTCCATGACATCACAGCATTCAAAAGCTCAGTTAACATATTAACAAATTATTACATGTACCTGACCCTGTTTTGGATACTGAGGATATGATGATGACAAGATAGACAAGTATCTGCCTTTTTAGAGTTTATATTCTTTGGATAACTTGCAAGCAAATACAGAATGACAGGTAGTAACACTCTCAACTAACTGCCCCACCCTATTCTGTAAATAAACATCTTCACATTCACTTACATCCTTCCCCACTTTGTAATGGAGAAGATGTCCCTCTACGTTTTCAAGGCTAACCTTGCTACCTAGATATTTCCTATTATTTCCTGACTCATCATGGGATTTTCTCTCATAATCAACCCCTCACTCACGAATCTTTGCTTTTTCCACTTTATTAACTAGTTTCCCTTAGCATACAAATATAATCCAATTACAAGTGAAGGCCTTATACAGCTCAGTCTTTGGGTGGTGGCAGACTAAATAAAACAGACACGGTAATACAAGGTGGTGATTGCATGACAGCAAATACACCATTACCAGTCGCTCTATATTAATGCATTGTATTTGTCCTTGTGCATTATTAATCAGTTTCCTAGCACCCTTCTTGAACTGAAAAAAAATTAAATTCTTGACAAACAGCGATTCCATGAAGAGGCTACTAACTGGTAAAGTCTCTCTGAAATAATTAGCTCTTTACTGTTGTCTTGGTTTAGGCTGCTATTATAAAATACCAGATTGGGTGGCTTAAACAAGAGATCATTTTTTTTACAGTTCTGGAGGGTAGGAAGTCCAAGACTGAGGTGCTACTTTTTACTGGTTTTGAAAGTTAAACATTGTATTTTATTTTTATCTTTAATTTTTATTTACTTTTTAATTTTAGACATGCACACCAACTTTACAAAATATAAATTATTGTTGCCTAGTATTGTAGTCTCATCTTATTTTAAGACCATCATCAGTTATTATTACTGAAACATTTAATTTATCCACAGATAATGTCTCTTTGCTCAGCGTTACACTCAATTCTTTCCTTTGGGTCAAATTTCCTTCTTTCTGAAGTATGTCTTCCACTACACCTTTCAACAAGGGTATATGCATTGTAAACAGTTTCAGTATTTGTTTCAAAATGTCTTTATTTTGGCCTCATTCTTTAATGATAATTTTTCAGGGTATAGAATTGTGGGTTGCCTGTGATCTTCCCTCAACCCTGTGAAGATTTGATTGTGTCATTTTGTGTGTGTGTGTACATTCTATTTGTTGCCAATGAGAAATGTGTTGTTATAGCAGGGGTCCCCAACCTCCAGGCCACAGCAGGTACCTGTGGACCCCCACCTCCAGGTACCTGTTAGAACTGGGCCACACAGCAGGAAGTGAGCTTGAATGTAATGTGCTTGAATCAACCTGAAACCATCTGCCACCCCCGTCTGTGCAAAAATTGTCTTCCACACAACTGGTTCCTTGTGCCAAAATGGTTGGGAACTGCTGCTTTATACATATCCTGTTCTCTCTGGTTTTTATAAAATTTTTCTCTTGATCCAGGCATTCTGAAGTTTCATTAAAATGTGACTTAGTGTGCTGTATTTATATTTATCTTGCTTGAGATTTAGTATGCTTCTTCAACTTAAAGATTAACCATTTAAAAATTCAGAAAAATTCTCTTCTTTTTTTCATCAAATATTGGCTTTTATTCATTATCTCTGGACCAGAGGTCAGTAAACTATAACCCATTGGTAAAATCTGACCACTGTCTGTTTTTGCAAATAAAGTTTTATTGGAACACAGCCACATCCATTTGTTTATGTATCTGTCTATGACCACTTCTGCATTACGACTGCAGAGCTGAGTGTCCTTGTGACAGATTATAGGTCCCACAAAACCTAAAATGAATAGATTTATTATTTGTTTCTTTACAGATTAAATTTACCCATCTCTGTCCTGGACTTTCATTCTGGAATTTATATTAAATCTAAGTGTACTTTTCATTTTATCCCTTGTGTCTATTAATCTCTAGTTCTAGTTTTATATTATTTTATTTCTCTGTGCTGCATTCTTGGTATTTTTTTAAGTGGAGCATTTTTTTCTGTTATATTTTGTGCAGAATTCTTATATAGATTTATCAGAAGTGAGGGCTTGTTAACTCAGTTTGCCATTTTTCAGAATCAGAGGTCTGGCCTGTCTATTCCTTTAATACATCATCTTCATCAAAACACTTATGGCAGCTATTAACAAGTGATCTGATCATCAGTTAGTTGGGGTTCTCCTGAAAAACAGAACCAATAGGATAGATG
The DNA here is from genome assembly GCA_028533065.1 of Trachops cirrhosus. Lineage (NCBI taxonomy): Eukaryota > Metazoa > Chordata > Mammalia > Chiroptera > Phyllostomidae > Trachops > Trachops cirrhosus. The sequence goes on along the minus strand of CM052540.1, from coordinate 155,755,727 downwards.
TGTTTATTTTAAGAAACTGGCTCCCACAGCTATGGAGATTGGTAAATCCAAAATCCACTGGGTAGAGTGTAGATGCCCAGGGAAGAGGTGATGCTGCAGTTCGAGCACAAAGGCAGTCTGCTGCAGTATTCCCTCTGCTCAAGGGGCACCACCCTTTTGCTCTGTTCAGGCATTTAGCCAGTGTGATAAGGCCTACCCACCCACATCAGGCAATTTGCTTTGCTCAAGGTCCGCTAATCTAACTGCTAATATCACCCCAAAGCACCCTCACAGAAGCATCCAGAATAATGTCTGATGAGATATCTGGGTGCTGTGGTTCATAAACTTAACCAAGTGGCCACATAAACTTAACCATCACAAGTTTACCCCTTGTTGACTTGACACCGATATCCACCTTCTTAAATCATACTTAATTTTTAAATAAAGATAATAAGGTCTTACAAGATCAAGTTAAGGTCTAACATGATACAATTATCCTGTAGACAACCAAAAGGCACTAACCCTTCCCCAGAAAAGGATATAAAGTCCTTGGTGATGTTTATTCTCCTTGTTATCCTGTTACTGAAATACTTTAATGTAAATGTAAAAATACTTAAAAATCATGATATAATGTCAATACATTATATGTTGTGTGATTAGGAAATAAGAGAGGGAAGAAAACAAAAATATTTTCTGTACACACACAAACACATTCATAACAGAGTAAAAAAGAAACACTCATGACAGTTACAGTCCTTGTTTTTATAACATGGTTGTAGCTAGTATTTATGACTATTGCCTTCCACTGTCCATTCCATATTCCTTTCTCTCAACAAGCACCTCATCTGGCCATCGTTCTTGTCTTGGTGGGATGACTCAAACCTTCTTTCCTGAGAATCTGGGCCATTAGTAGTCCCTTCTTGAATTGGGTTGTAGTAGTTTTTCACTGACTTGAGTCATAGGACCTGGTAATACTAAGGGATATCCTAAGCGATCTTCTGTGTTCTAGACACTTTCCTTACCTCCACTGTGGTGTAGTAGTCCGATTTCTCCTTGGTGGTGGGGATCAATCACCCAAGCACAGTAACTCCCTTTTGCCTGTTGATTTAGAGGCGTAAGGAGCCCAGAGTGACTACATGGCAGTCTTCACTTCTTGTTCAATGGAATCATTATTGTGTATCCTGGTAGAAGTATTCTTCATTTTGGAACTAAGACATCTAGACCACCAGAGGATAAAGTCACAGAGACAGGAAACAAAAATTTTGCTAGTCAGTCACTAGGGGTAATAGTGAGTGGTGCCACTCCTGTTTCCACCCCTTGATTCCTGGACCGCTGAACCTTGGCTGTAGGAGAAAAGGAACCATATATCAGACACTGATTCAGAGCTTAAATCATCTCATGGAGAGCTCTGGCCCAGCCCCAGAAAGCATTGCCATCTATCTAGCTGGTGCTGCCACTGACTCTTCCAAAGGCCATTGCATTGTTCTCTCAAGCCAGCTGCTTCAGCGTGGTGGGGAACATGGTAGACCAGTAAATTCCATGAGTATGAGCTCATTGCCACATTTCATTTGCTGTTAAGTGATTTTCTTGATCAGAAGTAAGGCTGCGTAGACTGCTATGAGCGTGGATAAGGCATTCTCCAAGTGCCCGGATGATAGTTCTGGCAGAAGCGCTGCTTACAGGGAAAGCAAATCTGTACCCAGGGTGCCTCTATTTTTTTCCCTGGCACATAATGTACTAAGTCAGTTCTCCTTTCTAAAACTGTATGTAATCATAAACACAGCTGATTAACTTGTTGCAGTTACCAGAAATAAACTGAAACTGTGGAAAGCCCACAAAAGAATTAACAGTGTTTAAAAACCAGGAAAAAGGTAATAAATAGCACCATTGAATCCGCAAAAGTATTGAAGCATTCATAGTTCAGAAATTAACCTGAACACAGAAATGATTGAGTTAAACTTCTTAAATACATACTCATTTCCCCTTGTAGGAAGCACAATCGTCTTCTAAAAGGAAATACAAATGACCCATATTTTAAACAAAAACACACACTGCTTTTAGTGAAAAAGAAAGTCATTTAAAGCAGCTAATTAAAACTCCATTTAAGCAATTACAATGGGTAACAGGATCAGAAAATCACTGGCAGAGTAGAAACTTGTCACTGAAACTCCCATATGATCTTATGGACTGGAAGGAGACTGGTCAGGCTCCACAGGCATCAGATAACTAAAGTTGCTAAAGTCCATTAAGTCCTCAAATTTCAGTGTCCTAGTTTTTTTCTGAGAAGAACTAGAGCAAAAAAAAAAAAAAGCTATGGTAAGGCAAATATACCATGACCTATGGTAAGAATTGGTCTGAAACTTTAGGTATAAAAACTTAGTGTTGGTTCTATATTTATAAGCCATCTAGGTCAAGTACTTACTGAATACTTATACATGTTAGTGCTTTGCTGGCTACTCTGGGGAAGAACAAATGTGGTATTAAATATTATACAATGTGATGCTTCAGCCTACTTGAAAAGACTTAGGTCCATGACGACTGAAGCCCAAGACAGTGTGCATTACAGGGCTAAGTCACGCAATACCAGCCCTTAAGGAGTAAGTGCTTTCTGCGTGATGGAGTACTGATTAGGTGTGAGAGGCACTGAGTGACTGCAGCAGATACTGGGGAACTGTGAGAGGCTGACCATCCCCACCTTTCAGTTGTTATTGACACCAGGGATGAACTCACATCCAGAAATGTTATGTGTATTTGGTTCTCATGTAGATAGAGACTTTATTATAATTTAAACCACCCAGTTATTTATGTTGCCTGGAGTAAGAACTCCCATGGAGGCCTAACACTCCTACCCTGCTTCAGTTATTAATTGCATGCCTCGGAGGGCTCTTATTCTTTCTCTGGCTATAAGTACATGCCTTAAGGGCCACGACCAGGCAGCCTAGAGCAGGGGGTATAAAGTTCGAAAGGACTGCATGGCAAACAGCCCCTGCCTGGGAGCAGCGTGCATCTTGGTACGTCCATCGCCTTGGTGTGCCAGGGCTGTTCTTCCCACCTCTGGCCCTCAGACGTCCCTGTGCCTAGGCTTTTCAGCTGTACTTGACCGTTTCTGTATTCCCTGGTCTCTGAAAGCTACTTGTCAGAATGCTTAGGTTGACCTCCTGCGTACAGTTCTGTCTACTTTTCTTGATGGACTTTGTGGGTTTTCTAAGCTGAGGTACCAAGAGATCTTTCCTGTTGGTGGGGCTCAGAGTCCTGAACACCACTGACCTCAGAATGTGCTATGGCCTGGATTATTTCACTGTGATGAACTCACACCGGAAGATAACCCTTTAAGGAGTTGCCCTTAGGGGCACAGTGTTAGCATTCTGCTCTGCTCAGCCTTTAAATGAGGCTATTCCTCAGGGCCTTGTCCTCAGCCCACCTCTTTTTTCACTCCCATGTGTTCTCCTTGGACAACCTTATTCACCCCTATAGCTTCCACTTGAATCTTTTCTCTGATGACCGCCCAAGTCCCTCCTCCAGGCTTCAGAGTATGTGCTGGCCAAGCATCTAAGTGGCAAGTCACAGAGGCTAACTTAAGCAGCAATGTAAATCATCAAAGAGATAACATGCAGCTCTCAGAATTATTGGAAAACAAGACATTGAGAATGTGCTGGAAGAAAGTGAGGCAAAGGTAAGCCACAACCTTAGTCCAGAGAGGTCCCTGCTGCCCCAACACTGGATGCTGCCATTTGTACTATCGGTGTTGTTCCTTGGAAAGTGGGTGCTGTGGCTACTATCTTCAGAATAAATCCTCTGCTGTCCTTGCTTCTTTAAGTCATTCATTCCTAATTCAAAGTCTCAGATGGATGCATTTGACTGGTCAAATCTAGATCACGTGTACATATCCTTGCTGTAAGGGAGCCAGGAAAGCAAAAATGTGGCCTTTTAAGATTTTGTATTGGGAGGTGGGCTGTCTCTCATCAGGACTCATTCACTATGAAATGTCCAATCTACACAAAGCAGGAGAGATGGGCAATGGAAATAAATTGGGAAGAAAAGGAGATAAAGGAAAGGTAAAACAAATGCCCACCACAAAGACACAGATGTATCCAATTGATGACTGTATTCATTAGACCACCTACAAACACCTCAAATTCTGCCTGTCCAAAAGTGAAATCTCCATCATTTACCCCAAATTATACCTCCTGCTCTCTTTCTTGGTATCTGATAAAACTCATTCATCTAGCCACTTAAGCTCCTAAATTCAGAGTTATTCTCCCTCCCTTCTTAAAGCCACTGGTCAACAAATCATCTGGATAATACATTATAAATTTTTCTTAAGTAGATCTCTTTTTTTCCCCCTGAAAGCACACCTTGCTTACATCAGCTCCAAAACTCATCAGTTCTAGCCGTGAGTACACGGCGCTAGACCCTAACATGGCCCTTGTTGCAGTTGCCATCCCATTTGTTATGGGGTTATTCGACTGTCTGCCCCTCTTCATTCTCTAGTTCCACTTTCTTCTGCTCTGTTGATGATATCCCTCCAGTTGTATAAGCATAGAACAGTGAGAGAACCATCTATCTCTAAGTAACGAAATTAAGTTGTATCACTCAGAGGACCTCCACCTGTCTTTTCTCCCTTTGAGATCAGAATTGCTAAGCAGTCACAGTGCTGTCCTGTAAAACTGACTCCCAGGAAAGAGTAAACTGAAAGGAAAGGATGAGAGGCCAAATATATCAAATTTCTTTTCAGTTCATCCTGACTCTTCTAGACCTTGACTGTGGCATGGTGTTTATTCTTATTGTTGAGATAGAGATGTAATAGCTTCCTAGATGGTACCCAGTGGGCCATTCGTCTTAGTATATATCCTTTTATGTTTCCAGCTCATTGAACCTGGAATGGACCTGAGCCTCACTTCAGCTTAGAGAATTTGAGAGAAATGACCTCATGCTAGTCATGGGACTAAGTCCTCAGAGGACTTGGTAGCTTCCACTTCTGTGCTTTGGGAAACCCTAAGCTTCCATATTAGAATTGTGGATATGAAACCGGAAAAGCCTGCATTCGTGTCACTACCAGAACCAATAAGCAGAGACAGGGATTCAATCTTTATGGGCACTTTATTCAGATGGCTGGTGATCTGAGAAGACAGCAGGTTACATACCCTAACACATAGTCTTAAAATTCCATTTTAAACTGACCCTTTTTATAAGGAGAAGAAAAGTGTAGGTAAGAAGTATGGAATCCAGGGGAGAAGTTAGTCAGATAAAAGCGGCAACATCCTTTCATCTGTGTCCTGGGCAGTGGTCTTTTTCTGTGTCCTGGGGAGTAGGCATCTCACCCTGGAGCACTATGGCTCAGGTACCGTCTTGACTGCTTGAGTCCTCCTGAGGCACAAAGGTGGAGCTGCTTATGGTCTCCTGGAGTCACGGGGAGGGGGGGCGGTCATACCTTCACTTCCTGAAACAATAGCTTCTTATATACATTGATTACTACGCTTATTAACTATTACCTGAAACTAAAATGTTTCTAGTATTTGAGTCCCCTATCAGCTACTCTGCTTGAGAGACCATGTGGAGAGACCTTGTGGAGAGACCTCATGGAGAGGCCATGGGAAAACGGAGAGGCTTTTGACACTGCAGAGGGAGACAGAACACCCGACTGTCCCAATGTTCCAGCTGTGCCTACTCTTCTAGCTGTCTCCACAAAGGCACCAGTCATATGACAGGGCAAGCTTGGGTGCTCCAGCTGAATCACCCCCAGATGACTGCAGCCCCAGCTTGATGTCACGGCGCAGAGCAGAACTGCCCAGATGAGCCCAGTCATAAGGGTGATAACATGGTTGCTGTTTGCAGTCACTGTTTTGACGTGGTTTCTTACACAGTGGTAGAGAACTGAAACAGGGGTCATTGATTGTGTGTGTGGTCTTGTTTAATTATTCATTTAACTGAATTCCACTTCCAGGCATTTGGTATGTTTTCCTGTGGGTTAATATTAGCTATTGAATGCAGAACCCCTGTAGTTCGCAATCAGTACAAGGCTTTGATTTTTTTTAAAGATGGACTCATTTGATGGCCCTTGTCAATATTTGAAACACAGAAAAGCACACACATAACGAAACCATAGGCTTCAGGCTATGAATTGAACTGGCTAGATTCCTCCTGATCTTTTCTCCATCAGACTCAGCATAGCACAATTACCTTGGCCCATGAAGATAGTGGTTTGAGGCCCTGAACTACATCGATCTGAAATTCCTTTGGCAAGAAATACGGACAATGATCGGTAGGAGGAATGAAGTTTTAATTTGGAGAAACTTTATGAAATAAGAAAGAAATAACAGAAACCCACAGAATCAAATAATGTCTGTCATGTTTGCAGACACTGTCATGTGACCCCCTGGCAGCAGGGAATAAACCCTGTTTTATGTTGACATAGTATTCCCCTTACATAGAATAGAGGCCACTGGGAAGCAGCTGCCTGGCCAGGGACCATATTTGCCACACCTCTGTCTCTAGAAGTGGCCATGTGACTAGTTCTTACCAATGGAATATCAGCAGAAGTGATGTCTGATGAGTCAAGGCTTTTCAGAAGTGACTATACCTCTTCCATGTTCTCATGCCCCTTGTGCTGGATGTAATGATTTCAGGGCCCTAGGGGATGGCAGAACTCCCAGATGGAAGGAGCTTTGCTGTCTGAGTCATGGCAAGGAGAGTCGTTTGACAACTAGGACACGCACTGTGAAAAGTTACATAGGACAAATACATTTCTGTTGTGTTTGAGCTTTTAAAAACTTGAGGTTTATTTGTTATGGAAGTTAGCATTCTCCTACTGAATATAGTTGTTTATTTATTTGAAAATTCATGAATTTTTTTTCATTGATAAGATCACCACTAGTTTTGAAATTGTGGAGACGTCAATTCATTTTCTTAGCCTCAGTTGTCACATATACAAAATGGGGCTAACACTCTGATGTCATAAGATTATAGTTGTACTAAATGAAATATTATAGCATCTCACTTATTGAGCATCACCATGTGTCAGGCCTTGTGCTAAACACTTCACATGCCTCACCTCGCTGAACATCCCAACAACCCTGTGAAGTAAGTTCTGTTAATTTTCCTGTTTCACAGGTATGAAAACAGAAGCTTAGTGAGGCAAAGCACTTGTCCAATGTTGTATGGCTGGTAATGGGAGAGTCAGGATTTCAACCAAGGCCACCTAACTTCAGGGGCCACACGCCTAAGCTCTAGGCTGCTGTTATTAGGACCATCATAAAGTCTGATACATACTAAATGCACGACAAACCTACATTTTATTTTCCTTCCAGTTCAAGGAAAGAAGCAATGTACTAAAACATAAGTATAAGCATATGCTAAGTGCAACACACACACACTCTTTACAGCCTTACCTTTATTCACACTCGTATTCAGCTTGGTGTGTTGAAGCTAGAAGTAAACTAGAATTTACTTGTGTTCATTGCTAGCACTGTTGCACAGCATAACAGGTCCTCTCAGCCGAGAATGTTATTATTTCGTGTTTATAGCCCAACAGCAGCTGCATGATCAAAAGGAACAGTAGGAACACTGAAGAAATGAATCCCAAAATGATTCAAGCATTTTAAAGCTGCTTGTGAAACATTCATGTTATCGACCTGCTGGATGAAAATGGACAGAAAACCCACCTCAGGATGGACATTATTACAGGAAGTGCAGGAATGCTGGGTCCCTAACGTCTTCCCTATTTCATTTAATATACTACATATTTCTTGAAGCAAACTAGGTTAAAACATTCAGTCAGAGGCCTATCTTAGAAATAGACTGACCTTTATATATACAGCATTTTATATACCTGAAGTACTTTTAAAAAAATTACAAACCATAATAGGAGTGCTAGTGCTTTCTCTACAGTCATATCAGCTATTATTAAATTGTCTACAGAACCAAACTCAGAGTGCTTTTGCAAAAGGTGCGACAATTTTCCTTATTCTAATTGCTATACCAAGAGTAATTTGTCTTCTGGGCTCTGGAGCTGCTTAAACCACTTTCTTCTTTCGCCTGAAGTTTCATCAAGGCAATATGCTTAATCAATGTTTGCTGATGTTTATGGTCTAATGCTTACTGACAGCAGGTGCAAAAAAAGAGTAAGTCCCCATCTGCATAAAAATCTTCCTTAAATTCCCCAGCATGCTGTTTTGCTGTAATTTTGGTAGACAGGTGATTTTTCACAGCACCTTCATGAGTGGCTTCCCCCCATAGCTGGCTCCCTTTCCCTACCTGCTGTTTCCAGAAGCTGTGCTTTTGTTTGCACCGCTGCTGCGTGGTAGCTCCTTTCAGGCTATCTACTTGGCTTGATGATGAACTCTCCCTAGCCCTTAGTTTCTACACCCTGGTCCAGGAAATGGACTCTATCCCTGAGCAATTTAGAAGTCGGTGTTAATCCATCAGTTAAGCCAAGGTAGACAAGAGCTATGGGATTGTACCTTTCGGATAGCAGCAGAGATCCTAAAATAGCTTCATTGACCCAAAGGATCTATTTCCAATGGTCTACAATGGACAGGAATTTAATGGGGGAAGTCAATTACCCTTAATGATAGTCACTTGGCTAATTAGCCATCAAGGCCCTGGGAATGTGCATCTAACTACAGTTTTCTTCTCATTATTTGTTTACAGACCCAAAGAAGGTGGCTCACCTTTATGCTACCTATTAGGGAAAGGTAGTTTGTAAGCTAAAGACAGTGTTCAGTGCTCTAGGAAGGCTTTTATTTTATTTTTTCACTTTGGCTTCCTCATTTCAGTTAACCTTAGATTCCTTTAGGCAAAGGGAACAGTTTATCATCTGTTTCTGCTGAGAAGAAAAAAAAAGAAGGAGGGCTTGGTTTCCCGGACAGACTCCTGTTAGCCCCCTGCATTATCAGTGATTCCAGGTAGATTTCTGACCTGCTAATACAAAGTGTTGTGCCAAAAATAATGTGAGCTTCAATGCAGATCTTCAACTTTAAAATATTACATGAAGTTAAGGCACTATTTTACTTTGTAGAATTAAAATTTTGGTAGCACCATGCCTGGACAGTGGACTTCTTTGAATGTCAGGCAGCCAAAATAAAGGCAGCAGAACTAAACCACAACATTAAAAGACTGTTTTATTTGCTTGTTCTTAAGACAAAGAAAATACACAACTGCCCTCATCAGAAGCACTTCAAAGACTCCCTGAGGATATGATATACATTTTAAAATGTAACTGAGTTGTGAATACACCACTGTTTTATTTTTTTACTAATGTGGCTTTCCACATACCACACATTATTTCTAAAACACTACATGAAGATTTTGCTAAATAAGCTTATAAAATAAGAAAAAAGAAAGGGGTTGGGGTGGGAATCAAGCCCGTTGGGGGGTTCAAAGGCCGGACATAAAACAAGAAGCAAGGGAGAATTAAACAAAGCCTTGTGAGAGGAATCGCACAACAAGATGCATCAGAACAAATAGAAATTCAAGATCAATTGTGTCAGCAGATCAAAGACAAGGCCTAGACTGGCGAAGAGTATTAAGGATCATCAGGGGAAATGCATCCTACTTACTAGAGTGAAATAGATACTTTGCTTTATGGTGATCAGGTTGCTTTTTGAGTAAAGATAACTGAACTGAGCAAAGCAGATACACTGACCCATAGACTGGGGCTAGAAACTAAGGAAACATATATTAGCTTTGTAAAAGGCATTCTAGAGAGCTTAGGTGCTAGAGCTCTTAGAGGATGGAGTTCCTTGTCCCTGTTAGAGGAGCTATTCTACCCAAACAGGATCTATATCCCACCGGCACGTACTGTATAGGAAGATTTCCTCTGACTGTGCTTCATTGAGTAACCCTTGCTGCTTATCTGGCAGATAAGCAAAAAACCTTTTCTTCAATTTTAATTTAACAGACTTAAATACATGTATTGTTGGCTGAGAATCAGGGCCACGGAATAATGGTAACAGTCATGGTAGAGAGACTTGGCAAGGGCAACTGCATAGATTTGTCCAGACTTTATTTTGAGACCTGCATGAGATGGAGGGTGATAGACTGCCAGTACTCTGTCTAGCTGCCAGGAGTCTATATTCATCCCAGGGCTGGAACACTTAAAACAATGCTCAGAATGAAACCTACTGTTCATGCAGTATGGTTGATATGCATACCTAGCAAACTCAAATTCAAATGCTTACCAATGTATGACTATAAAATTAAAGTCAGCGTTCTCTTATCAAGAGAAGACAAGGGCCACTATTTCTGATGGCTCATAGTCAAAACTAAAATAATCCTTGATTCCTAAGGAACAGAATGGTGTAAGCAGAAATAGAACATCATGAACAACAACTGTGATTAAACCGATGATTCAAAACACGACTGAACTGTCATATAGTGTTTATCAACAAGTAGGAAAGAGGACAACAGGGCAGTTTATCTATTAATTGAATATTAATGTAAACTCTGTGATGATTATTATGGGAAATAAATGATCACCATGGGGTAACAAAGGAAACTGAGCCACAGAGGAGTAAAATCAACCAATCTGCTCTATAGAATGTGTAGGTGTGTCCTGGCTGGTGATCCAGTTTCTGATCTCTTTATTACTTCAGTGAAACATAGTGCTACAATCCTGCTGAATACATACAGTATTAAGATTTTTTTTACAGAGATAGTCTCAATAAATCCATAAATAGGTTGATGTGGAAAGTTATCTCCATAACACTCTAGTTAGTTCCTCCCCAACCCCTTCAAAAATCTATCAGTTGATGAAGGTTAGACAGAAGATGGGTGAGAAACCTTAAGATTTGAGATTAATCTTGGGCCTCCATTAATTTCTTTGGCTTGAGTGGAGAGATAATGGTGAATCATCACTTAGAATAATTTCTTCGATAGAGAATATGTAACACCTATAGCAACCATCTAGCACCCTTCCTACTTGTTGAACGAGAGCCCAGAAGAGAGGGTAAATGAATAAATGTACTAACTAATTTATTCTCACAGTATTTTAAAATCTCCCAATCTGATTGTGGACTCATATATTACTCCTTGAAATACTTAAAATTTTTGCTTTGTATGTTTTAATACTGTATTATTACATGCATACAACTTTCAAACAATTTTTCTTTCTGGTGAATTGAACATTTTATCATTATAAAGTAAACCTCTTTACCTTTAATGATACTTTTTGACTTAAATTTTACTTTCTCTGATATTAAAATGTCACAGTATTTTTATTACAGTTATTATTTGGGTGCTATATATTTCCCTACTGTTTTAGTTTCAATATTTCTATATATTTATATTTTTTTAATGTTATCTCTAATAAGCATCCTATGTATTTTTCTTTTTATTTCTTGGCTGCTGATCTTTGTCACTGAGACATTTGGTTCATTTAATGTAATTTCTGGTGTAATGAGATTTAAATGTAACATCTTACTATATTTTTTCAATTCTCATCTTTCTTGCCACTTTTGGAGTTGATTAGAGTAGTTTTCATTATTCGATGTCTCATCCTACCTCCTAGCTTGGGAGCTGTTCTGATTGTCCATCATTACGTAACAAAGCACCCCAAAACATAATAGCTTATAATAACCATTTTAGTTTGTTCATAATTTTGTAAGTTGGGGACTCAGGAAGGACTTAGTTGCACAGCTCATTTCTGATTCACATGATATGACTGTAGGATCAACTTGTAAGATGACTTCTTTACTCATGTATCTAATGCCATCCTTGGCCCCTTCCTTCCTTCCTTCCTTCCTTCCTTCCTTCCTTCCTTCCTTCCTTCCTTCCTTCCCACGAAGCATGGGGTCTCATTCTGTAGAGTGTCCCCACTTTGCTTGTGCTTCTCACTGCATAGTTGTTCAGGATAATCTCACCCCTTACGTGAAAACTGGCTTCTATGTGGAAGCTGTCAGGCTAGTTCATAGCTCTCCTGGAACTCACACATTATCACTTTTGTCATATCCTACTAGTCAAGGGAGTCACAGGGCCCACCTAGATTCAAGGGAGTATAGAAGTAGTCTATCACTTATCAGGGGGAGGGCAAGATCACATTGAGAAAAATCATGTGGGAAGACAGATATTCCTGTGGCCATCTTTAGAAAAACCAAACTTCTACAGAGTATACCTTATAAACAGGGGTACATTCCTTTACTGTTTTTCTTTGTTTGTTTTAGTGCTTCCGTGGAAATGAAAACATATATACAGACTTACCATGGTTTAGTAATTAATACTTTCATCTCTTCCTGGGCAATGCAAAGAACTTAGAAACTTTAAATCCCTCCATTCTTATATATATGCTATTGTCATATATTTTAACTCTATATCTACTTTAAATCACACCAGAAATTATTATCACTGTTTTATACAGTCAGTGTTCATTTATATATTGCCCCAGCTTCCTCTTTGGTTGCTTTTCATTCCTTTTTACATCTTCAAATTTCTAACTGGGATCATGTTCATTGCATATCCTTTAGTGCTTCCTGTAATGCATCTCTGCCAGTAACAAATTCTCTTTCTTATCCTCTTCCTCCTCCTTCTTCTCTTTTTTTCCTGAAAATGTCTATATTTCACTTTTATTCTTGAGGGATATTTTTATTTTTTAATTTTAATTTAATTTTTCATTGAATTTATTGGGATGATATTGGTTAATAAAATTATATAGGTTTAAGGTGTACAATTCTACAATACATCCTCTGTATACTGTTTTGTGTGTTCACTACCCCAAGTCATGTCTGAGACATATCTCTAACACCCTGTCCTAGTTTTTTTTATCTTTTTTTATTTTTGTGTTTTCCATCACCATTTACCTTCCCTTACCCTCTCATGCATCTCCCCACACCCATTTCCCTCTGGTAATGACCACACTGTTGTCTATGAGATGATGATCATGATCATGATTTTGCTTAATCCCTTCACATTTTTTACCCAGCCCCCTTACTCCCTCTCCTCTACCAGCTATGAGTCTGTTTCTGTCTGTTTCTGTTTTGTTTCTTAGTTTATTTTGTTCATTAGATTCCATGTATAAGTGAAATCATATGGTACTTGTTTTTCTCTGACTGTTTTATTTCATGTAGGATAATACTCTCCAGGTCCATCCACACAGTTGTAAAAGGTAAGTTTCCCCCCGCCCTTTTTTATATCTGAAAGCACTGTGTAAATGTACCAGATCTTTTTTATCTATTCATCTACTGATGGGTACTTAGGTTGCTTTCAAATCTTGGTTATAGTAAATAATGGTGCAATGAACACGGGAGTGCATATATTCTTTGGAATTGGTGTCTCCTCAAATAAATTCCTAGAAGTAAAATCTCTGGGTCATAAGGCAGTTTTATAAATAATTTTTAAAGGTATCTCCATACTGCTTTCCACAGTGGCTGCACCAATCTGCATTCCCACCAACAGTGCAACAGGGTTCCCTTTTCTCCACATATTTTTTTCTTGATTTAGAATTCTATTTTGCAAGTATTTTGTTTGAAGATATCAGGTAATTGTGTTTTAACTTTCATTGTTTCTAAAAACAAATGTTTTGGAATTCTATTTGTTACTTCTTTAAAGATCATATGACTCTTTTGTCTGCTTTTAGGATATTTTTGTTTTTTCTTTGCTTGCTTTCAGCAATTCTATCATGATGTACCTTGTTGTGATTTTCTATTGAAGTCTCCTACTTCCCATTTGTAGAGCTTCTTGAAAAAGCTTAATGATTTTCATTATTTTACTATAGTTTTAGAAAATCTCAGCCATTATTTGCTTAAATATTGCTATTGTCTCCTTATCTCTATTTTATCTTCTGGTGCTTCCATTACATATATATTAGACATTTTTCACTAAACTCCTATGTCCCTTACACTCTTTCCTAGTTTTTTCATCCTTTTTTGTTTTTGTGTTTTATTTTGGACATTTGTTTCTTATAGTTCATTAATTCTTTCTTCAACAGTATCTTATATGCAATTAAACATTCAGTGAGTTCATCATTTCAATTATTACATTTTTTTTTCAGTTTTAGAATTTACATTTTGCTCTTTTAAAATATAGTGTCCAGATTTCATGTGGAATAATGTTTATTTATTCTCTTGGTTTTAAAATATATTGTCTTGTCCATTCATGTGCCTGATTATTTTTTATCACTGGTCATTAGCTTTTTAAAAATGTAGAAATAATTTGAAGCATAAGAAAATTTACATTTCTTTCTGGTGAGCTATAAGAACATGGCGACCCCAGACCACTTTAATACTAATATTGGTATTGGTATTATTTAAAGCTGACCTTAGTCCACGTGACGGTCAGGCTATTCTGTCCACTTTATTCCTGCAGTGTAGTCCTTAGGGTTTCCAACCCAAAGCATGGGAGTTCATCAGGGTTCTTCCTGCTTGGTGGGTTCTATACTCTAAATTTTATTCCTTTGGAGAGCCTGACAAAATCTATGTTTAATCTCTCAGTCTCTCAGATGATTCTTTTATTTCCAGAGGCTTGTAGGGTGAATCAGTTTTAAATTGCTGAGCTGTTTTTTTCTTCTTTTTGTGTATCTTTGCCCCACAAATTTTTACTGTCTTATTAGTTCCTCTGTGCTCTGAATGTTCCTTAAAAAGAGACTTGTTCTCAAAATAATGAATTTAATATTTATAAAATAAACTGAATTTTATTTCATCCTCACTAGAACTGGAATTGATTCAGGAAAAATACTGAGAATAATGAAATATTTGCCAATTTCAAGTTACTTTTTAAACATGATAGTATGTCTTAATTTTCAAAAAATTCAAAGTAACTAAAAACTGTTAAATAATAAATGGACTGACTCAATTTAAGTTTCTATGCCTAGTCACTCACCCATGTAAATCTTCTGACTTACATAATAAAATAAACCTACTTTTCAAAATGAACTTTTATGGTTGAGGATAGAAGTGGAAAATCAGTTTCCTAATTTAGAAAAGGTCAATTCAGCACTACCAAAGGAATGGACAATAGGTGATAACTGCGATGTTCACAGCCCAAATGAATAGCAAAATCTGAAGAACACAATTTATCTCTATATAGTCTAAGATAATTTTGAACATCTGGCTATAAGACAGTACAGACAAATGTTACATTGTACTTTGCTTTATTATACTTTGTAGTGATTGCATTTTTACACACTTTTTATTTTATTTATTTTTAGAGAGGGGAAGGCAGGGAGAGAGGGAGAGAAACATCAATGTGTGGTTGCCTCTTGCACCACCTACTGGGAGTCTGGCCTGCAACCCAGGCATGTGCCCTGACTGGAAATTGAACCTGAGACCCTTTGGTTCGCAGGTTGGCACTCAATCCACTGAGCCACACCAGCCAGGGCTTTTTTTTTTTAAGCAATTGAAGGTTTATGACAACCCTGTACTGCAGAGGTTTATTGGTGCTGTTTTCAAATAGGCTCAGATGATGATTAGCATTTTTTAACAATAAAATATTTTAAATTATCTTTATATTTTTAGACATAATGTTATTGCACATTTAAAAGACTACAGTATAATAAAAACATAACTTTTATATGCATTGGAAAACAAAAAAATATGTGACTTGTTTTATTGTGATATTCACTTTATTGAAGTGGTCCAGAACTGGACCCACAATCTCTTCAAGGTGAACCTCTATGCTAAGTTCCACAGGAGACACAAAAACAAATGAATGAGTCATAGGCTTTCCTCTAGACTAACTTTTTTTCAGAAATTTATAATTATCTATTACCCAAACCAGAATGCTACCTGATATAGTTTTAGATTACTAGACGTATCTGTACTACGACAAGAAAAAAGTACGCTGACTGTCAGAAACAGGCAAATACCCCAACAAAGGAAAAGAAAGCCCAGTAGAAGACACAGGAGTACCTGAAAACTTGGTATATAATGAGGTGACATCCCAAATCAATGCAGAAAGAAGGGGTTAGTTAATAAATCATTCTGAGACAAATGGCTTTCTGTTTGAAAAAAGAAAATTGATCCTCCCCATCAAGTAAAAACCTAAGTGTTAAAGGAAAAATTATAAAGTTAATGGAAGAAAATGGTAGAGAATATCTTTGTGGCCTTGAATTAGAATTTCTAAGACTCAAAAAAGCACAAACTATAAAAGGAAAAAATGATGAGTTTGCATCAATATTAAAGACTGCTGAGTAACAAAGGGAACCATTAGCAAAGTTAGCAGATGAGTCACCTTCTGGGAAAAGATATTTACAGCATCTAAAACAGACAAAGGTTACATAGTGGACACAACATATTACCACCCCAAAGACGACTTCCCTCACTTTCTATCTGAAATACTACTGCCTGCTTACTATTTATTCCCTTACTTTATTTTTCTTTATAACATTGATCAAAACCAACAGATGATTATTTGTTCAATGTTCTTGTTCTCATTATATTCTAAGCTCTGTGAAGTCAGGACTTTTTGTCTGTTTTGTTCACTTTACTGTCTTCCTGACACAGAGTAGATGCTCAATAAAAATTTGTTAAATGAATGAATGAGTGAAAGATCTCCTGCAAATGGACATGAAAAACAGCAGAATCCCATAGAAGAGCATCAGTGGAGATGAGTAGGCAATTACCAGAAAGGGAAATCTTCATGGCTAATAAATACATCGTTAATCTCACATCAGAAAAGTGTAAATAAAAAGTATGAGATAACATTCTCTGTCTGTCAGATTGACAACAATTTGATATCAGACAACTGGGCGAGTGGAAACCTTCAAGCACTGCTGGTGGGAGTGTAAATTGGCGCAGCCATTCTAGAGAGCCATCTAAAAGTAGTCAGTGAAATAAAGTGTGCATATATCCTGCAACTCCCACGATCCCACTCCTGGATGTATACCCAGAATAACTCTCACACTGATCCAAAGAAGGAAGTGTATGTAGATATCCACTGAAGCATCGTTTGTGGTTGCAAAGAGGAGGAAGCACCTTTATTGTCCTTCACCAGAGAACTTGACCAGTCCACTATGTTACACCCAGACAATGAAACATTATGCATCAGTCGGACAGAACAAACTAAACTTACATATACTAATATGGCCAGAGTTTTTATTTCCTTTTATCTCATTAAAATGAAGTAATAGAATGTTTAAGACTCAACATGTGTATGGCTTGAGTGGTATTATCAAAATATTTGTAAATATTTACTTTCTTTTTCCATTTACCTTAATTCCAACAATTTTATACTTTAATAAAGCATTCTAAACATTGCAACCCCCCAAAACAAAAAAAACCCTCAACAGACCTAAAAGCAGGTAGACAAAATCAGACAAAAGAACTAGCTCTCTGTTGATTACATATTTCCTCTGAGTCTGTGGCTCTTGGTAGGAAACGATCCCCCTACTTTAAAAAAGGCTTTCTCCCCCTAGCAATTTTGGGATCCTAAAATCCACCAGGTCTAGGCAGTTGGCTTATATACATATTATAACTTCAAGGGACTCATTTTCATTTACAGTCTCTGAAGGATTTTAGATTCTGTCTAATATCCACTTTGGGGAATTATGGGATATCCAGTGTTGTTCCCAAGTCTTAATTTGTACAATATCTTTAAGACTGGATGATGTGCAGTAGGTAGCAGTTCTCCAACCAGGAATCTTGTTAAGATGCAGATTTGGATTCAGTAGGTTTGTGATGTTCACAGCCCAAGTGAATAGCAAGGTCCAAAGAACACAATTTATCTCTACATGATCTAAAATGACTATTGAGCAATGCCTGGCTATAAGATAGTACAGGCATATCTCATACGCACTTTGCTTTATTATACATTGAGATTCTGCATGTTTGACAAGCTCCTAGGTGTGGCCAACACTACGGATCCTGAGATCACACTTTGGGTACCAAAGCTCACCTGTAACACCTTGTGAAAGGGGTTATCCTTAGTGTATCCCAGCTCACCCTGGGCCCAGTACAATCCTTGGATCTACACATTTGGCAAAAGATTGATGAGGGGACATCTAGGGATACTGCACTGTGTAGAATTGCAAGAGCTTGCCCCTCAGTGCCGTCCTGGAGAAGGGTTCCTCCAAAGAGCTCAATGCAGTGGTGTACTGGGGTTGGTTCACACCTGAGCCATCTGCTTGCATCTCATCACAACGCCATGGTTAGTGACATAATGTTGACAGCTTGAAATCAGCCCTAGTGGTAATATTTACACCATGAAAACTGGCAAATGCTACACATCAGGGCTTTTCCTCACGAGGGCACCAGTTTACCAGCACATCCTTCTGCCCATGGTGCTCAGAGGGGAGACTATGCAGGCCCCCTTCTGGGACTGATCCAGGGATGGAAATGTAAGTCCCCACCGTGGTTTATGGTTGGGATGAAGCTAGTTTCTGAGAAAACACCTAGAACAATGTGACAGAAAAAGGGAGAGAGTGTGACTTGGAAAAATAGGAAATAGGACTTTAAAAATAAAGCTCATTTTCCCACACCCATGTTCCTTAGTCCAATTATAACAGGCTGACACTGGAAGAACATTATGCCTGCAGCGAAGGGTCTGTAGCCGATGCTGATGAGCACTTAAAAACAAATATATCATTTTCAATAGTCATAGAAATTAAAAATAGGAAAGACAAATAGAGAAAATATGTTATTTAAAAAAGGACCATTTTCATTAAAGAATGAGTAAGTCTTTAGTGCTAGCTGGGAGCACAGGCGAATCCATGCGGTGACTGGGGAGTTGAATTCCTATTAAGAGACCACTGTGGTGGCTTATTTAATGGCTCTCAGCAAGTTCTCTACATTTTTCCCCATACTTTCACCTACTCCACTTCCTCACAATTTCCCTAGCAGGTTGGGGTAATAAATTAGGTGTAAATAGAAACTAGTAAGTATCTGTGAATTACTCTGGTTTAGAAAAAAATGCTTCTGTGTAGGTTATGATGATCTGCAGTTAGAGGCCCAGTTCTTCTTTGGGTGAATTCAATTCCTAGAAAACCCAACCAGAAAATCTAGGAAGTGTCTGAAAGATGCAGATGCTGTGGGAAAACCTCACTGAACCACTACAGGGAAGAGCCCAGAGGCGGGCTGACGTCCCTTGGTCCAATGACGTTCTGTCGTTGGCTCAAGTCCTATATCACGGCCATGACCCCTGTAATGTCTGTTCTGTGGCCAGCCAAGGCTCGCATGGCTTCTCCTAGGCATTTGTTACATTAACACCTGAAGACGTATTTTTAGGAAGTTGAGCTTTGAGCTCCCTTACCAAGGAGCCAACCACATCACATATAATTTCTATTCTCATTCAAAATTATCAGAAAAAAAGCCAGTTATAAAACATAGAAAATGTGACCTGAAGTTTACTAGAAATATGTGTTATCAAAAATATGGGGAGCTATTTTTCAAATTATTTCTATGATTATCTCAGGGCAGTAGGGTTAGGGATTACTCTAATTTACATGTATACTTTTGAATATCCTATATTTTGTAAAAATGAGGATATATTATCAAAAAGAATAACACATATATAACTATACCTATATGTATTTTTTCAGTTTTGCATGTTTAAGCCTGTCACTTTCAATACTATACAACCTCAGAGTCATAAGACAATATATTCAGAAAAGAGAATTAAGGGATGAATTTGATTGTCCTTCAGTATTGCTATAGAATTTCATATCTGAAATGTATTTTGAAAGCATCTACCAAATAAGACTTCACAGTTCTAAACAGGCTTTCCCTTAGATGATGCATTGAGGTGCTAGGAAAAGCCCATTTGTCAAGTCTCTGTTGAACGTGAAGTTCTTCTGTCTCTCTGTGCTGTGCTTCATCTTCTGATTCATGCTGCTGCCTTCGGTCTTTAAAATCCCGTAATGAGCTCAGAGACAGGTCTTGCCAGCTGGATTGAAGGCTACAGCAAACTAGGTATTGACATCATCTGGCCAAACGCAGAGCCAAGGAAATGAACACGCCTGATATATGTGTGTCCTGATTTACTTTGGAACACCATTCCGCGGCTCATAAGAAGTCCGTTGTACTTTTTCCGTTTTGCATCCCAAAACCCACATACCACTGGCCAAAGGCTGGAGTGTTATAAATGATGAGGAAAGACAGAAAACCTGCCACATCCTATGTACTTTGAACTGTCTGATTAGGGAGAGATTATATATTCAGTGTTATGTTTTGAATATTTAGCTCCAGGTTTTCCATTCTTGACTGTGTGACTTCACCTGGTTATAATTTGCATTTTACTGAAAGAGGCAGCAGAGCACTAACCCCTTTGGAGACATTACCTCATCAGTCCTCCCTGTGGTCCTTTGGGAGATATGGGGTCAGGCGTTTTGGAGAAGAGAAAGCAGAAAACAGGCTTTTTTTTTTAGAAATGGAACTCAGAGGTGCAGGTCCCAAATCACAATGGAACGCAGGCTCCTGAGTCCATTGTGAGGCTGCTGCACCTGAGACACAACGTAATGGGGGGCGGCTCCTTTATTTCAGTGCACCCCCTCTTTCTGATCCACACAGCCGGTCCACGGTACCTTCTGGAGGGATTTCTGTTTGTTTTTCTCTTCTTTCATGATTCCTTTAATCCTCCAGTGTATCCCAATTCCTTTTTGAAATAAGCTCAAACATATAAACTGTCTTATTTGGTCCCCTGTCAACCTGTGGTGTTCAATCTCTTTGTCCAAATTGTAAGCTTTTAATCACAGGATGGTATTTTATAATTTATGCCATTATTCACAGCACAGTCTGGCAGAGCACAGCACATGCCCATCTCCACCTACTTCATCTCTCTCTATCTCTTTACATGGCATCTTTTCCTTATTGTGCTTATTGCTTAGCGGGTGTCTTCCCCACTAGAATGTAAGTTCCTTAAAGGCAGAAGATTTTTCTGTTGTGCTTATTGTTGCATCCCAAGTGCCTAGTATAGGGCCTGGCACATAGGAGACCCTCAATAAGTATTCATCGAAGAAAAGAATTAATGTTTATAGGAGAAGCTCAGTAAATGCCTGGAGATGTGTGTATGTGACATATATGTGTGTGTATAAGATATATATAGTAATAAAATATATTAAAATATATCTTGTATATAATTTATAATGTTTTTATATTATATATAATAAAATATAACAATATTATATAATATAGTATTATATAATACATTACATATTATAGAGTATATAATTACAATTATAAATATTACAATTAATGTAATATAATAAATATTAATAAAATATATAATTTATTTTAGATGTGATTTTATAATAAAATAAAATATATTACTATGGGTTGTTGGGGGCTGGTTCTCCAATTACTCTGTTCTGATCTTTTCCCCTCTCAGTGACTAAATGAGAGCTCACAATTGATGACTTGGGGGTTTACAGAGATGATGAGCTCATTTTAAATTGAGAATAGATGAAGGAAGACAGAGAAATATCAGCTGAATTTCATATTTAGAGAAGATGTTTCCCGGCATTGAAGAGAGCTTTTCATACTGAAGGACAAGAATATAAGAATAAGGACTCACCTAATAGAGGAGCCAGGGAGAGTGGCACTGCAGTGCCAGTTGGGACTGGCCCACTTTGCATCTCCTTAGACTCAGCACAAGCAGGATTCGAGATGAGGAACCGGGGGTGCAGAAACGTGACATAATCCACACAAAAGCTGCACAGCTAAGTGATGTCTGAGCTGACTTCCAGTCAGTGCGGTATACTAAGTCATCCTTAAGAAGTATTTACTTTAAAATAAACTTAGTGGGATTCCACACTCACTAAGCGTCCATGGTTTCTCAGAATCCTGAGTATCTTGGCTAGTTTTACCATCTGTGATCACCAAAAATGACAGCATTTTGTACAGATTCTAGTCACATTAGCTTCAACCAGGTAATACCTGGGTTTACATAAGCGAGGGAAGCATCTCAGGGAGACAAAGTTCTGTAATATTACAGAGCACCTGGGTACAAATCCACCTGTTCCCATAGATACTAGGATTGCCGGGGCCTGTAAGGTCACAAAGCGTCACCTTGGCCAGGGCTTGTCAGGACCCATGTGCTGGCTCTCTTTTGAAAGTTTGAGCAGGAATAGAATCTGGTACTTCCTACCAGACTAACAGGACAAGTGCTGCTTCCAGACAAGGAGCAAGGCAGGAACGCGGCACGCTTCACCCAATGCTGTCCTTCTCTGCTCAGACTCGCGGGGATCCCTGCCTGTGGGACAGCTTTCCAGCCTCATCTCTGAGGCTGTGCATGTGGACCAAAAGAACACTGGAGTGAATCCAAGAGGTTTAGAAACAAATTAAAACCTTCGTTCCAACAACCTGAATCAGGTTAATACTCTTTGTGCATACTGAGTTATGGGCATATTAACTTTGACATCCTAAGTCCATTCAGGAATAGACTACTTAACAACATATAGTTGTTAGTGGGGGGAAAAAGATAGTGGCAAGGACCTGCTCATTACCACCTGTATGTTAGCTTTTCTCTCTCCTGCAATCACTCTTTTATTCATCCTTTTCTCTTATCTCACCTTCTTCTGTGCCTTTTCTCTCCCCCTCACTCTCTCCCCTGGGTCTTAGGCCTGCCAGGGACACGCACAGGCATCTTCATGTTTTCATCAGCACACAGGACTGAAAGAAGTTCCTGGCCTCTCCAGTAATACAGTTGTCAAGATGTTCTTCAATGTGGTCATTTCTCTTTATTCAAAGAAAGAGAATATTCAAGGCTGTAGTTTCCTATTGCTTCTGTCACAGATTACCGCAAGCTCAGGGGCCTAAAACAAACACAAACTTAATTATCTTATTTCTGTAAGTAAAGAAGGCCTAAAAAATCAAGGTATCAGAAGGGCTGAGTTCCTTCTGGAGAATCTGTTCTCTGGCCTTTTCCAGCTTCTAGAGGTCACCTGCATTCCATCTTCAAAGCCAGTAAGTAGCACAGCCTCTTCATATCTACGTATCTGATCTCTCTCTTTCTCACACACACACCTCTGCTTTCATCAGAACATCTCCTTCTCTGGCTCCAACCCTCCTGCCTCCTTCTTATAGGGACCTTTGTGATTACCTTGGGTCCACATGGATAATCCAGGATAATCTCCTTATCTCAAGCTATTGGATTTAATCGCATCTGAAGAGTCTCTTTTGCCATTTCACATGGACATATTTAGGAGACATTATTCTTTCTTCACAACTGGGAAGCCAGTGATCCCAGAAGCAAGTTACTGGCTTGAACATTCTCATTCAAAGAATAAGCAGCATTAGGACCTCTTGTGGGAAGGATCTCAGTTTCAAAAAACAAAACTAATAAAATACACAGGCAGGGTCTTGCTTAAAGATAGGCTTTTAGTTGCTTTTGGGTGAATTTCAGTCTCACAACGGTTTGGTTTGGGGAAAACTGTAGCAGCAACATGGTCAAGTAGATCTTTGAAATAGACCAGACTCAGGGTTTGAAGTCCAGCACTGGCATTTGCTATGGACCTTGGGTGTATTTGTTTAATTTGAAGCAAATCTTTGTTTGCTTAATCTTAACACATGGATGATAATTCTTCCCTCATATTAGAGCTGGGTGACTAAAAAAATGTATATAATATGCTTAGTATTTTGTCTGACACATAGAGGATGCTTCATAAAAGTTCTTTCTTTCACCCTTTTCTTACTGATTAGACAAAAGGCCAAGAATGCAAATGACAGTGTGGCCAAAAATAATTAGGTCGATAGTGATCAAATAAATGTTGAGCAATGGAATTTCAAAATAAACTTAGAGGATTCACCCACACGATCCAATGGGAACTGACAAAATCTATTTCTTCTCATTTGGCTTTAGTCTAATTACATTTTATGTCTCTAAATTGAATGAGGATGTATAAGGGAAGGCTTGACTTGTCTCATGCCTATGCCTGAAAAATTGTAGAAATCAAAGGGAATGTCCCTCATTTTTAAATTAGACAGAAACATATTACTTAAGGATTCAATGGATCTTTAGGTACCATCCAGAACACCCTCTCAATAAATGTCAGCACTCTTTACTTGCTGTTGCTTAAACAGTTCTCACAATGAGAGTTCACTGTTTTGAAATAGTTCATTGCATGGTTGGCCTGTTTTAATTAGACAGTCCCTCTTTATTTTTAGCCAGGAAACTGCCTCCCTAAAGTTTCTTTTGCTTCTAATTCTATCCACTGAACTTACAAAAACCTACGACAATCATAACAATCTTACAGATGCACCCACTTTGAGCCTTCCTTTCTTCCTTCCTTCCTTCCTTCCTTCCTTCCTTCCTTCCTTCCTTCCTTCCTTCCTTCCTTCCTTCCCTCCTTCCTTTTCTAACTTAGAATTGCACAGTTTCTGCAACCATAGTCTATCAATGTTTCCCCTAAAAAAGTCACCTAGAGCTAAACAGAATATTCCAGATATGCTTGAATTAGTGTAAGGTATGCTGAGACTTATATTTCTGTTGAATCTGGATTCTATTTTCATTGATGAAGTCTGATTTTGTTGGTTTTTAAAGAAGTGGTCCCATAACACTGTCATTCGGCTTATTCTGAGCTTGTAGTCAATCAAATCACCAGGAGCTTTGTAAATAGCTTTTGTTTTTCCCCATCCTTACCTGTCCAATTGATTTATTATAATGTTTGTTGTACAAACAGTGTCATAAAAAGATAGATAAAAATTAAATAAGCGACACGGGGTCTTACTACTCTGACATCAGCAATTTTCAATCGTCCATGTTCCTTTATAGTCATTGCTCATCAGCTTATATAAATTTTATATAGTTTTCAACATAACCTAGACAGCTTTTCATATCCTGACTTTAAGTTTAACATATTAACATATTCCTAAGCTACTACATTATTTATTTACAATTACAGTTATGTGCCACTGAATGATAGGAATATCTCCTGAGCAATGTGTTGTTGGGCTATCTCATTGTTGTGTGAACAACATAGAGTGCACTCACGCAGACCGAGGTGGTGCAGACTCCCACACAACTCTGCTGTACACTAGAACCTGTGTTCCTAGGCTACAAGCCTGCACGGCATGTTACTCTACAAAACAATACCAGATTAAATCAGGCACAAGAGAATTTTTCATGAATATAAAGAATATACTCTAAAATAATGATCACAAGTATAGTAAGTACATAAACCAGTAACACAGTCATTTATTATCAAGTATAGTATACTGTGTACACAAATGTATGTGCTATGCTTTCGTGTGACTGGAAGAACAGTAGGTTTGTTTACACCAGCATCACCACAAACACCTGAGTAATGCAATTCTCTATGACATTAGGATAGCTATAATGTCACAGGGTGATTAGGATTTTTCAGCTCCATTATTTTCTTATGGAACCACTGTCATATATGCAGTCCTTTGTTATGAGGCATTTGACTGTATCCTTTTAAACAGCTGCATTAAATTCCACAGTAAGATGTACCGTATTTATTCAACCATTCCCTGTCTTAGACATCGTACATACAATGTTTTACTTTTGGGAGACTTTTATATAGTCCTTGAAATCAAGTGACTTTTGAAACCTGAATCAGGATTTTATCTTTCTCTATTTTAAATTTCTGCCCCAGCCAGGTGGTTCAGTTCATTGGAGTACCACCCTATACACCAAAAAAAAAAAAAAAAAAAAAAAAAAAGAGAGAGAGAGAGAGAGAAAATGAGATTGCAAATTGCAGGTTCAATTCCCTGTCAGGGCGCATGCGGGTTCCATCCCCAGTTGGAGCACATACATATAAGGGAGGCAACCAATCATTGTTTCTCTGTCACATCTATGTTTCTCTCTTCATCTTCTCTCTCTCTCTCTCTCTCTGACTCTCTCTACCTACCCCCTCTCTTCCTCCCTCCCTCCCTTTCTCCCTTCTTCTCTAAGATCAGTAAACATATCCTCGGGTGAGGATTAAAAATATTATTTTTCTTCCTTTTTAGTTTTATTCCTGGTCCAGACTTTTGTTGTACCACTTCTCCAATTTCCCTCCCTTTGCTTTTAACACCTTTCAATCCATAGGAAATATAATAGAGAGGTAGACAAGACTCTGAGACTCAAAGCTTTACTCTCCATAATAATTCCTACACTGAGTTCATAACTGCATCAGCCTGACACAATAGCCTTTCTCAGGATCAGTGGAAGAGCTCCTATTTCAGAGCAGTTAGGAAAGCCATCCCGCCCCCACACACTGCTGTCTTCCCGGCTAGCTGGTGTCTACAATGAATGGAGGCCACATTTCTCAAGTTCCTCGGGGCAGCCTCTGTGTCACTTTCACTTGCTGTATTTCAACTTCGTCATGGAAGGCTCTCAGCGAATACTTATTAGTAGAAGGAATGAAAGAATATAATTAAAGATAAGACTTAACAACTAAAGTCAGCCTGGGGAAGAGACTACTTCATTTACACTAATGAGCAAATTGCTGGTATTAAATATTTCCCTAGGCACAGTTTTTACCATGAGGGGGTTGGTGAGAAGCACTCTGGTCCTCTTTAGGAAAAGACAGTGATGGACTTGGGACAGCTAAAATAGCCACCTTACAATTTTGCCCAGGGCCAGCTGTGGACTTTGTACACCCAGACTATTAATGCTCTAACTAACCACAGAGACTTGGAACTTGTAGGGCTTGTAGATCCTGCACTCAAATATATGGGATGCTTTGTGGCCCTCTGTATTTTCTGACTTGCCTCTTTAGCTTGGACTAACAATGCTACCAAACAACAGAACTTGCCTTTGACATTCCTACGGAAATGTCAACTGGGACCAGGATGGAGGTGGCGGGGGAGAACAACGGGAAATAATAAAAGCTTGATAATATAAATATTGAGCTCTATTTCTTCTTTACTAAAGAGCTAGTAGGGTACAGATGGAAGATCAATACCCTTTCCTGATATTCCTCACTCGGTCAGGGCCTGACTTAGTTAAGAAGGAATATTGGAATAACCAACTGTCTGAGTTTGCCTAGGATTCTCCTGGTTTTAATACTGAAAGTTTCACATTCCACAAACCCTGCAGTCCCGGACAAACTGAGACAGCTACTCACTTTTGTCCCAAACATGCCAGCAGCCTTAACTGAATTCTCTGAGAATTATATTGATAAAGGGTGCAATAGCCCCAGCTCCCTGGACCTCTCTCAGTCTGCTGGCCATGCCCCTCAGCAGTGGCCTGTGACAGGCAAAAGCACATTTCCTTCTCTGCCTTCCCTGTTGGAGAGGAACCCAAGTTCTACGTGGCAGAATCTAAGAAGTCACGACAAAAGAACCTCCCTCTCCAGTCTTGTCTTCCCTCCTGACCCTTCAACTTGGCAGATACCTTTGCAGACTAAATAATTGCTCCTTGAAACTCACCTTTAAATATAAGTGCCACTGCAAATGAACTCGTTAGTATTCCCTTCCCCATTTGTGTGGGAGAGTTTACTGAACCATCACTTAGAAACGTGTTCTGAAATTAGAAGACAGCAGATAGAAAAATTCTAATGGGGCCATGGCAGTAAGTCCATCTGGGAACAGTGCTTTACTCGATGCTTCAGTACTTGCTGTCGAGCCAGAGCAGCAAAGAGACCCTTAGAAGAGAGTCACCAATTATTTATAATTCACCTTATGATTTATGTTGACTCTTCTTTGGGTTCCAGAATAGAGACACTCTTTTAAGTTACCAACGTAGACCTTGAACATTCAGATGATTAGTTGAAATCTGATTTTCCTCTTGCCGCTGCACGACTGCACTGCCCCTGCGCTTGGGTCTCATTTATTCGACCACCACCGAACATCTCCTGCTAGCAGACTTATCTGTATCTTCTTTTCTCTCTCCCTTCTGTTTTTGCTATTCACAGATCAATTCATTTCTTTTATACACATATGCTCTTTTTAAGTTCTTTCCCCTTTTTCCTTATTAAGAGTTAGAAAAATCTTTCCTTCTATCCTCTCTTTCCTTTGCTGTGCTCCTTTTATGAGTACATATATTCATATGTATGTATGACACATAGGTGTATACACACATCTTTATCTGTATTCTCACAGGCATATATAGGCAAAACAGAGGGATAGAGATTTGAAATTAAACATAAAGACTTAGGATCTTCCATTTCTAGAGCACTTGCAAGTGCTCATAAGATGTCCTTCATAATTAAAAAAAAAATCTCCATCTTCCCCTGTATTCTCTGCTAATTCAACCAGCTTTTCTCAAGCACATGTATTTAATATTAATAGAGGGAAATAATGTCCTGCTCGTTTTCCCCGTTTTCTTTATTTTAAGCGATAGCTTCCTACTTATCATTGTAAGTCTAAGGTAGCAATGTGATGTGTTGAATAAGGTTTCGTGGCCTATATGGAAATGTAGGCACCGTCTTGTTAGACAGAATTGGAAACAGAGAGAAAGCAGGTGTGAGTTGCTTTCTAGAATGAGACTAGATGTTTGAGACAATAAAAGACACAAGCACATCTGGCTGCCCAGCTATCGTCCTTTATTTGTTATGGGAAGAGCCTCAGAAATCTTTCAGACAGACCTGAAACCAGGCATGTGCTTGAAAATAGAGCAGAGGGCTCTAGTATGCTCTAAAAAGTTCTGTCACATTCCAGTGGTTCTGGCCTGAGACCGTCACTGAGGGTTGGACCAAGAAGATGGAAAGCCCATTTGAAAAAGAAGTGTCAAGAATTGTGGGTCTGTGTGTGATCTTAGGGTATCTGACCACAGGAAAGAGGGTGCGCTGGTCGTGCCTTTCCAGCCGGGTCTGCTTCTTGGGGGGACCAGAGGCTGGAATGGGGAGGGCGCTGGTAGGCCATCTGAGTTCCAAACAACGGATGCAAATTGCATTTGCGTGCTGGGGACTTTTTGTATTTTACAAAAGTCTTTTTATTAATTCACACAGCAAACCTGTAAAACCTAGCTATTATCATATTTTATAGATGCTAAGGAATTTGCCAAAGTTAATAGAATATTTGACTTCTCTCACTCCCTCAGTTTCAAAGAATCAAAACCCTGTTGAATTTTCCTTCAATATGCTACTCACACTCATTGTTCCCTTTTCATTTCGCTGCTACCACCCTGTTCTACCATGTCTCCTCGCTCTACACCTCTGCAGTAGCTCTGAAACATGCTCCTGTCCCCAGCCTGCCTTGGTTTCAGTCTATCCAAACATCGCCACTAGGGTTCAATGTGAGGTTCATTGTCATAACCCTGCTTGAGCTATATGAGTCCACTGTTTAAATCATCCAATGACACCCCCATCCTGCAGCAGGACAAGGACCAAGCCCTTCAAGCAGCCACTCAAGGTCTTCCATGGTATTCCTCAGCCTCCCCTTGGAGTTCCCTTCAGCCTGTGTGACAGGCCAACTCTCACATTCTTTGTACTTTAAACAGTGCTTGCATTCCACCTTCTCACTTCTGCTCATCATGTTTTCCCACCTGATATTTCGCTCTCTTCTCTCCCTTCTCCATCTAAATCTGTGAAGCTCAGATCTCCCTCTCCTGTGAAAAGCCAGCTTCGGGTCTACATCAGCCCTCAGCTATTAATCAATCCAGTGACGCTGCTTTCATATTGGTTTCATATTGTTACTTTACTCTTTATGGTTATTAACTTTTCATGCATTTCCCCACTTTTCATGTTTTCATGGTTATATGGGCAAGAATCATGTTTCTAACTATTTTGATGTAGTAAGATAAGATCTTAAAATATTAATCTACGTGCTTTTGTTTTCTTCTCATCCTTGCCAGTGACTTCCCCTCTCGGGCAGAGGCATCTACAATGCCTCAGGGAGAGAAACGGGAGTGCGAGAAAAAGCAAGAAACTGTTCAACTTGCAGGTCTCTTTTTTCCTTAACTTTTGAAAGAGATTTTGAGAATCAAAAGGGAAAATCTGAGGGCTTTCTCCCAAACCTGAGGTTTATACTATGACAACAGAATTAGAAAGAGAAAGCTCACATTGCCCATGGTTACTCAGCTGAAGGAAGCCATCTGTCTCCAGATTTTTCTGAGACCCAGTCAAAACGATCCACGTAGACACTTGCAGCCAATACCATGGTCTGAGATCCCCATAACAGACACCAACCCTGAAAAAGGGTGGCGGGCTTGGATCCCCTGGGGGAGATGGAAGTGGTAAAGGAAAAGCCTAGCACTGAACCTCAGGGGGACAGATGATGGAAACTCCCCTCTGTTACCTTACATACTGTATCTGTGCTGGTCAAGATGGTAGCCACTAGCCACATGTGACTGGTAAGTACTGGAAATGTAGCAAGCGACTTTGGAATTGGATTTTAACAGCTGCATGCAGTTAGTGGCTACTGTATTGGAGAGGCCCTAAAGCCCCTGACCACAGGCTGCCTGATTCCATGACTCACAGTGTCTACACCATTTCTGACACATAGGTGCTCAAAAAATATTTCTGGGATAAATTAATGACATATTATAAAAGCAATAAATACATATTGACCACTGGTTCAAAATAGACCTGAAGCCTCTTAGCTTCAGTGTTCTCTGTTCTACTGATCATATAGAAACTCCTGCAGCTTATCCCATTAAAAAAAACTTTATAGGAATTGATTTTTCTTAGGGTGCATAATTCCCAAACCATCACCATCAACAGATAGCTAGCTGTTGGGCCTGACAATCACTGCACTGATTTGAATCTGAAAGCACCTAGATCGAGCTTGCCAAAGCTTCAAATTTCTCTGTCTGTAACACCCTGAAGGGAACTTGGGTAACATGCGTTTTCAGTTCTCCCAGCTGAGTTTAGTGTTGTTTTCTATTATCTTTGTAACCTGATTGTCCCAGGCCTTGCCAACCTGTGGATAAAGAGAAACGCAGGTTGCTGGGCTCCACCTGCACCGTTTCTGATTTAGTAGGTCTTGGGTGGGACCCAACAATTTGCATTTTCAACAAGTTCCCGGGTGATGCTAATGCTGGCCTGAAAAACAGACTCAAAGAACCACAACCTTAATCATTTGGGGTCCAGCTCTCTGGAAAAACAACTTCTGGATGCATGATAATGCCCTGAAACATCAGTCATTTTGATATTCAAATCACAGCAGTTTCAGTAGAGCTTCAGCACCTTTCTGGGTCTCTCTGGTGTTCTTACCTTTTTGTCTACTGCTGCTGCCTTGTGAGACAACATGCTCCAGCTAGGCACATCCAGCTTCCCCTGGGAGCTCCTTTAAGTCCTGGGAATGTCCCACCTCCCATGTGGTCTGGGGCCGACCTCCACGTTTCTTCCTGGAGCAGCTGCTTGTGCTCTGAGTCCTATTACAGGTTTCGTTTTGCTTTGTGGTGTTTCAGTGAACATCGAGCTTTTAGCTTCTGGCCCTCCGCACTCCTTTGGGGATCAAAACTAGTTCGGTAGGTAGAAGGACTAAACTGAATTAAATAATCAACAAACATTTGTGGATTTTATTATGTATAAAGCTTTTATTTAAAAAAATCAATACATGCTGAATATGCACCATAATGTTTAATATCCAGGCATCTTGCCACACGCCCTTCTGCACTGTCACTTTCCTTCATCTAGAAATCCCGAAACTCCTGTGCATCTCAGTTCACGGAGCGAGGGGCCCATAGGGATCACCAGTTACACAAGCAGCCAGACACTGAAACCCAACATTGGCTCAGCTGGGAATAATTATAAATCATTCCTTTAATCCAGGAGTTGTCAGACCTGTATCCAAATCACCTGGAGGGTTTGTTGAAACGCAGATTGCTGGGCT
Organism: Trachops cirrhosus; assembly: GCA_028533065.1. Classification (NCBI taxonomy): domain Eukaryota; kingdom Metazoa; phylum Chordata; class Mammalia; order Chiroptera; family Phyllostomidae; genus Trachops; species Trachops cirrhosus. Next base: position 155,724,168 of record CM052540.1, on the reverse strand, counting down.
CCACCTGCAGAGTTTCTGATTTAGTAGGTCTGGGGTGGGACTCCAGAATTTGCATTTTCAACAAGTTCCCAGGTGATGCTAATGCTGGTCTGGAAAACACAGTCAGGGAACCACAGCCTTAGTCATTCTGTGACGAGCTCTCTGGAAAAACAACTTCTGGATGCATGACAGTTGTCTAACTTCACTTCATCTTAGTTTTTATATGCCCCAAAGCATTAATTGGTAAAGACCTTTCTTGCCTGAATCCAACCAGAGTTTGAAACATGCTCACAGTTCTAAAATATTATCAGCTTGTTTAAGGTTTTTATAAGCTTTTGGATGGCTTAGTGTATAGGTGGTAGAAGGCAGTGATTCACTGCAGAGTCAAGGCATTGAGTAATTTCAGTAAGCCTCACTATAATCTCAGCGAAAAGACTTGAATAATTAGGTGGAGCTCTGTCTGCTCTATGAGCCCACAGGGATGGTCCACTGTCAGATGGAGATTGTTGTTCTAATTATATAATATAAATTATTCCAAAACAAGGTCAGACAGAATATGACTCCTTTGCTTTTTGTTATTTAGGTGAAATTTCCCCAAAGCCGCAAAACATTTACTCAGCCCAATTAATTCATTAAAAAAGTCAGTTATCTTACAGATGTTTTATCCACATTTAAAAGGTCAGATGGATGTAAATTTCAATATCAACAGATGCTATGCTGGCAGGAAAACAGCTTCACTCGAAATGCTTTTGGAACCTAGATTTTTCTCTGTGTTTAATTACCCTCCTGATCTATAAATTCACCCTTTCACTGGCCAAACTTCATTATTGCAGTTTAACCTCACTTCTTCTTGTGTTTATCTTGTGCAATACTGGTGATTATCTATTGGTAATTACTCTTAATTTATTTGAAGACAGTCACTCTTTATCTTTTTCTTTTTTTCATGCAAAATTACCTCTGATCTATTTAAAGCTTCCCTCATAGATCCTAATTTTAATCTCCTTAATTTGTTCATAATTGTCCTATAGATTCTATTTTTTCCGGGTCCTTCTTTTAAAGCCTGCACCAAAACTTCAAATCCCTGGCTCCTGACAGTTGTACCCTCCTCACCTGGGTTCTGGGCCACGAAGGCTCCTAACCCTGGGATTCCGGGGTTCCCCAGCCTTGTTCTGCTAAGTCTCCATCCTGCAAAGTGGGAAAGCATCATAGCTACATCTCATCGGTTTGAGGAATATGGTCACGGTGCAGAGTTTTGTTTACAGTAATAATAATATTATTATTATTTAATCTTCACCCAAGGATATATTTATTGATTTTAGAGAGAGGAAGGGAGAGAGAGAGAAAGAGAAAGAGAGAAACATCAGTGTTAGAGAGAAACATCGATTGTTTGCCTCCCTGACTCACCCCAGCCAGGGATCAAACCCGCAACCTAGGTATCGTGCCCTGACTGTAGATCGAATCCACTACTTTTTAGGTGTATGGGACAATGCTCCAACCAACTAAGCCACCTGGCCAGGGCTTTAATAATTATTTTTAAGAAATATATGAATTAAAAGAAGCCATTAAATTTATACAAATTGATTCAGTTCACAGTTAAATAAAATGTATATTGTGCTTGATTAATGAATGCAATTCTGGTTCATGTTTATTTGGGGTTCACTCTGATTTGTTGTAAGTTTTACATAAACAAAGTTAAGGCAGCTGTCATGGGTATCTAATAAAAATACTTTTTTTTAAGTGTAAGAAAGCTCTAGCTCTAGGCTACCCCTAGGGAAAAATCAGGCCACACTAACAATTGCACTGTCCTCTGTCCTAACTGAGGCCTGGGGGTCTCCCAGCCTCCTTTCTTCATATGGCTCAGATCCTGCCACAGCATGACCATTTTTCATCATTCTCATAGTCATGACAGAACTTGAAGAGGAGGGCTTTCCTTGCAAGTCACACTTAGATCATCATATCCTATAAGAAACTTACGCCTGGCACTTTCATTACTGCCTGCTCATCTTTTGTGACATTGTTGAAATTTTGCTTCCTCATACGCTATATTTTGCATTGTCAGAAAATATTGTTTTATTTTCAACAATTACTTTTAAAAAATTTTTTTAAAGAGAAAAACCATTTCTATTTATCCACATAATTACCATTCCTGGCTCTCTTGATTACTTATGCATTTCCATCTGGTATCACTTTCCTTCTGCCTGAAGAACTTCTTTTAACATTGCTTATAATTCATGTTGGCCAGCAACGAGTTCTGTTTGTCTGAAATATCTTTACTTTGCCTTCAAATTTGAAAGTTATTTTTTTTAATGGGCCAAGAATTTTGGGCTGCTATTTTATTCTTTTCATATGTAAAAAAATGACTTTCCATTGTCTTCTGATTGTATAGGTTCTATTTAGAAGCTTGTTATAATTCTTACCATTCTTCCTCTGTTTATACAATATTATTTTCCTCCAACTGCTTTCACATTTCTTCTCTTTATTATTGGCCTTAGTAATTTAATTACAATGTGTGCTTTTCAATATTTATTTTGCTCACATTCATTGTGATTCTTGAATCTGTGAGTGTATAGATTTTATCAAATTTGTAAAATTTTGGCCATTATTTCCTTAAGTATTTTTTTGGTTCCTTTCCCCCTTTTTTCTGGGAGTCCTATGAGGCCACTTCATCGTGCTCCCCACATCAGGAATGTTCCCCACATATTTTTTCAGTTGCTCTTCTGTTTCATTTTAGGTATTTTCATTATTATGTCTTCATAATATTGAACTTTCTTCTTCAGTGTTTAGTCTTCTATAAATCTCATAGAGTGTATTTTTATTTTACATGTTGGATTTTTTTTCTTTAGTAGTTCATTTGGGGGTGTTTCCATCTCCCATTTTTCTCCACATCATGGTTATATTTTCCTCTAACTCCTTCAACATATGAAGCGTATTTATAATAGCTGATCTAACTTTTTTCCAGATCTGGTCTGCTAGTTCCACTCCCTCTGTCATTTCTGGATCTGTTTCTACTAATCGAGTTCTCTCCTGGTTTTAGGTCTTATTTTCCTACTTCTTTGCATGCCTGCTCATTTGTTATTGAATGGTAGATGTTGTAATTTTGTGGTATTCCTACAAATAGTGTTGGATTTTGTCCTGGCATATAATTAATTTACCTGACATTAGTTGAAAACTCTTTCTTTTCAAATTGGTTAAGACAAGTCCAGAGCAGCCTGTAGTATAGGCTAAAGGATAGCTGAGGATTCTACGGTATGTCTTGTAGATTATCACGAGTTTCTACACTTGCCCTGAGTGAACTTTGGAAATTGTTTTGTTTACTCCTTTTTGAAGATTATTTTTTCTGGATTCAGGTAGTTTCTGCTCAGATGTGCACAGGATAGTACGTGGCCAGAGTCAAGAGATAAATTCCCTTCTGGCCATAAACTTGTATGATTGTTCAGTTGACATTGTTCGTTTCCCTTCAGGTAGGGATCACAATCCCTTTGTATCTGTTCAATGTCTGTGTGGTAGGCAGCTTCTAAGAGGGCCCTCAGTGATCCTCAGCTTCTAGTACTCATGTATTGTGTACCTCTTCTCATGAGTGGGAGCTGGATCTAGTGACTAACAAAGTGGATATGGCAAGTGTGGTCGGATGTCACTTCTATGATTACAGAAGTCTACAGAACTCATAGGACTCTTTCTTGCTGGCTTTGATGGAGCCAGCTGCCATGTTCACATGGCAAGGAACTCAGGGCAGCCTCTGGCCAACACCCAGGGGTAACAGAAGCCCTGGGTCCAACTACCCATAAGGAGCTGAGTCTTGCAGCCCAAGTGATGTTAGAAGTGGATTCTGACCTAGCTGAACATTCAGATGAGACCACAGCACTGGCCAATGCCTTAGCTGCAGCCTTGAGAAACACCCTGAGCTAGAGGATTGTTCTTGATTGGTAATTTCATAATAGGTAAACCCTGCCTGAACTCCTGAACCACAAAACTGTAAGGTGATAAATGTGCTTTCTTTTAAGCTGCTATATTTGGGGGTAACTTGTTACTCAGTGATAGATAACTAATACAGTCTGAAAATTATTGCTTCACACATGCTGTTCGCTTTAGTTCTGTTATTTAAGGCAGGAAGATAAATTAGGTCTCTGTTTTTTTCATCTTGGTCAGAAAGAAGTCCTAGACTGCTCAAATTAGAATCGCCAGTACTTTTTGCAAAGCTTTCCAGCTAATTGCAATATATAAGCAACCATGAAAGCCACCATCTTAGATCCATGACTCTTGTCCTTTAATGGGCATTGTCTCACCAAAGAATCTTGCTAAAATCAAGATTCTGATTCAGCAATTCTGGAGTGGGACCTGGGATTCTGCATTTGCAACAAGCTCCCGGCATGTTGCTGGTTTGTGGACCACATTTTGAATTGCAAGGACTTAGATGATTGTGTGCCTTCTGTTTATTCCATCTATGGAGAAACTTGGAACAAGTTTCTTAGTATCTGTACCAAAAGATATTTGAGTAGCTCTACCCTCTTGTCTTATTCACTCTCCATTAACTGATGTCTGATTCATTAATTTAACAATTATTTATTTTATAGCTCTTGTGTGAAAGATGAATTTGCTAAGTGAATGAGACATGGCCTCTCTATCCTAGCAATCTGAAGCCATCCTCAGTCGGTGGAAGAAGCAGATATGTGTGGAAGTGATATATGAAGCTGGCTGATAAGTGCAAAAATAGAGGCACAAATTAATTATGAATCCTCTTTTAGGGTGCGTGGTCAGGAAAGCTTCTAGAGGAGATGGTGTCTGAGTTGAGTTGAGAGATGAATGCCCCCCAGTGTGTAAGTTGGAGAGATGCCTCCCAGAGTAAACACTGGAACTTGACCTGTTTCCTCTCTCTGCTGATTGATTGGTGTCTCTTCCTCTCATGCAAATTGGATTCCTGGTGTTCTGCCCTGAGAACCCTCAGTGTGCTCAGAACCCTGAGACAGGGATGCAGATTAGGCCCCTTGTTCGGTAGCCCTCACTGTCTTCACCCTCTGTGTTTAAGCAAAAATATTTAAGAAATGTCTGTTTATTTTAAGCCTCAAGTTAGTTTTATTACAGAAAAGTTTCAGATGTCACAAATTACCATATTTTATCCTTACCTCTGTTTGTTCCTCTGAGGGCGGGGTGGGGGAGAGAACAGGTAGACAGTGGTGTGCTCCACATTTAGTTTATCCACAGTAAAGCTCCTGATTTTCCTCTGGGAGAATTATTTGTTGTGAAACCCTTTTCAACACTTTCCCAAAATATTTCAGATAGGCTAATGAAAGTAACAGATGGACTTCACTATATAGAAAATGAAGCAGAACTTTTTAAGCTTTATTCCATTGGGATCACAAGTAAGAGACTGTTAATTTCTTTTGTAGAACAGCCAACATGATAGAGGCTTATGAATTGTCGATGACCCCGAGTTTTTCCCCTTGAGGTGCAAAACTCAGCCCCTCAACATCCCTCGAAAATTTATTTAATAAAAATTGGGAAGTAAAGCAAGACTCACTCCTTCTCATAGTTAGAACAAGAGGCTCCTTTGCTGTTATTACACATCTGAGGCTAACCCCAACTCAGTCCCAGAAAAGGTGTGATTAGAGATGAAATAGCTGATAAGTAATCCTGCAAAGTCTTTGTACCTGCTCACAGATTACAAGGGCATTGAAATTCTAGAATCAAATAGGGGTTTGGCATCTACATTTGGAAGATTAATTTTCTTCTAATCATTAAAGACTCACTGGTTTACCCTCCTGAAATCTAAGAATCCAAATGATTAATTGATATTTGATATTCATCATTCTGATTGTGATGATGAAGAGGAGGGTAAGCAGGGCAGTGTGCTTTTGCTATAAAACACACCATTCCAAAATTTAGTGGTTTAATGAAATAAGTTCTCACTCTTCTGTGGGTTTTATGAGCTTTTCTTATCTAGGCCAGATTATCTGAGGCTAAATGGTTTAGGCTGGTGTTACTCAGATGCCCGGATGATTTAGGAATGGCTGGAATAGAGCCTCTATCTGTTAGGTCTCTCAGCTCCCAGAAAGCTAGCCTGGGCTGGGTCACACGGTGATGGAAGTGTTCCCAGAGAACATCAAGAGATGTGAACTCCCATGTGCAAGCAGTATGCAAGCTTCTGCTGACATCACACTTGCCAGTGACCCATTTGCCAAAGCAAGTCACATGGCCATGCCCAGATGTGGGCATGCCCAGTAATGAAGAAACAGACTCAGTTCTTGATGGGAAGGGCAGCAAAGTCACACTGAAAAAGGCATGCAGATAAGGAACTGCAACCTACCAACATAGCTACACCTTGTTATCCCCCTGTTCTCAACAGCCTGGGCGAATCAGCTCACATGTCAGTTACTCCCAGACAGACTGATCATTAATGATAATTTTCAGAATTACTTGTTCCAACCATGTACCACTAGGTTTTGACTGTACCTGACTCACTCTTGTCTTTTACCCCAAACACCTAACATCTCTGGCCTCTGTATGTGCAGTTTCATCAGGCTGCAAGGCCCACATGAAATAGACTCATCTAATGAACTCTTCCACGTATGTTAATCCCTAGCTGAGGCATCACTGCTGTTGAACCTTTCATGACCTCTTTGGTGGATCTACCTGAGCCCTTCCCCTGTCCTCCCAGATCACAGAATTTATGACCCCAGGGTTGCCCTGTACATCACATCAAAACACTCCATCCATCATTCTCACTGGGCTCTAAATCTCGAAGATCAGGAAAGGCATTCTGTCTCATTCATCTTTAAATTCCAGGAGCCTAGCCCAGGGCCTGGCTCACAGTAGACACCCAGCAATTGTTGACTGAGTATATAATACATAGCAGAAATAATACCGTACTCAGCTACTTTATGGCCTGTATGGAAAGAAATACATGTGAAACAATCTAGAGAACAATAGAAATTATTTGCTGTAGGAATCAAGAGGAAGGAAAAATATCTCCTGATACAGTTAATACCATGTTTTCCACCTTAAAGTCTCCTTTCCATCATTTCCTTTTGTCTCCCTCTGCCCCCAGAGCTAGCCTGTCATCACTTCCCATGGCTCTGGAAACAAACACTTTGGGCTCCAATCTCCCTCATTCACAGAGCTCGTGCAAGTTACTTTCCCTCTGAAAGTTATAGTGTCCTCATTTGTAGTCTGAGGACCTGTGAGGACCGAGTCAGTTAAGACACTTACAAGCACCTGGCACAATACATGTTAGTTTTTACTGATGTTCATAATATCATTATCCTTATTAGATTTCCAAGTGTACTCCTGCTGCTTTTGATCTGGCCCTTGTCATTCCTTCCCTGGATCATTACCATCACCTTCTCCACTATCCCCTCCCACATATCCTGCAGCTTTTACCTGAGCGCCCTTTCTGAAAGACAAATCTGACCACCTCTTTTACATGCTTTGAAACTTTCTTTGGTTTCCCTTTGCCTGAGGAATCAAATTTAAATTTCCCATCCTTTCTCCAATGATACTAGGCAGTCTGCAGTTCCCTGAATGTGCCCTGCTATTTTAAACACCCTTGCTTTGCAAAGAGGCAGATTTATGATAATACAAGGCTATGCTACAGGGTCCCTTGCTTGTACATGCACCTCTCCAGGCTTGGCATATTCTCCAGGACTCGGAAAAAGCAGCAGCTCAGCTAGGGGTCAAGCCGAAGAGCACTGTTGAACCCAGGGATGGTAGTCCCAAGGCTGTAGGTGGAGCCAAGGCTGTAGGTGGGGCTATGTACTACCAGCACTACCTCCCCATCTGCCCAGACCTCAGTGATGACCTGCCCCTGAAATTTCATTGAGTATCTGGACCCTGTCTTTGACCCTCAGGAGAAGATCTGAACTAGAAGTGGCTCCACCCCTGCTTGGGAGCCACTGTGACTCAGGCTCCACCTACAATTCCACCCCCACCCCAGGGCCACCACCAGGGGATGGGGAGCCTCAGGCTTTCCTTGGCCTGAGCCAGAAGCTGCAGGGAAGTTACAGAGGAGTCACAGCTGATAACAAACTTGTGAAACTAAAACAAACTTCTAAAACCTTAAAAAACAACCACCAGATTTCTCTCACCCATACCAGAGGAAAGACTGGATTGTCTTCCTAGTCTGTCTACAGAAAATGATATTAAAAATCAAAGAGTAGGAGGCCAAAATGTAGGGGAAAAAGTGTCGTAGAGTTGGTTCAGGCAGTTAATTCACTGATAGCAATAACAACAATAATAGCAACACGTTGCTCTTCTGGAATTCATGATGCTGCTGGTACCAGCTTTTGCAACTTTGTAATTTTGCCTAAATGTGTATTTATAATGTCGAATTCTTTTAAAGTCATGGACCCCAAATGGCATTATGCTCAGGTGCCACAAACTGAATGTGTTCCTATAGCTCGGGAGGCTCTTTGCAGGATGCTCATTTCCCCTTTCCTGGGCTATCACTCTACCTTGTGCATGCACCGTTCCTGCTTCACGGAGCGCACTGATCAGAAACCATTTACTGCCTCCCTCTGTGGACTTCTGCAGGACAGGAGGCTGCTTTGACCCACCTTTGTATTCCCTCTACCTGACTTCCGTCTGTTACATAATCAGGGATTCATAAACATTTCTGGAATACATGAATGAATAAGTAAATGGATGAATAGCTGGATAGATTGGATGGTGAATGGGCATAATCAGAGACAGTTTCATGGAGAATGGAATTTGTGTGATATCTTAGAAGATGGTTATTACATGGCTTGAAGACAAGAGGTGTGTGGACATGCCTGGAAATGAGATCAGCACAAACAGAAGGCAGGGGTTATGGTGGAAAGAAGGCTAACTATAAAGGCAACTTTCTGGGGTGATGAAACTGTTTTGTGTCTTAATTATGGTGGTGGTTACATGGATCCAAATGTGTTAACATTTATAACACACACATCAAAAGAAAAAGTGTGTTTTACTGTATGGTAATGGCAAAAATAAAATGTACATAAAAACAACTGTGATCAGAAAGATCAGTCGGAGAGGACAATGGGCTGTCTGCCCTCGCCAAAGCCGAGGATGAGTGAAGCGGTGAGTTACAGGTGTGATGATCAGTGTCTTCTCGACATTTTACCAGGGAACCCACAGATTACGTCTCCATTCTTTTAGCTGATCGTTCTTACGTAGACTGAGAGCTCAGAGCAAAGGGTTGCGGATTACTGGGAGATGATGAACAATGGCCTCGGGCAAAGAAAGGGGTATGTCAGGTGTGCGGTTTTGCCAAACCTGAAATATTTGCTTTGAATGCACTAGGCAGGGTTATAATTAGAGGGTGTTAAACCCTTGGAAGTGTCATGCCTGCTCAGCACTCTATTTGATGATCATTACAAAAAAATTAACAGCTTTATTGAGATATAATTTACATATTCAGAAAGTATGCTATCATCACCACTATCTAATTTCAGAAGATTTTCATAACCAATAAGAAACCTAGTATCCATTAGCTGTCACTTTCCATCCCCCTCTTCTTTATCCCCTGGCAACTACTAATCTACTTTTTGTCTCTGTGGCTTTGCCTATTCTGGACATTTTATATAAATGGAATCATATTATATGTGGTCTTTGGGATTGGCTTCTTTTACTTAGCATAATGTTTTCAAGGTTCATCTGTGATGTAGTGTGTATCAGTATGGCATTTCTTTTTATGCCTGAATTATATTCCATGGTGTGGGTATACCACATTTGTTTATCCATTCATCAGTTGATAGACATCTATTTTTTTTTTCATTTTTTGGCTATTACGAATAATACTTCAATGAACACTCATGTGGAGTCTTTTGTGTAGAAATATATTTTCAATGATCTTGGATATGCTAACTCTATGTTTAGCTGTTTGAGATACTGCTAGATTATTTTCCACAGTGACTGTACCATTTTACATTTGTACCAAAGATATTGAATGTTCACAGATTTCTCCACATCCTCGCCAACACTAGTTATTATTTGTCTTTGTGACTGTAGCCATCCAGTCGGTGTGAAGTATTCATTATGGTTTTTAACTTTATCATGATAAAATATACACAGCATAAAATGTACCATTTTAACCATTTTTTGAGTGTATAAGTCAGTGATATTGAGTACATTCACAATGTTGGGCAACCATAATTTATCATTATTATCCAACCATCATTATTATCCACTTCTGGAACTTTTTCGTCATCTCAAATGGAAACTGCCCAGTAAAAAATAATTCCCTCTCCCCTCCTTTTCCTAACTGTGGTTTGGATTTGTGTTTTCCTAATATTGAGTATCTTTTCATATGCTCATTGGCCATTTGTGTATCTTTGAAAATATGTATGTTCAAATCTCTTTCCCATTGTTAAATTGGATTGCTTTTCTTTTTTTTGTTGACTTGTAAGAGCTCTTTGTGTATTCTGGATATGAGTCCACTGACAGATATATGATTTGCAAATATTTTCTCTCATTCTGTTGGGTTGACTTTTGCTTTCTCAATGAAAAAAGCACAGAAGTTTTGAATTTTGATAAAGTCTCATTTACCTATATTTTCATTAGTTGTTTGTGCTTTTGGTAAGGAACCATCACCTAATCCAAGGTTCACAGAGACTTACCCTTATATTTTCCTCTAAGAGATATGCACTTTTAGTTCTTACATTAAGGTCTATGATCGATTTTCAGTTAATTTTTGTATATGATGTGAAATGGAGATCTCAGTTTATTCTTACATGTGGATATCCAGTTGTTCTAGCACCATTAGCTGAAAAGACTGTTTTTCTCCCCATTGACTGACACTATTATAAAAATTTAATTGAACATAAGTGAACTTTGACATCTATTTCATTGATCTATATGTCTGTCCTTATGCTGGCACCACAGCTTTGTAGTAAGTTGTGAACTGGGAAGTGTGAGTCCTCCAGCTTATCCTTCTGTGTCGAGACTGATTTGGCTCTTCTGGTTTCCTTGCACTTCCACATGAATTTTATAATCAGATTGTCAATTTTTATAGAAAAGCCAGTTGAGATTTTGACAGGGATTGCACTGAATCTGTAGATCAGTTTGGGTAGTATTTTCATCTTATTAATATAATGTCTTTATATTTATAAAGAGGGGATACCTTTCCAGTTATTAAGGTCTTCTTTAATTTTTTTCTATAAAACTATAGAAACTTTTTTAGTTTTTTCTTAAAACTATAAAACAATAGTTTTCAGTGTATAAATCTTGCTCTTATTTTGCTAAGTTTATTTCTAAGTACTTTATTCATTTTGATGCTATAATAACTATAATTGTGATCTAAATTTCATTTTTGTATTGTTCACTGCTAGAGCATAGAAATACAATTGCTTTTTTAATATCAACCTTGAATGCTGCAGCCTTGCTAAACTTGTTTATTCCAACAGCATTTTTGGTGGATTCTTCAGGATTGTGTATATATTCACATATATACATACACATATATATTATATATATGATCATGTCATCTCCCTGTAGAAATAAATCTACTTCCTTTCCAATCTAGATAACTTCTATTCATTTTTCTTGCCTAATTTCCCTGGCTCAATGAGTATTTTAAATCCAATTTAAGAAGAGTCAGGAGAATTTAGAATTTCTTCTGTCAGAAGAGGAAAAGGTCAAGAAGCACAAAGTCAAAACTGTTTAGGAGCCCAGTATCTTGCAAATAAACCTATTTGTTGATGTTATTTCCTTATTTCTCAACTAAGTCATTTCTCTTCCCTGATTCTCGAATTTCAAGAAAGATGTATTTAAGGCAGAATACCTTTATTTTTTCTTTTAAAAACTGATATTATCCAGTGTCCTGCTGCTCAGCATTTATCCAGTCTCTTTCACCCCCAATCTTCTGCTTTATCCTAAGCCACTGTATTGTGTTCAAAGGTCAAAAAAAATGTAAATTTTAAGCAACAGAAACCAACAAACTTAGGTTGATTTGCATTTACATACCTGGATTCAATCCCCAACCACCAGATTAGTGACTTCCAATTTTTTATTTTTGGCCTCTTCACCCTGGTTTGAGATATTGGATCTGATCTTTAAAAAAAATTTTTAATTTAATTTCCAGATATGTCACTATAGAGAATTTAAAGTGTCAACATAAATCTAATACCAATTTTCTCCCATAAGAACTGAAAAATATGCGTAGTTGTAAGGATGCTATACATGACAATGGGAGAATATCCCGGTCCTACTAATAACCCTGACATGTCTGAAATCGTGTTACTTTTGGAATTACTATATTGTACTTTGAGCTGGTAGGTCTATTTTTCAGGGAAGCAGCTGCAAAAAAGATGGAAAGAAAACCATGCTCTGGATGCAGTCCTGGGTTCTGGTTCCTCTGCTGCAGTTAGCTTGCTGGGTGACCTTGGCTAAGTTAAGTTGCTTGAGATCTCTGGGCCTGGAATGAGGAAATCGGACTGAAGAATCCCTGCCAGCCCTGATATCCTGTGATCCTGTGAATGAGAAGTGCTATGTGCAAGCTAAGGACCCTGTCATTGCAAGCAGTACGTAACTCTCAGAAAGCACAGTGGAATCACAGCTACCAGGACAGCAGAGCCTCTTGATGAAGGGCATGCGTGGGATCTGATTTTAAATTCCTACCCACGAGCTTTGATGGCCTTGCCCTTCAAAGTCCACCGAGGGGTGGGTGATCATGTGACAAGATGTTGTACTAGAGCATGTGTTCTAAATGACAATTGGTTTTTCCAAATAATTCTTAAGAACAGAGTTCATCGAAACAGAAGGCAACATAAACTCACAACCTCCTGGATACCACTAACACACAGACCAGGGTGCTACCTCATGAGGTTCCTTCCTCCCCAGCCTAATGCCCAGGCTTCAGTAGGGCTGCCAGGCCAGGTGAAGGCCCCGAGAAAGTCCCACAGCTACGGGCTCAGAACCACAGCTTAGCAGCAGGTGACTGACTGCCTGTCTTGGTTTGCCCAGGATGGAATCTATTTATATGTGTTATTCCAGACTAATTATTAATGGGGCCCTTTCCCTCTCTCAAGTCCCCTGTCTTCGATAGTAAATAATACATGGTAAGTCCTCACTTAATGTCATAGTTAGGTTCTGAGACTTCAGGCAAAACAAGGTATAATGAAACCAATTTTGCCATAAGCTAATTAATATAAACAAGAGTTAAATGCCTATGGTATTTCATCAACCTTAAAGAAAACCACATTGAATGAAATGATGTAATTTTAGGGCTTGCTGTAATTACCATAAGAGCCTACTTGTCCCTAAGTCTATTTACCCAAGATGTTTTTATTTTATTTATATTTTTTAATTTATTAATTTTTAGAGAAATGAGAAGGAAGGGAGAAAGAGGGAGAGAAACATCGATGTGTGATTGCCTCTTGTGCACCCCCTACTGGGGACCTGGCCCACAACCTGGGCATGTGCCCTGACCAGGAATCGAACTGGCGACATTTTGATTTGTAGGCCAGTGCTCAATCCACTGAGCCACTCCAGCCAGGGCTGTTTTTTTTTTCTTTAATCTTTTTTAAAAATATATTTTATTGATTATGCTATTACAGTTGTCCTATTATCCCCCCTTCATTCCCCTCCACCCTGAACACCCTCTCCCACCCACATTCCCCCCGCTTTACTTCAGTCCATGTGTCATAAGTTCTTTAGCTTCTACATTTCCCCTGCTATTCTT
>CM052540.1:155594453-155710038 GCA_028533065.1 Trachops cirrhosus | reverse complement strand
GCTTCTCCCCAATTGCAAGAGCAGTTTCCTACATCATTGAATACTCTTCCACACTAATGTGGAAGAAATTCGGATGAACCATTATTTATTTAAGCGTCCCTCTATTATTGGTAACATAGGATATTTTCTGTTTTTCTACATTATAAATAATACTTCAGAAACTCTCTGCATACAAATCCTTGTCGGTCTGACATTTCCTGAGAATAGATTCCTCGAAAGGGTAGTGCTGAGTTAAAATAAGTGAATTTCTACAGATCTGGATGATTCCTGCAAACTGCTTTTCAGAAATAACGTATCAGCTTTCATTCCTATTAACACTGGGTCCTGGCCAACATGGAATCTATGTTTTAAATCTTTTCAAAGAGGCACTTCTTGACTATTTCTGATGCTAGTGATCACGACTGCTAGAGAACTGGATGTGGGGGCAGCTGGCTGCAATGCTCATCTCCAGCTGGCTGGCTGGGCAGCCGTCACCTGCCTTCTGTGACCTCCATGGGTCCCTGCACCTTCAGAAGCTGCACCCTTGGCGAAAGGGGACAGCCTTCTCTTTTTTTTTCAGTCAAAAACTTGGTGGAATAAATCGCTTAAAATTAAATATGTCCTCAATACACACTTGTGTACAAGGAAAACTGAGAAACAGAAATAAAATGAGAAGAGGTAACTGTTGTAACTCTAACTAGCGAGTTCCTAGCGGAGTCACAATTAGCGTTTAATTCCCTAAAGTTTTCAGTCATGATTTAGACTTTTCAAAGTATCTATATTGTACTGAAAACTAGATTCTGCATCAAATATAGCGAAGGCATAATCCTTGCTTTACTGCTAAAACACTAAAATACATTACCTGGCTGATTCCCATTGCAAATATTTGAATTAATCAGGATAGTTTTATGGCACATTATTTTAACTAATCTTTTTGATGCTCAGCTTTACTGCAACAGAAATGAAAAATAAAACGTGATTTTAAAAAGCTGAAGTGACCCATGGAGAAAAGCCCTCGCACCAGACAAGATTGTACAGAGAGTGATTAAGCAGTCTGTACTACACATCTCCCCAAATTCGTATTTCAACTGAAATGTAATGGTTAGATGGATAAGCAGTAATTGGTATACTGAGAAAAGAAATTAATACTGACTTATCTTCTGTCCAAACTGCGAAGTGTATTTCTTATATTTATAATCTCAGAATGCTAATAAAAATAATCTAGTTTCCATTTGTCAAAAGGCAAAATGCCTGAATTCCTGGTGACTGGTTTGCTTTATAGAAGCCTATTTTTAGAGTTATTAGACTGTCTGAGATCTTTGGGGAGTTTCTGCATTAAGTGAGACAGCCCACAAACAAGACCGACAAATACAAATTCATAGAAATCCAAGCAACAAGGGGCATAGCAGAGATGGTCAGTGACTCTCAGAGTGGTCTCTAAACCAGCTGGATCATCATCACGTTGGAAATGATCAAAATGCAAATTCTCGAGGCATAGTTCAAACTTCAGACCTACTTGATCTAAAACTCTAGTCAATCTGTAATTTAACAAGCCCTGTGATAAACAACGCAGTTTAAGAACTGTTGATGTAGGGTGTAGCCTTCTTTCTGCAGATGAGGGAGCTGAAGCCCAGAGAGGTTAGGTACCACTCCCTAAATTACATGAGAAGTTAATGACACAATATATGACAAACCCACAGCCAACATCATACGCAGTGGGAAAAACTAAAGGCATTTCTCTTAAGGTCTGGAATGAGACAAGCATGTTCTCTTTCACCTCTCTTATTCAACATAGTACTGGAAGTCCTAGCCATACAATCAGACAATAAGAAGAAATAAAAGGCATCAGAGTTGGAAAGGAAGAAGTAAGCCTGTCATTAGTTGCAGAGGATATGATATTGTACTTAGAGAACCCCAAAGATTCCACCAAGAAACTAATAGAGCTGATAAATTAATTCAGCAATGTAACAGAATACAAAATTAACATCCAGAAATCAGTTACATTTTTATTCACCAGTAATAAACTACCAGAAAGGGAAACTAAGAAAATAATCTGATTTATAATTGCATCAAAATTTTAGAAAATACCTGAAAATAACTTGAACCAAGGAGGTAAAAGACCTATACTTGGAAAATTATAAAACTGAACAAAGAAACTCAAGAAGATAGAAATAAGTGGAAACATATATTGTGTTCATAGATAGGAAGAATTCACATTGTTAAAATGTCTGTATTACCCAAAGCAATCTATAGATTCAACACAATTTTTATCAAGATACCAACAGCCAAGGTACCATTTCACAGACCTAGAACAAATAGTCCTAAAATTTATACGGAAACACAAAAGACTCCAAATAGCCACAGAAATCTTGAGAAAAAAGAACAAAGTTGGAGGTATCAGGATACCTGATATCAAACTATACTACAAGGCCATAGTAATCAAAACAGCATGGTACTGGCATAAAAACAGATATAGAGATCAATGGAACAGAATAGAGAGCCCAGAAATAAACCCATGCCTACATGGTCAATTAATATTTGAAAAGGAGGCAAGAACATACAAAGATGTAAAGATAATCTGTTCAATAAACAGTGTTGGGAAAGTCAGACAGATTCATGCACAAAAAAATGAAACATAAAAACCTGCATGGCTTGATCCCTCTGGGGAAATTACCTTGTTAAAATGACCTTACTCATTGAGGGCAGGGAAAAAAGAGGGCAAGTTTTGCCAAGTTATGTCTGCAGAGTCTCTCTCTATGATCTCTAATCAAAAGGAAGTTTTCTATCTCTAAAGTGACACTCTTGTCAGAATGGCAGTGAAAAGAGAGTTTGATGTAACTGATTTTTTTGGCATGTTAAGAATCTCATAGATGGTAACAAAGAAGAAATCTAGTCATCTCAAGCTCATATTGTGACCTTATTAAATAATTTTCTCTTCATTTAATCAAGTTGTATATCACCAGATGGAAGAAGGGATTTATTTGATTTGAACTTTTTTCAAAGTCAGCAAGGACATCTTGAGTCTTATAAATATTGAGGATATGATACCTGTATTTTAACAGTTTCCCACTTCAGCAAGGATCCAATGATCCATGTGGCATTGTCTTTACTAAAATATAGGTCTATCTGTGCTACATAAACACCTAGCTAAAATACTAAAGACATTGGCACTTTAAGTGGTGGACATGATTGATGCCTTAAGAAAGGCTTGTAGCAAATACCTATGGAATTTTCATATAAATTCAAGGGCACTGTAATATGTCACAATGACACTTCTGGAAAACTAGGGTGAGACTGTAGGCAGAGCATTAAAGCTCAGCCCAATAGAAATAGAATGTGAGCCACATATGCCACTTAAATTGTTCTAGTGGCCACATTACAAAACAAGTACATAGAAACAGGTAAAGTAATTTTAATAGTAGTTTATTTATCTCAATATATCCAAAATATTATCATTTCAACATGTAATCAATACAAAATTTCCTAATGAGAAGTTATATTCTTATTGCATTAATTCTTTGAAATACAGTGCATATTTTAGACTTACACAGATCTCAATTTGATAAGACATAGTTCAAATGCTCAGTAGCCTTGTACAGAACAGGGATGACTTACTATTCAACTGAACACATTTCTAGATGTCTCCCCTAGCCTACCTTCACCCTAATCCCATATATAGCCTGGTGACAATGAGGAGTCAGTAGGGAAGTAGATCTGTTTATTTGTCCTTTGCCCTTGCTATGGAAAGGGAGACAAGGACAGGGTACTTGCCATAGTTGCTAAGAGTATAAGACCCAAAGTTCCAAAATAGGAAACTGTACTTCAAAATTGGCTATTCCCATAAATTACTAAATGAATATCAGAGGGTGACAACTTTTCACTGGCGCTTAACTAAGCGGCCAAATAAGAAGTTATCCTCAACCCTTCCTCCCTTCCTCCCTCCCTCCCTCCCTCCCTCCCTTTCTCCCTTCCTTCCTTCCTTCCTTCCTTCCTTCTTCCTTCCTTCCTTCCTTCCTTCCTTCCTTCCTTCTTTTGCTTTCTTGCTTTCCTCTCTTTCCTTTTCTTTCCTTCCATAATATTATTTTTAAGGTGATTTATTTAGAGCAGTTTTATTTTCACAGCAAAATTAAAAGGAAGACATGGAGATTTCCCATATAACCCCTGCACCCACTCATGCATAGCCTACCCGACGTCACTCACCAGAGCGGTACATGCATTGCAGTTGGTGAACCTGCACTGACACATCATAATCACCCAAAGTCCGTATTTTACATTACAGTTCACTCTTGGTGCTGTGTATTCTATGGGTTTAGACAAATGTATAATGACCTATATCAATCATTGTAGTATTATATAGAGAATTTTCATTACTCTAAAAATTCTCTGGACTCTGCCTGTTCATACCCTCTCATCTTTTTTCTGTCTTCATAGTTTTGTCTTTTCCAGAATGTCATATAGTTGGAATCATATAGTATGTAACCTTTCAGGTGTGCTGTTTTTACCTAGTAATGTGCATTTAAGTTTCCTCCTTGTCATTTTATGCCTTGATAGCTCCTTTCTTTTTTAGCACTGAACAATATTTTGTTGTCTGGATGCACCACAGTTTATTTATTTATTCACCTATTCAAGGATATATTTGTCACTTCCAAGTGTTACCAATTATGAATAAAGCTGCAGTAAACATCCATGCACAGGGTTTTTGTGTGTGTGAACATAAGATTTCCACTCCTCTGAGTGCAATTGCTGGATATGTGGTAAGAGTATGTTTAGTTTCATAGAAAACCACCAAACTGGCTTCCAAAGTGGCTGTACCATTTTGCATTCCCACCAGCAGTAAATGAGAGATTCTGTTGCTCCATGGCCTCACCAGCATTCAATGTCAGTTCCCCTGAATTTTGGCCCTTCTAATCTGTATGTAGTTGTATCTCATTGTTGTTTTAATTTCCATTTCCCCGATGACCTATGATGTAAAACATCTTTTCATATGCTTATTTGCCATCTGTATATCTTCTTTGATGAGATATAACAAAATCTGGATTTTTTCTAGGTTCAGGTCTCTGGCCCATTTTAAAATCTGGTTGTTTTTCTTCTTCTTGTTTACTTTTAAGTGTTCTTTGTATATTTTAGATAACAGTTATCCATCAGATGTATCTTTTTAAAGATTTTATTTATGCATTTTTAGAGAGAGGGAGAGGGAGGAAGAAAGAGAGGGAGAGACACATCGATCAGTTGCCTGTTGTGTACTACCTGACCAGGGATCTAACCCATAGCCCAGGCATGTGCCCTGACCAAGAATTAAACTGGTGACCCTTTGCTTTGTGGGACAGTGCCCAACCCACTGAACCACACTGGTCAGGGCTCAGATGTATCTTTTGCCAGTACCTTCTTCCAGTCTGTGGCTTGTCTCCTCTTTCTCTTGACAGCATCTTTCACAGAGCAGAAGTTTTTGATTTTAATGAAGCCCAGCTAATCAATTGTTTCTTTTATGGATTGTGCCGTTGGTGTTGTGTCTAAAAAGTTATGGCAATACCCACGGTCATCTATGTTTTCACCTATGTTGTAGGTGTTTTACAGTTTTTCATTTTATATTTTGGTCTATGACATATTTTAAGTTGATTTTTGTGGAGGGTACAAAGTCTGTATATAGATTCACTTTTTGCATGTGGATGTCAAAGTTGTTACAGCACCATTTATTGAAAAGATTGTCTTTTCTTTATTCTTTCTCTTTTTTAAAATGTACATCTTTAACAATTTTGCTGGATGTTCTCTTGATAATTCTATCAAAAGCAATCAAAATTCTCTCTGAAACTAAAATAAAATTTCCAAACTCTCTCAACATTTTAAAACTATAATCCCCTTATGATTTCTTTAATGCAATAAGAACTTCTTGCACTTAAAATTGTCATCATAACTGTTGCCCTCTAACTTGAATGTTAGTTTTTTTAGGAAAAAATACTCCATTCAAAATACTTTCCCCTCACAGCATAGGGAACATAATCAATAATATTGTCACAACTATGCCTGTTGTCAGATGGGTGCTAGACTTTCCAGGGTGCTTCCTTCACAAGGCACATAAGTGTCTAGTCACTATGCCATACACTTGCAACAAATATGATATTGTATGTCAAGTGTAATTGAAAAATAAAAAAATTTAAAAATGTTATCTGCTTAGAATTTTGAGGTTTCCTAGTGTCTGTTAGCATCCAGTGTCTCTGATGAGAAGTCTGATGTCAAAATGATTCTTATTCTAAGTCATCTTTTCTCTCTTTCTTTCTCTGGAAACTGTTATCCTTGATATTCTGCAATTTTGTCAAGATGTATCTATTCCAACCTGCTTAGCATTCCGTGAGCTCTTTCAATCTGAAAACGTGTCATTCTTCAGCTTTAGGAATTGTAAAATATTATTTCTTTGATGTTTGCCTCTTCATTTTCATTATTCTCTGAGTTGGAGTTCCTCTTAATCCGCTCCCACTACCTTGTATTTTTTCTACTTTGTCTCAGCTGCTGTTTCCTCTGCCAATGTGATTGCATCATCTTTGTTTCTTTCAAGATTTCTTAAAAATTTCTGGATTGCTGATAACACACTAACTTTTCAAGGATGGATTGTGTGTATAAGAGTGTATGCGTTAATTTGTTTCTTTGCATTGGATGCCAGGAGTTAGAAATATGTGACTAATCTTTCACATCGATCCAGGTTCCCAAGTGATCATTCTTTAAGGCTGGATTCTGTCTGTCTGTCTCACATGTGGAAGTTCCATATTTGGGATTCCATAGTGCCTTCATCAGACAGGCTTTAGGAAAAAGTATAATATTTGTGAATGTAGAATGCAAAGATTATTCCTTTACTGCTTTGGTTCTGTGTAAGTCAACCTTTTCCATTCTAGTCTGCCACATTGCTTTTGGGGTTCTACTTTCTATTAATAGTGGTGACTGTTATTAATGTTCTTTTATTTTATATGGAATATAAATGTAGGCATCATAGGGAGGATAGGGTTCAAACATTCATCCTGTAATTCTTGAAGACCTTGAAATGAAATGCTTGTTTTATGTGGTTCAGGGCTGGTAGAGGTAGGGGGCTTTTTTAAAACATACTGCCTGGAGAATTAACCTTATGCCAGCAACACTTTTATAACTTCTGAACATTTTAGGGGAAAAGAGAACATTAAAGAAAGGAAGAAGGAGGTCATGTTTCTCAACTCCATCGTCCTGGGAACCCGTCAAAGGAATAATAATGTTCCAGCCAGAGTAATCAGAGCAGATATGGCTAATAGGTTTCAACTTGAGTTGAAATAAATGATTGATAGGGGCTGCCTGGAGCACAGCTGTGTTGGAAGAGATTTTGAGGCCACATCTGGGTTCACAGGACAAAGTGTGATTAATGATGTCTGCCATGGCTGTGAGAGGAGGGAGTGATGGTAGCCATGTCATGTATTTTTAATCCCTGAATAAGAATGTTCTGATGAATAGAACTATTCGTCCATGAGGTTGCCAGATTTTTCTTAAAAGAGTGTGGGTATATTCTGACAGCATAAAGATGTGATGCTGATCTTATTTGGGCTGATTTTATTCAACGGGTAGTCAGAATGATTTCCTGACTTGCCAGAGCTAGTAAGTCGGA
Organism: Trachops cirrhosus; assembly: GCA_028533065.1. Lineage (NCBI taxonomy): Eukaryota > Metazoa > Chordata > Mammalia > Chiroptera > Phyllostomidae > Trachops > Trachops cirrhosus. Next base: position 155,702,441 of record CM052540.1, on the reverse strand, counting down.
GAATAAAGTATGTCATATTTGTGTACCTACTGCTTGGTTCAAACTTAAGCACAGAACCATAATGCCTCCCAGCGCAGACACAAACAGGATGTTACACAGAAAAAAATGAGATATTAGACTCTTTGAATTATCATCCTAATAAAAATTGCCCTGTGTCCTAGAAGGCAAGGGTGGGTTCTTTTTTACTTGCTTGATTTTATGCTTTGTTCAGTTAATATAGAAAGATATAAAGAAGTGAGTGGTATTTACCAATAATACTTCCAAAGATAATATTGCTAATATGTTGCTGTGGAACTTCTAGTCTCTTTTCTGTCCAGAAAAAGTCCAACCATTGTTAATGAGAACAATTTGAGCTACATTGATGTAATCTGGCAGTCAAGGAGAGAGGACTGGAATGTGCATGTGTGAACAATGACAACTTCACTGTATTAGTCAGTGGGGGCAATAGACACCATTGAGTGAGTGTACGGTGTGTCTATCACATTCAAAATAACTGAATGAGTAGAGCAATGAATCTGTATCGAAATTTGCATCAAGCTTGGAAATTTCTCACAGAAACTATGCAAATGACTCAGAAGGCTGCAGCTATTGGCAACTGGTGATTGGCAGCTTTATCATGACAATGCACTGGCTCATTCCTCACATCTTGTGCAGAGTGTTTTGGTGAAACATCAAATCACCCAGCCCCCCTACAGCCCAGATTTGGCACCTACGACTTCTGGCTTTTCCCTGAACTAAAAATCACCTTTGAAAGGGAAGAGATTTCAAACCATCAGTGAGATTCAGGAAAATACAACAGGGCAGCTGATGGTGATTGGGAGAATTCTGTGAGGTCCCAAGGTACCTACCTTGAAGGGGACTGAGGTGTCATTGTCCTATGTACAATGTTTCTTGTATATTGTATCTTTAGTAAATGTCTCTATTTTTCCTGTTACATGGCTGGATACCTTCTGGACAGACCTCGTATATGTTTATAGTTAATGGGATCAGATTATGTATCCTGGTTTTAGCCGAAATTTTTTATTTAACAAAATATAGACTTCTTGCTTAATTAACAATAAATATGACTGATGTAGTATTTAATGAATCAATATTAGTTTACTTTATATATCTGTATATATAAATATGTAGGTAGTTTCTCATATTTTGGTATTATGGACAACTCTCTGTTGAATACCCTCACACATAAGTATTTGCACACTGAGTATTTCCTTAGAATAATTTTCTAGAAGAGCATATGCTGGGTCAAATATATGCATTTATGTTTTCATTTTCAGAGTTTTGATATTGTCTTCAGAACGTATTAACAGTATATGTAATAAATCTTGAAGAGAGTGACATGTAAGTTCTGAGAACGTTTTAAAGATCACTACTCTGAATAAAGAGCCTGGACTATTCCTCACCCACGCACACAGTTTCTTTTCCTCCTTCATGGTATCAGGTGTCTGGATTGTGGAAATTGTTATAATTCAAAAGTGCAGCGGAGAGTTCAGAAGCAGGCTTGTGCACTTGGGGCCTATGGAGTGGAGCCAGGTGTGATCCTAGGGGGCTGTTTCATTCTGCGGACCCTACAGCTTCACAGGGCCAGCGGTCCCAAGACTGCTGGGCTCTAGGGAGGGACTGAGCCTTCTTCCTTGTACATTTTAGAACATACTAGGCTCATGTTGACAGAGTGTGCAGGTCCCCAGTTCCATTCTATTGATAGTCTCTGAGGTTACTGCAGGGGTACAGTTTGGAAGGCTGGGGAATGGAGGGCTGGTGAAGTCTGGAGGAATCTGGGGTGCAGTGCCCGGGGTGGCGGTGGAGAAGGCAGAGTACTGCCCCTCAGAGTGAGTGTCAACAGGAGGCATAAGTTGGTGATCTGCCAGGGAAGACTCAAACTATTAAGGGGTCAGAGCGGTGTTCTTGTATCTGAAAGTTTTTTCTTTATTCATGCTGGAACATATCTCTCATTATCCCATCCCATTATTTTCTTTCTTCTTGAAGTACTTTTTCACCTTCAAAAGTCCCCTTTCTCATCTGTGGCAGCTGAACAAGTGTTTGGTGTTGTATAGAACTACTGTACAGAAATATAGTAAATAGTACCATACATCACAGTTAATAATATCTATGAAAAGTAGGAAATTAAACTTTAAATAATCTGTACCTACACATTTTAGGTAGGGGGAGAAGTTGTCTTTGTTTCATTTTCAAATAATAGCATGAATATTTAGGGATTGTAGCTTTAAAATTTTTATACTCCCAATAAATTGTTGTGTTGTTGCCTTTTCAAAACTGGTAACCAAAGCAACTAGGCCAACTACCTTTGCACATTGGAATGCACAGTGAGCTGTCATGAAGGCATGATGGAAGACTGTTAGTTCACACAATTTACAGGGCGAGTTTCTAAACACACCCAGTCTGAGTATGTGAAATGAACAGTCAGTCATTATCAGTGATAACTGAGTTTAGTTTCCAACCTACAAAATCATAGTCGCAAACACACAAATACATCTCCCAGAAGACTAGAAAAAAGCACAACTTTTCATATTCCATTTATATTTCCTAAAAACATGTTAATAGTAGAAATTTTTCTTTCTTTCAAAGAGAAAAGGTAAACAATTTAAAGTCAGAAGAAAATTTTGTAAAAGCCATTGGGAACTTAGAAATATATTGAAATTTATTTCTGGAAATCTTTAACCTGAATTTTTATATTGGGAATTTATAAAAAAAATTCTCCATTTAAAAAGTAATACATACATGCCCATTGCAGAAAGTTTGGAAAATAAGGATGTTTAAAAAATTTAAAATATAGAATTACTTATATTCCCACTACCCCAATATAAGCAATTTTGTTCCCATAGATATATGTAAAATTAATCCTCTTCTTTATCTTCTTCATCTAAGTATAACTTAAATTTTAAAGGTACTTCTGTATCCTGTTTTCTCTCCCTAAGTTTTATCATGAAACTTCCTCAAACTATTTAATATTTATTTAGCAACTATTTATTGAGTGCTTACAGTTTGTCAGGTATTCTTCCCAGCACTGCAGATACATCTAAGAAGAAGGCCCTTGTCCTCTGGGAGTTTGTAGTCAAACGGGAAGACGTACAATTGAAGAGCCACTACAGAGAATGAGGTGAGAGTCACAACATGGGAATAGAAAATGCAAGAATAACACCAAAGTGGGAAGACTTTCTAGAAGAATGGAGCAGAAAGCTAACAAATGGGTAAAGGTTAGTAAGAAAATAGGATTGTTTTCCTGGCTACCTAATACTTCATGATATCAATGTGCCATAGTTTAACTGGTTTCTTATTATTGGACAGCTAGACTGTACTTTTTCCTTATTTTTATAAATAATACTACAATATAGTGAGCAAATTTGTATTCACATTTTTGTCAATATTGCTGATATTTCCTTGTATCACATTCCTAGAAATTACATTCCTGGGTGAAAGAAAACGAGCCTTTTGCAGTTGCTCATGGTGTACTGCTGAATTGCTTTCCTGAAAGCTGTACTCTATACCCACCACCGGGACGTGATATTATCCATGATGCAGCTCTCCTGCTACAGTTGAATATTACCATTTAAAAAAATCAAATTCAAAGGCAAACAATATATTTTACTGTTTTAATTTACTTTTAATTACTAGATTAAATATTCTTTTTTACATCTATTGGTCTTTTGGGTTCACCTTTAGTGTAACTATCTCTTTATGCCCTTCATCCAGTGTTTTATTGGAGGTTAACTTTGGGGTATGTGTTGATTTTTAAGAGGGCTCTGCGGCTCTGTGAGGGGAGGGTTCAGAAAAGGGACAATGGCCTCTGCTCCCCTTGATGCCAGACATTCCAGTTTCTCCCTAAATGCCACTAGTGGCTTTGAAGCTGCTGCGCCAGTGCGTGAGCTCAGAGGGAGTGAGTCTGAGTAAGTCCATGCGTGGGTTCTTTAAGAGATACTGCTTGGGACTCTAAAATTTCTTCCACCGACTATATCTCCACTGATTTTTGCAGCCAGAAGTTGTGGGGACTTACCTTCCTGGCACTGGAACCCTGAGCTGGGGAGTATGATGTGGGGCTAAGACTCCTTACTCCGGAGAGTTCCCTCCCGAATTTTTATCCACCACACGTGGGTGTGGGACCAGCCTGTTCCACGTCTGTATCCCTTTTACCAGTCTGGATGGATGTGGTTTCTTTAATTCCATAGTTGTCAGACTCCACTCAACTCAGTTTCTGACAGTTCCAAGTGATGGTTGGTCTATATTTTAGTTGTAATTTTGATGTGGTTGTGCAAGGAGGTGAGCCACGTCTGCCTACACCACCATGTTGACTGGCAGTTGGAATTTTAGTTTTAAAGCCTGGACCAGAAAGACTAATTGAATAGGCCAATTCTTTTGTGTAATTTCAAAAGAACTTAGAAATCAATAGGAGTGCTGTAATTTTTTAATCTGTGATGTAAGAATAAGCATAACCCAGAAAATTGCCATTTTCTTAAATTTTTGGCCCTATATGTGAAATTTTTGAATTCCTTATTATGAAGCTATAAATAGATTTGACTTCTTTCCCAATAAACATGGACAGTGCTATACAGAGTTTGGTATTGTGATATTTAACTCAACGTTTTTCAACCATTTTCCAATTCATTAAATGTTCTCCCCAAAAAATAACTTTTAATGACTGTATAGTTTTTCACTAAATAGAGATGCCACATTAAACTGACCAATATCTAAACTGTCTTGGATTTTTAATATTATTATAAACTCTATAATAAACATCTGTATATATAAATGTTTTTTATGCATTTCTGATTGTTTTCTTAGGATAACAATTAAAATTTGGCCAGCCTGGGGAACTTTATTCCAAACATTAATATTTTTAAAAAATGGTATTATAGTGTACATATTATTACCATCCAGGTTTTTTTCACTTAGCAAACTGTGCGCATTATTCCATGTCGTGAACTATTCAGTAAAAACATGATGTTCTTTTAGTGGCCATATGATAATTTATTTCTTGAATATGCCATCATTTACCATTTTTTAGCCATTCTGTATTATTAAGTAATCCAGTTATTTCCACTTTTTGATGTGATAAATATTGTCACTGAGGACATCCTTGTATACACATTTTATTCAGTTAAGAAAACCGAGTAGGATTGTGAACTTTTCATCCCATCACTCAGCTTCAGCAGGCCCCGGCCCACGGCCCGTCTTGTTTTGCCTGCCAGCTTCCACACCCCACTCTGCAGTGGGTTGCTTTAAAGCGAATAGCCCAGGACGTTTTTGTTTCATATGCACAAGAGGAAAGTGATCGGGTGGGACAGAGAACAGCATTACAGGGTCCTTTCGTTGGATATAGATGAAGTTTTTAACTTAATAATTTATTAGGACAAGTATTAGAAGATTCCCAAGAAGTAAAGAACAACATCATTGAAAAAGGTGATTCTCAAGTAAACACATTGTTCTCGATTTTATTTTCATAAATTTTATATCATGCCTGGTTCTCTGAGGGCAAAGGCGTCGTCATTTGGATTCTCTGGCCACAGACTGTCCACAATACAGGAAGCAAGGGTGGCTCTTCTCCATAAACAAGGGTCACCTCTAAATCCCCATGAAATGGGAAAGAGGGAAAACATTGAAAATAACTTGAAGGCATGTTTACTTTAAATTGTATAAAATGGTCTGTAACTTCATTTCATGCTTTTAGCACTGAAACTAGAAAGAAAGAGAGGAAAGGGATGTTCATAGGAGGAGAAAAATTGTTCAGTCTGATCCCCTAGAAAGTCTGCAAGGCTTTTTAGAGAGTGGTGTGCCATATACCCACCCACTTTGAGCTGTGAGTGGGAGACTAAAGCTGTAAATGCATCCCTAAAATATCTAAGTACGTCGGAAATTAGGTGTGAGTAACAGACAGTCCTTTTCTGGTAACCCAGCTCTATCATCTCTACACAGAAACCTTTCAGTTCTTCCTCGTCCACATGCTCCAGCTGCATCCAGGAACCTCCTTCCCTACCTCTTAGTCAACAAACAGGTATTAATTACTCACAGGGGACGCAACAAGATATTAGGTAATTGCTTTTAAGTCTTTTCACTCACTGTAAATATTACATCAAAATTATTTTTTTCTGGCCATAGGGCCAATTATTTCCTCAGTTCTGTCATTGTTTTTTATCCATATGTTTCCTTTTTTCTTTCTTCATTGATGTAAAGCGTTCTGATCTCTCTTTGAAGCAACCAGATTAGTCATTCTTTGTTCTCTTGTTTTCTTCGGTAGCTTTTTATTTTCTTATTTTATTTGCAACAATTTTATTTTCCCAACTTTGCTCTATTTCCAGGCCGCCACCTAAGATTTGATTGGTTCTTACCATTTAATCGCCTCGCTACCTTGCCTGTAAAAACAAAATAAAAACACTGTCAAGGGCATGTGTTCACCACCTTGATGGTAGTCACCACCTTTCCTGTGAGTGGAAAGTTTGTCCAACTAAGGTGACACTATTTTAGGTCTCGTTTTAAAAATCCTGAGTTCTAACTAGAAAGGGGTAAGTATTGATAAGCTCTTCTTTGTAACTGTACCCCATTTTGAAAGAAGTTTTACATGAAATCAGATTCAGGATTGCTGGCTGGATGGGAGAAAGTCAGGTTCCCTCAAAAGAAAAGGAGAGAGCTGAGAGGCTGTAAAATGGCTAACTTTCTGGTCTGGTGGAGCGATGGTTCCGGGGCTCTGACGCATTGACTGCAGAGGTCCTACATATCTGTTTCTCTCACTCTCTTAATTTCCAGTAAGATTTCTGAAAAAAGAAAAGAACAGCACAAAAGCACAAGGGTAACAGGAAAAAAAAGAACAAGGATATGCTCTAAACAGAAGAGAGAACTTGTGGGAAATTGCTTTAGCAGTAGCCTGGGAAAATAAGCAATTAGAGGAATATTCCTTAGTCAGAAATAGCCAAAGTGTGTCAGTTAGAGAAAGTCGTCCAGAAACTTGAGGTTTGATTCTTGGGAAGATAAAGGGTAATTGATTCTACTTAAACTCAGGATAAACCCAGGATTAAATTAAGCAGTGATTAACAACAAAAATTATGGGAAAGGAGGATGTAATTGTATCAAGGAACTTACATTTCCTTAATTATGTCCTAATTATATGTCCTTTTTAAACAGAGCAATTACTAATATTAATAAATATCTGTGCTTGTTTCTGTTAATAAAGGGTTTTACATTCATGTAAAGAAGCATAATCACAGGGGAAAACACATTAAACTTTCTTTATCATCAAATAATGCCTATGGGACATCATTTTGGGGGGCAGCAAAGTCATAACCATCTATAAACTTTGACAACTGATACTATTTATAGTTTAAGTCCTAGTAATGGACTAAAGAGTCCTTTGAGAATTGACCTTGAGAACCCTAATTTGGAAAATGATAGAAAATATTAGGTCAACTAAATTGCCTTTTTCAATAAAAAAATCATTAGCAAATATTTTAAATTATATATGATTTGATCACTTACTGTGGGCATAACCAATACAAGGTAGGGTCAAAGTAAGTTTCCAGTTGTGAGTATGTGAAACACAGTTTATTTTTGTCCTATTATTTATTAATTATTACATTATTTTTCATATGAAGAACTGTAAACCTACTTTTGCCCCACCCTGTATAATTGGATAATATTTTTGAAATACTACCTGATATATATTTTTTATTCTTGGAAAATCTTAGGTGTCTCATTTTCTCCCCATTGCATCCATGGCACTTAGAAATGGTGAGTAAAATCTAAAATAAAGCAATTTTCACTTTCAAAAAAGTTATTAAAGTGCAGAGTCAAGAAAGTAGTCTGAAAGTCAAAACATGTTTAATTGCCAAGAGCCCTTCAGACTCTTAAGTTTGAATGGTTTACGGGGAGATTCTGAAGACTTGGCTTCCTCTATGATAGTCTATGCCCTGCATCGGTGATGTGATGTAATAAGAAATATATAACAGTGATTTTTGGTTGATGTAAATTTAGGGAATTTATACCATGAGCTCTAAAGGAGCCCTGTGTCCACTTTGGCCAGTGAGTGGTAGAGCAGGCCAGACCGAGGGAGCTGGGTAGGGTTCCCAGGGTTCTGCCTGCCATAGTGGAGAATAAGGTAAGCAGCTGAGAGGAGGCAAAGGAGTGCCTAGCGGACCTGGAAAAGAACAGTTGGGCATGAGCATGAGGTTTGTGGAGGGAGGCCTGGGAGGTGAACCTGGGAAGATAGTGAGGCCTCGTGTGCTAAGCTAAGACTTTTGGCTTTTATCTTTTTGACATGGATGGAGTGGCATGATCAAAGCAGTATTTCTGGAAGATTCATCTGACATGGGGATGCAAGATAAATTGGAAGGGCTGGACTATCAGGTAGGAAATCATTTAGAGGACGGTTGCAATAATTCTGGAGGTGATGGGACCTGAGTTAGGGGAGCAGAATTTAACCTGGAAAAGAAGGGATGAATGGGAGAGTAATGTGAAGGAAGCACAGCAAGACTTGATGACCAATTGGCTGTGGAAAGAATGATCAGAGCTGGCACGTTGTCTGCTTCCTACAGAGGAAACACTGTAGAGCTCAGGTTTCCTGTACCAGTGGCAATCGGAAGAGTTCTTTAACTTCTAGGTAGGTAGTTCCTGCTCCAACATTAGGCATCTAATTGAGTAAGTACAATTAATCTTCACCCAAGCAATATGATGTGTAAAAAATCTGTTTGAAAGGACAAGGTGCAATAGTTGAAAGAAGCAGATCTTTCCCAATAGATGGGAAAGCAGTTTTCAAAATGTCTCCTTTGTCTCTCCTCCCTGCCACCTGCTTCATAAATATCATATGTTAATAAATATCTTATATTAGAGAACACCATAATTGTTAATTTCCTCATACTCTAAAACCACTCAAGAAAAAAAACAACACAATAACATCAAGAACAGTAACAATGAGTAATTCAGCCCTGGTCAGTGTGGCTTGATTGTTAGGAGCATCATCCCATACACCCAAAGGTTTGGGGTTTGATCCCCAGTCAGGGTACATAAGAGAGGCATCTCTCAGATCGATGTTTCTCTCTGCCTCTCTCTCTTTTCCTCTCTCTCTAAAATCAATAGACATATTAAAAAGTTTTTTTTAACTGAACTCATACTATCTGGCATTTTACCCTATTTGAGAACTGCTCCTGACTTCCCTTGTTGATAATCCATATTTCCATTGGTGTGAACAGGCTGAGCTCTGGAAATTACTCAGTGTTTTTATTTATGGCCTATTCCACAGCTTTGAAATTAAGTTTACATCCAGTGTTCGTAGACATTCATTACCTTTCTAAAATGCCCTATTACTGATTGCTTGGGGACTAGGTGGCAAAGAAGGGGCCATTTCATACTCAGATGGTTGGCCCTGTTCATAAAATGTTACATTTAGACATTCTCCTATGTTTGTGGTGTATATTGCCACTTCTCCTAGTGGGCGAAGCTAACTCCCCTGGGCTTCTTTGCATCTCCCTGTTTTAAAGCAGTTGTTATCTTGTTGTTAGAGTAAAGCTTTTGTGTTCTCTAACATAGTATGCATGTTGACAGTAAGACATAAATAATGAACCATCTAAAGCAACATGCCAGCTAGCTAACACAATTTGGAGAGACTTATTTATTTATACTGGAATTAAAACAAAAACAAATGAAAAAGGGGAAGAAGCAACCCACCAGAAATGAAAAGCTAGGAAATAAACACGTTGTTTTTCATAAAGAACGTTCTGCATAAGGATGTCTGGGAGCCTCAAAAATCATTCAGTCCTAGAAGTTGTAAGCCAAGTCTTCTCCAAGGTGCTTTTCTTTCCCCCGTAGAGGTCATAACAGGTGTATATACAGATCTATAATGCCTTTCTGTCGGAGAAATGAAAGTACTTCCAAAACAATCTTATAACATTGTGATGGAAGAAATGATGGCAGGCTTTCTATTACCCCCATCACACAGGTGATGGAGGCCCGGATAAATGGTGTCAGTGACAAAGTCTCACAGAAACGCTAGGCCTCCTGATGTATGGCTAGGACTTCAGTACTTAAATGAAAAATATGTTCCTATTTTGCTCAGCCCTTTCTCATCTTTCAGAGAACAACTTTTTAACTCTTGCTCATTCCTGCATAGACAAGTATTTCCCCCCACAAAATAGGGCTCCTGACTTATATTTAAAATTTGAATATTATATTGCAAACTGATACCATAATCAATAAAAAAAATTAGAGTGTACACCCCTCCCCAACAACAGCTTTATGATCATAAAGTGATCTATAACTGGGTAGTACAGTTGATCATTACTGCTTGGGGGTCATTGACCCCTTTGGAAATCTGATAAAAGCTGTAGATGAGCTCCCCAGAGAGATGTATATCCACAATTACAAGGACTTCTGAAGCCCGAACCACCTTAAGGAGGTCCATGAATGCCCTGGTTAAGAACCCAATATAGTAGAAAGAGCACAACTTGGGAGAGAACTTGGATTAAATCCTGGCCCCATCATTCCTATCTGCCTTGTAGAAAAACTATTTCTTTATCTGTAAAATGGGCATTGCACCCTGGAATTGGGATTGAGGAAATTAAATACATAATGCATGTAAAGCATTTACCATAGTGTCAGCATATAGAATGTGCTCTGTGCAGGAGAATTCTTTTCCCTTATGAGCTATTTAGGAGGGAAGGAGTGATGTTGGAGCAGGCACCCTGAAGCTGACACTCTGGCCCACTCCCACCTGAAGGCTGCAAACATTATGCCAGGGGGCAGATTATTACAATTAATGAAGAGCTGGAGCCTTTTAAAGTCTAAATCATCCTGGTTTACCCTGTTAGCCAAATCTTTTGACACTCTTTCTACATTATGATGGTTTCCCGTGGTGTGAATCTCATCTTCCCAAGATAGAATACAAAGCTCCCACGTTTCTGTTTCCTCTGCCTCCAGGATGCAGCCACGTGACTTAGGTTCTGCTAATCAGATGCACATACAGAGATTAGATACAGAAGTGATTTATGTGAGGAAGCGGGTGGGAGGCAGGGCATCCTTTCTGCAGGCACAGATGGTAGGAAGAGGCCGTGTGGTTCTGGAGGCATCAGGAGCAGAGCGTTCCTTCCTCGCCAGTTCTGCCTTGAGGTTCTGGGGATTGTTCCTGGAAGCTCACTTCAGAGCCTGTTTCTTCAGTTCTTCCAAAGACCCTGTGAACATTCTAATAGCTTTATTAAATGACTTCCTACTTTAACCAGATTGAATAGGTTCTGTGGTTGGCAACTAAGAACACTGCCTTTCACAATGCTGAACCATCCAATTATTTCATTTCATCTTTCTCCTTGCAACAGCAATTCCCTCGCATTAATCTTGCAACACACCCTGGCCCCTAAATAAAGGGCTCTAAAATCCTTACATAAGAATGGAGTTTCCATGAGAATGGGGCTTTCTATAAATAAGGCACAGACTCCTCCCACCCTGACCAGGATCTTGAGTGGTGTCCTTGGGCTGCTGCAGGGAGGTTCTCGAAGCCTACAGGAGCCTCCCAAGAGCCGGCCCCGTCAGTGGTCTCAGGGGCTCCTCAAGTGGTGTTTGTTTGTTTGTTTGTTTTTCACCCTGTTCACATTACATGCTGACAGTTGTTACCATACTGTATAGCCATTTCAGCAAGGCAAATTGGGAAGAAACTTCTGTGAGCGTGACAGGAATAGTGTTTGAAGATTTTAATGCAATTATTATTTTATTAAAATTAGGGACTCTCCAGGAATAAGGCCACCTTATTACTTAAATGAAAAATTTCCCCCTAAAATATTTTAGGTTCGACCTATATGTATCTTGGACTGAACAAACTTCAGATAAACAGAATTTTAGGAAAGCTGGGTTAAAGTCGTATGGTGGCAATAGTCTTACGCATTCATTCCATAAGTGTCATAAACTACTGTATGTCAGACATTGTGATAGGCATTAGCAAAATAAGGTGCTGGATAAGTAAGGTCTGGTATGCTTTTCCCCTCAAGGATCTCATAACTTAGTACAAAGACAGATTGACAATTCCAACACAGTGTGGTGCTGGAATCTGCTTCTGTCATAGCTGAAAATAGTCATGTTTTTTTTTCCTGCAGGGTACTTTTTCTTTCAAATCTTTTAAACTCTAGTAAGAGAGATCCCTAAATGTGTTGGAAGCAGCACTGTCGTTAAGGTCAGGAATACATCTTTGTAAAAAATATTATTTATTTATTGATTGATTGATTTTAGAGGCGGAGAGAAAGAGAAATGTAGTTTTGTTGTTCCACTTATTTATGCATTCATTGGTTGCTTCTTGTATGTGCCCTGACTGGGGATCAAACCCGCAAACTTGGTGTATCAGGATGATGCTCTAACCAACTGAGTAGTAGGCCAGGGCTAGGAATACATCTTTATGTTTAGTATCACCAATAACTTTTGGATAGCATTCGGATGTCTTCTTTCCACCTGGACTAGGCAACCAGTGGATTCAGGTCAGCACACTTATATTTCTTTGAGTTCCTTGGTGGCAAGCGATAGCTGATTTTAGCTAATTAAATCAGAAGGAAATTGTACTGGTAGCTCAGAAAATCCAAGGAAGAGCCAGAGAACAAGACTTAGAAAAGTATGAGAACCACAGCTGCTCTGGATCTAGTTAATGGGAACTAGTCGACAGCCTTGTCCAGACACTCTGTCCTTGTATTACTCCTCTCAACAATCAGAGCCCAAGGAGAGCCCACTCCTGGAAGAAGGTCATCAAGAATACTGAAAAGGAAACAGGTAACTCCTTAAAAATATATTGGATGCTCTTACCAAAAGAAGGCAGCGTGGATATAAAGAATCCAGATACCAAACATGTGACCAGTGTGTATATGGCCAGAGTGTGTAGTCCCCATGGCAGCAACCACAGACATTTTCCTGGGTGGAGCACTGAGGCTGTTACAGCATCACCCCTCATCCAGCCACCCTAAGCTGCTCCACTTGATGAGGGAATGACAGGAAAAATTATTTTCCTTGAGTAAGGAGAAAGGTGGGAAGGAGTTTGATCATCGATGGCTGGAGTAGTACTTTTCAACTTGGCTACCATTAGATTCACCTAAGGATTTCTACTTTTTAACATTTCATTTTATTTTGAACTAATTTTAGATTTATAGAAAGTTTACAAAATAGCATGAAGAATTTTCTCATATTCTTTCTCTTGCCTCCCCTGATGATAATAACACTTGTATAACCATATTATAATTATCAACAACAAGAATTAATATTGGTACAATATTATTAACTAGGCTGTAGACGATTCAAATTTCACCATTTTTCCCCTACTAACATTTCTTTGTTGTTGTTCCAGGAACCTATTCAGGGTCCCACATTGTATTTGATTTATTTAGTTGTTACTTCCCAGTTTCTGAAACAGTTCCTCTCCCAATGTATCTTTCATGACCTTGATTTTGTTGGAGAGTACTGATCAGTAATTCTGTACAGTGTCCCTCAATTTGAGTTTGTTGTGCTTTCTTATGATTGGCATAAGGTTATGCATTTTTATCAAGAACACCACAAAATGACATCTTTTATTTTGTGTCGATAAGTTTCATGGAGAGAATACTTCTATGCAAGTCCCTTCTCTTCTGCTCACTAATTTGAGCACACATTTTTGGATCTTGTCTGCAAGTTATTCCTTTAATGTTTGCCTTACAGTTGTTCTCTGTTTCCCTCTTTCTTTCTACATTTATTAATCAGAATTGATTGTGAGGAAGAGCTAGCTCTGCTTCTCCCTTCATTTATTTATTTATTTATTTATTTAATCCTCACTCAAGGACATTTTTTTCCATTGAGTGTGTGTGTGTGTGCAAGAGAGAGAGAGAGAGCGAGAGAGAGAGAGAGGGAGAGAGGGAGAGAGAACGAACAGAGAGCAAGAGAAACATCGATGTGAGCGGGGAACAGTGATCAGTTACGTCCCGTCCATGGCTGACCCGGACTGAACCCATGACCTAGGTGTGAGCCCTGAGCAGAAGTGAACTGGCAACCTTTCAGCCTATGGGATGACACTCCAGTCAACTGAGCCACACCAGCCAGGGCTCCATATACTTTTTTATTTCACTACTTATATGAGTTTGGACTCATGGATACTTATTTTATTCTATGGTTGAAAATCCAACACTGTCATGATTTCTTCGGCTGCTCAGACTGTTCTGGCTTTGGTCCTTGGAAGCTCCCTTAGGCTCACGCCTGTGTTCTTCTGACAAGGTCCTATCTTCTTTGGAGAATATTCTTAATTTGTGACACCATGAGCTGTTCCAGGCTCATCTCTTCCCTGATCCCAAAACCAACCCCTTCCCAGCTGGCAAACTTGTTAAATCCTAGCCTCAACGCCCCAACACAAACTGGTTAAGTTAGAAGATCTGGGGATGGAATGCCAGTATATCTTAAAGTTCAACAGGTAATTCCAATACACAGCCACATCTGGGAACCAAACTAGAGCAGTGCTTTGCCAACTTTAATGTGGCTGCGACATTCCCGGGAATTTTGTGAAGGTTCTTAGCAGAGTAGGTCAGGGGTGAGGACTGAGATTCTGCATTTCTAAGAAGTTCTTAGGTGGAGTTCCTGGCAAGCCCCACTTGGAGGGGTAAGGGACTAGAAGACTATTTTCTCAAGTACAAAATACAGTAAAAATCCCCTAAGGATTACAGACTGGCTGATGCCTGTGGAAAGAGTCACTACTTGCTAGGTTACTTACTATTCATTATCATTTCATTTTCTAATTAGTTGGGGTTCGTGGTGACAGGGACTGCTTGTCATGCAGTATAAACAGTCAAGGGGATGCTCTAACAGTTGAGAATGAAAAGGGAAACCACTTGACTCTGAGGAATAAAAATGAGTAAAAGTGTTTGCGTGTCTTCTGTTTCCTAAACAGGCAAAGAGTACTGAATAAATCTTTTTGAAAAATGAAGAGTGATAATAAAAGAACATTTCATGCTGAAAGCATAACCAAAAAAAAAATCCCAGATGTGAGTATCCATCTTACCCATCTTGGGAAGACAAATACAAAAGATTGGAGTCTTCTGTGGGAAATAGGTCACCATTTTGGACTTTGTTTAAACAGAATCCTTGAGGGAACATTATCTTCAGCTCTTTTTGTGTATTAAGTCAGTTTTTCCAGCTGTTTCCAGAACATGCACAGGCCTGTCCAGCTGCTAAGCTGCGCTGGTCTCCCCAAGGTGGTTGTTCTCCAGGAGAAGAACAGAGGGGTCCAAAGAGACACGAAGTGCAGTCAGCCAAGCTCATTCCAGTCCCTTCTACAGAGCCAGGCGCATTCACCTCAGAAAACTGCCCTTTCATTTCCAAATTAGGATCATCTTCAGCGATCCTCAGGACAATATAATTGATACATATCATGGTGCTTAGAAAACACTGGTTCCCAAACCTCTGGGTGGGGCCAAGGAACCAGCACCCCATTCTCCCCTGCCTGCGTCCGGGTGATCTGATGCAGCGCGCCATGTGCAGAACTTCTAGAAATGTTGATCTCAGAAAACTGATCAGCAGCAGCCTCCCCTTTGGCCCACTGCAGGCTAATTTTAATTTGTTAACATAGCTTCATTTCCCATTCTTTTCAACCTTTAGGTCAAATGAAGACTCCAACGGCTGCAAATCACATTATTACTGTTCCTCCCCTGTCCTTTTAAATCATTTAAAAATGCTTCAACTTTTCTTCTGGAACCTTGTACTGTAACCCTTCCTTTCCTGGAGCCTCAGACAAACAAAAGCTTGAGAGGCTGTGCGGGCTTTTCCTGCTGGCCGGATAGGCAGAAACGGCCATGGTCTGGTCATGCTACACCCTTGGGTCTAAGTGAGAAACCCCAACCTAGGCTGCCTCGAGGGCCACCTTTTATTGATGTTAGCTTGGTCTCAAAATTGTACTTTATTGGCCGAGGAGCAGCAGGCAAATCCATCATTAATAATTAAAATAAAAAACCAACCAAAGGTGAATAATATCATCATCTTCATAAATTAAGGTAATATATTAAGGGTTTTTACTGTATTCAATGGGAACATATTTACTTCTAATTTTGCAACAATGTTTGTTTTGAGATTTGATGTTCTAATTTTATATATGGAAGAGAGAAAGACAATTGATTTCAATTTTATTGATTCCCAAACCTAGTCCTTGGGAGAAAGGTCATGACACTGGAAATAAACAAAGAGTGTGATGACTTGTCTTTGAACACCCTCCGCCTCTCAGAGACAGAGCCTGACCTCCCCACTGGGCCCCGCCCACCCAGCAGAGATAACAGAGGCTCCCAGAGGTGGTGTCCCCCATTGCATAGGAGAACCACACAGAAAACTGAGGCAAGTGGTCCCAAAACACAATGAACGCATTCTCAGTGCCCAGGGGTGCTTGTCCGTGAACCAATCAATTGGGAGTGGGCCCAAAAGAAAGTCTGGACCTGATTACCTTGGAGCAGGCCGACCTTGTCCTTCCTTGTCTGTGGGCTAATCTGGCTCTGTCATGTGAAGCTACGCTATCGGCTTCCCAGGAGTTATGACTCAGTCATTTTTATTTTTCTGGCTCTTGCCTACAGTGACACTGCAGGGGAAAAAAACATACTTTTATACCTATCTCTTGTCCCAAAGTCTCCAACACTAGGGGTGTTTATGAGAAGCTCTCTTGGAGGGACGCTTGCCACGCCACAGAGAAAGATGTTTATAATTTAATGACAGTAATAAGATAAGAAAGGTGAACTGTAGGACTTAGAGAAATAAAAACTGATTCCAATCTAGCGGTTTGGTCATACCCCAGCGTTTGTCCGTAGGTATAATCGAGATACCTTTGGGGAACCATCCTGATCTTCTGATCTTTTTCTGTTTAACAGTCTGGCTTTGAGTTTGTCCATTTCTGATCTGGAAACTCTTTGCCTGAACCACACTCATGGTTTCCTCATGGGTCAGCTGTGGAGATGAGCAAGTGCACAGCGTTTGCCTGTGTCAAAGTGGAGTGTGACATCCATTTACCTGATTATAACTAGCAGTTTTATTTTCCATAAAATATAACAAAAATGTTAGACTGCGATGCTTATAGGAAGGGTAAGTATTGTTTCATGAAATTTCATTTGTATTTGTACATATGTGTCAAAAGTACAATGTAAATATGTTGCATATTTGGAGTTAAGGTTTAAAAAGTTTGAGAAATACTGATCTGGTACTTGACTTTGGTCTGTAGGGGTTAAGAGCATGAATGCTGGGGCCTAACAGTTCAAGTTTTAGTCTTGGCTCCAACACTTGCCAGCTGTGTGACTTTGGGAAATTACTTAACTTCTCTGGGCTGCAGTTGTCACACATTTCTCATGTGTAATATGAGAATAATAGTAGTTGCTAACTCATAAGGTTGATATGAGGACTAAGAAAATTAACACTTGTATAGCATTTAAAATCTTGCCTGGCACATAGTGAGTGCCGTATAAATTTTTTATGGGGAATAAAGATCTGTTCCACGGGTATCATTTTATACCCTTTTACATACTGAATTAAGACAATGAAGTCCCTGCCCTGTGGGTATTTGTAATCTAATATGCATATGTACTCATAAAAGTTGTCTGTTACGAGTGGCATTATAATGGAATGTTTTAGAAAGAGTGATTCAAACCACAGTCCTACCACTCACTCACTGTGTGACCTTTGGCAAGTTATTTGACCTTGTAGGTCCTCAGTTTCTTAATCTATAAAGTGGGGCTAACAGACTCTCTCTCATAAGGTTGTTATGAGGATTAAATGAGACCATCCATAGACACGCTTAGGACTCAAGCAATCATAGCTATTATCATTCTTCCTGTTAGAATTCAGATCATGTCATTGCCTCCTATTTCTTGATGTACTGAGAAGCAACCCCTCCTCCACTTTCATGTGAATGGCTTGCTTAAGTCGTCATTTCACTTCAGCTGTGGTGAATCAACCACATAGGGGCTCAGATAAAGACCGATACTCCTGACTAGAAAAGCAATTGTGAAGCCCAGGGTTGGACTCCGACTGTCCCACTGTGATCTCTCTTTAGGCTTGCTCTCACAACTTATCCAAGTCACTAGAATTGTCCTTTTGCCTCAGCAGGTCTCACAGCCCCGCCGATAATTCTGAAGTGTCACAATGCCAGCCTGACAGCCTGAGTCCATTTTGCAGTATGGCTGCTTATGGCAATGGGGTCACATCATATTTCCTTCCCCTTCATCTTGGGGGAGGAAACTGTTCAGGACAAAGCCTGCTGTCTAGTATGATGAAGCATTTTGTATGATATATCACTTTTAAATACTGTGATAGCATAAAAGGGCTCATTAGCTGAAGGGGCTTTCAACTCGTGTCCTTCAGTTCTTAAGTACCTTTGGGAAAACTGTTCTGACAAAGAGAAATCTAAGATTCTTGAGGACCCCTAAGCTCGAGGACCTGGTAACTGTTTTTCTGTAACTCTCCCCTCTTCTCCAAGGCGCATTGTTCCTGAAGCACTACCTCAGCTTTTAAAAATTAATACTCGAGCTATATTATGCAGCATCAATCTCTTGCTTGACCATAAGCTCCTCAAGGGCAGGGAACCTGCCTTATTCATCTTTGTATCCCCTGCAAGCACCTGGCACACATCTTCATCAATGTCTGCGGGACTGAAGCTGTTTGAATTCATATCCCAGGTAATGCTGCCAGAGCTCGGAACAGCACTGGAGCTGAAAGCAAGTGAGGAATCATTTATTTCGCACTGCTGAGCTGAGTGCTGGCCTCTGAGTAATTCAAGTCACCCCATCACCCCGAAGGCTACTTCCTCCAGCCCCAGGAAGGGCCTTCAAGTGATTCTATTGGTGCCTTGGTGAAAGTTTTTTCCCCTAGTTCTGAAAGGCAAGGGAAATGAAGCACCTGGTCTTGCATCTTGCTGATTTACAGCCCAGGGCTAGGAGAAAGTAAACTGGAAATGTGAACTTTTCCCATTCTCTGCTTAGCTGATGTGGAGAGACAGGCAACAGGAGGCCATAGAGCCCTTTGTCATTCAGCTTTGTCTAGCATTGGCACAGTGCTGGGTGTATTCTTGGCTCTAATTAAACATAGGAGCATAAGTGGTTATTTTCCTCCCTTTCAAAAGGTTCAAGTCTTTAACTTTTTAGTTTATACACAGGAATAAAGACTGAAAAATGTCCTTTTGAATACTCTCCAGGTGTTTAAGCCAGACAGTCTGCTAAGGCTTTATATATAGTTGCTCTAATTCTGCCCACAGACAGGCAAATATTAATGCCTACCTTTCTAGTTGAGGAAACTGAGGCCCAAGGGGCTTAAATCGAAAATCCTGGATTGGATATCAGCTCTGATTGGATCCACTCCCTGTACCATGAAATTTCCTCCTTTTACCTCCAGCAAGCTGGTGGGTGCGTGTGTGTGCATGACTATAGGTGTGTTTCTTTTTCACATCAAACCTCTGCTATTTCTCCTTGTGGTCAGTTTCCTCGATTTCACTTTTTCTAAACAAAGTCCAGTTCTTCAAGGTCTCACCGCCTGCTCAGCCATCTCCCGGAGGCGTTCTAAGGACCTACAGCCACTCCTCCGCTAAGTTTGAAGTCCCAGCCAAGGCTCGTATTCTGAGTTCCATTCCCAGCCTCCAGGAGGCCGGTGCCTCGCCCAGGTCCTCCCCACCCCAGCGTTCCTTAGGGGACCCAGCGCTCCCTCCGGACCCTGAAGCCCGCGCCTCGGCCCCGCCTCCCTACCTGACGCCCGTGCGGCCCTGGGCGCCGCAGCCTCCGCCCACCGGAGCGCCCGCCCTGCCATTGGCTTCCCCGGCTGCCCGTCTCCTCCGCCGGCCCTGCTCGGTCCCGTAGGCAGGTTTTGCTGGAGAAGCCGCAGTCCCGGCGGCTCGGGCGCAGCGCGGGAGGACTGTGGATCGCGGAGCGCGGACCCTAGCTGGCATGTCCCCGTGCGCGGGAGCCCTTATCAACCCGTGGACCCGGGCGGCTGCTAACTTGGCGGCGGGCTGCGGCGACCGTGCCTTGGCCATGTAGTCGCCGGCGGGGCTCCCCGCAGCCCGGGAGCGACAGCGACAGCGAGTCGGAGCCGAAAAGCCCGCGGCTTTCCCTGGAGGCGCTGAGTGCACGCCGCGCCCCCGCCGCCCCTCGGGTTGCACTTTGGGCCCGAGAGAGAAATGGGGGAGAAAGTTTCGGAGGCACCAGAGCCGGTGCCCCGCGGCTGCAGCAGCCACGGTGCTCGGACTCCTGCCCCTGCGGCGACGGCCGCGTCCTCGCAGGGCGCTTCCTCGGCCGAGTCCTCCTCGGGATCAGAAACTCTGTCGGAGGAAGGGGAGCCCGGCGGCTTCTCCTGCCAGCAGCAGCCGCCGCCGCCGGGCGGCGCCCTGGGCACCCGGCCGCCCGCCGCGTGGGCTCCCACACGCGTGGTGCTGGAGCTTGGAGTCTCTGCGCCGCCGCCCCCCGGAGGAGCCGCGCCACCTGAGCCCCGGGGCAGCGGCGCGTCCCAGGAGGAGCAGGACGAGGAGGTGGGCACCGCTTTTCCCCACCTCGGCCCCTCCGGACCCCGGCTGCCTGGCGAACCCTGTTCTCCACCCTGAACGAGGGTGGTGGGCAGGGTTCCCTGGGGCTTGGATGTGGGGAGGGACCGCAGGTACTCTGTCCCGAGCCGGGGTAAGGACAGGAACCTCCCTGTGGGTCAGTCCCGGTGGCTATCACCTCCGTGTGTGTGTGCCTACATGTGCTGTCTGGTAGCATGCTTTTAAAATGTTAAAGCAGCAAACTCCTTACTGTCTATATTTTGCTACGGAGGGTCTATGAATGGATGTGATCTGGACGCCTGGCTTGTCCCCACAACAGATCTTATTCTCCAAAGTGGGCGTGGCTCCCCCCCACCCGCCCCAAGCCAGCCAGCTCTGGGGTAGAGGGAGAGTATGGTGACTGGGTGGTTGTGAGAAGGAGAGATGGTGTGTTGGACTTTGGGGACGGGTGGAGTCGTTCCTGCGGAGTTGTACCGCGGAGGTTTTAGTGGCGCCAGTCACCCGGGATCGCCCGCGGGTGGTTTGGGCTAGTCCCCGAAGCGGCCCTCCAGCAGAGGACTCCGGGCTGTGGGCCTGGGGCGCTGAAGGGCGCGCCTGGAGCTGTCATTCAGACTTGTTTCAGAAGCCCAGATGCGCGCTGCTCACCAAACTGAATAGGGCCCACCTTCTTAAGGGGACTGTGCGCATCCTAGTTTCTTGGACGGATATTCATCCAAAACTTGTGAGTCGCATCCTGAGATATTGAGCAGGTGACTTTGGTGCCCTCTGCCTGCTTTCTCTGGTCTGTTTTTCTGCCTTTGGAGGACAGTTCAGGAAACATAAGGTTCTTCCTGTCTTTAAGATTGTTTGCTTTGGAGGTTTCTTGTGGAGAAGTCATCTTGATTAGGCAGGGCCATAAATAAAACATTACCCTAACACAACCTCCTTGTGAAGTTAATTCCTCAGTGCCAGAGTGGTATTTTCCTTCTCTCCAATGGGATTAGCTGTAGTAAATGTCTTTATTTCCTCAGAAGATGCAAGGTGAGGCCATGGCCCTGACAGCAGCCCAGCCTGGAGGCAAAAGCTAGATCTAGCACAATGTGAGGGGTCAAGGCCCAGCCTAGTAGAGATAGATGGAGCAAACCCGAGCTGGTGGTTGGCCTAGTCTCTGGCAATAACAATGACCCATCCCCTAATTTCCCTGGAGGAGTGCCAGGATCCTGGACAGGTGTCTGCAGACCTACTTTCTAGAACCGTCTCTCCTCCTGAGTTGTGAGATGTTGGGTGAATTGTTTCATTCCCCTGAAGTTCAGTTCAGTAACTTGACCAACAAACGTCAAGGTAAAAATCATTTATACACACGCACTTCTCCATTTTCTGCCCAGGAGTTTAGTTTGGATCCAAAGTTCAGATGGATTCTAGGGAACGGAGGCCAGGAGTTCAGCTAAGTGCCACAGCAGCCACAGAGCACCTGACCAAACTGCGAACCGAACCAGGGTTCCTCATGGTTGCATCTCATTTTGAAGAGGCCAGGCAGGTGTCTTTACGGTTTTCACATTTGCTCACCCTGTGACACCAGCCTCAGTGTTCAGAGATGAGCTCACTTATCCCTGGGCAGCTGGGGTTATGCCTTAACTTACTGATTTACTTCTAGATTCTAATTTACTGTTGTCATTTCTAGAGAAGATAACAGAGTTAGTTGCTGTATGTTTTCTGTGTAGCTAGGAGGGTGCTCCTTGGTGTATGACACGGTGCTGCAGGGCCTACGCTGGGGGAGTAGGGAACTTCTCACTTTTGATCTGTATTCTGTCGCTGATTTATTGCCTGGCCTCAGGGTGACAGTGTTTTACTTTCTTGCAAGTGAATATAATGATAGCTTATTTCAAAGGCAATGAGGGGAGGATTGGTTGATTGAAACACATTTTGGACAGCGGAATGACTAAATGACATTGGTCAGTATTTGTGAATCTCAGAATCAGATGTAAACTGATACACTGTTGCAATTTATTGTGTGACTTAACCTGTAGCTGACATGCTGGAAATTGTCCAGGAATGGAAATCTTGACTCGCTCTGAGAATTTTAAAGTGAAAAACCGAGTGTTTTATTCCTCCCCCAGGAGTAGAGGTGTGATAGTCTTGGTGAAGGGGGATAGTGACATTTTCTAATTCATACACTGGTGATGGTATGATGCAGTGGTTCTTAACCTTTTGAGAGGGGCCCAGGTTGTGGGCCTTTCGAGAATCTAATGGAAGTTCTCCACTCTCTGCTCAGAAAACACACCCAATTATCAGTACTGTTCCAGAGGGTCCAGTCAGGAACATCAGGCTGCAAACACTCAGTTCAGTGGAAGCGCCTGAATTTGAGTCCCGGCTCTGCCACTTTAACTAGATGTGGGACTGTGGACCATTAACTAGATGTGGGACTGTGGACCGTTCCACTAACATAAGCCCAGTTTTTTCACATCTTGAATGGGAATACTAGCAAGAGTTGTTAGATGTTTTATATGTACCATCTAATTTAATCCTAGCATGATAGCTAACATATAGCATTGAGTGCTAAGTCAATATTAATTTTTCAAGTTCATTTGTGGTAAAAAAAAAAGTTGTGAAATGGAAGTACAAACTTGGGCTGGCTTATTTTGTTTAAGCATAATTAATCTACTACATAATTCCAGAGAACCCAAGGCTGTCCATTCAGTTTATTTCCATTTTATTAGTATAAGGGGGGAAAGAGTTTTTATTTGTCTTAGGTTGTATTCTATAGCAAGGTACTGTTAGTGTACTGTTATATAGCAAGTCACTGAGTATAAAGCATTAAAAGGCTTAAGTACAACCCATAAAATGGAAAGAGGTTCATTTAGATTTTAAAATTGTTATGTGTAACTTGGGAAATTGTTTTTCCAAAGTTATTTTTATAGTAATTTATTCCATGCATTTTTGTAAAGCAGCAAAATTTGTTTTAGTTTATTAGTGCAGTGCTAATTTTTGACAACTTTGTTAAATTCTGTTTTCAAAATACCTAGTAATGTCAACAGTGTTTGAACTATTTCATATTTTATCTTACTGTCAATATGTGTGTAAATTTACAAAGTCTTGTAGACTTCATTCAGTTCTTTAAGCTTCTGGTGCTTAAAAACAATATAAGCAAACCTCGGAGATTTTACAGGGTCAGTTCCAGATCACCACAATAAAGCAAGTATGGAAATAAAGTGAGTGGTCATCTTTTTGTTGGGGGAGGGTCTTGCCTTCAAGTTGTAAAAAATGCAACATCTGTGAAGCACAATAAAGCAAAACCAAATAGAAGGAGGTATGCCTGAGTTTGTGCCGTGGCCGAGATTGTAGTTGTTAGGTACTTAATGCCAAACACACCGGGAGTTGAAGGTGGCACGAGACTGTTTGTTTAAATAAACTCAGTCTGACTTGACCACGGCTTCCTGATGCCTGTGGCTTTGGGGTGAGTGGGTGTTGAGGAGGAGTGGGCTACGTTTCTGACAGTTATGAATCTAGATTGAGCTCCTATTCCTCTGACGACATTGCTGAGGGTTTTTTTGTTACGTAAATTAACCCATTTATTATAGATTAGCAATGTTTCAAATTGTGGAGCTTCTACTTTTAGGCAGTCTGCCCTGTCCCTTCCCAAAGGGCCTAGTAAAGTCCTTGGTGCCTTTTGCTGTGTGTCAGCGAGCTCCTGAGGGCTGGAGTGTCTCTGTGTGCCTAGCTCAGGGCCTCTAATATATAGTGGGGGCTCAGTAGCATATACATATCAAACGGATGAGGAAAAAATGACATCTTTGAAAATAGTTGTACATATGATCGAAGGGTGACTGTGTATGTATTTATTTGTTTTGTCAGTTGTGATTTATGCTTAAACTTCTAGATCTCTTATCAAAAAAATGTCAGTGATCAGAGTAAAAATAGTATGGGCAGTTTTCCCAGGTAACTTTTGAACACAGTCACATCCCTGAGGATCCTCTCAGAAAACCTGTGATGGGACTTGTGTGTTAACTCTTCTTTACATTATGTATTTGAACTTGAAATTTTCAGGGACTCTAGAATGGCAGGGGGAAAAAGGCTTAGTAGTTAAAATGATTTTCAACTCAATATAAAGCATCTCCTTTATCCTCTGCTACACTAAAGGATTTATTTTGTTGGCCTAAGTTGGGAAACAGTTTCCCTTATTAACAATTGGCACAATTATGGGATGCTTTTTAACTGTTCTATTAAAAACAGTTTGAGGACTGCTTTTAGTGTCACGTTGGATGTGTGTGGGGTCCCTCACACGATAGTGATGCAGTAGATGAATTTCTACTGTTCATTGGATAAGAGAATAAATAGCAAAAAGCAACCATGAATTCAGTAAAGCTTTTCATCAGATTTGTATTTTATTAATCACAGTGGCTACATACTTAGAAAAACAAGTAATGCATAAGTCTTGGCCTATGTATTATTTGGTCTGTGTTTTTACTCACTCCTTCCGTGAGAGCAGCGAATTCAGAAAATCAGTCAGCCGGCATATTGAGATATATAGAGTCCTGGGCACCGAGGACACGGGGGTAGGCAAGACAGGTAGTTTGACCTCATGAAACTTCCAGTGTAAAACTTCCAGTGTAGTGGAAGTGATAGTGACTAAGCTCGTGGTAATTAATTAATCAATTGGTTTCAAAGGCTGTGAGGGGAGGTGTGCCCGCACTATGTAACTCATTCAGTCTGGGAGGAACCGCCTCACTGAGGAAGGTGATGTTTGAGCTGAGACGTAAAGGGTGAGTAGGTGTTAGTTGGGAGAAGGTCAGGGATAGGACCATGCAGGTAGCAGGAGAAGATGGTGGGTCTGGAGGAATCTGTCTGGCCTGGAGGAGAGGAGAGCATGGCATCAGGTGATGCTTGAAGGAGAAGCAGCAGTTGGGTCGAACAGAAACTATTGGAGTTTATTCTAAGGGTATGGGAGCCACCAAAGGGTTTGAAGCAAGGCAGTGCCACGGTGGGATTTGTGCTTTGGGAAGGCGAGGTAGCATGCAGCCCACCGGCTAGGAACTGCTGGTACAGCTCGTTCCAGTGTTCGGGGTTGGCAGGGCTAACCAGAGAAGATGGCATCAGACTCAATGGTGTGTAGAGGGAATGGGGCGCCTTCCTGCTGGTTCCGGCATTCCAGGAAAACACATGAAATATCAGAAGGAAAAGAATTTAGGTCTCTTCCAGACAATATCTTAGTGTGAACATTAATTCTACTTTTCGTTGTGATACTGCTTTAAGCCTACTATTTCCTTGAAGGAAAAGCTTTATTAACATAAATGGACTTGAGAAGAGGGCCTTGCAAGTACTCATTTTCATAGTAAATTGCTGGGAGACATTTACCTGAGGTGAGCACGAGGGGACATTGCCCTGAGATGGTGCGAGAGTCTCCGGTGACTGGCAGGGTGGTGCCTGTGAGCTAGCACACATTACCAGAACCTCACTGGTGGGCTCGGATTTTCCCAGAGAAAGAAGGGCCGGAACAAAGAACTAAGGCATTGACCCTTCCTTCCTCTGGCCTGAGGTATTCTAGGAAGTGTCAAATACTTACATTTTGCCAGTGTTTGGGAGCCGGTGACAAAGGCTGTCCACCCCCAGACTTACTGGATACTGGGTGAGAGCCCAGGTGCCTTCGGTCCCTCGCTGCAAGGAAGGGTGTGGAATCGCTGCGGGGTGTGGTGCGGAGGACGAATGGTAGGAAGGATCTGGCTTGGAAGTTTCTCACTGTGAGAAGGGTCCGTAACCAGGTGGCCAGGCATTACAGAAAACTGAGTGGGGTGTGTGTGTGTGTGTGTGTGTGTGTATGTGTGTGTACATGCGTGTACACACACACACATATCTTAGAAGGGATATTGTACTTTTTAGATGGAAGACACCCATGACATTTATAATCACATTCTCACGTTCTGTAGTATTGCCTGGAAAGGGCTTGTACTCCTGCCTCTTTATCCCTTCAGAGCCAGCAGCCAGCGTGTCCCCGCTCTGGGATCAGGGCCCATAGTGCCTAAGGGTACGGACTAATGACCTTGGTTCGGCCCTGTGTAGGTCAGCGTAGGTCATTAATAACTTTGGAAAGGGTATTAATACCGAGACTGTTGCCTCCTTTGTAAAATGGGCATGCCGATATTTGTTACAGGGGGTTGTTATGAGAACTAATGGAATTTCCTGTTGATACTGAGTGTGGAAGTGCTGGTTTCTGCAGAGTGTCAGTGCCACAGCCCTTGTGATTCCAGGAATCACGGAAGCCCACAGGTCCCTTCTCTGATGCACTGTGCCACCAGCATGTTTTGTTGGCAGTGCTGGCCGGCCCTTTCATTCATGAGTAGGGAGATGTGTAGCATAGTTGCCAGTTTTAATTTCATGGACAGAGCATTCTTATGATGTACTAGCAGCAAAGTTTTGTCGTATATGGCCCATTAACCCTTCTAATAAGACACTATTTCTCTTTTGCTCATGGAACCTGCTTTTAGTGATCATTCATTAAATAATATCCTAAAAAGACTCTATGAACATGTGAATTATTAGCGACACCATGAGAATGAGTCAGAAGGCGCATGTCAGCCAGGTGGAGAGGCTGGTGAGACGACCATGTACTTCACTTAAGCTTCCTAGGTAATGATTTAGGGGCTGAGAAGGGAGTAGCAAGGAAATTCAGTGATTTTTATGGGAGCCAACGTTGGCTCATAAGCCTTGCAGGGTGGTAGTGGGAGGGGGCTGGCTACCCTAACCTCGCAGAGGGGAAATCTGTTAGAAATGCATTAGATCATAAAAATGCAAGAACTCACATACATAAATTGCCCAACAAAAATTCTGTTTTGTCCCTTTGGGACAATGTAAACAATTCACGTTTTAAAGCAAAAATGCAAACCACCAGGAGCACTTTGGATGTAGCGCCAGGGCTGGTACTGTGACCGCAGTTCGCCTCCCTTCTGCCAGCCCCGTGCTCTGCCCCGTGGCCCTGTTCAGGTGGGCATCGACACACCTTTGCATCGTTTAGTTCAGAGATTCTGGTTCTCTTTTATGTCTGAGATATTTTGTCTGGCTTCGTATCTGGCAATGTTATTTTGATTATGAATATGATTCATATGATTAAGCAGAAACCTCTGCAGCAGCAGCTGTGTGCTTTCCTTTCCCTCTCTTTGCCCTTCTCTCTTGTGTTCCCTCACCTGGTTCAGAATTCCTGGGAGGGATTGGACAGTAGTCCCCTGTGCTTGCAGGGTTGGAGAGAAACCCCTGCCCTAAATGTGAAGTGTTGGTTCAGGACCGTGGTCAGCGGTACACATGCGAAAACTAACATTTAAGTGTATGTAGAACTTGTGTGAAATTTCTGGCGGCTCCTCCAACTTCTCTTAAAGAAAGGCTTCACTGCTTATTTAAATGATTTGCATTCATAATCAGATACATGTGTCTGTGAAACAGCTTATAAACTTCTACCCTAGGCCTGTACTCCTTTGCTAGCCCATCAATTTTCCTCTTGGACACAGTCGATATAATTTTGATTATGGTACTTACTTCCGCTGAACCTTTCAGCCTAAATGCTTTGTACTGATGGGGGGTAAGGGGAAGGTGGGAAGGGGACTGGCAGTACTGACTTTTCTTAACAAATTTTATAGGCTATCATGCCGAAAATGAAAATTTAATTTTAATGTTCTTTGTGATTTTGCAGTGTTCATAGTGGATGGTGGCAAGCTCACAGGTGTTTTGGCTTCTGCTTTAGAACTTAGCTGCTTTTTTAAACAATCTGAGAAGTTAGGTATGTAGTTCAATCCTGGCCAATAATTTTGTACCTTTCTATGTTTGTTTTAAAAATAATACCATCATTTCTTGGGCTTCTGGTGTTAACATTTACCTTTTCAGGTATTTCTATATGTGGAGATGCCCACACCTTCAGTAGTACAGGAAGGGCCCAGTGCCTCATCAGTGGTAGGGAAATAGAGTAAAATTAGGTTAGAACTGGTGTTTAAAATCTTACATCACTGTATTCTCTCATTGAAACATAGTCACAGAAATTACAAATTTAAAATTGCTTCTTAGGGCAAACACTACTAGCTAAATAAACTACATTAAACTATTGAAATAAAATGCAGTTTGGTGAAATCCATTTTGTATAGAAAGATTAAATAATTATTTTCAAAAATATGTTCTTTATAAATAAGTTGGTTCCATAGAAATAGTCTAGCTCCTGTGCACACAAACTCATAAAATTTGTTTGGTCCCTCTTAGTTTTAGCTGGGTGCTTAATTGAAATCACCTGAGGCTTAGTTGAAGACATCACCCCAGGCTTCTCATTTTAAGAGGGCAGCTCTGAGGACTCTCACTCAGTGGCTGCCGAGAAGATGAGGAGAGAATTACTCCAAAGAAGAGGGCAGCCCCAAGTGCTTGTTTGGAGAGAAAGGACCACTGAAAAGTTCTACCTAGGGACGAGAGCTGCAGACCCAGCTCAGATGGGTACAGTACATGTCAGGAAGACCGAAGAAAATGCCGACCTTCCTGTTCTTGTCGCTTTTTTCAGAGTAGTAAGTAAAGTGCCACGTGGTCCGTGCAGCCTTAGATTAAAGACTGAGCAAGCCTGTGTGAGCATGAAAGCGAAGGAGAGTTAAGAGGAAAAGTACTTGTCAAGTGAGAAAGACAATTGTCTCTTTGCCCTACGTCCTGCTACTTTAAATTATCTATTGTTTGAAATTCTACCTTTGTAGACGTTATTTAACGTGCCACTTTATTTCCTTGGAATTTGTGGGTGTTTTATTCTACAGGCATGAAGTACCCTAATAAGCTGCCCCAGTTCATCGTTGGCTGGAAAACAGCTTCTGAGATTTTTAGGAACACCTTTAATTGTGGTGGCGGGTGGGTCGCAGCCGTGGTACACATTCTCTACTATGAGGACAGGAGATAAAATGGGAATTACAGCTTTGAACTCTCTTGATTTTTTTAATTAAAATGTTAATATATAACTTTTGTTTTCAAGAGTTATGCTTTTGAAATTAAAACATTTCTACCTGGAGAAAGCTGAGGGCAACTGTTTTAAAATTTAGGAGTAAGACCGATTGAGAAGAGTTATACCAGTAGAGTAGCAATGTGACACTTTGGTAGCCTGCTAAAATCATACTGTTTTAAATTCCTTCAAAATTATTTCTGAGTCATCACTTTCTGTGTATTAGGTTGCCTGTCATTCCTTGTTCTAATTCATTCCTGTTTCTTTCCACCACCTTCCCTTTCTATAGCTTGGTCATCAGAATTTTAAAAAGAACACGAGAAACCACTTTAGTGGGAAGATTGTAGTAAAACCTTTGTTCGACAGCATGTTTGGGGGCAAGGCCTTTGGTTTTGAATTTTATGATTCACTGAAAATTAATTTGAAAGCTCTTTTGTTCTCAGTTTGTTGCTTAGTTCCCCCCTCCCCTTTATACTGTGTCATGCTGTGGTTTTCCTGCCTTATTATTCTGTGCTGAACAAGCTAGATTTTTTAAAGTGATTGGACATCTTATAGTGCTTTAGGGCTATCCCTTTGCACATCAGTCACCTTTGAAGACTATTGAAGACATAAGAGTAGGTAAGAAGAGGTAGGGAGTGAGTATAAAAATGCGTGTGCTATTAACAAAAGTAGATAGTCCTGATTTCTTTTTTTAACTTTAAAAGTTGTAGATAGTAGGGTTTTGCTGTATTTGTTCCTGGGATATGCCAGATGAGTCTGTTTTGTTAATATTTTTATGGTGCTTAACAGTTTGCACAGCCTTTTCTGGTATCAGTTCAGCTGTCCTCTCATTCCCATTTTGTACCCATTTGTTTTTGTGGAGGAGTTAATAGTTAATCTCGCTGTCTTCCCCAGCCCTGCCTCCCTCTCTCTGCCCTCTCCACCCCCCACTAGACTGTGGGATCCTCCCAGTGGGAACAATGTCATGTCAACTCAAACCTCTGCAGCAGGGAGAGCACAAAATGGCAGTTGAGGCATATCATGTGTCAAGACAGCATTCTGAGTGTTTCACATGCATTTGCTCATTTAATTACCATGCTGTAGCTAAGTGATCTTCTCAACGTGATACAAATGAGGAGGAGAATTGTGGGGAGAGACTGGGGGCGGAGCAGGTCCCCAGAGACCATTGAGGAACACTGTGCATTCCCTAAGGTCCCAGCCTCTTGGTTGTCTCTGTATTCCAGAGTCTAGCACAGATGTGGCCCCTAATACAGGATGGGCGAATGAATGATCTTTGAGTGAATGAAACGCCACTTAGCAGACAGGTCCCTGTGCATTTGGCATTTAAGAGTTTGGATTAAGTGTCTGTAGACCTTTTTTTGTTAAGGTCAGGGCTAAGATCAACCAGGGCACAGATCCTGGGTGTTAGGTTTTCAGTCTAATGGGTTGAGTGGGTTTGTACAAATGAAAGGTTTTGACTCTAAATCCATACTTATTTTCCTGTTGACTTGGACAGACTGTTTTCTGTTTAGATAATATTTGATCATTATAATCATGCTTGTAGCAGTAAGGCATTTTTGGTTTTGGTTTAAAGGAATTAATTTCTGATGACATTTTGACAACTGTCCTTAAAATATTAACAAAGACACTGGGCTATGCTCATTAGTACTCAGGATAAAACTGCTGCCAGTGGAAATAGGTTGCAGGATTTCTGGCAATTTTATCAGGAGTGTTGGCACAGGAGTAGGGAGGTCTGAACTTTGCCTTGCCTTCTTGCTAGGCAAATTATTAGCCTTTGTGATCCTCACAGGTGATGAAATAAGAGGTCCCTTCAGCTTTAGCTCCCGTGTGATTCCCTCTTACTACAGAAACATTAATTAAAAAATTTAAAGTTGTCGTTGGCATGTAATTTGTTATAGAACTGTTCGATCACATTTTTCTTTTGAAAACTGGATAGTCAGTCGTGTTTTCTGATGTATGAATAGAAACGTAGTCTTGAAATGGATTCTCACAAGGACACTTACTCATGAATTCTTCCTTTCAGCTCATGCTGACTTAAAAACATGCAGACGAAATATAGTTCACCTATATGTTCCATTTTTATTCATCTTTTAAAATTATTTGGTATGTTTCTGTCAGTCATCAGAATAAATGTTGAGGGTACCCACCAGTCCCTGCAGGAGAATTCAACTCTGAATAACAGGACCAGTTTTGCATTTCTCTCGGTGCTATACCATACTGTGGTGTGCATCAGAAATTCCTGTTCTAGGAAATTAGTAAGGATGATTTTTGGTGCTAGCTCCTGGAGGCTCTGACTGCAGAACTGGATCTTTGTTTTAGAACCACCTGCGAATCCTTAGGTCAGTGGCAGAACCTGCTTTCCTAGTATAGGCTCTAAACAGAAAACATTTGGGTTTGTGATTTGCTTGCTGCCTGGACTTACTCTCTGTGGGCCACATGTCACCTCATAAGTCCCTCATAAGTCTGTCATTCCTGTGTGCTAGATCAATAGCATCCGATGTTTAAAAATCATTCTTTCATTTAAAGGATTTGTATGGTCTCCGCTCCCCCTGGCAGATGAGCAGGGCCCTCCTATACTGCTCTGGATCCTTGCTGCTCAGGCCTGGAAGTGGATTAAGTTTGCTTGCAAAGTTAAATCCTCATCTGTCATATAGAGAACATTTTGATGGTTGCCAGATGGTTGGGGGTGGGGGCTGGGTGAAAAAGGTGAAAGGCATTAAGATGTACAAATTAGCAGTTTATAAGAACAGCCATGAAGATGTAAAGTACAGCATGGGGAATATAGTCAATAATATTGTAATAACTACGTATGGTGTGAAATGGGTACTCCTCAGAACTGTGCATCGTGTCAGATGGGTAATAGACTTATTGAGGTGATCACTTTGTAGGTTATATAAACTTCTAATCACTATGTATACCTGAATTTAATATAATATTGTATGTCAACTGTAATTAAAAAATACAGTATAACAAATCAGAATCTATCAAAAGTTGCTTTTTACCAGTCTACTGATTTTATTATTACTTATTATTTTGTCCACAGGTTGGCAGCTCCAGCCTGAGCTATCAGAGTTGTTTTATAAGTTTGTTTGAAAGTCAGTTGTTTGGAGCTTGGAGCATGAAGTCTCAGAGAGATAAGTTCAAATAGTGATTCAGCTTCCAGCTCAGCCTACAAAAGCCTAATTAACCTGCAGAATGGGATGATAAAGTCCTAGAAATGGAATGGGATAACCCTGCTAGACGCAGTGAAGAAAGTAGCATTTTGGATCTGGAAGGTCAAAGGCTGCTTTGCACCCTGTTTTTTTCACTCAGATTAAGTTTGCCTGCGCCTTCTGACCCTGTCAGCTGCTCCTGCCAACTAGGCAGTGCTGCCTCTCTCGTTGTCTCATGCTGAGGTTACTTCTGGCGTGTTGAGGGCAAGTCTGTCTTTTCTATAGTGTTGGGGGCAGAATAGCAGCTTCTGGAGGTGGATGACTGTGGCATGAGTATATTTATTGGCCGGTAACTCTCAACAGTTGCACAGCAGGATGAGCAGGGCCCTGGCCTCCCAGGTGTTCTCATGAGGTAGGGAACAGCTGAGTTGGAGGAGAGGCAACCCACACATTCCGCCTTCAAGCCAGCCACATGGCGGCTCTGGGTACCCTTCTGGAGAGACGGCAATGGTTTTTCTTTGTCTTTAGTACACCTTCCTGGGTGCCCAAGACCCCTTCCTATAGGGGGGCAAATCATTTTAATCCAAAGCAATGTCTCGTGCCATTTTCTATTCAGTTCTTTTTTAAAAAATAGTTTATTTATTTTTAGAGAAAGGGGGATGGAGGGAGAGAAACATTGATGTGTGAGAGAAATATCCATCTGCTTCCTTTTGCGCACCTCCCAGCGTGTACCCTGACCCGAATCGAACTGGCGACCTTTTGCTTTGCGGCACAATGCCCAACCAACTCAGCCACACCATTCGGGGCTTTGTTCAGTTCTAAGTCATGAGGATGTGTTGTACGGCCTGGCAACTGTAGTTAATTCTGCATCAACTATTTAACAGTTGCTGGGAGAGATTTTAAAGGTTCTCATCACATGAAAAAAATTTGGTAACTAGCTATGGTGATGGATGTTAGCTGGACGTATCATGGTGATCATTTCACACTATATATGAAGAGCAAATCGTGTCACACACCTGAAACTATATAAAGTTCTATGTCAATTACACCACAATTTAAAAAAAGGTGGAAAGTAATTCCTCAGAAAATGCGTCCGAGTTAAAATGCGCCTTAAATTAACCAAGTGTTATTACTAGACGTATGAACACTAGGGACCAATTGTCCAAAACATTTTTTTTGTATAATTTGTAGATCAAATGATGATCTAATTTGCACTGTCTTGTGTGTCCCTCCCCAGTACACATTAATTCTCCCATGCTTTTTCTTTTAGTTTAGCTCAGGTGATAGGACTGATAGTTCCTGTAGGTGAGGCTTTAAGAAATTGCCACATGCCCTCATTCCAACAGGGACCTTATAAGTGTGTTTTTAGGGACCTCTTTCTCTTTTGAA
Organism: Trachops cirrhosus; assembly: GCA_028533065.1. Taxonomy (NCBI): domain Eukaryota; kingdom Metazoa; phylum Chordata; class Mammalia; order Chiroptera; family Phyllostomidae; genus Trachops; species Trachops cirrhosus. The sequence goes on along the minus strand of CM052540.1, from coordinate 155,668,507 downwards.
CCCAAATGCACAGTTCGAGGAAGGGTAGCTGCGTCACTCTAGCTGGAGGATGTTTTTATTTATTATGCCCTGAGCTGCTCGTTTTTAATTTCTTCTCTCTTCCTGTTTTTCTCTCCCTTCCTCTCTGGAGATGGGTAAGGCTGCGTGGGATTAGTGCCATTTGTTCTTTTAGAGAGCCGGCGAGGGCCCTGTCAAATTTGTTTATAGCGTTCTCCGCAATGAGGGCGATTCCATCACCCCACTCAGTGTCCCCTTAGAGACCATCCGTGGTAATTAAAAGGAAACAAAGCTGATCTTAACATGACAAATACAGCTTTACCACGTGACTCCATAAGGGTAGGTGTAACCCCTGCTGAGAAACCTCAGGGTGCTCACTTTGGACTCCTGAAAAACCTGTAGTCAGATGGGTGCTTTCCTGAATTTTTCAGGTACTGTTACCTGCAGTTTTTAGAAATTTATTTTGACATTTAAGAACATCTAACGATGTAAATTTAATTACTGCTGCTGCTTTCTCTGTGGGCTTGGATGAAGAATGGCAGATTCTGTAACAGAATTGCCACTAAAATGTCATTTTTTAAGTTAAATTCCATGAGTATCCAAAATTTTGTTTCTAAACTTGCAATATGAATTAATGACTTTAAAGTGTTATCTTAAGGTCTGGGGCACGCAGAGTAATTTGACGTTTAGGGGAGTGGCTTTCAGCTTGTGGCTAAAACAGCTGCTTACTTATGATACTGTAAAAAACTAGGACTTTGTTACAGTGGGATTTTGCGCGTGGGCTCATTTGGACCTACGCTTGCGGGCTGGGGCGATGGATCTGGTATTATTCCAGTACAGGGGTGGTGAGTGAGCTGAGCCAGTCACCTTCTTGGGTTTCTTTTCTTGCAGCGCCCATCTTTCCTTTCCTTCCCTGCTGGCCTGCACTTTTGAAGGCAGAAAGGGAGGAAACATTAGAGCAGTGGATGGGTGGACATAGGATGCTGGGAAGTACGGGTGTTACCTTAGCACGCTGTTTCAATAATAGGTGCTGGTAAAGCTGTCCTCCTTGGAGGTGAGGCGTAGGACTCCTCCCTGGTCCTGCCCACCCTTCGTGCTGTGGGGCAGAGCTGGTGTGAAAGTGTATGTTGTTTTTCTTTGTCACATCAGACGTCTGTGTTGAGCCTTCCTGCTTGCAAAGCTCTGTAGGGGTTGGAGGCTGGGAGATGCAAAGGAAAGAAAGAATGTGGTCAGTGCCCAGAGCAGCATCCAGTCGGGTTAGGAGACAGAGTGTGCACAGAGTGAGTTGACCTGAATGTGCACAGTGCGCTGTCAACAAGTGCAAGTGTGATGCAGACCAGAGGTGGAGGTGGGGAGGGAACCGGGCGCAGCATCATCCACCTGCTGGGATGGGTCTGGAGGCTGGCTTTCCCGGTGCCTTGAAGATGTAAGCTCTGGACAGGGGAAAAGGAGGTTGTACCATCTGAAATGATTTACCCTGTCAGAACCTTCCTTAGACATACCTGCAGTCTCAGGTATGAGGGAAGTCTTCAGTTTTTCTCTTTAAAAGTAATAATATTTTGAAGGAATAGTAGTTGGCAGGTTGGTTTTTCTACATGCATATGGTTAACTCTTTGTGCCTGTGGAATTTAAAATGACCGGTATAAACCGTACTACCAGGATGTAGTATTTTCTGTAAAACCAGTTTATCTCTAATCAGGATTATTTTCTAACTCTGGCCATGTGGCTCAATTGGTTGAAGCGCCATCCTGTCACCGAAAGGTTGTGGGTTTGATTCCCTGTCAGGGCACATACCTAGGTTGCAGGTTCCATCCCCGGTCTGGGTGCATAGGGGAGATGACCAATCAATGTCTCTCTTTCTCCCTTCCTCTCTGTCTAAAAGCAATGATATAAAAAAGAATATTTTTAAAAGATTTATATTTCCCTAGATAATTAAGCAATGTTTACAACTAGTATTTTTAGTCCCCATCTTAAAAATTTTTTCGTATTGTTTGTGGGAGCAGAGTTTAGGGAGAAAGTATGTTTGGTGAGGATTTACCAGGTGAGCCATTTGGGGGAGTATCTCTTGAGGCTAGCACTTTCTCTTCTGGCTTTGGGATATCTTGTGGTTGTTCCTTACTTGAAATTTGCCAAGTTGAGAGCAATGATGTTTTTGGCCCAGCTGCAGCTTAAAACATTCCTTCCATCATTTTTTTTCCTTCCTCCTCAAAGTGCACTTGAAAAACTTCTCAGAGAAGCTCTCACCCTCTGGGTCTTTGGCAGGAATCATGGCCTCTGTCAGGGAAGAGCCCGACATAGCTGCGGACTCACCCTGCACCTGTGGCAGCTCCTGACCCGGGAGCTTTCCTGACCTCTGAGCTATGACTACAGTAACTGGTTTTATGAGGCACATCTTGTGATTTTATAACGTACTTTCTCCAGGCTTCATGCCTGTCAGGGTGGCTAGTTTCCAGTGCTTGCAGGTCAGGAGGGAAGTGAGCCCACTGGGGGAAAAAACCTATTCTCTAAAAACTTCTTGGGGTGTTTTCCTTCTCCTTCAGGATTCTGCAAGCATGGGGGGAAATTCCTTCACCAGAGTGTTAGTGCTTGCCAGTCATGGTCCACTAGCGTGGGGTCCCTGTGTGACATGGGGTCCCCAGGTGACTTGCGAGTCACTTCCCAAAGCCACACAACATTACAAAGCAAGGCAGCAGGGGGCTGAGAAAATGAGTACATAGCATGAGTGGGGACAACTCGAGGAGATGGTGCTGCTTACTAGGTGTCCAAGCCAAGGTGGAGTGATGAGGGCAGCTCTGCTTTTATAATTAACATCAAACTCCCACTCGGACTTACCTGTAGCTTCATTCTCTCTTCCTCCAGGGAAAATAACTAAGAAAGTAGTCTGTGAGGCTCCTGGCCAGCGTCTGGCCAGTTCCTCTGCCTCTTCAGTGGTTCTCTGTCACAGTTATTTTTATTATAACCACAACGTGTACTCTGTGCTTTGGAAATTTACAGTTACAACCATGCTCGTAATCTTACCTCGGAAAACGAAATGTTCGGCCTCCCTGCATAGAGCTTGCAGACGGCTGGTTGATGCATGAGATGACAGCGAGTAGAAGCTGTTCCTATAAGTGTTGTCATCTGGTGGTGTGTGAAGTGAAGGTGTCCATTGTCCTTGTTGAAATGTATTTGGGGTTTCTAGAATCCTTTGACTCTTGAGAAGGCAGTGAGATCTCAATTTTATATTAAGCTTTGAAAAAAATATTATTGGAATTTTTTTCTTCTTGCAGAGCAGATCATTCAAGGGACCTGTTCTTTGAGTGGACAGGTTTCTTTTGTGCCAAAAAGACGTGGCACTTCACACACCACCCACCGTGAAGGGGCTGTGAGGACAGTGGTTAGGGGAGAGCAGGGCCTCGTGGTCCACTGTGGGGAAAGGGCCAGGGTCTCAGGGTCTCTCCTCTTGGAAGTGGTGGGGGTGCTTCTGTGGGGGGGGGTGTTTACCACAACTAGAGACAAGGTAAACACCCCCTCCCTCTGATGCTGTGTTTGTGGGGGCTCATGGGGCAGAATAACTTTGTAAGTGATTAAACTTGTGTCTTAGTCTTTGCTTTTTCTCTTCCCTGGTATTTCAAGCAGGAACTCAGACAGTTGTAATTCCTTGCCTTGGGGATACTGGGTTGGCAGAAAACAGAAGTGGTATGAAGGAAAAGATTCTTCTCAGTCTCTTTATAAAAGGTCTAAAGCTATAGAAGAGAGAGTGCCGTGCCCCCTGGGGTGGAGGCTGGTTTTTCTGTGAGGGCAGAAAGAGAAGACAGCAGATTGCCCCGGGATGGGAAGGGGGTTGAGGTTGGTGGGTTCTGGGACCAGGGGTTGGGATTTGGTGATCCTCTCGGTGGCAGCATGAGGCAAAGGAGGAGGCCATTGGTCAGCTCCCCGGGAAAGCTTGATTTTAGACACCTGGGCTTCCTGCCTGGGCAAGGATTCTGGTGCCACGTGTGGGGCATGACAGCACAGATGTGCTGGATTTTGGGGCCTGTGGGGACAGGTATACCAGAGGGTTCAGCGGTGAGCGTGATAGGCTTCCCTTTGTGTGGCATCCCAGGAGCAACTTCATTCCTTACTAGGGGTCTTGGAATCAGAATTAATTTGATTTCACAAAAAGAGTGATTTTTTTTCTGGTACGCCTAACTTTGTGAATTGAGGTATCATAGCTCTTCTACTAGTGATCTGAACCTGGGTTCCTGAAAGTGCCTAGATGAGAGGCTATAGCCCCATGAACTTAATCTGGGCCCTGCCCTTTGGTGTACTTTTACTAGAAATTAAAATATGTTGATCCAGATCAATGAGAAGAACATGTGAAGAGCTCAGTTCCTCATAACTCCAAGGTCTCAATTCCACCCATCATCCCTCCCCTCACTTGGCCCCCAGCAAGTCAGCAACTTCTTGCTTCAGACGCCACCCTGCCTGCTAATGCCCTGACCTCATCGTGTTGTGATGTCTTTTCTCCTCTCCCGACTACAAGCTACGCAAGAGCAGAGACCCTGTCTTATTTATCTTTGTTGCCACAGCAGCTGAGTATGCTATAAATCTTTGTTGAATAAATACATGCAGAGAGGAAACTTTACGCTGTAGCTTAAGGGAAGATGAAGCTCGAAAGCAAATGCTGGCCCCAAAAGACTGATCCAAAGCAGGGTCAAGGCCCCCTGCTTTGCCTCGTGGGGCATCGGTGGGTGTGGTATGTGAATTTTTCACATTCATCTGTGTCTCCCAGTCAAGGTGAGAATTCAGGGTGGGATTCGAAGGACAGATGACTTAAATTTCTTTTTTGCTTTAAGTATTATACAGGGTCCGGCACAAATAACGCCCCCTTTTTATTACAAAATCATAAGCATGTAATTCTGTAACATAATTATTACATTCAAGCACACCATATGCCATTTAGGTGAAATGTTCAAATTAAAACTATCAATTATCACACCCATATTATTACCCTACTGACCACACTCAAGCAGACCTGACCTCTGCTGGACCCTGTATATTCAAGGTCTTTGCAAGACGCAGTTTCCAGAAGTCTGAGGCAGCTGGCCAGCCAGTTGTCACCAGTGAGGCAGAACTGCCTGGAATAAGACCAGTTCAGGCTGGACATCTGAGTGAGAGGTCTAGGGCTCATGGTTTTCTTCCCGTAACTCCTGAGAATGCTGGTCCAGGAGAGGGTAAAGCCCATGGCCAGCCTCCTTGGAGGTGAAAGGTATCTTTTCTGGATTGACAGTTCCCCCGGAAGCCAGGGCCCTCTGTGTGAGTGGCATGGGTCCTCTGTGTGAGTAGCGTGGGTGCTGTGTACTTCATCCTAGGAAGGGGAGAACATTTAAAAATGTTTGCGAAAGCAAACCGGGAAAAGACCAAGGCTTCCTTGTGTAAATAGTTGGTAAGTACTGCTCCTTTCTATCCTGTTACTAATTAATTTCCCCAACAGCATTGCTTGTGGCTCTTCTTCACAATTGGTTGCTGAATTACCGTGCTCAATTATCTCTGTAAATGCCAGGAAAAAATGGTTTCAGCCCAAGTGGCTGAGCCTTGAAAACAGACACTTTGCACATTCACATCTGGACTGAAAGAAAAACATCAAATCTGTCATGAATGGTTTACTTGACTGGATTTCTTCCTAAAAGGTAAATGAAAACTACAGTATGAGGCATATAAATTATCTTCAAATATAAGCAAGGATCAGTATCTTGCTAAAAGGTTTGGGTTTTCTGATGCTGTCAATTACAGGTGATTCTCTGTGGCTATCTAGCTTTTGAAAATGTTCATAAAGCATTTTAGCATATGCCTTATTGAAGGCCTACTATGTGCTGGGCACTGCACTCATGCTTTGTGTACATTATATTTTTAAAATTCCAGCTATGATTTTGCAAGGCAGAGGGGCGATATCTCCATTTCACAGTTAAGGAAAGCGAAGCTCACAGAGACCAGATAACTTGTTCATGGTTTGCCTGCTTCTGAAACCAGTGCTCTTTCCCACGGTGCATCAGTAAAAGCAGAGATGGGTTGATTTTTTTTTTTCTAAAAGTTGTTCGTGAATGGATTTACCAGTTTATTATCAGTGACTTTGAAGAAAATAATGTTAAAAATATGTGAAGCCAAATTGCTGAGGCCTGCCTGAGTTCCCAGCTCACAGAATGGTGGGTTAAAATGAGAGTGTTTGTTTGAAGCCACTGAGTTTGGGGATAGCATGTCCCACACAGGAGATAACCAGCTCACATGCCCTTGTTCTTTCTGTGAGATTTTTTTTTGGCCTCAGATGCTCATCCTCTTCCACCACAGCACCTCCTTGAGGGGAGTATGGGAAGCAAAAGTGTGGAGTGGCCAGTGACCATTTACAAAATAAAATGCCAAAGCAAACTCATAAGGGGAGAAAGACAATGCCCAATCAGCATACTATTTAGGCTGTTCTTCTGGCAGCTGGGGTTGGACAGGGAAATAGCTGCCGTGGCAGCGTTTTTGGTCTCAGCTTTGGGCACATTTGATTCCCAGTGGAGTTCTGACACGTCAGGGTTTGACCAGGAGATCCTGGTGGTGTGCGCCCGTGTTGGCTAAAGGCTGCCAGTGGTTCTGTGAGTGGCCAGCGGTGAAGAAACATTGGCCTTGCTCCCGCTGGCTGTGGAGAAAGATTGTTTACTGTCCAGGGTCATTTACTGAGAGCCTTTTATGAGCTGGAGCTGTGCTAGCTGCTTTTTTTTTTTTGCATGTGCCATCCTTTTTATCCTCACTACAAACCCATGAGGTGCAGGAGAGTAGCCCCGTTTTGCAGGCCAGGAAACAGGTGTTTCAGAGAACTCAAGTACGGTGTTGGTACCTGGTCTTCTGGTTAGTGACAGGGGTAGAATTTGAACTCATCTGTGTGTCTTTGAAGTGTCTAAGTTTTTGCTCTCAGGTTTTTTTTCTGACCTTGAGCTTGACCTAAGGGCTTTCTATAAAGGACACTGACTTGTGTGTATGCTCAGAGTAATAATGGAGTTTGCATTCTTGGCTCTACTTCTTACATTATTCATGAATGTTTTGTAATTTGTAGAAGGCTCCAGTTTTGTGTGTGTACGTGTGTTTAAAAGCATAATTCCTTACAAATTTAGGTCCTTGCTAAATGTAACTTTTGGATAAACATTAATGTCTCATTACAGAACTAAACACTTTTGTTTATATTGCCAGTTTAAAAGACTTTGGATTTACTAGATACAACATCTGATGTTTTTACCCTCATCATTTTTGAGTGAATCCCCAAATAGCAGGATGATTATTGAAAAGTGTCATTCCTGCCCTGACTGGTGTGGCTCCATTGGTTCCATTCTGAGTCAGGGCATGTTCATGGTTTATGGGTGTGGTCCCTGATCGATGTTTTTCTCCCTCTCTTTCTCCCTCCCTTTCCCTCTCTCTAAAAAAATAGTTTTTAAAAAGCGTCATTCTCATCAGGAATATTGTGTTTTCACTTTTTGTAGTAGTCTGAGGATTGCTAGTTCACATTTTACGAAAAGGATTTTTTTTCTGATTTAATTTGGCTGAACTGATGGGTATTTGGGGGTGTAAGGACAGAGAAATGGAGGAGGAAGCCTACCTCTCTCCCCTTCTAGGGCATCAGTGTCTTTCTGTGGGTTTTAAGCCAGCCAAAGGCTGCTGTCCAACCAAGTACCATTTCTGAGCGCAGTATTCTCTTCATCGTGGGGCTCTAAATGCCAGCCTGTCCCCGAAGGCAGGCTAGTAACCCATGTGGAGAGCCGTGTGGATAGCGAAAGTAGTGGCAAGAAATCGGGGGGTGAAGGGAATAACACTCAGTCCCATATATTTTTGTCATCATTCATTAGTATTTTGACCCTCAAATAGAAGTGTGACCACTATGCAAGAATAGCTTTTACAGGAGTGACTACAGTGGCTGGTTTCACCTGTGGTGAGATCGATGGGGCTCCAGCTGCTGAACCTGGCTCTCTGACTGTGACGGGGGCTTGCTGGGTGCCGAGTTACAGCCGTGCCACCTGTGAAGAGGGGACTCGGTGAGCGAGAGCCTGAGGGTGTGTGCATTTCACTCACTCGAAGCTGTCAGGTCCTATCAACCTTTTGTTGGAAATATTTCTTCTCCCTGAAAACTCATAAAAATTCATGTTGTGATATCGATGCCTGTGGGATCCTGTAGAATTTTGTTGAGCTGCTTCCACCCTTTTCTCCTAATAGACATATCATCCTCCTCGTATCCAGGCATACAGATATGTGCTTGTGAATTGATGGAGGCGGCTCATGTAGGTGCCGAAGGAGGTTTGCGGAGGGAAGCGCATAAACGAATTTTCCCCCCACTGCTTCAGTGCGACTAAGATGATTCTATGTATAGTCTCAGAAGATTCCATTCTGGCAAATATTTTAAATTTCATTAACCTTGTGTATATTTCACCAGATACCTTTTCAGCATATCTGTTTATTGTGTTATAATAATGCTTTGCTGGTATATCAGGAAAGGTGCAAATCTGATTAGTGGAGTTTATGTTTTTTATGATGAATATAGCTAGTGAGGCCACCTTTTCTTATTAGAAATGACAGATTTGTTGGTTCTTACCAACACTGTGCATATTCTCATGTCCTTAAAAAGAAAGTATGATGTTAGCCTAATGCATCATACCAGAATTTTAGTGTTTTCAATATAGGTCTTAAATTGAGTGAAAGATTTAGATCATTCTTTTCATTTTTTTGTTTTAAACAAACAAAGAAAAATTGATTTGTTACTCCCCCCACAGTTGATAGAGAGAAGAAAGGAGAAAATATTTGAAAATAACTGTTACCCAGTAATTATAGTGCATCATTACCAAAATATTCTGTAGGGAAGATCACATGCGTTATGCTTAACTGTGTAAGATGACACCTTGATACAGTGGAAAGTGGATGGCTTGTCCTTTCCTCCAGTACTTGTGACAGTGATTAGCCTGTATGTGTGGGTGGATTTGTGGGTGGGGAAAACGGGGAACTCTACGGTACTACTTTTCTTTATCTTAGAACCATGTGAAATTATGCCTGGAAGTTAATGTGTTTTAAAAGCTCAGTACAATTTTAAATTTTGAACAAAGTTATATAGGACTTATTTTTTATTAAGAACAAAGAAGTTATGTTGTGAAATTAGAATGGGCTGGCCTTTAGCAGAAACAAATCATGGCCTTTAGTAAAACAAAGCAATATGTAGTGTGTCTGGTAGAGAGAAAAATTTAGCTCAGTGGGCAGTAGTCTCATTTATGGAGTGTTAATTATCTATAATTTGTGATTTAATATTTCAATGAATTTTATAAGAAAATACTTGGTAATACTCATGTCTTACATCCTTGTTTTTCCCTGCTCCTGTCCATCCTTCTTTTCTCCCGCCTCATCCGAGGACAGTTCTGTTCTTACAGGTCCAGATTTTTTTCTTATGTCTCACCAGAAGTGATATCTCATTTTGTTAGAATGGTAGTGATCACAAAAGTGGTGGATTATGGCTCCAGTTGGGGCTTAATCAGCCTGAGCAGGTGCATTCTAAGTAAGAGAGATACTGTTTTAATGCAAATGTCCCCCCTCATTCAGAGGAAGGGAGACATGGATAGGGATTGACATAGCAGTTAAGTCAGAATTGTTTCTAAATAGATTGTTTTTTTCCCCCTGAATTCTCTGGGCACCAGCAGCAGCGTCTTGTTAATAAATGAAGGAAAAATATAAAAGAAGAGAAGTTGAGGGTGGCTGTCTTAATTTTTTGCTCCGAGGGATCACAAATACTTAAGGTAAATGAAGTCGGAGGCTCACTTAAGGACCTGGGAGCCTCAGTGGTCTAGTGCTCATGTTAGAGTGGGATTGGATTCTCGGACCCCAGATAAAGAGCAGATGATTATATCAACCTGCCCGAAGCCCTGCTGTAAGGCAACCTAACGTGAGCCTTACCAGGGTGGCTTTGGAGTGAGACTCCAGAATTTTCCCTGCTCTTTCTTTGTCTTGAAGTGTGCTGTTGGGTGAAAAGCAGCGAGGAAATATTTGCGTAGTGTCTGAGGACCAGGTTGTGCAGAGGAAAGCAAGTCTCTTCATGTTAGGCGAAGAGTCTTTGCGTCAGGTACAATTCTACTCTGCATTTTAGTTAATTTTGGATTTTAGGGGAACATGATGTTTTGCTTGAAATGGCATCAGACATATTCATTTTCCTGGGTGATGGTTACTTAAGTGTGTACAGTTATTTATTATACTGTACTTGTATGTCCTAGATGTTTTTCTGTACACTTAAACATTAAAATGGTTAAAAGAACAGTCACCAACGTGTCCTAGATCTTCCCGCTCAACCATGTGACTACATAATTCATGTCTCCATCTACTCGACAAATATTTATTGAGCTCCTACTATGCACCAGGCACTGTTACTGGCACTGGGAACAGTGTAACGAGGAAAAGAAGTAGAAGTTCATGATCTCATTGCATGGAGAGGGACAGACAATATGTTAAACAATGTGTTAGAGCCAGAGGGGGAGGTCAACAAACTTTTTCTGTGTAAACAGCCAGTCAGTAAGCATTCTAGGCATTGTGGGACAGGCGGTTTCTGTCACAGCTACCCAACTCTGCCATTGAAGTGTGAAAACAGCCACGGACAGCATGGACATGAATGGGGATGGCTGTGTTCCAACAAAGCACTATTTACGGAATCAGGTGGTAGGCTAGATTTGGCCCACAGCCCGTAGTTTTCAGACTCTTATGTTAGATGGTAGTCTGCCCTAAGGAGAATATACTGTGAAAAGCAATTTGGAGTTGTGGGGTACAGGGGCAGGAGATGTGGCAGTTCTTGACAGGGTGGTCAGTAAAGGCCTCACTGAAAAGGTAACGTGTGTATATCTGGGGAAAGGAGTGATCTATGCAGCAGGAAGAGCAAGTGCTAAGGGCCTGGGGTAGAACATACCTGGAACACTGAAGGAGTGGTAAGGCCCTGGGGTGTTTGGGGCAGAGTGAGTGAGGGGAAGAGCGGTAGGAGATGACATCACATGCAAAGGCTGAGGATGAGGGACAAGGTCACATGTCACTTTCTAAGGCCATTTAAAAAAATTGTAAGCCAGTTGGGTAGTCCCTGGAGGGTCTTGAGTAGAAGAGTAATATCGAATTTTGAACAGGATCACTGGCTTTTGTCCAGGTAATAGACTATGGGGGAGTTGGAGCGAAAACCTAGAGAACGAGTTAAGAGGTTACTGAGGACATTAGTTGAGAAGTGGTGGTACTTGGAACAGGCTTTTTGTGGTGGAGGTGGTGAGAAGCAACCAGGTTCTGGATGTACTTTGACCATTAACAGGATTTTCTCACAGAGTGGAACTGGGATACAAGGACTGGAGGAGTCAAAGATGACCCCAAAGTTTTTGGCCAGATAAACTGGAAGGGTGGGGTGCCATTTACTGAGTGGGGAAAAAGTGAAGGACAGCCATTCCAATAGCCAGCAATCTTACTGCCCAGAGCCCAGACCCAATAAAGCACATAGCCTGACATTCAAGACTAAGCTCAGGTGTGTCACACCCTGGATTTGTGTGTATGCTGGTGGTCATGAATGTCCATGGTATCCATGCTGGGGCGTACTCACAGCCCTCAGGCTGTTGTTGAAGTTCATGGTTTGTACCACTTGGGTTTCTGAGAGTCCTGAGCTCATATGGGGCAGGAACTCTTATGGGGAAGATTCCAGATACAGATCCTTGAGTGAATCCTTTTTGATTCATAAAGTTATCAAAAAAATCCTGATATTCAATGGATCACCAAGTGACCCCTCAAACATAGGGAGATGTGTGGGTGGACATATGGTGGCTACAAGAGCCAGTCTTACATGAATCCTGGATTTCACACACTATATTGATGGTTCTCACTGTGTTGCCTGGAGAAGGAACAATACTCTTACTGCACTGTTACTGTGCATGTACATAATATGTAAAATTCAGTGCCAATAAGCAATTTAGGACAGTCATGCCTGCTTAGAGTGTTCTGTCAATTGCCAAAACATCTACAGAGTGTTTCACTTATGCATTGCTAAATTTATGATAGTTAAAGTACAATACTGATTTGAGGATGGTAAGTGGTGGTTCTTATTTCTGGTAAGACAGATGCTTTGGTCTTACCTTTATCTCATTAGCGAGTTGTATGTCAGTGCTTAAAATGCTCTGCTGTATGGTATAGAAGGTATTGAATCCTTTCAAGGGGTGGTGGTTGATATTTTTATTAGATATGCAGGTGGAAATGTGAAGAAGGCAGTATAAATGAATATGGAGGTGAGGAAGGACATTCAGACCAGAGAGATACATTTGGGCAGTCACTGGTGATAGATAAAGTGGTGGGCGCAGTGTGGTCTCCAGGGGAGTTAGCATAAATAGAGGAGGACCAAGTGCTGGGTATCTTGGAGCTTATAGGTCAGGGAGATGAGCAACTGGCAAAGGGGATTAAGGACAAGCAGCCAGAAAGAGTGAGGAAGAAAACCAGTGGTGTCCTGGAAGCCAAGTAAAGATGTTTCAAGGAGGAGGATGGGGTCCTCTACGTCCAGTGCTGCTGAAGGGTCAAGGAAGGTCAGACTGAGGGGGTGAGCCTTTACCAGGGCATGGGTCATTGATGACCATAGAGAATTGTTCCCAGGGCACATGTCGTTGGTGACCTCAGAGAATTGTGACCAGGGCACAAGTCATTGATGGCCTGAGAGCAGTGTCGATAGAATGGTGTGTTCATGGAGAATTTTTAGATCAATGGCTGCAAATCATTAAACTCAGCATATATAATTTGGGCATCCATGACATACCATTTTTCTTCTCATCATTTAGCATCATCATTGCTTTATTATTAATGGATAAAGAAAAAAATGACTTTCTAAAGTAAAGTTCAGGGTTTTTCCATTAAAATGCTGAAATAGGAATGGCATGAAATGTAAGTCTTCTTTTCACAAAACTTCCATTGGTCTTTTCCAGTTGAGCCATTTGACTTTGGGGTCTTGCTTGTTGTCACTCCAGTTTCAGTGGGTTCATATCATGCTCTTTCAGATCTGCTAGAAATCTGTACAGATTTTAAAAGAAACCTGCAGGTCATTTTGGGCACAATGCCATCTGTGTTTCCTTTTTTTAAAAAGTAGATCACAGAGGGATGAAGCAAGGATCAAGGAAGGTTCTTGTCAGTAGGTCAAAGGTGTAGGGAAATATTGTAGTCATGTAGTTAGCCAAAAGTGCGTGTTGATTATGTACAAATTACTTCATCTAACATGGACAGAGTGAATTTCTCCATGTAGATGGTAGAGGGAATTTTACTTGTTCTTAGAGGACAAATGAATAGATCAGGAAACTGGAGCAAAGGGAGAATTAAAGGTAGAGCGGGAAGAAAATAAGAGGCCCCGGAGACGTTAGCGTACAGGAATGTATGGGAGCAGGTCCTACTAGGTAGTTACTGGAAGGAGGCCAAAACTCTGTTCTGAGTTTCACACAATCACAGCAGTGGGCTAGGAAGGAGACGTGATTGTGAAGTGCTTCAGTGTTCTGGAGGCAAAAACAAAGCAGTAACTCAGGCGAAGCAGAGCTTTTCTTGGTATGAGAAATTTTCCGACAACATGGAGAATGTTGATTTATGAGTGTACAATGTCCTCAACAGTGTCCCTACTATAGATATTCCAGAGTTACCTAGAATTGTATCTGACATTGAGGGATAATGCTGAAAGCATGATTATATTCAGGACCCAAACAATGCTATTGTTTTTTTGTAGAAACCCTTCATTACGGATACTTGATGTTGGCAATTCGTCATCTCCATGTGTTCTGACAGTTGAGTGAGTGGAGCACAAGCGGAGGACTTGTTTAGGTTATTGAGGAGCCGGGCAGGGGGGATGCTGTGTGCCTATGTGGTGACCACCAACACCGGGGAGGGGAGCTGTGGGAGAGCTCTGCGGTTTTCCTGCTGGAATCTCTGCATAAAGAAAACATACTTGGCACAGAACACTGTGTTTTCTTCTTGACCCCAGAGTTCTTTAGTAGGCCCTGTGTAAGTTCTGGTTCTGCCACTGATGGCTTCAGTGAGAACTGGAAAAGGTGAGGGTTGGAAGAAACACGTTTCCAGGGAGGTCCTGCTCCTGACCCCGGCGTGGTTAGCTCTGGGGTGAGCCTGCCAGAGCGCTGACTCACACACCCACATGTGCACTGCCCTTTTTCTTTCCTGTCCCAGCTGTCTTATTCTGTTCAAGTTTTAGCGAATTATTTAGAGCATTTCATTTTTAACACGATGAACCGTTTCCACCTGGGCCCATGCATATCTCCATTTATCTTAGTGAAAGAATTTCAAATACGGCTTCCGTGTGTTTTGCAGCACCCGCAGCAGCTGCTGCCTGCCTACCTCTCGTTGGCTTTCTTTGGTATAACACAGTATTCAGTGCAACACGCTGAGTTATTGCCAGACCACCAAGAATTGCCTGCTCATTTGCCACTGGCTGTGGTGGGGCTGGTGCAGGAATGACAGAATATGTGGACTAATATTCAAACAACTTATTAAAAAGCTAGCACTTACTAATTTTAATCAACTATAAAGAATGCTTATGATCATTAATATTTACATTTGAATAGGAATGTATTTTAATTTTGAAACTTTAAAATATTTGAGTTTTTTAATTTAATCTTTATTACATTTTTTTCCAATACCATTTAGTCCCTTATACTCTCCTCCCCCCAGCAATCACCACAGTGTTATCCATGTCCACGAATCCTTTTTTCTTTTTGCTCAAACCCTCCTCCCCCTCTCTTCCCCCCAACCCCGCCCCAGTAGCTGTCTCATCTGCTTTCCATCTATGAGTCTGTCCCCATTTTGCTTGTTATTTCAGTTTGTTCATTAGATTCCACATACGAGTGAAATCATATGGTATTTGTTTTTCTCTGACTGGCTTATTTCACTGAGTTAATTATTTATTGACTTACAACTAACAAGGATGGAATGGTGGGGTTTTTCAGAATGGGGTAGAGGTTGAAACACCCATTTTTAATTTTTATTTTTAGTTATTTTTATTTTTTAAAAAATTTTATTGTTCAATTACAGTTGTCTCCCTTTCCCCTCCATACTCTCTCCTGCCCTGTTTGTCCCCTCCCACATTTAGTCCCCCCACCTTGTCCTTGTCCACGGGTCCCTTATTCATGAGGAACACTCATTTTTAACTCATTGGTCTGATCTTTATTGATGGGAAGGACGATTTTAGGGCAGTGGATCTCATTCCTCATTGTCATTTGAGTTTGGAGAAGAAAAAAAATCCCTGGCCCCACCCCAGAGCAATTAAATGCCACGCTCTCTGGGTTGGAGGCTGGGTACTGCTCAAGTTCTCAGGGGACTCAGGTACAGCCAGGGCTGAGAACTGCTGTTCAAGGCTGTCCTGAGCTCTGGCCATCAGAATGCAGAATCAAACCACAGCTGGTGTAAAGCATTGATGGCATCTCCAACGTGATCCTTTTTGTCCTCCAGAGTTCTGCTAAATCTGCCTTCATAGATACATTTAGGAAAAGCATAACAACTTTACACGTACAGTGGGTAATAGTAATAATTGGATTTTATTTTCGGAGTTGGTTTGGGTAGTATCTGGACTAAAGTTTGTCCCTCTTCTACCTTGAAAAAGACTTATAAACAACCTAAGGTTGTAAGGGGAGTTTAATATAGTTGATAAAACAAACTCATAAATACTTCAGGGCATATATTGAAATTCAAACTATTTGTGCATTAATTATGTCATTGAGACTCTATCTGCAAAACCTCACCAACGAGTTTTTATCACAGTGTATGTACAGTTCAACTCAGTCTGCTGGAGCCGTGTGTCGATGATTCTGTTATCTTGGTTTCCTCATCTAGCTCAGTGTTAGCCTGCAAGAGAGCAGGAGAACTTAAAAAAAGAAGAAAAAGTGGTTTCAGAGAGTAATCTCACCGAATCCCTGCTGCCTCCTAGATTCCTAAGGATAATGAAACTGTTCCGCGCTGACTCCGAACTGGCATTGCAGACACGGAACCCTGCTGGGTCAGGAAGGTGTGCGTTCAGCAGCAGCAGGAGAGGGCTGAGGGCTGTTTGTCCTCCTACTAAGCTGCTGTGCTCTGTATTCCATCTCATTTCCCTAGTTTTCCTGTGGTTGCCCCCAGTTTTTCCTTTACATTTGTTGCTTCCAATCTGCCATGGACCTGGAAACCAACTCACAATTAGTTAGAACTGTGGGTCAATTAGGAATAAATAGGCTGTCAGTAAAACTTTAAAGACCTTTTTAAGAATAAAATCGATTAATTGCAGTGAATAGACTTAACTTTTTTGTTTGTTTACTTCTGGTTCTTTAGCTCTGTTCTAGAAAGGTGAGCTTGATGGGCAGTTTCCACACTGGGGATAAGAACTACTTTGTGTGAAAAAAGCAATGAGGCAGAACCTTAAAGTGCAAACTATCCTGGAATTTGGAGTTTCCACCCATGAATAATACACCAACGGGTGTATTATACACCCACTTACCTCTCATCTGAATCCCACATGTTGGTGTGCGGTCTCACCTAGGAGACGCACACACACACAGAGGAAGAGGAAGAGCCACAGTGAGCTGTGGCGGGTAGAGGGTAGGCGAGTGGACCTGAAGATTCATTTAACACCTTTTATGTGGTAGGCAGTGTATACCTAGTATTACAGACTGAACAAACCAGTATAAACCAATATTAGGTGTCTGATAAACCCCTCAATAACATGCTCCAAAATAATCACTTCAGATATAAAACTATTAGCGATTCTTGGGCATGATGGAACCAGCTCAAGGCAAAAGTTTACCCTACATATAACTTTACAATAACATTATTTTGTGTTTTACGTGATTTAATTCTCTGGACCCTTCTAATAGTGCTGTGATGAGATTTCATTATATTGATTAAGTTAATTCTGAAAACAACCTGGGAGGTAGGTATTAGCACCATCCCCATGTTACAGATGAGGAAACTGAAGCAGAGAGAACTGAAGCAACTCTCCCAGAGTCTCTCAGTTATTAATGGGCTGAGTTGGGATTTGAACCGAACTTAGGCAGTCTGACTCATGAGCCCTTGCTCTCACAAGCTGTGCTCTGTTGCCTTGAGAAATGCTGGAGGGCGTTATATTTACCGGGAACTCAATTCTGAGTTTTTATTACAAACAGCAATGTCCTAAACCTTTCCATGAGTACAATTTTTTTCTCTGAATTATTTGCCTTGGGAAAAAATTCCGTAAACAGAATCATAGGTGTTATGGGTTGAATTCTAACTACCTAAAATCCGTGTGTTGAAGTCTTCAGCCCCGTCACTCAGAATGTGACCTATTTGGCAATAGCTGTTGCTGATGTCATTAGCTACGATGAGGTCTTACTGAGGTAGGGGGGACCTTAATCCAGTATGACCAGCATCCTTCTAAAAAGGGGACACTTGGCCACATGTGTACATGGGGAGAACACGTGAGGATTGGAGGGATGCTGCCACAGGGCGAAGACTTATCAGAAGCTAGGAGACAGGCCTGGAACAGGTCCTTCCCTAGTTCCTTCAGCAGGAGCACGGCCCTGCTGGCAACTTGACCTCAGACTTCTACTTTCCAGAACTTTGAGACAGTTTCTGTTGTTTAAGCCGCTTAAACAACTTTGTGGTACTTTATTACATCAGCCATAGGAAACTGATAACAGATTCCTGGAAAAAAATTCTCCTACGTCAAAGAGTAATCCTAAACTCACTGCTATTCAGTGTTTCTGAGAAACTCAGATTGAGAGAAACTCAGATTAAGAAACTATAGCAGAAATGCCTATCATTTTCTCCTGGCCCACACCCTTTTCCAGATAACTATCCCTTCCTACAGTCTGACAGTGGTAGCCGCCTTTACCGTGTGATCTGGCCCAATGGCTGATTGGACCGGGCAGGGCATCTGGCCCCAGGAAGAGCAATCAGATTGGCTCTTCAGATGTTCTGGAATTGGGATATGGAGAGTTGTTAGGGAGCTGAGAGGAATGGTCATGAGAATATGAGAATTAAGGCGGGAGCCTTGAAGGGGTTGTTTGTAGCAGGTCAGTGAACAGAGAAGCTAAGGTTTCAGCAGCAGAGGAGAGTGGAGCAGAAATGGAACATTTCTAGAAACCAATGACTCTGGGGTGTGCCCGAGAATTTTAGTGCTGATGTCTTCAATTCCCGATGGAGTACAGTTTTGGGGTTGAATTTTTCTTCACGTCCAGTGTCCTTACTGCATTTGGACTTGGGAGATACCTCTATTGGCTTTGATTAAATAAATTCCTTGTGAGTCTCAGTTCTTGTAAGCCAAATGAACCCTGACTGAAATGGGAAAATGATGTGGAGCAGGTTGCCCGAAGGATAGATAGTGTGTGTGTCCTCGTGGGATCTCCAACACCTGTCCCTGGGTTGAGCCCAAAGAGCGGGGTATCTGCTGCATCGTACTGACCCTTCTAGGATCGCATTGACAGACTTGTCTTTGGTCATCACGAGTGCCCTCAGCATTCTTATGACTCTGATCAGTATTGTTAAACCGATTTTCTAAAAGGGATGCATCAGTCCATGTCAGAGAGTTTGGGCATAACTATTTTATGGCAACTTACCATCAGTGAGTAGTGTAATGTTTTAAAATTGTTGGTAATTTTAAGTGTAAAACAAGTGTATTTTTGTACAAAAAAATTTTTTTCTATTTGCTAACCAGTAATTTATATTCCTGTTCTTTGTAGCGTACTAACCATTTATCTTTTAGTAGCTTGGTGTGTATATTGCAAATTTGTGTATTTGACTTAGGAAGATTCATAGAATCCCACCTCCCAAGGCAGTTATTAGCATATCTATCCAGAGGGCACACATAAACTTTTGGTTGTTTTATATGAAGAACTGTATTTTGGGCAGTGGCATGCCACAAATCAGGAAGGAGAGGCAGGAAGGAGTTTACACCTGCCTTGAGACTATCCCCCAAAGCCTGGCCTTGAGGGCGACATGGTGGCTTTGGTCTCTGGGGGAACGAATCCCTTTGAGTAAGTGGTGCACAACTGGAGAGCATCTTCAAAATGAGCACCCCCCACAACTCTGCTCCTTATTCTCAGTCTTTAGCATCAGACTCTGCAGGTGGATGCGATTTCCATAACAACTATATTCCTTTTAGCAAGGTGTTCGTGCTCTGTCTCATTGCATATGCATTTTATAGTTTGATTTTTAACTTTTGTCCTGCATTTCTCACACACAGCCCACACAGACAGAGTCAAAACCGAGTGACCCATGGACTCTCTTCACCCTGGGGAGATTTGCTGCTCTGTTTGCTCCTGGAGAGTTCTGTTATTTTACTGTAGAAGGTGTGTGACAGTTGTCTTATTTTTAACTTGTAAACCTGGTGTTCTTAGGCCTAGGTTGAGGAGCAGGCGGGTTTGAGGCACAGCCGTGCGGCTGTCAATATGGTTCTACTGTTGATTGCCTTCTGAAGAAAGCTGTTGGAAGAAAGGCAGAATCATTTCCTTAGGGCTTTCCATTTATTCTTCTGTAAAGTACAGCTACTGGGGTGTTAGATTTTGGGCAGTATTTTTTAAATACCAATCTTCATGATGCCATGAATATTATTCGTACAAATGATGGTGATTATATTGGGAGACACCGTAGTGGCTGAGCAGGGACTTTGGTGCAAGTCGACTTAGACAGACGGACATCCCCAACTGTGACGTGGGGACGCGGGTGTCTGCCTCACATGGTGTTAGTTTAACAGATGGACGTATTAACTACTTTATAACCCCCTGCGTCTAGCTGGCGTATGTCTAACACCCTGTGCACGTGTGCACCACCTAGCAATCTGTCTTCTGAGCAGTTTGTCCAGGCATTGTAGTTTGTTAGAAAGTTCTATTGCTTATCTTGAAGTGGGGTGTGTGTGTGTGAAATGGCTGAGCTAGGTGCATGGTATTCCTCAATATAAAATATTTTCCAAGCTAAAAATTATTCTGGTTTTAAGATATGGAAGAATTTCTTATGCAATTTAGATACTGTTGGTAAGTGCAACATGAAGTTTTTGTGTATATATTTTTGTATAAATACATATCTTTTAGTATAAATGAGTTTGGGTTTTTTTCTTTCTATTTATTAACTAATGATTTATATTAATTTTCTTTGAGGTCTCTAGATACCCTGAATTAGTGATGATGAATACTAATTCCTGGGGGTTTGGCAACATACCACAAAGCAGCAGAATTTTCTTTGAAGTCTTCTAATTTACTTTAAGAACCACATACATTTTTCATTCTATCATATATATAACATATAGGGTCCGGCAGAAGTAACGCCTGCTTGAGTGTGATTGGTAGGGTATTAAGATGGGTGTAGTAATTTATAGTTTTAATTTAAACATTTCACCTGGAATGTCATATGATGTGCTTTATGTTACAGAGTTACATGCTTATGATTTTGTAATAAAAAGGGCGTTATTTGGGTGGGACCTTTATACGTTTTAACTTAAAAAAGTGACTACTTACCACTTGAAAAGGAATGCTTTAATCTGATGCCCCTTGTTCCTTCTGTGGCTTGCATAAACGCATTACCTATTGTGTACCCTTTGGGGTACAGGTTCTTCAGTTTGCAAAGCCTGATTCTGGGACCTTGGTTGCCCATTTGCCCAAGTTATAAGTGCCTGCACACTACCACCTCCAACTTGGTTGAAACTTAAAACATTTGGACTTGACCTTGAGGGCAACCAAAGTGTCCATTTTCCATCAGGTACTTTATGAGGAGTACAGCCAGGAATTCATAGCCATTCAATTACCTAATGCTAGACTGGGAGGATAATAGTTATGGAGAATTGCCTGAAGAGTATGAAGTCATTCCAATTTTTTTAACTAAAAATATTTTGCTATCACCATATCTTAATTGCACATCATTTGGTTTAATTTGTTTTATGTACAATTACATATTGGTCACAGATGTTTCTAGAGGTTCCCTGGCATCCTATTAGATTCTGATGCTGAGAATGTTAGAATTTTATTTATTTTACACCGAGGGGAAGGGAGAGAGGAAAACATCGATGTGTGGTTGCCTCACCTGCACCCCCTACTGGGGACCTGGCCCACAACCCAGGCATGTGCCCTGACTGGGAATCGAACCGATGACCCTTAGGTTCACAGGCCTGCGCTCAATCCATTGAGCTACACCAGCCCGGACAGAATGTTAGAATTTTAGTAATTAAAAACTTGAATATAGTTTCATAGAATTCAATCACTTTCCTGAAGTGTTTATCAGAGATTCAGTTGGTTTTTTCCTGCAACCCGGGTGCCTGCCTTTGTGTTTTGAATCTATGAACAGCATCTAATTTCTTAGATATTCTACAACTCTGTTACTAGATCAGTTCAGCTCCCAGATGGCCGAGTTCCCGAAAACCTAGCTTTACACCCTTGATACCTGCTCTTAGTCAGAAAGCCAAGAAGCGATTTTAGACCCCTGAAACTAGTTCTTCTGAGCAGTGCTTGCTTGGAGGCTGTTCGGCTTCCACGGTGGCACACCCCTGAGAAAAATCCCTTGAAACCTTTATTTACGGTGGGGAGGATCATGTTACACAGCCGCCTCTTTATGAAGACCCAGGGGAGAAATTTCTCCCTGAG
Source organism: Trachops cirrhosus (assembly GCA_028533065.1). NCBI lineage: Eukaryota > Metazoa > Chordata > Mammalia > Chiroptera > Phyllostomidae > Trachops > Trachops cirrhosus. Next base: position 155,646,926 of record CM052540.1, on the reverse strand, counting down.
ACTTGTGCTGCTGTCAAGTAACCAGTCTTTCTGTTCTTAGGAATATTGTTTTTCATGCAGCTGATCCTATTTCTTCTGCGTGCTGCCTGCACGCATGCTGAAAAGCCTCATTTGTGGCCTGCCTATCTATAGAGCACAGAACCTTACATCATATGGAACCTTAAATCGTATGCTTTCAATTTTGACTTTTTAAAAACTTAGACTCAATTTTAGCCTTGTCTTTTTAAAATCTAAAAAAAAAAGTTCCCCCTCCCCCTTAACTTTATATTCTTTCTTAGAAAAATGCACACATTTTGTGAACTGCTTTAAATGCTTTTGGGGATACATCCAGGGGAAAATAATTGTGAGAGACACTCAGTTCTTGTGGAAACACATTCACTATAGTCTTCTGAGTGATGGTCAGCGATGCCTGGTGGAAGTTGCTGGCCGCCAGGTTGTGCCACCTCACCCCCCTGGGTGAGTGCACTGGGGCTGGGCCCAAGGATGATCCAAATCATGCAAACAGCTCTGCCTAGTTACCAGTCAACCCAGCCCTGCCCCCTCTTCTGAAACCCAGGTGAGCCCCTCTGCTTCCCTGCCCTAGGATAGCCCTCCTCAGTGCTCACTGTCCGCAGGACCCTGCTGGTCCTGCCCGAACAGTGCCTCATCGAGGTTGTTTCAGAAGTGCTGAAGCTCCGTGTTGGCCCCCAGATACAAGCCCTGTCATCTGCGTGTTCACATTGAAAAGCCGAGAGTCTAGGTTCACAAGTGAGGGAGGTCTACAGTGTTTTGTTTTTGTACATCAGGTCTAAGTTACACCGCAGATACAAACGCCACCGCACTTTCCTAGCTGAAAACTGCATCATAGTACCTGTCCTCAGGGGCATCATAGTCACTTGGGGGCCCAGACTCCCTGAGCGGCCTCCGTATCTAACCTTTCTGGTAGTGGTGCCAGAGGGCAAGAACTCTGGGAGTTTCCATCAGCAGTTAAGTGTGCTGGCTTGGAAATGACAGTTGTCACTCCCGTTCACAACTTGGCTGGTCCTTATTACGTGTCCCGCAACCAGGAAGTGCAGTGCTGTTATATGCCTGGAAAAGGCGAGAACTGGAAGTGGGTCAGTCACGTTGGTAACTATCACACTAAAGACCAGGTTTGGAAATTAGCATGACGGTTTGTTGTTTATACTTTTCTCCCTAACTTTGTTCACCCCCAAATCAGTTTTCCAGGTTATGTGAACATCAGCAAAACAATACATGAAAAGTTTGGGGTAGAAATTAGTACATGGATGGAAACTGGAACCAGGTATACAACTCTTGCGAAATGCACACCGAAACAAACTGTATTTGTTAGAGATGTGCATCAAATCGGAAGTTAAACTTTCTAGCAGCCCACTTGAAAGGGGAACTTGTGAGAAGGAAACTTGGTCTGTAAGAAAATGCGGTTCTGTGACCTTGTTTTCTTTCACCCAGTTTGATGAGTATTTGGTGGCAAGGACATCAAGATCATAGCTACTACTAGTGCCTGGGGTGTGGCTTTTCTGTGTTGCATATTTAGGATGGACATAAGGTCAGGATGTGTACCAAAGACAAGGGCATGCCACCTCTACTTGGAGACGGGCCAAAGGGATATCTAGGGCAATTGCCAAGACTGACCTTAGAAATCATCTTGCTTAAGAGATGCTTAGTCCTCATCTTATTCTATGACCCAGAATATTTGAAACATGGAAATTGCATTTTTTAAAAGTAAATACTTTTTATTATAAAAGTAACCTGTTATTCTTATTAAAAATATTAGAAAATTAAACTATAAAAGTAAGTAATTGTGTGCAACCTAGAGGTGACTCAGTTGTAGAAATATTGGCTGCCTTCTAGGTATTACATACATATACGTACTTAAAAAAAAACAAGATGTAGCTCATAAAAGGTTCATAAAGTACATACCAATTAGTAATCTCGTTTTTCCACTTAATACATCACATCATAAACACTAGACTTTAATTTAACATGATTCTACCTTGTACCATAATTTCACTCGTTTCCTTTAGGATGTGTGGAGAGAATTTTACAACAACACTGAAAGTGACAAGAAGTCAGCCTGCTTTGCATTGTTACCATGTGCTGTCGGTTCTAAATACGTCAGTGATGGAATTCTTCTCCGGCCAGAGTGGATCTCTTCCACCTCTTACTCCTTCGTTATAATCCCCAGCAGTAGGGGGACCCTTGCAAAACTTTACATGCATAAAATAAAACACAAGGGTTACAAAGGAAACCAACTGTACTGGAATATAATTATCAAGATATTAACAATGTATAATGAAATTTCATTAAATCATTGACAAGATCTAGCAGTGGATTTAATCATTGCACTTTCAGAGTAGTAATGAAGATAAACAAAATTTTAAGATATCTAAATTATGAGACGTGAAAACATCTGAAGTTTTTTTCTATTGGTTACAAAATCACAGGTATTGTAACTACTAATGTAGTTTGTTGCCCACCTTCATAATGAGTAGAAGTGCTAAATTTAAGACTGGTTTTGAATTATATTGTACTGTCTCTTATAACATCTAGTGTTTTTCTTCCGAGAGTTTAGGCTGGACATGGCATTTATAGTACCTTGAAGTATCATGTGTTGTGATTTCTGTGCTGTTGTTGCTCATGGAGCCGGAAAACTGGGCAGAAGAGTCATTATCTCCTTAATCTAAAATTGAACCTATAGCTTCCGAACATGTACCAGCAGGTAAATGTGAATTTCTAAACATATGACATTTAATTTTTGGTGGAGTGAGAGAGTGTTTACAAATATATATGAGGCTGACAAAGTCTTATTCTGTGATAGAAATAGCTTCTGATTGGGTCAGTTATCTGACATACTAGAATTAAACATGAAAAGTACTTGCAAGATCGACTTAGAAAAAAAATACACTTGATATGATTTTGTTTGCTTCCCATAAAATGTCAAGGGGAGAATATATTCTCAGAAGAAGGCACTGTTTGGCCTTTTAGGAGTGCTGGCTTCACAAAGTCCGTGTGCAGCTTCCCTTATCCGTCAGGTGTTATCTATTGAAGTTATCGATGTGTCCCTGTGTGTGTACGAAGTGTATTATATTCTGATTCATATGCCATTCGAAAAAATTTTTTTCAACATCAGTCATATGTAAAATTATGCAAGGTAGCAAAAGGAATTCAAGGAGAATCTAAAACTGAAACTAAACAAAATGGGTACTTGAAGGGTTTTAGAGAGAGAGGTCTTCATCTTTAATTTATTGGTGTTCGGAGGGTGGGCACTCCATATTCCTTCACCATCAGGGCATCAGGCTGTAGTTTTACATTTCTCTCTGGCTTCAGCTGCTTTTTTATACCAGGTTTTCCCTTTTGACATTCTTTTTTGTTCTACTAGTCAAAATGAGTTTTTCCTTTTTTTTTTAAAGAACATATTCCTTTGGGTTCTCTCTGTCTTCAAAAAATTAAACTGTTTCCCTTCTGTTTAAGTCATCATTAAGTATGTATGCAAATGGAAAATCCATTTACATTCCTAAATTGTTGCTGATGTTACTAAGGGATTTATTGGGAAGGAAAGAAGAGCATAGCTTGATTTTTTATCATAGTCAAGTGACCTAAATAGTTTTCAGAAGTAGAAAATGAATTCTGAGCAAGAGTTGTAATGTTCACCGTAGGCACGCATCCTTAAACAACAAGGATGCGTTCTGAAAAATGCCTCGTTAGGTGATTTTGATGTCGTGCGAACATCACACAGTGTGCTTACGCAAACCTAGGTGGTTCAGCCTGCTACGTGCCTAGGCTGTGTGCTGTGGCCTGTTGCTCCTCGGCTATAAGCCTGTACAGCATGTTACTACTGAACACTGTATGAAATAACATAATGGTAAGTATTTGTGTATCTACATATAGCAAACATACATTAAAAATATGGTATAAAAGATTAAAATTGTACACCAGTATAGGGCACCTACCATGAATGGAGCTTTTAGGACTGGAAGTGGTTCTGGGTGAGTGAGTGAGTGAGTGGTGAGTGATGTGAAGGCTTAGGACAATACTCGACGACTTTATAAACACTGTATCTAAGGCTACAGTAAATTTATTTAAAAAGTATTCTTTTGGTTCTGAGTAGTGTGGCTCAGTGGGTTGGATGTTGCCCTGCAAAGCAAATGTCAACAGTCCTATTCCCGGTCAGGGCACATGCCTGGGTTGTGGGCCAGGCCCCTGGTTGGGGCACGCAAGAGGCAACCTATCGACCTTTCTCCCTTCTCTTTCTCCCTCCCTTTCCCTCTCCCTAAAAATAAATAAATAAAATCTTTTTAAAGTATTCTTTGATAATAAATTAGTGTTAGCTTGCAGTACTTACTGCAAGTACTTTTTTACTTTGTAAACTTAAAATTAAAAAAAAGCTTTTGACTCTTTTGCAACAATAGTTTTTTAAAAACACATACACATTGTATAGAGGTACAGGAATATTTTTTATATCCTTATTCTATAAGCTTTTTTTATTTAATGTTTTTGCTTTTAAAACATTATTTGTGAAAAATCAAGACACCTACACACACATTAGCCTAGGTTAGGATCATCAATATCACCCTCTTTCATTTCTACAGCTTCTCCCACTGGAAGGTCTTTAGGGGCAAGGAGCTGTCATCTCCTATGACCAGAGTGCCTTCGTCCAGAGTGCTTCCTGAAGGCACTCTTAGGGTGGCTGTTATCAAAAAGACAAGAAATAACAAGTGTTGGAGAGGATGTGGATTAAAGGGAACCCTGGTACACTGTTGGTGGGATTGTAAATTGGTGCACACACCATGGAAAATAGCATGGAGATTCCCCCAAATTAAGAATAAACTATCATATGATCCGGCAGTTTCTCTGTTGCTTTAATAGGATAAAAACTGAGCTGTGGCTTCAGGGAGGTGGTAGTGGTGTTTGGCAGTCTAGAGTTCTAAAATATTTATTTCAGTTTTATTATTTTCAACTACTTATGTTCACGATTCCCAACTAGTGGAACATGGCTAGAGAGGCTGTTTTTATTTGACTAATTTAGTGAATGTAAAGAGAGACTTTATTTAACACCGTTTTTTCTTCCAACTAGTTAAATGTCTTGAAAGCGCTATTATAGTATTTGCTTAGCTGCCTGTATTTAAAAGATGTAAAGGCAAATTAAGTCTCAAGTTGAACGATTTTATAATAATAAGCCATTTTAAACTGCTTGGAATTCTCTGACAGTTTGTAATTTTACTTTGAATTTTCACTTTTCAACTGTTGAAAACTGATTCTGTCCTTCAAATACTAGTTCATTTCACATTTCTTTCCTTTTCTTCTTCCTTTGGTAGGACATTCTTCCCAGATTTGAAGTTTTTCCCACCTATGGACTTAAAACATTTTACAGAGAAATAGTTCCTCTATTCATGTGAGACTTAAAATAGTTGTACCTTTTGTTCCCTATTGCTCGAACTCCGATTTTACTATAACAGGTCAAAGTGTTCTGGAATTGAGATTGACGGCACTGGAGATTATAAGGCTTTGCCCACAATGGAAACCATGTCCGGTTTTTTACATCTCCACCCCCGATTGTTTCATGTCATTCCCTCTACAACGTGCGGCGGGTAAATGTCATCAACCCTTCTTCTTGTCATTCAGTCAGGTGACTGGATGAGGACCTTTTTTGGTCATTAATTATTGATAAATGATATACTTTAAAAATACTTTGGGATAAATCATTTTGATTGTTTTTAGAGCTCTGTTTTTATGAGGGATGCCATTGGTTATAGCAGACATCAGAAATGGATTGTGACAGCAACATATATTTTAGATCTCAGTGATAGACTCTGGTTTTAATTCTTCAATTCTTGCTAAGCCTTGAGCTTCTCTAAGTGCTAAAAAATTCTCTCCAATAGCTGGCTTTTAAAAAGTGACATTCTATCGCTACGTAACATCATTTTTGCTAATGTAAGAATAACAAAAACATGGTATTGGTGTGTAAATCTAATATAATTATTCCAGAAAGCTAGTATTATTATTTTAGGGAAGAACACCACACTTATTATCTATATTCACAGAGATACTGTTAATTTCTTTATTAATCTGTTGTAACACCAAGTGTTAGGAAATCATTGCACCCTTTATTTTCCATTTAGCTCTAATTCATGTTTCACTTATCCCTCAGCTGCAGTGGTGGGTGATGTCAGAGGTGTCACGAGTGCTTTATGGAACCATTTATCATGACTGTAGAACAGCCCAATAACTCGAGAATGCTATAGCCTGGAGCAGCCACCGTAGCTGACAGAAATGTGAGACTCGAGATTGACGTCATGGTACTGTAATGCCTAGGCTTACAGCCTATAACTTTTAAAAGCTTATTATCATCAACGTGATCGAAAATGTAAATGATTTTAAATAACCTTTAAATGAGGTGTCCAGCTTAGCTATTTGTCTCAGTCACTCCTGTTGATTCCAGACATGGAGCTTTGCCCTGTGCCTCCAAATGCCATAGAACGTTGGTTGGCTTTTCCAGTGCACGTAACTGCCGTTGTAGGACTAAGATTTGGGAATATGAATGTCAGTGCTTCGTAAACAAATTTCCGAATGACTTTCTCATACTGTGTCCCTGTCCAAATAAGCTGCCTGTTCGTAACATGTGTCCCTCTTCTCTTCTGAAAAAACTTGGATGTTTTTCAAATGTTTGGCTCTGATATCACTGATTGAGACATCATTTAAATATTTTGTACTCCCATAACAAATTATAAAATCTTTAAGGAAATGGTAATTTAAAAGGGCTTATTCAGACCTCTGATTCACCCTCTCCTCCCACTCCCGAGTGGCTGTCCTGTGTCCTTGACTTTCCAGCATCTAAAGAATTGATTTCAAAATATCTGGTAAGATGCTTTTACTGAATGACTTAGGTATTGAATAAAAAAAAATCAATAGGAACAAAAGCTGAGTGTTTACTCTATGCTGAAGGTTGAAAGGTATCATCCAATGTTTATATAGATCTAATTCTTAAAAGAAAAATTTCCTAGTATATTTGCGTTGTTTCAGATAAGGAAAAAAATGAGAAATTACAGTGCTCTAAATAACCCGATGTAACTGGCCCAAGTCATTTGTGTACAACCATACGGAGTCTTGCGGCACGGGGCGATGGGTTTCAGACTCCCGGGAGGAAGTGCAGAAGTGAAGGCCTGTTACAGACTCACACGGGGCTCACTACTGCGTCTCTCACCACCGGGAGGCCGTAACTGCTTCTTGAGAATTTACTGGACCATTCAGAAAATTTACTGGACCATTCAGTTTTCATGCCTCGGCCTTTGCTGTCTTAAATATAAGGGAAAAGGCTGAGTTTTTGAGTTGAACTTTAGAGCTATAGGAGTCAAGCTAGGAATTAGACTTAACTCTAGTAACCTGAAGTTTAATGAACATCTGATAAGTCATTTACATATCGCTGTTCTACAATTTGAGGGAATTCCTAACTTTGTTTGAGTGGTTAATGTGGGCCGTGTGCGTGCGGAGTTGCACTCAGTATTTACATGCTATTTCAGGGTTTGTGGCAATGTGGTGACTTTGGTTATAATATTTTTAAGAATCTGAATTCAGGAGCTGCTTTTACAGGTCCTAGTTGTTTTAAGAACGCCTTAGTCAGTTACTTACTTGTTTATTTTTTTACCGAAGTTCACAGAGCTATGATTAGAACAAGATTTGGGAAAGTTTAACTAGGCATGGCAGAGATTCTGCTACAGAAAAAAAATATTTGGTGAAAAAAAAAATCAAATGCATAGGATGCTGAAGAGTGAAGTTGAGCTGAAGCAGAAAAATAAGACAGAGTGCCTATTTTATGTCTCTCCCACAGTTTATATATTGGTTTTTATACCCGAAATGCCTTAGGTGTATATTTTAGCAGCAGAGGCAGTAATGGCTTGGTGATTTAACTTACTTTTTTTTTTTAAATGAAATGATTCTATCCTGTCTGTGGCATTCTTACTGAGTTTGTTTGTTTGTTTTATCCAAGTCTCTGAAGAAAACAGTCCTATTAATTTTAATATTTAATTGCAGGCTAACAATCCCAGAAAGAGAGACTTGTGCTCCATTGAACTGTATCTTGAGATATTTCTAAATGAAAACCTTGTTAAATATTATATTTTCCTTCTGTGTTTCAATAAAAATTGTCATCTAGTGGAATGCCTTTAGTAGGCTGGATATACCAGTGTGGCTAAAATGAAGTTGGTTTTTACATTGTTTGCAGGGTAGTCATACTTATAGAAGTAATTCTTGAAGCAAAAACCTTAGAGTGAGACTTGCTGTTTTGTGATAGTGACCACCCAGTAGGAACTGGGATTTTAAGTTACAAGAGCCAGTTTTAGAATAGCTTGACATTTCATTTTTCTACTTGAAATTGCTTGTTTTATCTGGATAGTTCTGGACATACCTTTGGAAGTGTAAGTAATAGGTTTCTACTTTGGATTTTTAAAAAGTTGATAAAGAATGCGATGTTCTCCAAAAGTGTGTTTCCTCTCCCTTGGTTGGGAGCACAGGGTATTTCTGCTTTTATGATGCTGTGTTTCCTGGAAGCTGTTGAGTTCTGTTTCTGGGACACCTTCAGGACTGTCTGGCAGGTGAATGGATAAAGCAGCAAATGAGAGGTGAGAACAATGGCTGTAATCGGTGTCTGAGCCCAGAGGTGGGGCCAGGCTCTGTGCTTTACGTCTGGGGTTGCAGAGATGAATAGGGCCTTCCTATGAGCAGCCTGCAGCTGATGTAGGGGAAGCAGTAATGGTCTGCGCTCTCACCCGATTGGAATTCCAAGGCCAGTTATGCTGCATTTTGATCTAATCACCTGCCAAATCCTGCTCATTGTTCTGGAAGAATACACACACACAATATATAAATATATATACATTTATTTATATATTTAATTTTATCAGTTTTCTTTATTGCTTAGACTTCAGTCATCTCTAATTGAACTTTTGGGAATATTCTTCACTCAAAGGCACCTCCACTGGGAAGCCTTCCAGGATCCTACAAAGTGACCCTGGAGGTTTTCCTTTGTGCTTCCGTAACACCCTGCCATTGTTCTTGCCGGCCCCTCAGCAACCTGGGCTGTACAGTGGCCTCTGTACTTATGTGTTCCTCCTGGTTTGTACGCTCGTTGACTGCATCCCTCACTTTCACTGTGGAATCTGTGGTGCCTGGTGCTGTGCCTGCTGCACAGTAGGGTAAATACGTTCTTGCTGAGTTCCCTGCTCCTGGAATTCTTTAACATCCCACTTTGTCCTTTGTACTGCTGTTTCACTAGGTTACTTTTTTTTAATTAAATTGATTGGGGTGACATTGGTTAATAAGTTCTATAATATGTCATCTGTATATTGCATTGTGTGCTCACCACCCAAACTTTAGTTCTCTGTGCTCTTTGAGCATGGTTTTTCTTTTATTTCTTTTCTTTTTTACTTTTTGAGAGCAACATCAATTGGCTGCCTCCCACACATGCCCCAACTATGGACTGAGCTAGGCATGTGTCCTGGCCAGGAATCGAATCTACAACCTTTCAGTTTATGGGATGACGCTCCAACCAACTGAGCCACACCGGCCAGGGTTGAGCATAGCATTTTATCATTCTCTCAGTAGTTGCCCATCAGCTTTTCACTTCCAGGGCCAGTATCACTTTACCTTTTTGTTGTTGCTGTTGTTACCATTAAATTGCCAGTCTCACCTCTTTGGATAGATTACCAGTAATTGACCAAGCCCCCACTTTACAATGTGTTTGAGTCAGCCATTCCCACAATAATGTTGAGTAACTAAGTCTCTTCTAAATCTGCTAATTCAATCCAGATTTGTTCTCAGACTCAGGGTTCTCCTGGGTGACTCTGGGTTGGCTGATCCAGGCTGGACTCGGCTGGTAGCTCTGCTTCCAGTGGCAGTGGGATGGACTTACCTCCTCCCTGTGAGTTGGGCTTGGATTTGCTGCTTGTGTGTTCTTTCTGGGGCCCCAGGCTGAAAGGGTAAAGACTCCCAGGAAGCACTTCTGGTGATAGAAGCCTCACCAGCTCTCTGGAAGAAAAGACACTCTGATCTGTAGCATTTGCTCATTTCTGTGGTGTATATGTATATCCTATCATGACTGATTTCAGGGTACCAGTATGATGTCACTGGGAAGAGCTGCGAGTGACACACCATCACACGATTCAACAGACAACCTCAAAAGCACATGTAGTAGTAAAATGTCATAAAATAATTAGGAAATTATGAATTTTGAATACCTGTTAAAATATAAGTTATCTTTAACTCTAGGTAATTGAATTTTTATTAATGGGTGTTTTTAACAATGGCCTGCAAATCCCTGAAAACTTAGTTTTCCTAGGCTGGTACAAGCTGGCTCCAGTATGTCACTGGGCTACCCCAAGGACATGATGCGCAAGACAGCCGGGTCTCAGAACCTCCACATTGTCACTTCTGTTCACAGTCCATTGGTTAAAGCAAATCTTATGGCAGAGCTCACCGTGCATGGACGGGGAGTTCACTGCCTCCAGTGGGAGGACCTGCAGTCACATGGCAAAGGGTGTGGTGAAATGGAGGGGAAGACGGGACCAGTGAGTCTGACTGCCAGACATGTTGCCCACTGGCCATGTTTATGTATTGACATATATGTATTATGTTGCCTGCCTTTAACTCCATCTTTAAAATGCTTAAATCATACTTCTTATGGAGGCACCCTTGCATGTAAATTCTGTTAGCAGATTTGCTTCTGATTCTCCTCCTCCTCCCCACCCCTTTTCTCCCTCTTCCTTCTCCTCCTCCACCTTCTTCAGTATGTCTCATGCAATGTAATAGCTGTTATTTAGGAAAGAATTAGGGTTAAAAATTGAAGTCTGAATTTTTGCTTTATATTTTTATAATTTTTGTCAGGCAGTGTCTGGCAGTTATAGATGTGGGATCATTATTTTCTAGTAGACTGCTCCTTTATCATTCAATATATTCCCTTATGCTAATTTTTTTCTCTAAAGACGTCTGTCTGAAATGAATGTGCAGTCTTACTCTCCCTTTATGTTTCGGCCCCATGTGTCCTAAGTAGCACAGATATCTTCATAAAATTTGCCAAAAAACTTTTTTGATGGTTGATTCAATTCTAATGTTTTTGATGGTTGATTGACTTCTAATTCACTTTTTTGATGGTTGATTTACTTCTAAATACTACGAATGGTAGTACTAATAGTGATTGGTACTGTTGATGAGTTAATTGGATAAATTTCAGATGTATTAGATAATAGTAGATAAAAGAAATAGATTATTTTTTTAAAATCCTCACCCAAGGATATGTTTATTGATTTTAGAGAAAAAGGGAAGGAGAGAGGGAGGGAGAGACAGAGAGAAAGAAGCATCAATGCGATAGAGAAACATTGATCAGTTGCCTCCAGTACACGCCCTGACCAGGGACTGAATCTGCAACCTAGGTATGTGCCCTGACCAGGGTCACACCCACAACGTTTTGGTGTACGGGACAACGCTGTAACCAGCTGAGCCCCCACCAGGGCAAAAATAAATTACTTTTATTCAAGGCAAGGACATTCTTAAAAAGACCTTTAAAAAAATCCCCATTTATGATTATTCCAGGTATAAGTTTTAAAAAACCTTATATAATATATTTTATAAATTTCATATATATTAATAATTACCTATTGCTTTGTAACAAATTCCCCCAAAATTAGTAGCTTAAAGTAACAAATATTCATTTTATCTCCTAGTTTCTGGTGATTAGGAATCCGGGTATGGCTTAGTAGGTAGGTGCCATGGCGTCAGCATTTTTCATAAGAGAACAGCCAAGTGTCACCCAGTCCTGAGCTCTCATCTGAATCCTCAGGTGGGGGAGGCGCCACTTCGTAGCTCCTTCTCTGACTTGCTGGCAGGATTCAGTTCCTGGAGGCTGTGGACTGAGGTCCTCAGTTCCTCATTGGCTGTTCACAGAGAATTCCCTCAGTTCCTTGCTTTGTGGGACTTCTTCACAGGGTGAGCAAAACAAAAGCCACTGTCTTTTTATAACCCAATCTTGAAAATGATTATCTTTCACTTGCCTTGCTGTGTTCATTAGAAGCAAGTCACTAGGTCCCTACATTTAAGGGATGGGGATGTTACCCAAGGGCATGGATATGAGGATGTGAGGGCTATTGTTGAGGGCTATTTTAGCAGTTGCCCATAATTATATTACACTTGGCACCCCATAGAATTTCTATTTTTCAGGTTAGAAAGTGAGGGACTAGAGAGGTTAAGTTATTTGTCTCAAGGCTAGGATGCTAGGATATGTAACTAACTAGTTCTTCAGCTTGGAATCTTCTCCACCTCAGGAGACAGTTTGAAACACTGTGGTCAAAGCTAATGCTAGGATGCTAACCACATGAAGGAGGTGTTCACTGTTCCGTATCACTCCCCAGTGCCAGAAAGGTAATAGTATTCCAAAAATACTTGTACTGATGAATAATGAAATGACAATGATAGTATGACTTTCTTAGTTGTTCTATTTCTCTAGTTTTCTTTGTGTTTAGTTCCTTAACCTACAGACAAAGATATTGTATGATATAATACATTTAAATCTTTTTCAAGCTTTTAAAAGATGGTTGCCCATTGCCCGAGTCTGAAGACCAAAGTAATATAACTAATTTGTCAACAAAGCAGTTACAGTTAAAATTTTGTCTTTATTTCAGAATAGGGTATAAAGAACAGTTGATAAGTATCCATAAATATCCATTTATCTACCTAAACATCATGTTGCCTAAGAAATAGAATTCCATCTTTAATGAACCCTACAAGATAATAACATAGTTTTTCTATTTTTTGACAGATAGTTCTTTGGCCGTAAGAGGTCTCAGGAGTCCAGTTGCCTAAGTGATTTTCTTTTAAGTAATAATATGCATGGCTTTAAAGATTGGGTTATAAACTAAAATTACCTTTAACTTTCTTTAGTTTTTTTTTTAATTTGGAAAAAACAAATGGTTCAGTTTTAGGCAAGTGCTCCCATTGCTTGCTTCTCTGCCTTAAGTACCAGCCATGAACATTTGAATCAGTGTGATTTTGAGCTTCAACTTGTTAATGTGGATCCTGATGCCTCTGAGGGACCATGTGGCTCTGTTCGTCCGCACATCTTTAAGGAGTAGTTGATGTAGTGGTCTCTGGTTGTTCAAAGGGGCAGAGCTGTGCTGGACCCATGACAGATTTTTATCGTTTGTTTTGGTGACCAACCTCACTGACCTAGTCTCATATGTTACCAGTAGGTGTAGGACGTAGCACTTGTCATTAATAGTACTGTGTTGTCTCCTCTCCCAGCCCTGTAGTATATATTCATCTGATGCAAAGAATACATGCTTATCCTTATTTTCACTGCAGTCATGTAATCTCTCCCTTCATGCTTTTCTTCTTTTCCAGCACAGAAGTGCAGTTGTGGGAACTTGCATGGTTTGAGGTATTTGTTACTTCTCTCTTCTCCCTATCATTGTATTCCCCTAGCGACGGCCACATCTTTGCTGGCCTCCAGTCTTGTTGCTGGATTGACTGTAACTGCTAGGCTAATACTCAACCAGTGCCAGCCGGATACTCCCACTGAGGCTGCGGAGGTTTTCTTTTGACCATGGCATCAGCTGGAAAGGCTTCCTTCTTGCATTCAAAGCTCTTCCTGCTCTGGCCTTTCCTTTCATAATCTGTTTCCAGGCTGCCCAGCCGGCTGTCTTCAGCAGCGTGAGTCTTGCATGTGTCATTTCTGCATAGGCCAGGCTTATTTGCATCTCCTTCCTTGGTGTATGCTCTGTCTGCTTCCTTTCATTGGGGAATGGCATCTGGACTCTTCTCTGGCTTTATTAATTTGTCCACCGAGGACCAGCACAAGTCTCACTTTGTCTGTGTAACTTTCTCTGAGGGCTGCATTCATCCATTCACTCTTTCTTTCATTTATTCCGTTCTTTCAACCCTGATTCCCTTTCTATTAGGTGCTTGTAATGTATACCATGCCTTTAGTGTATTGTGTCTTGTTTCCCAAATAGACTGTAAGTTCCATAAAAATGTAAGTTTCCCAAAATTGTGGTGTTAAATTATAAGCTCCATCTGGAGGACTATGTGTATTTCTTGTTTCCCTGGTAGAGTCTGACCTTGCTGAAGCACATAAATATCCCAGATTTCATTGATTAATTCAACACACATATATTGAGTGCTCTGTTTTCTGAGACACTGTAGCAGATATTTGGCCTCCATTGATGAATAAATAAATAGTCCCTGTCCTCATGGGGCTTGCAGGCTGGTGAAGGAGGCAGATACTAAATAAATAATGTGTTAAGGGCTCTGAAGGAAACTGTGCTGTGATAAAGAATAAAGGGCTTTAGATGGACAGTCATGAAAGACCCCTGTTGGAGATAGTGTTTAATGAAGTACTGATGTTGAAGCTTGGTGTCTGAAAAATAGAGAGAAATACCCGGCAATTCTCCATTAACTATCCTGAAAGGGAAGTGCTATCCATCAAGCATCCTGTACCCTTGGTCTTTTTTGTAGGGTGACCAGCGTGGTTTGGCTCCGAAGGCCCATGGTTGCTATGGGGCAGATGAATCTTTCTAGGGGCTGCATGAAGGGACTGGGACCCAGGATGATGATGGGGCCTTCAGAGAAGTAATGGGAAGGGAGTCTGAGGATGAGGACGGTGCCACCTTGCAACTGTTGATTCAGAGAAGCGGGGAGGAGGTGAGGGAAAGGTTCAGATGGGCAGGGTAGACAGGGAAAAGCGGAAGGTTTTACTGTTGCTGAAGTCCTTTTTGAATACAAATGAAGTATCAAAGGTGGAAATGAGGTTTAGAGAAATGGATAATTTAATCACTGTATCAATATACCACTTTAATAGAACAAATAAACATTTTCATTTTGTTGTTGGTGGCTTTATTCAGAATTATGTCCAGATTATTTTTAACAGGAAACAAGATTCAGCTGAGAGATGAGAGAATTACACAAAATTAAATATGGAAATTCGGGTTGCTGGGATGTGCCATCTTTTGATTATATGATGTTTAGTGGTCAAGTGAATACATCATGATTTTTTTTTTAAAAATTTCTAAACAGAATGTTTTGTCAGCTTACTTACATTGAAATTATGGGTTTTGATGAAAAATCTGTAGAACCAGTTCCAATTATTTTTTTCAACATTAATAATAACAGCTAACATTTATTGAGGGCTTGACTAAATAAATGCCAGGTGTTGTGCTAAATGCTTTGTATTCATTATTTGATTTAACCTTTGCTTCTGACAGCAACTTTATGAGGTGGACTCTCCTTTTAGCCCATTGAATCATGCCAGACATGTTGCATCGTAATTGGAGTCTTAGAACTTGGTGTTAAATGCTTCAGACTGTGTTTAGGATAGTAATGCTTTTTGTTGAAAGATTCTAAATTTAAAAGATTTTTTTAAAAGTGTAGCAATCATGGAACTTTTCATAGGAGGATAGGCTTAAGCATTTTGTAGCCAAGGTAGCTGAAGGACAGAGATGTAACTTAAGTAAATCACTTTTATGTAGCTACGTGGTGGCCCAGCTGGCACCCGTGCAGTTATTTAGTTCCCAGACAGTAATAAAAGAAGGCAAAGAACCTATTTTAGAAACTGGATGTTCCTAGAAAGAACAGTAATCTGGATGTTGAGATCTGAGTGAATTTGCTGAGGCCACCTTTTGTCCCAAGGTTCTTTTTCAGGAACCAATCTGGGGCGGCCCGATTGGCTGCAGCCTGCCCTGCGGCAGGCACTCAAACCTAGGGTGCTCCGAGGGGAGAATGCAGAGGAAACACTGAGTAGCTCCTCTCTCAGGGAGTTTGCACCCCAGTTTGGAAAACAAGATGCATCACCTGGTGATTACTCTGCAGTGAGTCATGTGCCATAATGCAGTGTGAAGTGCCTGTGTGTGAGCATCAGCAGTGTGGGAGCTGGCTCGTTAATAAACAGCCCAATCCCGCTTTGCACTATTCTGAGTGCAGAGAATGGCATAATTCAGAACTTTTACTGTGTTAAAAAATGAAATTCACAAACCATTAGCAATATATCCCTCTATATGTTTTTTATGAACTTGGAAAATATTTGTTGACAATTTCAGCCCTTGGAAATCGAGGGGTGGGGAAAAGTAGGTTTATAGTTGTTCGTATGGAAAAAGACACGCAGGTTATGATTATTACAATAGCTTTTCTTTATTAACTTTGCTTTGTGGACTCACAACTGTAAACCTACTTGTGCCCACCCTGTATAATGGCATCTTGAAAAAAGTGGTGCATGTGACTTACCAGAAGAGGCAAGAAAGTCAGGTTTGCTGGGGGTGGCCCAAGGTATGGGGGCGCTGTGAGAGGGTAGAGACCTTTCTGCTTTGTACTTGTCTTAATAATGGGCTGCTGCATGCCAGATATTGCTTAGGGTTTTTTTAAAAATAAACCTGAAATGTGAATGCTGTCTCTATATTATATTTTATAAGACTGGTCTTCTCTAGCATATTTTCTTTAAAAATTGCCTGTTTACTTGCTGATGTGGTTGGGGATGTGGTTGAATCCTGTTCCATTAAATTCTACGTTTAACCCTTTTCCATTTATTCAGTAATTGAAATAACTTCCCTGGGTATGTTAACTCTGTTTTGAACAGTGGAACAGTGGAAAATAAGCTTGTGTGTATCACCCATCAGTGACAGGGTTATCTGGTCCTTTGTAATTGGGGAAGGGGAAACCTTGAGGAATATTGATGAGAAGACAATGGGGTGGGACTGTTGATTCGATTAAAGAAACTCTGATAGCCTCACTTGATTAGGTTCACTGGTTTCTCCATGTAATGGAGAGACAATTCTAAGATAGCTTGCTTTATTGGCTAAAAGAATGCTTTTTGCATCGCAAGTGTATCTCCTTGCTTATGTGACTTGACTTTATGGAAAAAGAGTATCTCCCAGTTTTAAAGTACTCTGAAGTATTAGAGATTAATTACATTTACTTGTATTTTTAAAATTGCTAAATGAAATGTTTTCCATCTCTAATGCCTTGGAAAGGAAAAGTGCCTTTCTTTATACTCATGAGATCTAATTCTTGGGCATAAACTGTGTGTAAGTTCAAATACTGAATGTGATGGTTTCATTTTCTCAAGCAGAGTCGTGTTTTGAGAGCACGTGTGTCCTGCTTTGCTCAGTAGTAACCAGTATCTTTATTTATTTATTTACTTTTGCTGTTGTTAAGTATTATGTACCATATTTCTTTTCTAATTTTTAGAAACATTTTAAAATTGTAGTTGACATACAATGTTATATTAATTTCAGGAGGACAACATAGTGATTAGGCATTTATATACCTTGGAAAATGATCACTCTGGTAAATCTGGTACCCATCTGGCACCAGGCATGCTTACTGCAATGTTATCAACTATATTCCTGATGCTCTACTTTATATCCCTGTGACTGTTTTTATAACCTGAAATTTGTAATTCTTAAATCCTTCCCCCTTTTCACCCATTCTCCCAACCCTCCTCCCCTCTAGCAGCTGTCAAGATAGTCTCTGTATCTATGAGTTTATTTCTGTTTTGTTTTTATTTATTTAGATTCTACATGCAAATGAAATCAGATGAGATTTGTCTCTCTGTCTGACTTACTTCACTTGGCCTATTATTCACTGTATTTCTGAGAAGATTCAGTAAAGGTAAACTTACAACTTCCAGAGGTTTTATAAATTATATCTACTTTCTAGAGCAATTGCTGATCAGCTACATGAAGCTGATCTGTCTTTACCTTCTATTAATAACTGAATTTATTCACCATTCATCCTTGTTGGGTATTTGGATGTCCAACCTAAATCAATAGCCTATTTAGTTTCCTGGGTGACAAAGCATAGATAAAAATTATCATTGTTTTAGCAGAGGACCCTGTCCTATCACCAAGCAGAATACCTGCAGCATCTCCAATAGGTTAGAAGTCTGCAGCCTGATCACAATTGGATGATGCCCAGAGACCCCTGACATTCTAATTGTATCCTCATAAAATAAATATAATGCTACCCAAATATTGCTTGAAGAAGAAATTGCATATTCTGTATTAATGTGCTGATATTCCATTTCCCTCCTTGATTCAGTAGCAATATTTTTCTTCAACATTTTATACCAAAGTGAATTCTGTATTTGTAATATAATTCCCCATATACATTTCCAGGTAATCGAATTTTGCTTTTATAAATGCGTGGCCCTGAATGAAAGATGTGTGTGTGAGTATTATCAGCA
Organism: Trachops cirrhosus; assembly: GCA_028533065.1. NCBI lineage: Eukaryota > Metazoa > Chordata > Mammalia > Chiroptera > Phyllostomidae > Trachops > Trachops cirrhosus. The sequence continues at coordinate 155,628,712 of CM052540.1, read as the reverse complement.
AGGGAAGTTTAATTTCCATTCAGCCTGAGTTCTGCTTATTTCTATATGCTCTTTCTTCCTACTTTGCTGCCTGTCATTTTCCTTGTTAACCATAAAGATGACTGGAAAATGTGCCTTGGTTTCTGATGGGTATGAAGTTTCTTTAGTTCTATTCCAATGTGATAAAACACAGGAACAGTTAAAAAATGGAACCAACCCACAGAAGAGATGGCAAAACAGAAAATAAAGGAGAAAGGTTAGAAAGTTGAAAGATGCTTCCTTACAGTCTTCTAAGTGCTCTTTTATGGGGAAAGGGGAGATGTTTGTGTTAAATGATACAAAGAATGACTGCATACAAATTTAGTGTCTACATATAAACGTTTGTTTTGTGGATACCAGTAAGCTTTGGATTATCAGTTTGCATTTCCAGTCCAAGGTGCTGCCACTTTGGAGCCAGCTGATCTGTGAAAAGAAGCATTAATTGGAATACATATGATGCACAGAGATTATAAAAAGAGCTGAGGGATAGGAATAAGTATAGGTTGCATTATCCTGCTTTCAAAATTTTTGCATCATGAAAATACATAGGTTAAGTAGTTGGTTTTCAGGCATAATTAATTGTGACCATACCACCTTGATTCTCCAGCTAAACATTTTAGGTTGGCCTGTCTGGTCCAACTAGGAATGCAGTTCGACTCGGGAAGAGACAAAGTGTCACAGAGCAGCCTATTTCCAACCAAGTTTTATGTAAGCAAAACTGTTAATTGTAGAACGGATATGGGTTCCCCCCTCCCTCTTTCTTTTTAAATCAATATCAACTTAAGCCTAAGCAAGTGGAATTGTCAAGGCAACAACTGGCATATATTCTTTCACGAAAACACTGTGCTTAGAGAACCAGTAAGCGATATTTTTAAACCAAATCATAGAACAGTGGTATTTTGTAAAGAAGCATTACCAGCCTGCCCGGGTGTGGTGGGAAAAGGCCTAGGTTTTGAATCCAGACACTGGGTCTTCTCTGGGTCATTCACTCAGTGACATTTGCATGCCCCTGAGGTGCCAGATGCTGTGCTCTGGCTCAGGAAGGCAGCAGCAAAGAAATCTCATTCTCACCGCAGCCTGCAAGGTAGGTGGAAAAGCAGTTGCTGTCTGGTAGTTGGGAAGTAGCCGGGCTGGGACTTGAACTCAGGCCATATGACTTCTAGTCTGTCATCTCTGATATACCACATTGCCATACAGTACCCACCTCTTCTGGATGCTACAATGTAATCAGACAGTGTATGTCAAACAGATGCTGAAGTGCTTTGCATGTGTAGGGTGGCCTCGATATCTAGGATTGAAAGATTTGTAGACCACATGGTGACTGAAAGAACCTTTCAAGATTCTATTTAAAGTGAACTTAGCTTTGTGTATACCCTGTAAGGTAAACTTTGATGCATTTTTCTGATTTTGGCAATAGAGAATGCCATCCTATATTTATTGAATTATTCATTTAGTCATTTAGCAAACATTGGTCGATATTTTTTCATGCTTCCCATAGACTCTAAGAATACAAAGGTGCAGAAAACTTAGGCTTCATGGATGGTTTATAGCCAAGTAAGAGAACAACAGATGCATACATAGAGCATGATGAGGCTGTGCAGAGCATGCTGTCGCAAAGGCGTGACCAGAGCACTGAGGTGTTCATCTTCTCAGAGAGGACGAGGCCCTGGTTCTGGGTCTTCTGCGGTCAGTGGGCATGTGCTGTGTAGGACTGTGGTGGAAGGACTGGACTGTCTTGGCAGGTGGCAGAATCTTGTGAAGGCAGGCAGATGTGGTTCGCCCTGTGCAGTGCTCAGGATCGGGGAGTCACTGCACAGAGCCTCTCTGTTCTCTAAAACCAGAGGGCTATGGGCTTGTGAAGGTCAAGTTCCAGCCTGACAATGACCACTGCATCTCCAGCCTGACAATGACCAGGACTTAATTTAAAGGACATCTGTGAGTGTTTAGTAAAATGTTCCCTGCAGTAACTCGAAGTGTGTGAAAAGTACTGATACAATAAGGCTGGTCTGACTTGGTGAATGTGGTGTAAGAAACATTGTCTTCACGTTATAAGTCAATGTTTTTTTGCAAGCTTTGGAAGGGATTTTAATTTCTGAGATTCAACCATTTTTTGATGATAGCAAATACAGGGTCCGGCAAAGGTACGCCCGCATGAGTGCAGTTGGTGGGGTATGTGAATGTTTTGCATGAAAGGGACAGCAATTTGAACAGTTCACCCAAAATGCCATATGGTGTGATTGAGTGTGATATTGTTATGTTACAGAATTACATGCTTATGATTTTGTAATAAAATACTTTATAATAAAAAGGGGTGTTATTTGTACTGGACCCTGTATTTTTTAAGAGTAGTTATATATAAATAATTATCTTATTAATTACCAATATAGAAGGGACACAATTAAATTCTGTAATTCAGACTTTTTATTACTGGTGCTTGGATTTTGTAAAGCCCATATGAAATTTTTAGTGAATTTTATTTAAAAAAAGAATATCATCTTTAAAGTTTAATTTCCCTTAGCACCAGATAATAATTTGTCTTGAAAAACTGTTGCCTTGCTAAGATGTAAAAAATCAGGTATGAGCATATAGTTTGTTTTTATTTTTATGAACATGCCAAGTTAATAAGTTTAGGGAAAACACTATCAAAATCTGTTATTTCTTTGCATTTTCTATTCCCCAGTAGTAATTCTGTTATTGAGGGTTGGATTTGGCATCAGGAAATACAACCTAAAAACTGTGACTTTAACCTGGTGAAGCTCTGTTTTCCCCCTGTCAGGAAAAGTGAGGTAGGCAGTGCACATCTGAGGTGGTAGCTCTGGGGTCAGCTTCCCTCTGGATCCAGACCCTTCTCTCCTTTTTGTCAACCATTCTTGGGGTGTTCCTCTCTCCTCATGGTCTTAAGATGGCTGCCCTGCTTCCAGAGTTGCAGCTGCCTTCCAGGCAGGATGAAGGGGAAAGGTGAAGCTCATGCTCCTAAGTCTGCCTGCCTGGAAGTCCTCCTAAGTGCTCTTTCACTCAAGTCACTGGCCAGAACTGCGGTGTGGCCATTCCTGGTTGTACAGGAGTCCAGAGAATGTAGGATTTTTTTTCTTTAGCTGGACATATTGCTGCTCTGAAATAAATCTGGACTCTGCTAGTGAGAAAGAAGAAAGGGATATTTGGTAGGCAACTGTGATATGTGTCACCATCGCCAACCCAAGCTCTTCAAATATGCCTGTTCAGAGCCTGGGTCTTTCACACGTTTGCCGCATCACCTTGGAGATGGAATTAATATTCCCTCTGGTGAGAGGATGGACTGAAAAAGAAAATACAAATAGAGCCAAAGTAGACATCTACATTTGCCTTTAACAAATTGGGAAATAAAATAGGCTACACAAGGAATTTGTTAATATTTTTAATTGAAGGGCGTATTCTCAAATATTTAGCAAGATGGAATTCCAAGAGCTATGGTCAATTTTAGGTCCACCTACATTTTTATTTTGAAAGGAACAGCAGGATATAAAAATATTCTCCATTATAAGCTTGCTTCCCCCGCACCCCCTTAATGACACTTTTTGGATGCTAACCAAACCAAAAGGAAGCCATGCATTACAGGTGGTATTTTTTCAGTGGTGGTGGTAATCAACACAGATAGGTTTGCCCTGTATTGTGTCCAGTATTCAGGGTACTGTTTATCCTTTAAAAACTTTTAAAGCACCTAACATGTATCAGGCACTATTCCAGGCTCCGGGGGTACAGCAGTAAAGAAAACAGATAAAAATCTCTGTCCTCATAGAACTTACAACCTAGGCTGTTAAATGAGCTCTTTCTAACCCAATAATTGAGGTGGTTAAAAAATTCTTTGGACTATTACTGCCCTTCCATTTTGTTTTGCTATGTTTGAAACTTGTTGGCTATGTGTGAGACGTAATGGTTAATTAATTAAGCAATAGTCTTTAATTTCAGAGAGGTGAAACACAATCAAAAGTTGTGAACAGAAACGCTTCTTTAGAGTCTGTCAAATTATTTCATTTTAAGCTCTTCATTTCACATTTCCATCATGTAAAGTACCTTAATTACAGAATCCTCTTCTTTTCTTAATTAAATATTGTAATACAGTCAAGGATTTTAGTTCTTGGGCACTTCTTTAATGTGTTCAAGAGCACTTAATAGTCTGAACTCGGGGCATGTCAACAGTTTATTTTAAAATTAAAGGGACAGTGGTGTTTTAAAAGAGCTACAGTTGGGTAATTAGAACACTTGGCTTTCTGGATGCCTTTTATTGTTTCCATCTGTTTAAAGACAGTGAAAGGAAGAATTTGGAAAAAATTCTGCTAGGAGACTGTAGATCAGGGGTCCAACCTGCAACCCACAGGCCCCATGTGGCTCAGGATGGCTATGAATGCAGCCCAGCACAAAATCGTAGATTTACTTAAAACATTATGAGATTTTTTTGTGATTATGTGTTGCAATGTATTTAATGTGTGGCCCAAGACAGCTCTTCTTCTTCCAGTGTGGCCCAGAGACGCAAAAGGTTGGACACTCCAGCTGTAGATCCTTAGCTATGGACTTTTCTAAAAGAAACATTTGGGTGATCTCTTAAGAATATTTATGCAGTTAGGCTTTGGTAATTCTGATCTTTTGTCGCCAAACCATCAGCATTGTGTGCATGTGTCCTGTGCTGCTTTGGGTGGGGTGCATTTTTTAGTATTCAGCAAATTCTAAAGAAGATACACCCTTTTAGGAGTGGCTTTCACCTGTTCATGTAAGTCAGACAGGTACAAATTAGTCAGTTAATTTGGTTCTTCATTCTTAATTTCTTCCTTCCTTTAACAGTTATCTGAGCGTCTTCACAGACCAGGCCCTGATTTGTCAGCAGCAAACAAAACTGGTAAAATTCTTGCTTTCGTGGAGGTTGAAACCTAGAAGGGGGAAACAGTTAAACAAAATTAATAAAACACTTAATGCCAATTGTTGATAACTGCCATGGAGAAAAGCAAAGTGGGGAAAGGGGGATAAGAACTGATGGAGCAAGTGGCCATGTTTTTGTCGGCCAGTTAGGTGAAGCCTCCTCAAGAAGGTGACATTTGAATAAAGACCGAATGGAAGTGAGGGAGGGAGTCACATGGCTGTCAGGGGATAGCATGTTTAAGGTAGAAGTAGCAGAAAATGCAAAGTCCTGGAATGAGAGCATGTCTGACTTCTTACCTGTTCAAGAAACAGCAAGGAGGCCACTATGGCTGGAGCGGAGTGAGCAAGTGACAGGAAGTAAGAGCTGAGCTCAGAGAGATAACCGGAAGAACATAGAGGACCCTGTGGACCACTTTAAGAACTTTGCTTTTTATACCAATTGAGAAGAAAGGCCAATGTAAAGTTTTGAACATGGTAGCAGATGATATTTCTCAAGTCTTAAAGCCAAGACCATGCTGGCTACTGTGTTAACAGACTGTGAGAAGCCAAGGTAGACGCAGAAGGAGACCAGCTGGGAAGTTAACACAGTGATACAGGTGAGAGGAGGTGGTACTTGGGCCAAGCCTGGTGGTGGAAGCAAAGTAGTGAGAAGTGGTTGTATCTTGGGTATATTTTGAGAGTAGACTCATGGATTTGCTCATGGGCCAGATGTAGGGTGTAAGGAAGAAAGGAGGTAAGGATAAGTTCTGAGTTTCTGGTCCAAGGAGAATAGTACTGCCATTTACTAAGATGTGGGAGATTACTAGAGGGAAATGTAATAAAAATGAAGAGTTTGGTTTTATACATGTTAACGTTGATATGCTTATGAGACAGTCAAGTGTAGACATCTAGTAGCCAGTGGCATGTAAGAATTTGAAGTTAAGGGGAGAGCTCAGAGCTGGAAAAACTGATGTGGAAGTCGTCATCCATTCTAGATAGTCAGTTGTCCTATTCTAGGACCTGGGACCAGATGAGATCATGGAAGCAGCGAGTGTAGATAGGGGAGAGAAGAACAAAGAAAAGACAGGACTTATCTGAATGCCAGGAAACAAAAAAGACTAGAAAGAGAGTCACAGGGAATTCAGAAAAGAAAAACAATATTAAGGTTTTATTTATTTATTTTTAGAGAGAGGGAAAGGAAGGGAGAAAAAGAGGGAGAGAAACATTGATGTAAGAGAGAAACATTGATCAGACTGAACCCACAACTGAGGCAAGTGCCCTGACCAGGAATTGAGCTGGTGACCTTTTGTTTCGTGGAACGATGCCCAACCAACTGAGTGACACTGATCAGGGCCAGGAAAGGAGATTTTAAAATGACTATAATTATGTTTAAGGAGTTAAAAGATGAGATTGAGAATTTTGTTAGAAAACTGGAAATTATAAAAACAGGATATGTTATAACCAGAACATGAGGTAATCAAAATAAAGAACTTAATTGATGAGCTTAATGGAAGAATTAGATTCATTTGAAAAGTTAGTCAACTGAACATATTATTAACATGCAATCCAGCAGTAGTGCTCCTCGGTGTTTCTACAAAGGAATTAGAAACTTATGTTCACTTAAGTTTTATAGCAGCTTTATTCTTAATTACCCAATCTTGGAAGCAACCAAGACATTCTGCAGTGGGTGATAGAGAAACTGTGGTCCATCCAGACAGTGGATCATCATTCAGTACTGAAAAGAAATGGGCTGGGAAGCCAGGAAAAGGCCTGGAGGAACCTTACATGCATATGAGTGAGAGCCAATCTGAAAATGTTACGTATTATATGATTTCTACTATATGGCATTTTGAAAAAGGTAAAACTATGGACATAGTGAAAAGATCAGTGGCTGCCAGGGGTAGTAGGGAGGGAGGGATGAATAGGCAAAGCGCAGAGGATTTTAGGGCCATGATCCTTGAATGATAGATACATGTCACGATATATTTGTTTAAGGCCATAGAATCTATAACAGGAGTGAACCATAGGTATACTCCTATGGTTTATACTATATACTATATACTTTGAACTATATACTTTAGTACTAGATAGTATATAGTATATCTATACTATATATATAGTACTATATACTATGAACGGTATACTTTGGGTAACGTTGATGTGTGAGTGCAGGTCATCAGCTGTAACGGGTGGCTCACTCTGGTGAGGGATGGAGGAGGCTGTGCACGAGTGGGGGCAGGATGTACCTGGGAAATCTCTGTGCCTTCCTCTCAGTTTTGCTGTGAACTAAAAGCTGCTCTAAACATAGGAAGCCCTACACAAAAGTTTAAAAAGTTAACTGAAAGATAAGTCATAAAAATCTTCAGTCTGAAACAGAGAGCTGAAGAGCTCTGTGGGATATGGCAGAGAGGTCTAAAACACATGTACTCGGAGTCCAAAAGATGAGAAAAGGGAAAGCAGAACAGAGCAATATTTGAAGAGATCTTGGCTGAAAAATTTTCAAAATGAATAAAAGAGGAGTGGGAGAAGAATTGAATGTGATATATATAGAGAATTCTTTTGAGGATCTTTGTGTAAAAGGGACCAGAGAAATGAGTCGATGACTGAGGGGACCCAGGACAGGCAAGTTTTTTTTTATCATCTTTTTAGATATTAAACCATGTTTCTATGCTGGTGAAATGATCCAGGAGAGAGACTGTGGGCACAGGGGAGTGGGGACAATCGCTTGTGCTGGGACCTGCAGGAAGTAACCCTGGTGGGGATCCAGTGGCAAGAACAACACCAACATTCCCACATAACTGCCCTCAAGTCCCTATTCGGCTTTAAGTTATGTAATTAGGAAAGTAGGTCTTCTCTAAGAACATTTTTTCTTAGAAGCCAAAGAAGTATTTTAAATTGTATAACTCTCACTATCACTGATTTGCTCTAGTATAAATAGCATATTTAAGCAAAATTTTTCTCGTGTCCCACTCTGGGGGTCCACCTGACTTTTACTCCCAAAGCCCTATTAGGTATGGACGACAGAGTCATTGAGAGAGCTGACTTGGGAGTCGGACTGCTGAGGCTGGAATCACATTTTCTTATGAGATGAAGAAAGTGGGGCATTTTATCTGTTGGAGCTTCAGTTTACTCATTGGTAAAATCTGGTAGGATGGCATATTAGTACCTACACTATGGGGCTATTATGAGTATTGAATGAGTTAGTACATACACACTCCTAGACCAGTGTCTGGCACATAGGAAATCATAAATGTTTCTTGCTACTGTCTCTGTTTCTGGGAAAACCTATTGGAAGTGGAAGAATAGTTCTCATATGGGTTATATGTTATAGCCTCATGGGGGCTCTTAGAAAAGACCAATGCCTGGGTTTTACTCCTTAGTTCTGATTTAATTGGTCTAGGGTCAGATCCCTGCACCATTGGTACTTTATTGAGAACAAACACATTGCAATTATAATTTGTACCTGAGGTTGCCCTGGCCTAAGAAGGTGAGATTAATTCAGTCATTCAGCATTTCCTGCCCTCAAGATTCTTTGTGCCAGGCTTTGGTTTGCTAAGACCATGTTTACAAATGTGCTTTGAGTTGAGCCTTGGAAACCTGGCTCATATTTTTATTCTAGATGACTTTAGAATGTCTGTGATGGTAATGATGTTTATCTCTCTACAGACCTCTAACCAGCTAAAAAAAAGTATGTATCGTTCTCATTTCTCAGGTCATATTTAGTAATCTATATCCTGCTGTATGTTTCTCTTGTATGATACTTTGTAGTCTGGGAGAAATTGCACAAATCACAACAAATGAATTGTGAGGCATGCCAAAATCAAATGGAATATTCATTCTTGCACATTTGCTTTTTATGTGACTTAAAATGTACAGCCTTTGGGACAGTTGCTATCACGTTGACTCTATTATGGCAAGGAAAGCTAATTTAGTAGGAAAATTGGCTGGAGTGTCTCCTCTAATAGAAATAAACACAGAACCACTTTAGTGTCTCTTCTTTTCAAGGGCTGTTGTTTTCCATAAAATTTACAAGCCCACAGATTGATACAGAAGCCCCTATAGCTTATATGGCTGTGACTTTATAATGTTAAATATTATTTCCCCATAAACTAATTGTACTAAAAAATGTGAGTCTGTTTTAAAATCACAGTATGCAAATGAAATTTAGGAATCAACTTTTGGCATCCTTAGTCAAGGAGCCAGATGAGTGAAGAGACATTTATAATGTAGTGTAGCAAGTGCTGGGGTTGCAGGAAGGCTGGCAGCAGGGCAGCTCACCAGGGTCTTGCTGGGTGGAAGAGGGAAAGAGGCAAAGTCTACCCTGAGGGCTGCAGGGTGAGTAGGGGTAGCCAGGTGCCAAGGAGAGGGGGTGGGCTAAAGAGGGCGAGCACCATGTTTTGGGCTAAGGGGAGCATATGCTGGGAGGATTACGACACAGTGTGTCCTGTGGGAAGTTTGACCATATCTGTTTATGCCTATCCTGTATAATTATTGATAGCATGCCTTTTTACTCATAAAAACGAACTGATTTGACGTTGTATGTATATAATCCCCTTACCCGTGGTTAAATTTATACAAAGGAATGACACAAGAAAATGTATGGAGGTTGATTGTTAATTGCTCTTCCTTCAGATGTCTTATCCTTTACACCTAGCTCATTAGTCCATGTAGAAAGAGTGGGTTGTTCCAGATATATTACTCTAATCTTACTGCTGATGTCTTGTTCCTTGAGGGGAAACATTCCTTGCTCTGTTCTGCTTCTTTGTTAAATTTTTTGTTCATGAAATCAGCTCTGTTTTAGGATATATGATGATCTCATTACATTTCTGTTGGCTGTTGTGCCCTCTTTTCTCTCATTTTATGTGCCCCCAAATGCTGCTGGCAGCCTTATCCAATGCAGTGACCCCTAGTAGCGCTGCTGGCAGCCTTATCCAATGCAGTGACCCCTAGTCAGCAGCCCCAAGTTCATGGTTTATCTGAAATTCTCACGTAGTTCTCTCTCCTGGTTGATGCTGAGGTCCCACTCCACCCCTCATCACCATGGGTGGATTTTATCCTCTTCTTCCTTTTACCTCCCACGGACTGAAATCTTGGGAACACTACCTGTTTGCTTGATACTTTTGGTCTGTGGAATGGGGCTGCTGCTACTAACAGCATCTCCAACAAATGATCATTGAATTTCTGTTCTCCAGCAAGTGGTGATGGAATTTGGTATTCACACTGTCAAAATGCAATTCATTTTCACCTATTCATCTTCATTTGAAAATGATAAGGGCCAGCTCCACTATCAACAGTGAGGCTAGCTTTTCAAACAGTTTCATTTTGGAGTTCGCTTTAACAGCTGATGACTTAATTTCTTCCTCATGCATTGAACTTCAGATTGCTTAATTTATTGAATCACTTCCTATTCATTCTGTGTTAAGGAAAATCTTTCACTTGAATTCAAACAAGGAGGAAGAGGTTCTGTGGCATCAGTGGGTCAGCCGCAGCTTTGCACCAAATGCCACACCTCTCAGACTGCCATCATAGTTGTGCTAGTTTGCAACAATTTTACTTCGTATTGGCCACAATTTGAGATGCAAAGAAAGAATAAGAGTTATACTTTTATTTTTATCTTTATATTCTGCAATTAGACATCAATACCCGTGGTCAGGAAACCTAATGTAGTAAACTCTAAATTTCAAGTGGGTTCTAATGTATAGTTTTTATCCTGAGAAAGTCTCCTTTATCACCCTTTTGAGTATTGGCATTAACTTCGCTGAATTACTTGCTTTGACATTTTAGGTCTCTTGTTTGTCGCCAGTACTCCAAAGGTTTGACATCCAATCTCTTGAGCTTTTTTTTTCCACCACTTTTGGAAAGGGTTTGAAAGATGGCTTTTCCGCTTACGTAGGTAATTGTTACCCATTTAGGAAAGGGCTGGAGTAGGAGTGGGTCGTGGGAGACGCTGAGAGTGGCGGGGGGAGGCTTAGGGAGAACTACGCAGCTTCACCAGCCATTCTAGTTAGGTCCCTCAAAGAGGGCCAGTCTCCTCTGGGAAAGGGGGCCGTAATAGTACACTCCCCACAAGGTGGTTGTGAGGTCTGAATGTTAATTCGTGGGAAATGCTTAGAAGAGCGTCTGGCATGCGGGAAGTGTGGAGATGCTGACCGTTATTGGTGCCATGCAGAGAAGCCTCAGGACTTCAGACTTAACATCTCAAGAAAACTGCGTGCTTGTGAAATATGATTTGCTTAATATTCAGAGGTAGTAGAAGAAAGAAGTTGCGGGGAGGAGGAAACATAGCTCCGGCCAAATTTGATCTCCAGCTGCTGGTGGCTCAGAGAGTAGGAGTGGGAGAAGTTAGCAGAGCTATTGTGGCAGAGGGGAGGAATCCCGTGGGAAATAAATCCAAAAGCTTCCCTAGACTTGCAGAGGGAAAAAAAGGCAGGAAGTGTCTAACAGCTCTAGGAGTAAGAGCTCAGTGGATATAGTGAGAATGCAGCATCCGCAGTGTAAGTTCCTTTCCTTAAATCTCAGCCTAGTGCCTGTATACGAATTCAGTTAGAGGCAAACTGGAGAGCAGCACAAGAGAATTTTCCTCCTCCAGCGTCTGTTACATCTCAGGCTGAGTTTTCAGAGAAGCTAGTCTTAAAGAGATACAAGGGTATTCTTCTCAAACGATCTCTAGCTGGTGGGCGCTAGGGCTGGGATACTGCCCGCACACTCACGTTCTAGCATTCTAGAAATGTGCTAAGCTTCGCTAGAATGTGTGCTCCTCTGGGAAGAAGGGGCTAACCAGTTATTTACAGTGAGAAGAGATCGGTAGTTAACATGAAAGTTACCCATTTTCATGTAGCTCTTTGTTTCTTTGTGAGACTGCGCGACTAGAGCATGGCTGGGGCTGTTATGGGTGAGACCATCGTTGGGATTGGTGGTTGTGGGAGGGAGCCGGCGAGATTGCACACAACCGAGTGCTGTATTAGGTTGGAGACTCTCTCCCTTGGACTCAGCAGTGGTGGGGGTGATGGGGAGCAAAGACTAGGAAAGCAGAGGCGAGCCAAGGCTGGCAGCTCACTGGGCTGGGAACGTGGACAGGAGAGAGGGGTATGGACTTGAAGCTGTTGGCCGAAGAGGGTGCTGGAAGTGGTTCTGCACGCTGCCCAGCTGGAGGACAGGAAATTGTTGAGGGCCTAGAGCTAGTTCTGCAGGCACTGAGGGGAATTATTTCTGGAATGAGTGAGCTAGTGCAGTGGGTAGCATGAGTAGAGAATGATACTTTTGGCCTCAGTCACTGGTGTCAGCATTTGAAAGAAGGTCACATTTGAGTTTCTCCTCAAGTGAAGAAGTTTGCCAGGAGACAAGGGGGCAAAGGCAGAGTTATAGGACAAAAGCTTATCTGCCAGTGTGGATTTGAATGTCTGCACAGTATTTAGGGAGCAGGGAGGAGTGACAAGAGATGAGCCCGAGAGGCCAGGTGACTGCTGGGACGTGCGGGGCCTTGTAATGCCTTGCTCAAGGTTTGCTAGTTTACACTGCAGAATTGGGGTGATTCCCAGGGAAGGTGTGACAATTAACCTTTTGCACTCTGTGGTTATAATTTTTGTGAAGCTATTACAGAAGTTGACAGTCTTGTGTGTCGGATCTTATTCAAAAGCAAGTATAAGAACAAATGCTCCAAGGTCAAATATAAATGGCTGTTGGAGTGACTGTTACTCAGAATTGCTCATAGATCCCTGGATTCTTCTGCACTGTGTCTGCTTCGTTATATGTGGGCCTCGCTTTTAAGAACCATATGACTAAAGTAGTTAAATATTCAAATAACTCATACTAATTTTTAATAATTTACCAATGCCTAATTTTTGGTTTATTAATACTTTTGTCCTGGTGTCACTTCCTCCCGAGTTGGTTATAAAGGAGGACTCTCTGGAAGTCACTTATTTATGCCGCCCCCTGAACATAATCTGTCATCTTATCATATTTTGGATAAACCGTGCTGGCTTATGAGGAAGTTTTTGCTGGAGAAATTCACAGAAAAACTACTTTTAATTGAAGTGATGTAAAAGAAAACTGAGCAAGAGGTTGTTTTCATTGAAGATTGCCCACAGCCGATGCCACTCGAACTGTTTTGCACTGACTTCCTTATAAGGAGAGACACAGAATCCTTTTCAACGAAAGATGAAGGGCTACGATTAGAGAAGGAAGCATAAATTTTTTTGCTCTTTTGTAATTGAAAAGATGATATAAAGATGTTAACTTTAAAATTTTGAACAAACCTCAACCATTACTCATGTCTTGCCGCTTGCCTGGGACAGTCCCCATCTACACTCATCTCTGCATAATTATTAACAGTGCCCCTTTCACTCTGAAACGTCCCAGTTTGGAAAGATACTTTGTCACTGTGCCCGTAAATAAGACTACCTCCCAGACACAACTATTTTTACTTTGTTTGTTGCTATGTAACCTTCGACCAAATGCATCACTGTAATCGCGAGCATGCCATCTCGTAGCCTTCTATTCTCTTATAAATATTTTTCTGCATTGCTGCATAGTTCCTGTGTTTTTTCTTTGCCGTTGTATCATTTAGGAACACGTTAAGCCAAAACTCAACTCTTAAGTTTCTTCTCCAATACAGATGTTTTTATTTTATTCAACAAAAAATGTGGACGTAGATGGTCTCAGGCCACTTAAGGATGTTAGTGGCCCTTCCTGCTGTCTTTGGGGTCGAGGTTTTTACCTGCCTGCTGCATTTCACCATTGCCTCTATATTCCACTGGCAAGACGCCAGCCAAGTCTGTTCCCTAAGACCTATCTGGCAACTTCTGTGAATGTCTCCTTGGCCCGTAGGAGAGCCCATGCCTACCCCTCCCCGCAAGAGTTTCTGGGAAACTTTCAAAAGCTATGTTAGAAGATGCCAAGGAAGAAGGGGCTGCGAATGGTCACCAGTCCACAGAGTCTGCCAAAGCCGTACAAATTCTTTCGTTTGATGGGGAAATATGGTTTTTGGAATAATAATTTTAAGAGGTAACTGTGGCTACACTGCTAAATAACCCTATAACTTCCATGACTGAGCAGGAATTATGAGAGGTTAAATTGGGTTCCTTCAAGTGAGGTTCAGTGTATCTTACACAATGTCCAACTTAATTTTTTCCTGATTTCATTCTGATAATAAAGCTGAGTCAGCAACTGTTTCTAGGGTGTGTGTGTGTGTCATTAGCTTAGATCGTGTTAAGCATGACTACAAGGTACTTAATGTCATTAAAATTTGGGCAAAAATGCTGTTTAATTTTTAAAAGCATCTTACAAGCTCAAATACAAAGGGAGCTCCTCCCCCACACACAAAAAACCTGGAATTATGTTCTGCAGGGTGAGCCCCTGTAGTGCAGGCTTCCCCCCATAGGTGAGTGTTCAAGGAACCCATCTGTATCAGGGGACCAGCTGGTGTTGTTGTGAGATGCTGCATTTGGCTTCAGTGATTTTTTTGACTCTTTGAAAGAGTTTGCCCATTTCATCATGGTGATTTACGAGTGCACCTGCCCACACCGTGCTGAGTGTTCAGCAGTTTTTGGCCCAAAGAGGCATGATCCTCCACCCCACCCTCCCATTGACCTGATCTCACCCAACTGACTTTTTTTTTGTTTCCCCGGATGAAAAAAGTCCTCACAGGGCAATCTTTTGCTTACGTGGAATAGATTAAAAGAAAAAACAAAACAACCGCCCCCCCCCACAATGGCAGAAGCGCTAAAAGGCATCAAAATCGACGAGTTCAAAAACTTTTTAGTAGGAAAAATAGTCTTGTTGGTGTATTTCATCAAATGGAGAGTACTTTGAAGGTGACTAAAATTTAAACATTTAAGAATATGTACACAACTTTTATAAATATTGTTTTTTTTTTTTAGCTGAATTAGAAACTCACCAAAGATGTACATGAATATTCTAATTTTTTTCAGATTCCCGTAAGGGCCTTACTTTTGTTTAACGTAAATAAACACGCCCAGTGCTTTATGGCCCCTGATGCTGCTGGGATCCAAACCACGTTCTGTCGGAGCTGGATACAAGTAACAAAATGTAGCGGGACTACCTGTGCCCGGGTTTTAGCTTGACCTTCTCTAGCTCCCTTTCCCATTCCCAAGGAAAGATTGCCCCTAACCACTGACGCCTGGGATCCATATATTTTTGCAAGTTGATTAGCTTTATTTATTAAAGTTTTATTAGCTGATACGTCCTTCCTTTTTTCTTCCTCCTCCTTTTATCTCATAGTCAATTCTCATTTTCTCCTGTCCCCTGTAGGCAGTCACTTTCACTTTAATGTTCATCCTTTTATTTCAGTGAGATATTGTAAAATATTATTTTTATTTGAATGCATTTGTATTTTGTGCTTTATTGTATTTTATATTGCTTCTATTTATATCATTTGCATTTTTAAATATTATATGTCCCCAAGGGTGATGGAGCAAAGTAGAAAAGAGAAAGGACACATGATATTTTAAACTTCCTGTACTGTAAATCTTTTCGACTCGCTTCCACTCCACACAGTGTCTCTAAGACCAGTTTCATGTTGCCGCGTACACCTGCAGTGTGTCTCCAGCCATTGTCTGGCCGGCACCCACCATACTTCACTCACCCACTTTGTCGATGACGGGCACTGAGGTTGCTTCCTGACCATGTCCAGCGTTTTCCCCATGCTTCTCGTAGCCCCGTGATGGTGTGGGGGTCTTTCCCCAGGGCTCCCTGACGTGCCATGGACACACCTTCATAGCTTGTGATTTCCTTGCTTATTTTACCTTGGGAGAGGTGCATTTGCCAGCAGGGCAGTCACTGTCGGGGGCCAGTTTTATCAGAGTGCGGCCTCACGTAGGCAGAGGGGCCAACACAAGCAGCGCTCCAGCGAACACGCTGTTCACGCTGCCTGGTGGATCTGTGAGGGAATTTCCACGGGACTTACATGTAGGAGCAGAACTGCTGGGGCGTGGGGTAATCACATACATCATTTTACTTCCTTAGTGCCCAAGTGCTAGGCAGAGTGCCCCTACCAGGGACGTGAAGTTTCCCCCGTCCCCACACACCTGCCTGTACTTCCTGTCTTCCAGCTTTCTGGTACTTGCCAATCTGATAGGTGTAAAATAGTAACTCTTTGTTCTGATGAGCTTTTCTCTGCTTGCCAGTGTGTTTAAGCATAGTACCAAGTGCAACATTTTGTGTATGTTTTCCGTTCAGTAAATTGTTTGCTCATATCCTTTGCTCTTTTTTCTACTAGAAAGTTATCTTTCTTTTGTTAATTTGTAAAGGTTTTTTGCATGTTGTAGAAATGAATCCTTTGCCATTTTTATACATTAAGAATATCTGCTTATATTTTCTCAGCTGTTCATTAATTTTGTCCATGTGTGCTGCCTTAGACAGAAGTTCTCATTTTTGATGTTATCGTTTTTGATGTTATCGCTGTTTTTGTTGTTGCTTTCTTTGTTTTTGTAGATTTCTAGGCCACCAACTGATTCATTTCTTTTTATGGTGTTAGAGTTTCTAACAGCATATATTGTATGTTAATTTTGAAGAAACATTTTTATTTAGCATCTTCTGAAATCTGTGCCTTTCTGATACATAAACTGTTATATTTTATCTGTTGGAACTATAACAGTCTAGATTTTTTAAGATCTGCAGGCAGGATAGTTTAAAACTAATTGTAATAGAAGATGAAAGATTTAGTTTCTTTTATGGGTTTTGAGCCTCCATCTCTCATTAGCATAACAAAGTGGTCATCTGCATGAAACTGTACCTTGCATTTTTATGTTTAGTTAAGGTTGTAAAAACAGCATTGTATGGAAGCCACTCCAGATTGCATAACATCTGAAAAAGTCATGATATGAAAAAGTGTATTAATTCAGCTTTGCTTTCCCAGAAAAGAACTTACAATGTGAAAGTTAAAACTTGACAAGAATGTGGCTAATCATCAGGTCATAGAATCTGATGTTCTCTTAAAAATAATAGTGAATATGCTACATGGGAATTTTGAGAGTCTAAACTTGGGGAGGGTGACTTGGGGATAAAATGTTTTATTGACTGTGCTGGAATGAAATGTAATGACAAATTTCAGCGGGGGGCGAGGGGAGGGGAGAGATAATAGGTCCTGAGAGAGTAACTGTCTTCTTTTGGGCTAGATCCAGATGTCGATACCCCTTCGTTTGCTGTGAGAGGGTTTTAGGGCCCTTGTGGTCAAAGACCACTTAGCTATTTAAAGAAAGAGCATGAAAATACAAGACTATTTCTTGGAGTGTCTGGATGGAAAAATATTAAATTTCTGTTTTGCTTTTGCTTCTTTATTGAAGAGTATGATGGGTTGATTGGAGAGGGTGAGAACAAACTTGGTAAGAGGGATTAGAAACCTAAGATGAAGGATAAACTTGGACAAAAGCACCTTTTGGTGTAAATGAGTTTAGATTCCCCACTTTTGGATGGAATACATCCCAGTGTCCCTACAAAACCTGTAGATGGAATTTCTCAGCTTAGAGCCTACCTATCCTTCTGAATTACTGGGGAGTGAGAACTGTGCCAGAAGTATAGATAATGGTGTCTAATTTTTAAAAGGGATAAAAAGTGAATTTTGCCACATTGGTATGCTCTCCAGGCAGAATCCTAGGCTGATTAATTGATATATTAGTTGTGAGGCTCTTAATCAGTCAAGCGTCCTTGGCCACGGACAACAGAATCCAAGCTGAATAACTCTGAATAATTTAAGATGAGTCTTACGAAAAAATACTGGGTATCTTGATGGGAAGACTAGAGAGCCTGTCTCAGGAAACGGCAGGCACCAGGGAGGCCAGAGAACTAAAGACCCAGCCAGCCTCTGCTGAGGGAACGGGGCTGTTAGAAGGCTGTCGATGGGGCCCCGCTATTGGACACTCACCGCTGACCCGCTGGGCTCAACCAGCAAGATGTGTTCTGATTGCCCTGGCGTTTTCTGTGCTCTTTGCTGCAAACAGAGTCCTGGATAGACACAGCTGTTTGCTGAGCTTAAATAGGTTGTCCACGCTCTAGTTGCCTGTGTTGTGGGAGAATATGCATACATTTAGCTTTCTTTTACTTTCCTTAGAAGAAGGTGAAGTTTCCCATTCCTACCAAGTCTCTCTCATCTGGGAGAACCCTCAGATGCAGGAATAGTGTTCAGAAATTGCAGAGCCAATGGGAACAGTGAATGCTCATATGGTGGTCACAGGAAAGGAAGGAGAATGCCAGGGAGGGCTGATGTGGTTAATGGGCCATTCATATCGATGAAACTCATCCTTTTTGATGGGATTGCTCAATTAGAATGGTATAGAACCAGTTATTCTGAATTTTAGAAAGGCCTTTGCTAAACTCCCTGACAAAAATCTTACGTATGAGTCAAAACTGATAAAACATCTGATCCCAAAAAGCATTGGGTGATGTGAGCAATGCCCGAGGCATCTCAGGCGGGAGGAGCCTGGGCTCCTTACTGCTTAGTGACGTGGCCGAGAATGTCAGGGGGTGCTCACCAAACCTGCTTTTGAAGGTAAGCGGGAAGGAATAGTGAGTCACTGGAACAAAGAGTGAATCTAACAGGATGAAATTTAATAGGAAATAAATATTGCCTCTTGCTCTGGGGTTCAGAACTCCAGCCTCGCATATGTGAGGAATAAAGAAGTCACCACAGTACAGCCTCACAAGTGAAGATGCCTGCAGACTTTTAGTGGAATGGAAGCACTATATACATCAGTAGTTTGATGTCTTAAAAAAACTCAAAGTGATCCCCAATTTTCTGTGTGGATCAGATGATATATGTGTTCATCGATTGTGGCCATGGTCAAAAATGCTTTTTTTTTTTTTTTGTAGAAAGTGACCAAAATGCAAGTTTATATAAAAGCATGTGAAAGGCAGTGGAAGGAATGAGGTGTTACCCTGGAGACCTGGGAGACTCAGTGGGGTGCCGTCTGCAACTACAGGCAGGTGTCTGGAAGCAGGAATGGGAGGTATAGGAGGCGGGGCTAAAGCTAGCTAGTTGTGAAGCTGGAGGTTTCTCAACCCGAGAGCTGGCTACACCGTGAAAGGCAGTGGTAAGCTACACATCGCCTGTGACCCCTCACTGGGACCAGCTAGGCTTGTGGGAAATCTGAGCAGTTCACGCGCATTTTTGCCCACATCACTGTCACAGGCCTTGAGATTCCCTGATTGCTGACCTTTCCCAAAGTGCTTTCCTCACAAGGCTGTTGAAAATTTTAACGTCTGCATGAGATTTCTGAAAGACTCAGAATAGCTTTCAGACCTGGAAATATTAATTCATCATAAAGCTGAAAGGGAAGGTCTTAATAAAGAGTGACATGAGATGATAAATATTTGATTTGAAAAGATGGGATCCTAAACCAATGAGCAGAGCACTTGCTGAGAAGGACGTTTTTTCTTAATTGGCACCAGGCTGCCATTACACAAGTGGCAGCTCTTCAGTGGGCTCGCGGTTGTCACATTAAAGGTGTTTCACTTTAGGCTTATTTTCATCCTTAAGACGGCAGTATGTTGGAATTGCATCCTGGCTGATGAAGTAAATTCTGAAGGTAATCCTTATGGGAGTTTGACTTGCCAGAGACCTAGACAAGCCTCTTTCATACTTTAAAAAATATAAATAAGTTGCAAAATAATGGTTCTGTCAAGAAAATTACATATTGATTCATCATCCCGTGTTGGGAGTTGGGCTAAAGAGTTTGTTCATGAGACATCTCTTTTTCGAAGGTCATTTCGTGGAGGAGCAGCTTTTGGCGTTTTATATGCTTCGCAGTCTGCACGATGGCCACGCTCTGAACGAACACTTACGAGCACATCCTGCACCATTATCACCGATGAGGAGCGTCCTGGTGCAGATACCCAGATTGGAAATTAAAAATAGTTTCAGTGGTGTTTTTAAGGTTTTGGGCCTTGACGATGCAAACACGTACATGTGTCTTCTCCAGCGATAATATTTATTGAGATCAACACAAAAGTAGTTAGCTTGCAGCATCATTGGAAAATTACAGCCTTGTAAAGACTCCCCATGTCACAATGGCTGGAGGTGGGCAAGCATCGGAGGCTGCATTGGAAAAGTCTGTACTCATTTCTGGATTAATGCCACTGCTCTGGCATTTCTCCTGCCCACTCTCTAAATCTCTCTTTGAGTTTATTTTCCTGGGATGATGGAAGATCACCTGACAGTAAACACTGCCAGTGGAGGGCTGGGGGTTGCCACTGGAAAGGAAAGGCAGTTTAAATTTGAGGGTAGAGCTCCTCAATGTAGTTCACTCAAAATCACCTGATGAACTTGTCAAAAGATAGATTCCTGGACCCAACCCTGTTGTCTTCCATCAGAGAGGGTTCTCCGGAGGTGGGGTCAGGTATGTCTGACTGTGCCGTCTGACAGTTTTTGAGAACCCTCTTCTGTGGGAGTCGGGGCATTGAAAAATATAGAGCTGGTGCGTGCCATGCCAGGGTAGATTGCAGAAAGATTATGCCGACAGTGGAGATAGGTGGAATGACGTGAGACTCCAGGCAGACAGGACGTTGTGATAGTTCTGCGGAGCGGTGAGGGCAGGGAGTAAAGCTGTAGTGGGGTTGGAGAGGAGGGGGCAGATCCACGATGTATTCAGGAGGGAGAGTTGACCAGATGCAGTGATCAGTTAGGTGTGGTGGAGTGGGGTGAACACCTGGATTTCTGGCAGACACGAAGGGTACTCTGTGTTCTGAAAGATGCTTCAGCAGCGCTGTGGCAGGAGCTGTCCTGGCGGCAGGGGTGGGCTCTGAGAGGCTTCTGTGTGAGATGTTTGCTCTGGGTGGTTTCCTAACAGAGAAGAGAAGCAGCTAGAAGCCCGGTGTGTTGACCCCACTGAAGAGGAGCCCTGGTGAGGTTTTTTCCTTTCTAGTGGCCATAACCCCTTATGTTTCTTCCTTCACCACTGCTGAAATTTGATAAATGTGTCAATCCTAAAGCAACTGAGTTGTAGGAAATGCACGCATAGTTACACCATTCCAGCGATTCCAAAGACATGGGAGCTGTAGGCTTCTCCGTGGGGTTGTAGGCTTCCCAGTGTTGGGGAGCCTGCACGCTTTCCCTGTGGCTTCTGCAGCAGGAGCGTGGGCCGGCCCGTGCAGGGGTGTTGTTGACTCGCGCCTTACCTGGTGCCACTGGGCGGACGGTGGAATTCCTCATCCTCCAGATCGCGTATTCGGATTCACTAAGCTCAGGGTAGGCTATTTTCTTTATGTTATTCTATGTTTCATTATGTCCTCAGGCTTTAATACTTGATGTTACTTACATATTATTTTTCTATTACACACAAATTTGCCAATTCCCTGAGTATAAATTCAGTCCTTCCTTCCCCTTGGGTAAAGACTGATCAAGTGCACCTTGAGGAAGGAAGAACCTCATATCCTGAACCGAGAGTTCAGTTTTAATTATTTGGATCAGGCCTCTGGCATCGGTCTGAAATGATGCGTCTAAATTGAAGTATGAACTGGGAGGAGGCTGCGAATACACTTTGTTGTGAACTGGGTCCCTTTCAGCTTATCAGTTCCTGACTGCTTTCTCACTGGAAAGATGCATTAAATTGAGTCAGAGTTCTGTTGACTTTTTTTTTGTGGAATTCACTGGTTCGTCATCTAATTTATTTGATTGTTTTAGAAGGAAACAAGGGAAAAGCCAGGCAGCGGTTGTTAAACTTCCATCTGTGCTGTCACTCATTGTCATCCGGGGTGCCTCTCAACTCACTGACAGGACCCTCCGTGCCTGCTGCCGGGCCCCCTCCCTGAGTAATGAAAGAGGGAACCAGAATGTCTGCCCAGTATCTCCCTGAGAGGTGGCACTAAACACGGATCTTGTTTTAGGGCCAGGCCTTCCCCTCCAGCATCTTTAAATCCCCTATAAATTCAGATGCTTTATTTACTGAACAAATAAGCTGTGATTTCATAGAGAACAGTGAACAAGTGCTATAGTTCTGAGGGGCAGAGGAAGCTCTGAGGTTTTCTTCTATTCTTTGTGGTATCCACCCCCGTCCCTGCAAAAGGCAAATCTGAAGTAGGAAAAAAAATCAAGACTGCAGTGATGTAGTGGTGTTGGTGGAAGCTCTTGGAAGCTTTACTTGGAAGGTCTCTGAGGAGCCTGCTCTAGGGAAGGAGTGCCCTTGACCTCGAGCAAGTGCAGTGGAAGCTAGACACTCAGACTGAGGAGCCTAATGGCGGGGACCTCCCTGCCGCCTGGGTCAGCGTTGACACCTGCTGTGCAGCAGCTTGCACCTCCAACCTCCCAGTCACGGTACAGATGCTTTTGGCCACAAAAGGGACCATGACACAGTGTGTATTCGATTCCACGAGGTATTAATGATCCAATACACCCTAGTCCAGTTCTAACTTATCCGTCATACCCAGGCTAATATAAAAGCATACCAAAGGTGCTAACTTCGAGAACTGATGAAGCAAAATGTATAGATCTACTAGGTTTACTATCGAAAGCACTTTCGACAGGCACAGTATTTCAGAGCTAGAGGGACCCTTGGAGATCTGCCAGTCTCCTCATCTAGCAGAAAAAAGAAAGAGACCCAGAGAAATCCAGTGACTTGCCCCAGGTACTATAACTTCTCAGAAAGAGATTTAGGACTTAAACCCAGGTCCCCATCTCTTCATCTAGAATTGCTTCCCCAGCCGTTGGGCAGGGATGACTTAAGTCAGTGTTCGAACCAGTGTGGCCTGAGCTGCCACATCAGATCATAAGGGATCTATTGAGAATGCAGATTTCCGAGCCCCCCTCCAGAACAACTGAATCAGCAATGGGGGAGGGTCGGGGCTCAGCGACTTGCATCTGAAGTAGACTTCCCAAGTGACTCTTGCCACATTAATGTTTGAAAACTGCTGACAGAAGTCCCTAGGATTTAACTTTGGCTCTGATATTCCCTTGTTCAGCCGCAGACTTAATCCTGAACATGCTTCTTTGGCCCTAATTGCTTTATTATATTTGTGTTTCTCATACTAAAGGGCACAGCTTGGCTGCCAGGAGGGAGTTGCTGGGAGCATCTGGATGTTTCAGGCCTGGACTGTGGTGGTGACAGCACAGTTATTCACTGTTGGTCCACCTGTGTCTCTGTCTCCTTCTCTCTTCTCCATACTGCTGCTTTATTAAGTGACAACAACAGCAACCTTATTTTCACTTGTCACTGTTTTCCTGTACCTCTCCTTCTCTCACTGCCATTCTATAAGCCCCCCACCCCTAATTCAAATTCACTTCAGGGTTAGGCAGGAGGCTGGGACAGGCTAGACAGTGTGGGGTGTGTGCGTGTGGTTTAGCTGCGTTAATATGGAGACAGGTGTTGAGTCTTCATTACAGATCATAAACATACTTGCTCCTTGACCTACATGAAAGCATCCAGCTGAGACATGTCTGGTGCCAGTCCCTGTGGCAAAACTTACGCATGGGCAGGAGTTTTGAGGCTGTGCCCCTTAGATTAAGGGCAAGAGCATGTATGCGTGGACCCGCAGTCTACGAAAGGATTAGAATGTCTCAGGACATGCCTGGCCTGGGGAGCTTGCTGCCTAAGCTCTGGGGGTACGGAGGTTAACTTCAACAGATTTTCATTAATCCCATTTTCAGTTTAAGTGCCTTCATATGCTTGTGAGTTCCAGAAGGACAGCATGGGGACTCACCTACCAGGGCTGTCCAACCTTTTGGCGTCTCTGGGCCACACTGGAATAAGAAGAGTGGTCTTGGGTCACACATTAAATACATTGTGATACATAATCACAGAAAATCTCATAATGTTTTAGGTAAATTTACGATTTTGTGTTGGGCCGTGGGTTGGACACCCCCAACTGTCTTCGAGCACCAAATATGCTGTCAGTGCTGGTGCTATAGCAGTGGATTACATCAAGAGATAAGCTAAAAGTCAAGGTGAGTTCAGTTTAGTTTGGGCTTTGGAGTCAGACCTGGTTTGAATTCTAGACCTGCTGTTTGACTAACATAACTGGGGAAAGAGGATGATAGTAGGGCCTAGCTCTTAGGATTGTTAAATTAGATAATACATAAAAGAATTTACTGTGCTGACTGGCACAGAGTAACAAAAGCATAAATGTTATGTGTTATTGTTGCACAGGAGCAAGCAAGTGCCTTTGGCAACAACCTACTCATTTCAAGAGGTGAAGGGCACTGGGAGAACAGGAATTATGAAGGAAGCTAAGAAGACCATCTGGTTTTACTTCCTCAAGAGCCAGCCTTTGAAGAGGCTTTTTTTAAAAAATTCTAGATTGTTCATTGGCTGTTGGTAACAGGAACCTCTAGATGGAATGAGAGATGGGGAAGGCATGGTGGGGCCTTTAGGGAAAATGAGGACCCACCACAGGATACCCAGCCTCCGAGGCTCACCGCAGTCAGAAAACAAGATCCTGAGTTGTAGAAATGGGTGTTCACTTCCTTCTGCCTCACTGTCCCAAAACACTAGCTGCTTTTTCTTCAGGGTCTTAGCAGCGTCATTTTGGCTGCCATTTAAAGGATTAAACTCCTTTGTTTACCCCCAACTGTAGCTACAGAAGTTAGCCCCTTGGTATCACATAGGTTGAAACAAGAATATCATGAAGATGAGAACTAACATTTGGATGTCTTTTCACTGTTTACATTTTTGGACCATTATTTTGGAACCTGGGATCCTTAGATACATTCTGCTGGCTGTTGAGCACTGGTGTTTAAAAGGTATGTGTAGTCGTGTTTGCCAGATTAACCTAGCGTCTGGTGCCTGACCTGACGCAGCAAACACCTGTCTTCAGATTGCTGTTCTTACTCATAGGTGCTGTTCTCTCTCAGGTGACCGGCCTTCATGTGTTTCAGCCAGGATCAGGGCTGACGGGTCACTAGAAGTAATGAGAGTGTTCCCGGGGTGACTTGGTTGGCATGCTAGCACGTCTGGGCAGACTTCCCTGACCAGCTGTGCAGCCCTAAAAATCATGCTGCAAATATGTGCTAGATGGCCTGCCTCGGGGTCTTTAAAGGTTATGTGGCCCCAGAGGATTCCCTGAGGCTAGGATTTGGTTGGCCCCAGAGTAAGCTAGACCCTGGGGCACGTCCTCCAGCGCCCTCTCTAGCTCTGAAATAACCGGTGGATCAAGGTTGAACATCAGTGTTCCCCTTGGCACTGTGAGGCAGGCTGATTTATGATGTGGAAATTGGTATCACATTGACCTGGCAACCAAGCTGGGAAGATAGATATTGGGTTGGCCAAAAAGTACATTTAGTTTTTCTGTATGATGGCTCTAGGAATGATTCATTGTCTTTAACTTCTTTTGAAACAATTTTGTTAGATTGTGTTATGACAGCTGTCATATCAGTGTGCATTAAAAAATTATAAAAACTTAGTGAATTTTTGTGTAGCCATTTTAATATTGAAGACAGAAGAAGATATGCAACATTTTTGTCATATTATGCTTTATTATTTCAAGAAAGGTAAAAATGCCACTGAAACACAAAGATTTGTGCAGTACAGAGAAGGTGCCATGACTGATTGAACATGTCAAAAGTGGTTTTCAACATTTCTTGGTATTAATGACATTTTGGCCAAATAATTTTTGCTGTGGGACTCTTACACATTGGAAGATGTTTAGCAGCACCCTTGGCCTCTATCCATTAGAGGCCAATAGCAGGAGATGGCCGACATGCTCAACATATCCAAATCAATAAAGTCATTAGTGAAAATGAAAAGTGTGTCTTTTATTTTATGGAAAAAACTAAACAGTCTTTTTGGCCAACCCAATATTATTATGCCCTGGGAACTGCGGTTATTGGAGCCCACCAGTCCTGAGTGTTGTTCACCCTAATCCGTTGGATTTTGGAGAAGAGGCTTGGCTGTTTGAGAAGGCACAGTGGTGCCAGTGGATATTTAAGGAAGGTCAGTGGGCTCTGTTTCACACTCTGACGCAAGTCGAGGCACTTACTCTGCAGAGTGTGTTTCAACATCTTTCCATCTAAATAAGGCACAGATCACAGTGGCCCTCTTCCTGCAAGGCCGGCCTTGTCTTAGCACTTGAAGTCTAACAATGAAATTGGAGGAAAGGGGAGGAATCTATTGTGCAACTGCTGGGGGAAAATGTAGTCATTTCTTGAATCTTTCAACTATACCAGGAGCTTTTTTTTCCCTTGTGTCTGTTCTGTTCAAAGAGCACTTGTTAATAATTCAGGTGCAGTTATCAATTAAATAGAAATTTCATTTGAATCAACAGTAGGTTCAATTAAGTGTTTGGAAATCAGCTACATAAATTGCTCTGGAAGGAATTTGAAAATACATGTATACATATATACACACACACACATACATGTGAATGCGGGGTAGTTACATGTGTATTTTTTTAGCACACACATTTGGCTAAAAGGCAGGGTTGAAGAAATTGCTAAAGGAGTAGTTGCCAGTCACATGTCTCAGTGGTCATGCGTGTGAAATGTACAAATTAGTTATGAGCAGAAGGGGTTTTCATTTTCACCCCAGTGTTCCTGGAAAGAGTCAGGGCTGGTCACTTGGAGGGTGTACAGTAGAAGAGGGAGGGGAAGAGTTGTGCACAGGGGTCACACCTTCTCGATGGTTCAGGAAAGCTGCAGAAAGCCAGTATCTGCTGGTGCCGAACCCTTGCTGGAGATAAAAGGCCGTGAGCCTGGCCTCTCGGATTCTAGTAGTTCTTACAGTGCAAGAGCAAGAACAGATGGGTGTGGGCTCGGGCACGTGCACTTTGCAAAATAACAGCCTCACACGTGGTTAAACGAGTCTACAGAGATAAGCTGGCAAATATTACAGGTTCAGAGAAGATAAAATAGGAAGAGCTGGGAGCAGGGTATAAGAATTAGGCAATAAAACGTTTGCATACTTGTTTTAATGGAGATAAGCATAATTGACCACTTTGCTTTTGTTACTTTCTAGAGAATTTTTTTCAAAAGAAATTAAATAAGACAGTAGATAGCAAAGAAAAATTCCCCTACAGAATGGTCATGGGTTAGTGTTCCGTAGACACAACTGGATTCACCATAATTTTGTCCTTTGTGTTATCTTGGAGAGCCATGTATAGGAGAGAGATCTGATAACTGTGTCTATTACTACAGAAGGAGAATGTCTTTTTTACTGAAGTTTTCTTTAGAGTAAAGAGTGTTGCTTGATTCCATCATAGCAGAGAGGTTAAAAATGTGGGTGCTAGAGTCAGACCACCCAGGTTAAAATCTTGGCCCAACAATAGTTTTGTGACTTTGGGGTGGTATTAATCTATCTAAGCCTCAGTTTCCTTATCATTGAAATGGAGATAATAAGGATACTTAACTATATAGTATGGTTGTAAGATTAACTGAATTAATAAGTTCATGTACTTAGAACAGTACCCAGCACAATCTGAATTCAACAAATGTTAACCATTAGTAGTTACTACTGCTATTATTATTGTTATGATGTTATTTTGTAACTGCACACTTTCAAAAGTGTATGAAATTTTTATAGAAATGTCTTTTTCTGAGTAAGCAGGATGAAGATTC
This sequence comes from Trachops cirrhosus, assembly GCA_028533065.1. Taxonomy (NCBI): domain Eukaryota; kingdom Metazoa; phylum Chordata; class Mammalia; order Chiroptera; family Phyllostomidae; genus Trachops; species Trachops cirrhosus. The sequence goes on along the minus strand of CM052540.1, from coordinate 155,601,333 downwards.
CCTAATGAGTTTACTAATTTGGAGATTTAAAAATTAGATAAAAAATTTGCCACAGAAGTAAAGCTATTTTAATAAAATTTAAAGGAAAGTCTCCTGTATATCTTTCTGTTATCCCTACTAGGGTAAGATTTCCCTCCATTAGCTCTGCTGATAGGATGGGACTGAAAAGCAGCACATTTCACAATATTGAAATTCTAACCATACGCTTCAAGTTGGGTGGTTTCCTCATTAGCCCATATTGAACTCTTTCCCTATGATTCTTCTCCACTCCCACTCTTACATTTTATGTTCTTTTTAAAAAATTACTTTGCATGTTCCGTTTCTTCCCACTCCATCTAACTGCCCTCCCTGCCCCCACCCACCCACCTCCCAACACCTTGACTTGTGAGAACTTGGAGAGCGCTGGTGTTCTCTCTCTCTCTCTCTGTCTCTCTTTCTCTCCCTCCCGCCCTCCCGCTCCCTCCTTCTCCCTCTCCCTCCATCTATCTTGAATGTGTCCTGACTGGAGCTCAAACCCACAACCTTGGCATATTGGACAACACTCTAACCATCACATTTTAGCCTCATTTAGCTAAACTTTTTCTTTTATTTCTAGAGCTTTTGAGTTGTTTGCCATTTTTAAGGTTGAAAGTCAAGTGTGCAAAGAATATTCTTTCTTTAAAAAAATCAAGTTTTTAGCAGATTGGTAGAAATGCTAACTTTAGTTACCTGCCAGCAGTTGTTTGATTTTATAACTTTCTAGTTTTCTAGCAGCTTTGTGTTTAAAGGACAAAATTGACTTTAAAATAGACAATGACCCTAAATTCATTGATCCTGAATTCAACTGACATTCAAATTCAAGTGAAAACCCCTGTGCTTACAGTATGTGTCCCAGTTAAAGATGGTGCAGCAATTTTCCAGGTGTCTTCGCGTGGCACAAATGTTAGCTTGTGATTATGCCGAATAAGTAGTAGGACTGTCCCTTATGTCCAAACCTTCTATCCACCAGAATTGTCAGACTTCCCTAATTAATGGTGGATGAGCCTTTGGCTTGGTTTGGACTTGGTTTGGCTTGGTTTGGACTCTCCATTTGAGTTCATGCTAGCCTCAGATGCGTTTATTTAGCCCAGGTCCCACTAGGTCAGGTGCCTCTGCTTTGGAGTATGTCCATGCCAAGTTGACCGAAGGGGATGACCTCCTTTCCAAGAACACTGTGCCGTATCCGTGACACCGGACACATCAGTAAGGCTAACTGCAGCTTTGGCACGCCCACTCAGATGGGTATGAAGTAACCTTAGGAATGTTCTGGCCATCATACCTCCTGAAGCACCATTTGTGTTCATGGTTTCAGACCAGGTTCGGATGAGCTGAGCCTCATGGCCAGGCCCGTTCCTGGTCACCGTTTTGTGGGACTGAATTCTGCAGAGGTTGAACCTACACGGATGGCTAGGATCCTGTGCTACAGAAAGAGGGTAAGGATGAAAAGGGGTTGCTGGTTCCTCATACTTTATTCTCTTTCCTCAGACAAGAAAAATACCAGTCTTGCCATAGGTGCTCCTAGATGGTTGGTGAGTAGAGTGGTATCTTTTCTAGTACTTCTGGAATGAGACAAGGAGGCAAGTGTGATTGCTATATTGTACAAGATTAACTGAGGAAAAAAATTATTTGCATTCAAGGTTCAGTGATTTCAGGGGCAGAGAATTAGGGTGACATTCTGGACTCTTACCTAGGATATGAGAGGGATCGGAAAGAACCTTCCTGGGACCAAGCCTGGCCACTAAGGACAACAGTACAGACCCAGTGAGGGTCTTTCCCTGGCAGCCCTTCCGGTCTGCGGGGACCAGGGATGGAATTAACTGAACAGAAACAGTTTGTAAAACTTGGTGTAAAAGACCTACTTTTAAACTCATGTCCCTGACCCCTGTTTGTCAGACTAGAACCACAAAAGGGCTTCTTCCAGGCTGAACAGGTACTTTATTTCAGGCATTTAATCCTACCCTGGGGGAAAAGTTTATGAAGGAGGATGTGAGGGTCTCTTAGTAACAGTGTCGTCAGAGTCAGTAACTGCCCTGCTTAAACAGTTTCTCTTTTTGTAATTTAAGCTTTAGCGGAAATGAAATGTTGGTTACTTTGATCTTTATAAAAATTCTTCATATTCGTGAAGACCATTAATCACTACTTAGTATTCTTTTCCTCAGGCTATCTGATCTCATGCTGCGTTATCATTTCATCTTAGGTCTCCTGTGAAACATCTTGTGAGCTCTTAGAAGAGAGACCGGGGCCAGCTGTCATCAGAACCGGCCCCTGATCAGGGTCTGTTCAATCCCAAGGAGATAACCCTACCACTGCTCTATCATCCCTGTTAAACTTCAGCCTAGTACCTCACTGTTTGTTTGACCTCTCTCGATCTTACAATTCAGTGTCTCCCGAGTCTGTGGGAATTCCAAGCCTGCTCTTGTCCAGGGTATGCTGGTTACCTTCAGGCTTGTCTGTCTCTGAAGTTGATGAATAACCTCTCCAGAGACGGACCTTTGCCCTGCATTGGTGGTTAAAGAGTTAACTGTTACTCAAGCAGTGACTGCAATGACAGTGCCTAGGTATGTAGTGTAGTGGTCAGTACTGTTCTTATGAGGAGCACAAGGGCTCCAAGAGGGCAACAGGGTCTCAAATTACATCCTGTAGATCCCACTGAATAGTAACAGAGATCTTTCGGGGTTTTGTTTTCTCACATGATTTGGGTACACCTAGAATTGGCCTCCTCAACTAGAAAACTGTGTGTGTTATGGGCATGTGATGTGGAAACTTTTCGGAGCAGTTCGAGCTGTTGTAGGTGCATTAATCATTGCAAGTAATAATTAATCTGTGTGGGGCGATGGGAAAGCTGTGGTTTAGGGAAACTCTGTTCCTGTTCCCATACTTCCTGGACACGTGACCTTGGATGTGTCTTTGGGCCTTTAATGTCTCAGTTTCTTCATTTGTCAAACAAGAACCTTGTCTGCCTCACAGGATTTCTTCTCTAATTTGAGGATTAAATAATGTATGAAAAAGCATTTTAAGAACTTGGAATATTTTCTCACTAGAATGTATTTAGTGTTGCTATTTAGTAAGTATTTATAGGATTAAAATCTGGGCAGGAGATTACTTTTTGTGATTCTCATGTTGTTTTAGAAACCATGTAACTCTTATTGAGGAATTGCATAAGTTTGTTTTCATTGTCCAAGATTAGGAAGTATTTGCTATAGTTTTCCTTTAGTTACTACTTCCCAGCTCTAAAACTTTATGTGCCTTTTGGTATTGATCTTCAGAAGGTGTTCAAACTCCCTTTTTCTTTCTTCACGTCTTAAAATGTTCTGAGTGACACCGCATTGCTCCCTCCTTTTACCTTGATTCTGATCTGTTCATTCCAGCAGTTGACCCTTTATGGGCCTTCTTCCTGTCCTTGTTTGTGTTCTCAGAGAAGGAAACAGTTATTTAAAGAATTTTTTTATCTAACACTGTTGCAAGTATAAGGAGGTGACTTTTAAGAGAGCCGGAGCAATAGAACTTACGGTGAAGGTGTTGTGTGTACTTAAGTGAGGTTACTCCTGATGGAGCTTGGAAGGAGGGCGCTCTCCCCGATCCTGTCGCCTTCTCACCACCTGCACTTCCATCGCCCTCGTCCAGGACGCCACCATTCTCACTCGACTTTTGCACATTACTGCTATCCATGCTTCCACTTCTTCCTTCCTGTGGTCCATTCTCCATTCATCAGCTTGTATCTTGTTTAAAGCATAAATGAAGCCATGTCACTCCTCTGCTTAAAACCTTCCAATGGCATCCCAATGCGATTAGGATAAAATCAGACTTCTTTCTGCCACCTCCAGGCACTGTGTGATCCAAACCCCCCTTGCCCGCCCGCTCTGACCCTCCTCCAGTGCGGTATCCCTAGCCACCTTGGCCTGCCTTCTTCTCGCATGAAAACTCACCTCTCATTTCAGCCTTTGAATTTGCTGTTATTTCTTCCTTCAGTGCTGTCTGCTTTAGATCTTGTAGTTGCATCGCCTCATCATTTAATTGTCAGTGAAATGCTGACTTCCTCCGGAAAATTTCCTGCCTGCCTTAGGAGAAGCAACACACATACACAAATGCGCATGCGCGCATGTGCGCACCCCAGGCTGGCATTCTGTGGCACACTGCCCTACTTTATTTCAGAAGCGAACCCTATGTCCTTTAAGATGTAACTGTTTTTGCTGATGTTCATCCACCGTCCTTTAATGGAGCAGAAGTTCCAAAGGCACTCTGTCTGGGGCACCACTTCATCCATAGTACCTGTCTCGCAGTGGGAGCGCAGCTCTGATATTTGTATGAAAAAATCAGTTACCGTGCTGCCGCGACTGTGCAGCTGGAGTGTGATGGATGCTGTGTGGTTGCTGTGGCTGTAATTTTGGGTGCTTCCTGTAGCCTGGTTTCTTTTTGCCCTGTGGCCGCACAGCTATTTCCCTCCCCACCTTCCTTGTGGCATAAGGGTATTAGGGCTAAAATGGGAACTCATAATTTTATGTTTGTTTCCTTGGGAGCAAAGAGAATAATTAATTGTAACTTGAAAAACAGAATTGAGATACCTTTACATTACTTATCACCAAGGCATTTTATAGACATTTGTCTGCTTTTGTTTCATAATGGAAAATTTTGATAGCTGATCTCTCTCCTTCCTAACCCTATACAATTTTTGCTGTCTCTCTTTTTTAGTATGCAAATTGCCTTTAATCTTGATAAAATTCTATAAGCCTTAGACTTTGATGTGATATGCATAAATGTTTTGAATTTTGTTTTAATCTTCTTAGGCTATCCAATATTAACAAATTTTATCAGAGTTTTATAAGTCAAAAGGTCACACAGAAGCAGAAAAAAACCCACTCTTTGAAGGGCTCTATCAATAGTAAAAATATTTGTTACTTTATTTTTCTTTGTAAACTGGTCACTTCAATTCTTGTGTGGAACACTTAGCACATTTAGAAGTATGCCCTTGTAGTGGTTCATCCCAGATTAAGATTCTCCCTTGTGTGGAAGTGAGTCTCCCCCTGGGGCCTTGTGCCTCCAGATAGTCATCAGCTGTGACGTGAAGCACAGTGGGCTGTGAGGAAGTGCCCTCCCTGTCTGGGGGTGAGTCTGAGACATTTAAAGAAATTACGTATATACATTAGTGTGTTAGACTTGCCTGACATCATGTTCAAATGTTCTTTCATTTTATAAAATGGATTGCTTAAATTATAGCCTTCTAGATCTTTAAATACTAACACACTGAGAAATAGAACTTGGTTATGATTTAAAACTGAGATGAGCAAATATGTTTTTAATCTTTTGGGTTGCATTGTAAGTGATGTTTACGTTTACTGTATATAATATAATAAAGTGCATTTAATACTACATAATGCAACAAAATCATTGCTATAATCAAGTAATCATTATTAAAATATAGATTGTCATTAATGACTAATACTACTGAGGTTACTCCAAGACATATTTTACACATTATTTTAACAAGCTGTGATTAACAGAAGTTCAAACTTTAGTAACTGAGTAAACCTTGGCTATTTCTGCAGAGGTTGGGTGTGCACTCAATGATTCTCATGAACTTCGAGATAAATTATATAACTTGCTCTTCTATAAAATTATCTTAAATACAACAGAAAGCTTACGGCGCTGATGCTTGCTGTCTTGTAGTACCTGACTGGGTTTTCTTTTGTGTCGTTTTGCTTCCGTCCCATTTAACAATCAGTATGGTGCTTCCTGGTGTCTCTCCCTTACAGAGCTCTGTACCTCCTAGAACTAACCTTCTGTTTCACTTGATCCTCCTGCTGGTCCGTGTCCTCGCGTGCCAGACAAGCCACTGTTGTTCCTGCCTTCCTAGTGTTTCGTTGTTCGCTAGACCTTGACTTTTCTCATCTGGTGCCATGAGTTTCTCAAGGGCTTATGGCCACCACTGTTTGAATTTAGATGGTTCTTTAGTTGTGGCTTCATTTCAAAGACCATTTTTCCTTTTTTAGAAGTTGGTTGTTAGTGAACACAACATCAATAATGGAAAAAGAAGTGGATTTAAAGTGGAAGGAATAAGGTCCCGTCATGATACTGGAATTTCATGGCCTTGAGCAAGTCACTTTAACCTTTTTTTAACCTCTGTTGGCTCTTTCACCAAATGGAAATGATCATACCTCCTTCACAGGGTTGTTGTTTAAAACAGTGAAAATGTCCTATAAATATTATCACCTGTCAGAGGACTCAGATTTACCCCAAACATGGACTTTGCAAAGTAAAAACTAATTCACACACAACTCAAAATATCAGACTTTTGTATTCATTTTTATTTTATTTTCATTGACTTTTGTATTCACTTTTATTATTTGATGTGTTTTTTTTCTGCTACTAAAAAATATTTCTTACCTCGGGAATGTTTTGAAGGAGGACTGGTTTTGCCCAGGTCCTTGTGGGGCCTGAATGGGCACCCCTCCCAGGAGTAGACTGAGGTTTGATGACTGGAAAAGTCCCTGATGTTGATTGGCAACCTGGCCCACTCCTCTTTCTTCATAAAGAAACAGAAGCATCTGGCTGTGGACCTGCGGGGGATGTGGAACTACCCTTATGCAAAGCAGATCATCTTTATCCCAAGTGGTCTCTCACCTCATCTATGTCAGAATCTGACATAGGATTCTCTCTCTCTCTCTCTCTCAATTCAATCATTACCTCCAAGAATTCGTGAAGAACCTTCTATGGTCCAAGCTCCATTCCAGGCTCTGGAGATAGCCTTTGCTCTCACAGATTTAACATTGAGGTGTAGGGAACGTAGAGGTGGGCCACACACATAACTGCATGTGCCAGTGTTCAGGCAATCAGCATAAAGCAGGGTAGAAGGGGCAGAGGGACA
>CM052540.1:155462893-155593953 GCA_028533065.1 Trachops cirrhosus | reverse complement strand
TCTCAATTCAATCATTACCTCCAAGAATTCGTGAAGAACCTTCTATGGTCCAAGCTCCATTCCAGGCTCTGGAGATAGCCTTTGCTCTCACAGATTTAACATTGAGGTGTAGGGAACGTAGAGGTGGGCCACACACATAACTGCATGTGCCAGTGTTCAGGCAATCAGCATAAAGCAGGGTAGAAGGGGCAGAGGGACATAGTGTGTGTGTGTGTGGGGGGGGTGATATGTTAGGGAGGTTGGTCAGAAAGGGCTTTTCAGGTAGGGTGACATCTATGTGGAGGCCAGCGAGAAGTGATTGGGCCAGGTATTTGTGGCAGGAGCCCTTTAGGCGAAGCAACAGCAAGTGCAAAGGCCCTGAGGTGGGGCTGTGTTTGATGGGTATGAAGAAAATGAGGTTAGTGTGGATGGAATGAGGTGAGCAGGAGGGACATGATGGTAGGAAAGGAAATCAGGGACTGAATGAGGCAAGGCTGGGAGGCTATTGCCAGGATTTGGGCTTGTGTACTGAGAAAATGTGAAGCAACTGGAGGGTTTTGATCAGAGGGATGTTGTGGTAAGGCTTACATGTTAGGAGAACCTCTCTGGCTGCTATGCTGAGAATTGACTACAAGGAAGATGGAAGGAAGCAGGGAGATGGGTGAAGAGGCTGTTGCAACACTTGAGAAGGGAGAGGACCATGGCTTCGACCAGGAAGAAGTGACATGAGACCAGAAACTGGACGTATTTAGAGGGTCGATCTGTCAGGATTTGTTATGGATGGAAGACCCATCCTTGTGGCTTCCCCCTTCCTGACTAAGTGGCCAGCAGAGCACACACCTCACCTCGTTTCTCCCACCCTTTATCATAGGTGGTCCTGGGGGTGGTGAAGGAGGCGAGAGTAAGCTCTCAGCTTTTCAAGAATTTCTTTGGTGCTTTGAGGAAGGCTCAGGTTCCAGCACACTGACCCCCGAAGAAGATGACACTGGCGTGACAAAAGTTCTTAATTTTAAGCTCACTTTGCACAGCATTTATGCCATAGGCAATCTTAAATTCTTTTTGAAAAAGTCATTAGAAAAAGTCAGGATAATCTGGAAGGTATTACATGGTATCTGAAAGAAGTGTGGTCATTCGCATAACAATGGCTGTCCCATTGGAGCCAGGTCTGGGTTTCTTAGTTAGACCTGCGGTGGGAGTGGGGAGGTGGGGCGAGGCTGGGGAGCAACAGGATAGGGCTTTCCGTTTCCTGGCAGTGCGCCTGCCTTCCCAGGGCGAGCTCTGCAGGCAGGTAGTGATGGACTGTTGTTGTTTTCACAGCTTTATTGGGTATAATTTATATGCCATAAAGTTCATCCATTTTTAGTGTACAATTCAATGATTTTTAGTAAATACATGTACAGAGTTGCGCAGCCATCACCCTAACCTAATTTTAGATCATTTCTCAAAGATCCTTTGTGCCCACTTGCAAAAATTCCCTGTTCCATTCATGTAATGGAGTGCTTATGTTCTTCTTAGGCATGTTCAAAGTTCAGGAACAGCCGTTTAGTTCGTAAAGAAAAGATCAAATCAGAAAAAAATTGTATTTGTTTATGCTCCAGTTTGAACTCTTGAGGCAACCAGAAAATGTGAGCTGTCTTAAAAAACAAAAATTACAATGTTTTGAGTCACAACTTTTATAGGAACCTGAAACATTAACACAGGCGAACACCCTCCGTCTGTCCATATTTCACGTAAAGTCCAAGCATGTTGCAGGCGGATGACACTGGTCAGTTAGTTTTTAGTGATTGCCAGAGTGGAAGAGGCCAGAAGGCTCAAGTGGACCAATGTTCATAAAATTATAATTTTGTTTCAGGGCTAGTGTGTTCCAGAGTTTATGATTAAGACACCAGCACCTTGAGTACCTGATTTTTTCTCTGTCAACATTTGTATCTCATTTTATTATGCCATGTGTTTGGAGTGCCAACATCATCCATCTAAAAGTACACTCAGAGGGGTTAACTCATTTGTTTATCAGAAAAATAGCTATAGTGTATTGAGTACTTACTAAGTGCTAAGTGTTCAACCTCAGTTTCCTCATCTGGGAAATGGGGGTCTTAATAACTACTTCATGGGTTGCCATGAAGACTACATTGGGTACTGTAGGCAAAACACTTAGTCATGGCCATAAAGAAATAACCGTCGAGTAGTCAGTGGGCATTATTATAATTAATAACTGTTACTCCTGCCTGGGGTATTGTGCCCCAGTTTTGAAGCTCAGGCCAGACTTGGTATGTCCTGGAGCTGCTGGCCCAGCCTGCTGCCTGCTCCCTGATGCTCGCTGCTCTACTGGCCCGCTCACGCAAGCCTGCTGCTGATCACCCTTGTTCCTGCTCCTCCACTTCCTTCTTTTGTGTCTTTTCTATCTTCTCTTCCCATATGTTAGAATCTTAAGCTCACTATCCTCCAAGCAAATAGCCAGAGAGAAGTTTCATATACAGGGTCCAGCACAGAAGTAAGGCTTGCTTGAGAGTGGCTGGTAGGGTAATAATATGGGTGTAACAATTTATAGTTTTAATTGAACATTTCACCTAAATGTCATATGGTGTGCTTGAGTGTGATATTGCTATGAATTACATGCTTGTGATTTTGTAATAAAAAGGGCATTATTTGTGCTGGACCCTGTATTTTAGGGTACTGGGTACTCTAGAAGAGAGGCCACCAAATCCAGCTCTAGAACTTCCTGGCCCGGGCTCAAGCTGTGAATGTTTGGTGCCCATCAAGCCACGGAAACTGCCCTGCACAGTCATCATGGTTCCTCTGGGAGCCTGGTTCTCGGATGGGATCCGTTTCAGAAATGTTCCAGAAACCATCTCTGGAGAGCAGATATCAGAGGGGCAGATTCGGTGCTTTATACTGACGTGCAGTGATTTGGAATTCTGCTTGCGCAAATTCATTTGAGATTATCTAAAGATTAAACTTCCTGTGTACCGTCTGCATTTCCCTGTAGCCTTCTTTTTTTTCTGTTTTTCATGGGTATAGCATGAGCGTGTGTAGAATAATAATGTAGAAACCTCACCATAACTAAATACACGTGCTGTTTCAGGTCTATAGAAGTCCCAGGTGTGTTCCTAATCTCTGTGTTACAACTACAGAGGGATTTTTTAAAAGATAAAAACAAAAGATATAAAAGATAAGAAAAATCTGAGCCAAATACATAATTACACAGGCGAATGCCGTGGTGTGCTGTTGGAAGGCAAAGTCAAATAGTGCTTCACAGGGAGAGTTTCGGTTCCCCGACTCTGCTCTGACGCCCGCATTTAAGATGCTGTCAGATGAAAACCTAGTTAACTGCAGAACTGTATTTTCGGAGTGCGTTCATATAGTCATCCGCCTGGCATTTACCATGAAGTGTTATTTAAAATCCAAGCACTCGTAGACTTTTGATTTTTAATCAGAAGATGTTTCTGGGGTTCCCTTAGAATATTCACTTTGCCGTGAAGAAAGGTTAATCAGTCACTCCACCAAGAGTAATCAATAAATTCGAAGTTCTTTTGTATATTGTAATAGTAATAGCTGATATTTTTGAATATTTGCCGTGGGTTCAGCAGTGTGTGGAAGCCTTCTGTGGATTATTCTGTGTTGTAGAGGTAGTGCTGTTGTTTTTCTAGGACACAGGTAGGGAGTCAAGCCTCGGAAGGGGAAATAACTTGACTGTGGCCAAACATGCCACAAAGGGCCGTGTCAGACTCCAGAGCCTGGTGGCATTAGCAGATGTCACATGTTGCTTTGGGTCTTAAAATACTCTCGGTTTAAGGATCAGTTAAGGCCTTTGATTAAAATGAAGATTCCTGGGCACTACCCTAAGATTAAATTAGTAAATCTAGGGGCAGCCCAGGAGTCTGCATTTTTGACAGTCCCCCTGCCGTGATGCTAGTTGAGTTTATCCAGAGACTGCTCTGAGAAATACAGCTCTCCTGTCCCCAGGGTCGTTTTCAGTTTCAGGGCCACGAAGGACTTTAGGGGGACACAGAGACCTTCGAGATCTAATACGTGTGTGTGGTGCTGGCGGTAATCTGTGCCTGGGGCAGGGGACTCGGTAAATACCACAAGGTGAGTGGGAGGGCAGAGCCCAGCCCGGAACCCACCCTTTGTTTATAAAGCCATGTAAAATGGAAGGACGGTTTATAATTTGAATTTTAATTTAAATTCATTGTAAAAGGAAGCAGCATTTGTGCTTAATAAGACGTTATCTATATGTTCTTTTAAGGAATGTTTATTGTCATAATGAATCTTGTTCATAACTTCTTTTTACTGAATGACATTCCACAAAAGTGTAGAATTTTCTAGGAGAATGTGTGTTGTGAGTAATAATGGAAGAGAGAAATAGTAATTTTTTTCTTCTTTAGTATGATCAGATAAAACCCTCAAACTAATGATTCATAAACATTCTTCATCTTTGATTAGTCCATTTTATTCTTCAAGCTAGACATTTTGAATAATTGCCATTTTGTTAAAAGGAGATTTAATTCTCTGGGGATAATTCAGCAGTTTGACTTAAATTTATAAATAGCCAAAACCAAATTACTCGTTGTCTATTAAATGTTTTGACCACAAGAAATTTTGCTCTTAATAACAACATAATATGATGTAGAACAAGAAACTACAATGCAGTGCTGGCCTTTCAAAACTACAGTAATCTTTACCTGTGATCATACCTACCGTAGCTCTGAAACTTTGTGGAGGTCCTGGATGTGCAGACAGCGAGGCTCCCTGTTCTGCTCCTTAACCCGTTTCTCCACAGGGAGGCCTGAAAAGAGCCGAGTCTGTTTTAGGAAGATATCAGCAAGAGGCCAGGGCTCTCCTGCCCCTGAATTCCAGTCCCTTCTCATGGAGTCCTGTGAACGAGCCACTAAACGTTGGTCCTTTTGTGGACTGGACATATCAGGATGGCCAGTATCCAGCAGGTCTACCTTGCCATTCATTTGTGAGTGCAGCCAATTTTCTGGCAGCTTATATGGTCATGTTGGAGCCACAGCTGTGTGTCGGGCTGACAGTGGGGAGAAGATGGCACTTGAAGGGGTCATATTGGTCTGCTAGGGCTGCTATACCAAAGTGTCATGGACGGGGTGACCTAAGTAACAGGCATTTATTTCCTCACAGTTCTGGAGGCTGGAAGTCTTAGATCAAGGTGTTGGCAGGGTTGATTTTATTCTGAGACCTCTCTCCTCAGCTTATAGATGGCCCTCTTCTCCTTGTCTTCACGTGGGCTTTCCTCTGTGTCTCTCAGTGTCTTAAACTCTTCTTAAAAGTACCAGCCGTGTTGGCTTAGGGCCCAGTCTAATGACCGCATTTAGCTTTAATTACCTCCTTAAAGACCCTGTCTCCAAACAGTCACATTCTCAGGTGCTGAAATAGAAATTTGAAGGGGGAGACATAATTCAACTCCTAACAGTGGAAAATGTAAGATCCTGAAGTGTTGGAGACAAGGGAATATACGGTGGTAAAGAACAGTGCCTTTCAAACTCTTCTTTTAAGCAGTGGAACTCTTTGGATTGACTACACAGAGTTGATTTCTTTTGCTAGCTACACTTAGTAGTGCTTTATGAAGTGTTACTGCAATACAAGGACACAGTCTATGTTGTCATGGATTACATTAACACCTACCATTTGAGTGCCCACATGTACCTGATCTTTTACACAGCAATTTCACTTTTCCCAGGGAAGAGGGTGATAGATCCATATTATAGATGAGGAAATGGAAATTAAAAATCAAATAACTTTTCTGAGCTTACACAATTACCAAATGAGATTCAAACTCAGGTCTGCAAAGCCTGTCACTACCATGCACCCTGGACAGCTTGCTTGCTTTTATTATGTGTGGAAAGGGTATGAGACGTGGATTTGGAAGATAAGATTAGTGTCTTGGCTTAATCACAAAGTTTGACCACTGTGGATCAACCTTAGCTTTGTTTGCACTTAGTTTCTGGATTCATGAATTGGTATGGGTGTTCATAACTGTACCACAAGATTACTGAAGGATTAACTGAGGGTGTGAATAGGCCTCTCGAAGTCTTAGTAAGCTCTCAGTCATGTTCAATTTTGTTAGTGAAGGTAGGTAGCATTGCATAATGACACAAAAAATCTGGTGCTGGAACAGACCACACTTGCTGACTCTGAGGAGCCACTCAGACCCTGAGTGCAAGTTGCCTTTTCTATGAAAAGGGAAGTAGTGGCTGGAGTGTGGTAGCCAATGTAGACTATTCCAACCTCCTTATCAGGATTGAGTTTGCTGTTGGCTTTCTGGTTTGTCTAAACTGTGCCTCCTGTTTATGAATGGGAAACACTCACTTTCGCCTCAGGTTAGTGACCTGCACATTTGGCTGTCACTAAGGTTTTAGATGGGCTGTCTGTTGCAAACCCATTTATTAGCCATTAATCATTAAAAACAACAATACCCCAAAATGTTGAGTTTCACTTCCCATGCCTTTTTTTTTTACCATAGCAAATTTATTTTTTGGAATAGTAGCAATGTTTCGGAGGATATAAATGATCCAGGAAAAATAATACATTTTAAAATGCTGATATTTTACAATAGTCAGGAAAATAAGTAGATATTAATAAGAATTAACATTGAGATATACTTATGGACAGCATATACTTTACTAGGACTTGAACTATTTTTCACACTTAGGGTTCTCCTTCTTTCATGTCTGTTACTATTTTTTTTCCAAAAACACCCAAAATGGTTTTTGCAGGTAGCTGTTATATAGAAATTTTCTGTGAAATTCTTTAATTTTTCCTTCTTTTGTTAAAATTATGACACATTCCACATTTCCAGAGTACCAAGGATATCACAAACTTCAGTTGTTGTTTACATTTTGCTTTGTTTCAGAACTTTTAATTCACCATTTTCTGAAGCTTAAAAATTGTTCACCACTCTACCTTACAGGTATCTGAGAGTGTATGTTTTGGGTTTGACTGTGTTATTATCAGGGCCTTGAAGCATCAAAATGCCTTTTTTAAAGCCAGATTGATAGTCTGACTATTGCTCTCTCCATTTCCCTAAGTTTTATAATAAAACTTATTATACAGGGTTTGGCACAAATAACGTCCCTTTTTTATTACAAAATCATAAGCATGTAGTTCTGTAACATAACAATGTCATACTCAAGCACACCATATGACATGCTAGGTGAAATGTTCAAATTAAAACTATAGACTGTTACACCCATATCATTACCCTACCAACCACATTCAAACAGGGCTAGACCTTGTATATTGTTATATGAATTCAATGAAATTCAAAAGAGTTCAGTGAAATTTAATTTACAGTGTTCATTTGATGTCTGCCTTTCCTGTTGGAGTGCAATATTAAGCTGGGTCCCATATTCATGCATTAATGCTGACAGTGCTTCACCAGAGGCCGAAAGTAGACAGAAGCATCACCAGAGGGTTGAATCGCCACCTTGTGACTTGGTAGCTTTGCAGTTCCCAACCTCGCTGAGCCTCCCTTAGCACCTGTGGGTATTCAGTAAGGCGATTTTCAGCTTTAGAAAATGAAGTGTTCCCCAGATCTGGTGCCACACAGGCATGTGGACTGGGAACTGTTTCAACCTTAGGACTAGTTCTCATCTTTCAAGCTGTTTTTTCTGGCTGCCCACCGTATTGCTCGATATCCCTGGCTCCAGTGAGATAAGGGAAGAAAAAGGTGCGGTGACCCTTCCCTGCTTGGGTCCTCCTGGTGGTGCTTCATGTTTAGCTTCTTTCACCTCTTTCCTAGATTTATTAATTTTGAATGATAGAAACTATGTGACTTTGTATTCAGAGTCATTCTGGTCTGATTTGCCAGAGAAAGCAGTGGTTGATTTTCTTTTTTTTTTTAAGCAGGGAAATATTGTATGTTTGCTTTGAACTCTACCATGAAATATGTTGGTTATGTTTTATAATATATACTGTGTCAAGGTCAAAGTATTTATACTTTTATTTTTCTTCACTTGATAAAAATGCAAGAGAAGGACACTGCAAAAGTAAAAGAAGAATGCAAAAGTAGCATTTGACCTTGTTAGCTGGGCAGGGCTTTTCTCACTGGTCATTGTCTTTCCGGGCATCTTTCTTCTCTAGATGTGAGTCTGCAGACACACCTGCATCTTCCTTAACCCCGGGGAAGTCACTGGAACATCTTTATTAAATTCTTACTCTGCTTTTGTCAGTGTAAATAATAGAAAGAATTTTTAGAGAAAAGGGAGTTTAGCTCTAGATTTCTTTTATTTGTTAAAAAAATACTATATTTCTTCTGTTAGAAACATTGATTTATTTTTGTTTGCCAGAGACCTAATTCTTCTTGTTTCCTTATCTACTGTTTGGGTACAGTCAGTGGCTTCCTTATCTTTGTTTCTTTCCCTCACTGTGTGAGAACAGCCAAGCTCTGGGATTGCTCCCAGCCACTACTTCCCCCAGAGGGGTTTAGTTTATGAGTCATTTGGATCTAATGATTAAAAAGAAAAAAAAACCAACATATAGTTAAAAAAAAAAACCCAGAACTCTTGTTGATGTGTAATATTTGGAGAGAAAAGTATATACATTATATGTGTGTAATTTGATGAATTTTCTCAGAGGGCATCATACCCATGTAATCAGAACCCACATTAAGAGAGAGACTATTATTCCATATGTCCCATCACCTCTCTTCAAGTCAGCACCACTTCCCAGGGATAATTGCTGTCCTGACCTTTATCCCTGTGCATTAACTTGGCCTGTTTTTGAACTGTATATAAATGCCATCGTACAGTATGTCCCATTGTGTCTTGCTGCATTTACCAAATGCTGTCTCTGTCTGTGAGAGTCCTGCTTACGTACTTGGTTCTCTCTCATGTCTGTATAGCATCCCATTGCATTAGTTTCCTATTGCTGTTGTAATGATCACAAAGCTAATGGTTGGAAACAACACAACTTAATTCTTATTGCAGGTCAGCAGTCTGAAATCAGTTTCACCCGGCTAAAGTCCATGTGATGGCAGGGCTCCTTCCTCTTGTAGGCTCTGAGGAGAGAATTTGTGTCTTTGTCTTTTCCAGCTCCTGGAGGCTGCTTGTACTCCTTGGCTTATACTCTTTTCATCTTCAAAGCATGTCACTCCAATATCTTTCCTCTTTGTATCCCTTTTCCCTTCATCAAAATTTCTACTGCCTACCTCTTATAAGAACACTTTTGATTATATTTAGGCCTATCTAGATAACCTCTGCATCTCAAGATTCTTAACTTTATCACCCCACACAATCCTTTTGCCATGTAAGGTAATATTCACAGGTGCCAGGGATTAGGATATGGAATTCTGGGGGGGCGCCCTTATTCTGAATACCACAGCCATTATGTGAAGGAACTATCATTGATCGATCCATTCTACCATTAATGGACATTTGCGTTGTTTTCAGTTTGGAACTATTATGAATCATGCTGCCATGAGCATTGTTTTACATATTTTTTCACAGGCATTATACATTCAGATGTGTGCACATGTACCCATATATCTTTATTTAGTGGTGTATTTATTTAGGACTTGTTCATATGGTAATATGTAAGTTTAACCTTAGGAGTTAATGCCAAATAGTTTTCCGAAGTGGTAGTACCAACTTACACACTTCCTAGCAGCGTAAGAGATGCCAGATATCTCTTACAAAGAATAGAGCATAGTTTGTCCCTGGAAGCTTTGTTCCAGGATTGAACCCATTGATAGCATTGCATATGATCAAGGTTTCTAAAGCTTATGTGAATGGGGGCCTGAGGGGTACTGTAGGAGAAAAGGCTTTTTTTATTGAATGACTTGGGGAAATACTGAATCCTGCTGGGACGTTCTCTTTGCATATGAATGTGTTGAAGGTTTTAAGCATGTTTTATTTTTGTTTGACTTCAGTTTCCCAAGTGGTTTTAACTTCGACTCAGTTTTCCTTTATTGAGGTCTCAGAGAAAAAAAAATCCCAGAAACACGCTTTGAAAATTATGAAATAAACTATGACTCAGGATGATTTCTTTTTTTCTGAAAGACAAGTTTTAGGTTCATAGAAAAATTAGTAGAAGGTACAGAGATTTCCTATACCCTTCCTGCTGCTACACACGAATAACCCCCTGTATTATCAACATTCCCCATCAGAGGTGTCTATTTGTTACAATTGATGAACTTGCATTAACACATCATAATCACCTGAAGTCCATAGAGTGCCAGGGTTCATTCTAGATGTATGTTCTCTGGGCTTGGACAAATGTGTAATGACCTGTATCCATCATTACAGTATCATGCAGAGTAGTTTTACTGCCCTAAAAATCCTCTCTGTTCCACCTATTCATCACTTTCTTCAGCCCCTGGCAACCACTGATCTTTTTACTATCTCCCACTTTTGTGTTTTCCAGAATTTCATAGCGTTAGAATCATGAAGTATATAGCCATTTCAGAGTGGCTTTTTTACTTAGTAATATATATTTACGGTTCCTCCATGTATTTTTCATGGCTTCATAGCCCATTTCTTTTTAAAGCTGAGTAATATTGCATTGTCAGGGTGTGCCAGAGTTAATTTATCCATTCACCTGGATATTGTAGGACATCTTCATTGTGTCCAAGTTTTGACACTTATGGATAAAGCTGCAATGAGCATCCATGTATATGTCATTATGGGGAGTTAAGTTTTCAACTCCTTTGTATAAATACCTAGGAGCATGATTGATAGGTCATATAATAAAAGTAGGTTTCGTTTGTAAGAAAGCACCAAACTTTCTACCGAAGTGGCTACACCATTTTGCATTCCTACCAGCAATGAATGAGAGTTACTGTTGTCCCACATCCTTGCCAGAATTTGGTATTGTTAGCATTTTGGAATTGGGCCATTTTAATAGGTATGTATGGCATCTCATTGTTGTTTTTTGATTTACATTTCCCAGATGACTTATGATGTGGAGCATCTTTTCATGTGCCTGTTTGTCATCTGTATAGCTTCTTTGGTGAAGTGTCTAACAGGTCTTTGACTCATTTTTTAAATTGGGTTGTTTTGTTATTGTTGAATTTTAAGAGTTCTTTGTATGTTTTGGATAACGATCTTTTATTAGATGTGTCTTTTGCAAATATTTTCTCCCAGTCTGTGGCTTGTCTTCTCATTCTCTTGACAGCCTCTTTCTCAGAGTAGAAGTTTTTAATTTTAATGATGTCTAGCTTACCAATTGTTTCTTTCATAGATCATGCCTTTGGTGTTGTGTTTTAACAGTCATTGCCATATCCAAGGTCATCTAAATTTTCACTGAGATTGTAGTTTGATAGTTTTGTGTTTCACACTTAGGTCTCTGATCCAATTTGAGTTTATTTTTGTGAAAGGTGTAAGTTCTGAATGTAGATTTGTTTTCTTATACATGATATTTCAGCACCATTTGTTGAAAAGACTGTCTTTGTTCCATTGTATTACCTTAGCTCCTTTGTGAAAAATCAGTTGACTGTATTCATATGAATCTATTTCTGGGCTCTCTGTTCTAGTCCATGGATTTATTTGTCACTTCTTCCCCCAGTAGCTTACAGTCTTGATTACTATAGTATAATGAGTCTTAGAGTCTGGTAGTGTCAGTTCTCCAACTTCATTCTCTTTAAATTGTGTTGGCTATTCTCAGTCTTCTGCCTCTCCATAACACTTCAGAATTAGTCTGTCAATATCCAAAAATTACTTATTAGGATTTTAATTGGGATTGCTGAATGTTTAGATCAAATTAGGAAGAACTGACTTTTTGGCAATATTGATTCAGGATGATTTTTCCTAAAAAAAAGTAATGGAAAGTTGTTACAGTTTTCTTTCAGTAGGTGAAAACATGTGTTACGTCTTTGAGTATTCTCTCCATAATGTAATTTCTATCTATAGAAAATTAGAAACCATGAGAAAATGGGCTGAATTTACATCTATTTAGTTTTCTTTAAGTGAGGCATATGCTTTGGGAGGAAATTGATTTTCATTACTGTAATATTAAATTTTGTACCAAGGAGCCTAATATAAAAAATAATTTCGACTCACTTGGAGCAGTATTGGTGGGGTGCATCCAAAAGTGTTTGTTCCTGGTGTACTTTTTCTCCATGCATTATCTCACCTCTACCTTTTTTTACTTCTCTAAAACAGCCTTTGTAAAGGGACCATCCTGCCTTGGTTTGTTTGTTCTTGTGTCCTGTTTCATTTTGATTTTTGTATTTTTCTTGTTTGTCTTTGGATGGCTCCCCTTGTACCAGCACAAGAGAGGACCTCCACTCTGGGCCACACGTCCTACCCAGAAGCTACCCAGCTCTTCTGCCTCCAACAGCCCTGTTTCTTTCCTGGGCTACACTTACTTAATCTGCTGGCCTTGGTCTGGTGGAGAAGACAGGGCTTGGACTGATGGGGTGATGGAATATGAGTAAGAGAAGCAATCATAGTGGCTAAAATTTGGTTTGATGTTGAAATAACCAGTGTATGTAGACCTGTGAACATTATCTTATAATTACTTTATCTCCCTGCCTTGGGACATATTGAGTATCAAGCTAAACAAGATTTGGAATGCATTGCTCAAATAATTGTTTACACTACTAAGTTTGTGGTTGATTGCTTATCCCCTTTCATTTCCTTTGCATTGCTTCATCAGTTGGGTCAAGATCTTCACTTGAACTTTTTTTATGCTTTTGACTTTGAATTACTTCTTGCAAGCTTCCCATAGGAGAAATGGCCCTTTGTGGGGGGCTTTTATTAGATTAGTTGTCAGTATTCCTCTCTGCACAGTGGCTGGTGAGGCCAGTGGGGAATAGAAGTGAGGCTTTAATTTTAGGTCTGAAAACTTAAAAATGTGACCTGGACTAGATGGCCCCTTAAGTCACTTTAAAAATAATTTAATTGAATTTATTGGGGTGACAATGTTGATAAAATCATATAGGCTTCAAGTGTACAGTTCTATACTGCATCGTCTGTACACTGTATTGTGTGTTTACCACCCCAAGTCAAGTCTCCTTCTGTCACCGTTTATTCCCTTTTACCCCCTTCTACCTCCATCTACCTCCCTTCCCTCTGGTTATCACCATACCGTTGTCTGTGTATGAGAGTTTTTTAATTAAAAATATGTTTATTAATTTTAGAGAGAGGGGTTGGAGGGGAGAGAGAAATATTGATGTGAGAGGGAAACATTGATTGGTGGCTTCTTATTTCCTCCCCAACTGGGGTTTGAACCTGCAATCTAGGCATGTGCCCTGACTGGGGATCGAACCCCTAACTTTTTGGTGTAGAGGATGATGCTCCAACCAACTGAGCCACACCAGCCAAGGCAAGGCTTTTTTTTTTTCCCTAGTAAGTGGATAAAAAGGCTGCAGTACATTTACACAGTGGAATACTACTTGGTCATATAAAATAAGGAAATCTTACCTTTTGTGACAGCATGGATGAACCTGGGGAGTATTATGCTGAGTGAAATAAGCCAATCAAAGAAAAACAAATACTATATGATTTCAGTTATCTGTGAAATCTAATTAACAAAATAAATAAACAAATGAAATAGAAACAGACTTATAGATACAGAAAACAGTCTGACAGCTGTTAGAGAGGAGGGGATTGTGGGGCTGGGTGAGAAAGGGGAAGGTTTTAAGTCACTTCTTGATGTTGCTTAGTTTTTTCTCTCAGTGAAGATGATAATTGTGATAGCTAAAAGTTATTTCTATGTCCCTGATACTCTTATAGATGCAGCGAACAGATGTGTGCGCGCGCGCACACACACTCATTAATTCTCATGATAATCCCACAAGAAAGGTACATCTGTTATTCTCATTTTACAGATAGAAAAATTGAGGCACAGAGCCTTGAGATCACCCAGCTGGTAAGTGGAGGCGTCAGGACTCACACTTAGAGTCCATGTTCCCAGTCCTTGTGTTACACTGCCTCTCCGGCTACACAGCTCACCCATCCAGGTTGCTCTTTCCTGTGGTCTCCAGTCTTTCTCAACTACTCAGACCTGCAAGGTGGAAACCTTTATCAACAGAGGATTTGCAAACGAAGGTGGTGGCTAGTTGCAGACTAGTCTGTCTCTGGGGCCTAGGAAACTCCACAAGTAGCCAATTTGCCTGTGCACCATGTTGACCAAATGATTGGGACTACTTGCCAGATTCTGGTGTTTTCTCCTTGGGGAACACAAAAATGGGGATTGCTGATTTTTAAAACCCAGGAACTGAGATCAGACCTCTCACTTAAGAAAATAGCACAAGGACCACTTTCTTTGGTACGCTAGGGCCTAAACCAGGATTAACCCTGTAGAACAGCGATTCATCACTGTCTCATCTGTCTTCTCTGCATCTTGCCTTGTTCCTGCTTGTCCTTGGCAGGTGGGGCTGGCAAATCCTATTTCTCCTCTGAGTGTGTTTTCTCACTTTCTGCATTGTCTTAAATCTCGTATGTAAATACAGTGCCCTAAACTTTCTGCCATTGCTCTTTCTATTATGTTCCTGCTGCACTTTCCCTTTTTAAAAAATCTCACTTTTTAGATGGTGCATTCTTGCTTTGCCACTCTCTGAGTGGGAGCCCTGCTCACCCGGTTACTGGAGCACTCTGGTTTGGCTGCTGTACTTTGTGGTGGGGCTTCTCCCTGTGTCTCTGCTGGGCTTGTTGTGTCTTCTCCCCCACTCAAGAGTTGGCTT
The DNA here is from genome assembly GCA_028533065.1 of Trachops cirrhosus. Classification (NCBI taxonomy): domain Eukaryota; kingdom Metazoa; phylum Chordata; class Mammalia; order Chiroptera; family Phyllostomidae; genus Trachops; species Trachops cirrhosus. The sequence goes on along the minus strand of CM052540.1, from coordinate 155,579,333 downwards.
CTCTGTTATATATTCTCCCCTTCTGCCTCTATTTGAGTAAGCTTCCTCTACCTCAGGTTAGGCTTCTGGCACTCTGGCCCTTGAAGTCAACAAACTCTGGTGTGTGCTGCCTCTGAGGGTATTTGGAGACTTTCCAAGAGGTACTGAGCTCATGCAGAGCTATAAGGAAGCTGTTGCAGATCTTTACCGCCGTGCATTCTTTTCTAAAATGGATCTGTCCAGGAACAAGCCCATACAAATGGGTTGTCTGACCTTACCTCTCCCAGATCACATCGTGGTGCATTGTCACAGGAAATGACCTACCCCACCCCAGGGTGACAGACAAAAGGACAATCAGAATATTGGCTTGGTGTTGAGAAAGGGGAATGAATCTACCTACTTAGAAATGAATTGTTTTTAAAATCAAGTGGCTTCTAATTTTTTTAAAAACTGAAGATGACCATAAATGATTTGTCGGGGAACAGGTATTCTTATATAAGATTTTGTTTAATTACCTTTGATTTGGGGAGCATAAATCTCAGAAGATGGACAAAGAATTGAGTGCCACTGGTATAATAAAATTTCTATTTTTGTCAACTTACATGAGCAAGACTTTTTAGTGTATATTTCTAATACAAAAAAAATGGAATAGAATGGCTACTTAAAGAGTTCTTATTCTAGAAATAAAAATATTAATAGATACATGAACTACTTGGGAAAGAAAACCTATCACCATTCATCCCATTGATAAATGTATTTCTAATAAAAATAGACTTTAATTTTAATTATAAAATTAGACATTTGTTTTGTTAAGTTACATTCTATGAATAGTTGTAATAATTGGGTAAGATGAAATTAGAAACATTTAGAACCATTTAAGTATGGTAAATTAAAAATTTTTAAAGTTTTATAATTATTTTTGTTGCACAGAAGTGTGATAGTGATATTAAAAGAAAACCTAAATGCATGGAAGTATTATATTAGGCTAAACTTACGTGAAAGAAATGGAACAGAAATATAAGTTAAAGAAAAAAGGAACTATAAATCTCAGGTATCAAATCACTATAGTATTCTAGCTAAGAATGGACACATTTACAAGCTTTAATGGAAGTAGTTTCATTTTAAAATGTCAATATTTACGAAGTGTTAGAAATGAGAACCATGTCACTATTTAAACCTAGGGCGGACAAGTTTAGATGTCTACTTTAAACTGTTTGAGGACCTATATAGTTTGTAAAATGTCCTTGGATGCCCTTGAAGCAAACATGTTTGTAGACCACTTGTGCAAGGAACTTCACCTGGGAAGGTAGGGCTCATGACATCCCTGGTTCTGTTTTTTCGGCCTGTCACCTTGACCACTTTAGTGGCGTACGTTACCAGAGCTGATGTCATGTTCATCAGTGTATGTTTCCCTTCTGTTTTGACTTGATCTCCAATAAGCCAACATTCATTCAATAAGCACACGCTTCCCCTGTTCAGTGTTTTACAGATTTGCCTTTCTTAATTCATTGCAATCTAGGCAAAGATCACGGGTCTCACAAATGGAGAGGACAAAGTCCTCCGGTAAAGAGGTTGGTCTGTGGGGGGGGACGGGCCGCCGTGTGATCCTAGCTGATGAGCACTCTGCTGGAGGGAAGCAGAGGTTTCCTCGGGGCATTGGGTCCTGGAGGGGGGGGTTCCTCGGGTAGTTGGGATATCACCTGAAGCCGAGTCCTCAAGGATGAGGACCCAGGATTGGACCACGACTCCTTAGTCAGGTGAGGGAGGATGGAGAGAATGGCTTCACTTCTGGTGAAAATGCTGCCATTGAGGTAGAAAGAGAGCCGACATTCCCGCCCCCACCCTCCACTCCCCACCCCCCAAAGGAATGCCTATTTCTGTAGTCTTCTGAAAGTTTCCTCATTAAATAATTTTCATATCTAGGCAAACAGCAAAGTATTTTTAACATTATAAAGTCATATCGTATGCTCCTATCCATAGAAATGACTCCTTTTGGCATTTTTAGTTTCGCCTTTTCTAGCGAATAGTGAGTGAGGAGCATATCTGATGTATCCGTTTTGACACATGGTTACGCCCAGTGCGGCCTCAGCCAAGCTGTCTCTGGGGATTGCAGAGGCAGAGTTAAATTTCCCACGTTGGTAAAGAGGCTTTCAGAAATGGATCTCTCGCTCGAGTCTGAGTGACTTCGCTACTATTTCCCTGGGGAGGCTGCTAGGCATTTAATAGATCTCCATGTTAGGAAAATTCTCCCAAGCATTCAGTCTTAGGTGTTTTCACCCTCCCCTGTTGGCCTCAGTTTTGTGTGGTAGAGGCTGTATCTAATTTCCTTTACGTTCATGTTTGTAAAATGTTCCTAGAAGATGATCTCCACACATTATTGCTGGAACAGTCCTCCGGTATTACTTGTCTTAGTCACTCCCAGCGAGGCACAGTCCTACTAACTGCTGACAGGAAGGGAGGAGGCCTTGTGACCACCAGACCCAGGCCTGGTTCCCACCACCTCGCACAGCTGCTACCCTTCCTCCGTCCCCGAGCTCTTGCTGGGACTTGAGAGACTTCATTTCAGCTGTGACAGTCTTTGTTGCTCTTGGCCATGGCGCAGCAGCTCACATCCTGTGTGTTTTTCAAATGTCCTTCTTTCAAAGACACTTTTCAGTATTTACGGGTTTATATAAAGTGACCAAAAAATATGTGTGTGGACATATGTATATTTAAAACTAGTGTTTTGTTAGTTTTGCTGGGAAAATAAAGCATAAGCCAAATGAAAGCTGCCATATTGGAAAGCTTTTTTTAAAGCCCTTCTAGCTAGTCTTTAAGTACAAGTTGTTTAATTGTAATGTGTTCTTACACATAAAATCAGACACATGACCTATTCTGTGTGCTGGTATTTTGCTAGTTTAGTAGGGGTTTTTCTTAGTGAGGGCTCTCCCAGTATCTGTTGAACCTGACAGTCCGTGAGGGCTTGGAGCCAGTGCAGGTGCTCGGCAGAGGCGTGACTGGCTCAGTGTGCGGAGGTGGCATCCTCAGGGCCCCTGGCTCTGCCAACGTCACAGCGTACAAACACGTCTGCCGCGTCCTCAGGTGGCTGTGTTCAGAGAAAGGAGCTATGGGCTTGGCTGACAGTCTTAGAGATGCCTGTTAAAGGGTGGTTGTGTGTGTTTGAAAATGATACAATTTAGTTGTTTCAAGAAATACTAATGTTTAGGTTTTTCAATAATTCCTAACTTCCCCACATTTACCTGAGTCACATCTGTATACCTGTAGCCTGCATTCGAGGTAGTGTTCCCCTTGGTTACTCTGCTATTCCATTTCCCTTCTGTGTCTCTTGCTTGACTCCCACTTGAGTTCTTCAGTAAAGCTTTGTATTTTGAAAGAGTAACCTTATACATTCTTAGTTATACCTCTGTGTATATTCACGCGCTTCACTGTCTGGCTCTGAACTCCCTCTTCTTTCGGTGGTTAACACCAATTACAGTTATATTTTGACATGTTTTAAGAAACATCAAATTTCCCGAGTTCTCTGGAGGAGAAGCAGTGGATCTTTCAGAAACAAAATGGTTGAAGTGAGTTATGGAAGTGAGCTGCGTGGTTTTTTGTTTTTGTTTTTGTTTTTTTGAAATTATTTCCCTGTAGGAAGCTAAGAATCCAGCTTCCTGGATGGCACAAATTTGCCTTGCATTAGGGTTAACTACTACCATGAGGTAGCACCTTGGTTACTTCCTTTTGCTAAGTGGTTTAAAAAGCTTTCTCAAACCTCAAGTGTTGCAAGGGAGAATGTAAACTAAATTCTTTTAGAAGGAAATATAAACCAATGAATTTAATTCCTAATGAGGCTTCTTCCCGATAAAGAATCACAGAGAAGTAAAACTGGGAATGAGAAACAAGAGTTTTTACAGTTTCTTTTCCTCCTTAAGCCAAAGAATTTCCTATTTGGAAACCATCAGCTGAGCAAACACTGAGACTAAATGTTTAATGGGTTATATATATTACCTTGAATTGTTTACAATATGAGATGAAATAAATATTCTTGCTTCATGGTTCATTGTTTTACAGGTTTGCTATTCTTCATTCATTGGAATTTAGGCAAACATCAAGATATACCACATTGTTAAAACAAAATACAATTAAAGCAGAGTTTTTTCTTAGAGTGCTTGTGTTTGGTGTTACATTTCAGAAAGGTTTGGGAGCACCCTGCCTGAATCTATGCTCAAGTGTTTTTAAGCATTGACTGCAGCCATTGTACCATTACCGCCTGAGGCCAAGAGAGTTTCCTTTACAGAGAGATGTAAAGTGTCAGTGGTGGGAACAGATATTCTCATTTTAATACAGTACTGCCACTAATAATATAGCAATTAACATTTATTGAGCACTTACTATGTGTTTCTGAAGTTAATGCAAGGCTTTTGGTAGTTCATGGTGAATAGGATCTCAGATATTGGTTAATAATAAATATTGTCTAATGTGAATTTACTAAAAATTTTTAATCAGGATGGATTTAAAAGATTTTTGAAATACAATTTTGGCAAATAACTATATTATTCATCATAACTGTATATGATTTAATATTTTAAAATAATTTTTACTTGTATTTACAAATCAGATGAATTTATATTTCTTGTACTGTTGCTTTAAGTTTTGATGTTGAGATTATACTGGGTTTTATAAAATGAAATGGAAAACTTCCCTTGATTTTTTAATAACATGTAACATTGTAAATTGCATAAAAATTCTCTTAAAGTTTTGATATTGCTCTTCTATAAAATCGTTGTCAACACTGTCTATTTCTGTATCATTACTGAATTGTTCATTCTACTTCTTGAGTCAAGTTTGATAACTTACATTTTCCTAGGAATCATCTTTCATTTATGGTTTCAAAATTTCAGCATAAAATTGTATATATTTCCTTATACTTGTATTAAATCTCCTTTGTCTCTTTGGCTACACATATCAATTTTCTTATTTCCAGTGTTAATTGTATTTTCTCTTTCTTGACGAGCTTTGCAAGAGGTTTGTACATTTTATTGATCTTTTCAAAGAACCAGCTGTTCTGTTTATATTCTAATCCCTTAATTCTTTTATCTTTTAAAGTAATTCTTCCTTTTGCTTCTCTTAGCTTTATTTGATTGGGGTTTCTTTTTTAGCTTATTGAATTGAATGATTTAATAGTTTTTTGTTTAATAATGAAAATACCTTTTTTTAAGATGACATTTTCTGACCTTCTCTCTCCTCAAGCTTAAAGCATCAGTCCTGTCTTCACTCTGAGCTGATAAACAGATCCCTACAATGGGAGAAAATTGAAACAGTCAGAAGAGAGCTTTCAGAGACTACCAGACCCATCTCCCCACCCAGCATCTTTACTCCTATTCTCTCTCTCTGCTTGCTCCATAGCTAACAATTTATGCTAGTCATAGAATAGTCACAGGTAACTATTTGTGCTCCTGTCTAAAGCCAGTTTCTCTGTGAGTGTCGTCTCCCCCACCCCCGTCTCCTCTCACCTGGTCAAAACTACCGCACAGGGGATGACATTTGGGCTATAGAGGAGAATTTAAGGGCACTAACTTGCAACCAGTAGATACATAAGTTCTAGAGATCTAATGCACACCTAGTGATTATAGTCAACAATATTGTACTACAAACTTCAAAGTTGCTAAGCACTAGATCTTGATTGTTCTTACCACAAAATATAAATGATAATTATGTAATGTGATAGAGACATTAGCTAATGCTATGGTAGTAATCATACTGCAGTATATAAATGTGTCAAATCAATACATTGTACACCTTAAATGTATACAATATATCAATTAATCTCAAAGACAGAAACCACTCCAGCAACTCTCCCCTCTCACAACTCAGATTCTCTCTCTCCTGGGTCATGCTTGTCCTCACACAAGCACGCTCTTCTAGCTCCATCTCTCTTTAACCTTCCCTTGCTCTCACTTTCCTACCAGATACCCACAACTTTATTCTCTGCTGGGCAGACTATGCCAAAGACTTATTTCTTCGTACTCACAGTCGCGGATCATCTTCTTCTAGTTTGTCTTGAGCCTAGGCTACAAGGCTTTCATCCCCTCACTCTTCAGAGACTACTCTCGTTGGGGTTATCAAGGACCTCCATTGGCCATTTCACTCCAGTGGTCACCTTCTCAGACCTCAGGGAACGTAGTCCTTCCACTTTTGTCACCTAGAGTCTTCGTTTGGCCTCTAGGATCCCTCACACACTTGGTTGTCTTCCTACTGTACTGGTTGCTCCTTGTCACTCTCTTTTGTTGGCTCCTCCTTTGTCCTCTTAATGTTGGTGTGTCCCAGAGTATATTCTTAGCCTCCCTCTCTTGTCTATTTTACTCTATCCTTTGTGATCTCATCTAGTGTAATGGCTACAATCTGTATATTCACGGTCCCTAAGTTTATATCTCTAGCCCTGAACTCTCTCCCACATTGCATGTGAGCATGTCTAACTGCTCACTCTGTCTACTTGAATGTCCAATAGGCTTCTGCAACTTAATGTGTCCCAACTGAACTTTTCATCTGTTTTCCAACCTGTTTCACGAGACTTTTCTGTCTCAGTAAATGGCTACTGCATCATTCCAGTTGCTCATTCTGTGCTGAAATCACCCTTAACTCTGTATTTTCTCTTACACCATGTCTAGGCCATTAGATGATTTTCTTGGTTTTATCTTCAAATATATCCGGAATCTGGTTACTTCTTCCCTTTTCTACTGCCACTACTCTGGGTCTGCGTCACCACCGTCTCACACTGTGATTACTGCTGTAGTCTCCTAAATGGTCTGCCTGCTTGCATCATTACCCTGCTATGGTCTGTGCTCAACTGAGCAGCCAGAGTGACCCGTTAACAATGTTGGCCAGACCAAACCCGCCTTTCTTCAGTTGCAGCCAGCTCTGCAGTTGCTCCACGTTACACTCAGAGCGAAAGCCAAAGTCCTTACACATGACTCGGCCCCTGTTCTCACACTTACCCACTCCTACTCTTCTCTCCCTCCCTCCACTCCAACCATGTGGCTTTCCTGATGTTCTGTGGATGTGCCAGACATACTGTTGCCTCAGGGACTTCACTATGGCTGTTTCAGGCCTTGTTAGAAAATCTTCCCCTGGTCATCCAGGAGGCTAATTTCCTCAACTACTTAGGTCTTTCTCAAATGCTGTCTTCTCCTTGAGGCTTACACTAACCGCCCTACTTAAAAACCTCCCCTCAACTCCCAGCACCATTTGCCTTGCTGTTTTCATTGTCTATCAAATGATAAAACTTTCTGTTTATTGACTGACTTCCTCATTAGAATATACGTTCTAGAAGGTCAGGGATCTTTGTCTCTGTTTTCCATTAATGTGTCCTAAGCACATAGAATAGTGCTTGGCACATGGAGGAAACTCAGTGATTGTCACAAGAACGATGAACAAGGGCTGTGATTTTGCTGTGAGAAATACACATTAATTTATGGCTGCTGCTCATACATTTTGATGTTCAACATGCTCATTGTTTTGAGTTTCTAAATAGTGTTCTGTTCTGTATATTCTCTTTCTGAATGGAGAGAGGTGAGTGGTTAGGGAGGCAGTCATAGTTGCAGTGGAAGGGCAAGGAGTTCGGGACCAGTGCCCTTCAGCTTCCCTGATCGGTGTCTGAGGTGGAGCAGCTACTTGGGGGTTAAGTTGAAAAGGGATGTGCCTGAGTCAGGGGTGTGGTAGTAAAATTAGGAAGCTCTGTCTCACTTTCTTAGTAAAATCTATAAATGAAGTGAAGTGAGGGTGTGCTGTAAAGAAGCACGGGCACACTTCTGTCTTCCCATTGCAGTGGGTCCCTTCCAGGTTCTGGCAGTAGTTCGTGTTCTCAGCAGGCTGGGTTTTGGGAGGTGCTATGAATAGTCACTCCTTTCTAAGTCTTCAGTGACATTTTAGTGAAAAGTTGGGAGAGACGGCCCCAGCAACTTAGACACATACCGTTTTTAATCAGAAATCTCGTGTGAGTTCACGGAAGCTTTTGCCCAGCATGTGAGTTGACCATTTTCCTCAAAGCTTCTTTTTTTCTGCTGGTGATTCAAATGGTTCTTCTTAAATATAATCACTATTTTGGAATTCTTGACTCCAGCTCTGCTCTTAAGCCTGATTTATTAAGTGGCCTGAGCAGTAGCCCAGAGCCAGGTATGTTTCAGGGCTGTGGAAATGGCAGTGATGTGGCCTGGGTTTGCTAAGAGGCGCTTGGCTTGGGCGCTGCGGACTTGGCCCTTCCAGAGGACTTCTTCCTAGAATTCTTCAACAATGACGCAGAACCTTAGTGATGTGAAGAATGCTAGTTGTATTTTTATTTTTAATATCACAGTGAGGGGTAAAGAATAGATGAATTACGGGAAAGTGCTTATTCCCTTAGGAAATTTTTGAGCTATGTTTGTGGCTGTGTAACTCTAGGAAAAAATGGAATCTTCAGAGATGGTACTTGTGTACTGTTCCCAAAAATGATCTCAAATTGATTTTTCTCTTATTACATATTATTTTTTCTCATTTAACCAGGTTATTTCAGGGGAAAGACCACATTACTTAATACCAAATCACTTTTTTATTAAAACATTATGCTTTATGAAGCTGACATATTTTAGTTTGTCTCCTATATTTAAAAAAAGTGAAAATGCTTTAGGAAGAACATTTGGTGATGGTGAGATTTACACCAGGCAGTCTCCCCCACGCAGGCGCTGGGACACCTCCTCCTTCCCCCTTTGCCAAATTCATGGTGAGGCTATTTCTGGGGATGGTGAGCTGGAGGGAAACAGATATTTTGAACGACTGACTCAAGGATAAAAGTATGAAATTATCACTTTCAGTGGAATTATTTTATTTCCAAGCAAACATGGTAATCCCACATTGGCCCACCTTACTAAGCAAGGTATTAATTTCCTTTCTGGCAGAGGAAAGAGTTCTTATTCATTCTTTTCTCTTTCCTTTTACAACAGTTATATCCATATTTAATTCTTGATATTTTGGTTGTAAGTTGTTAATTTAAAAATATACTGATAAGATGTGGCACACAGAGATATAGGCAGGGTTTTCTATATTGAATTGTCTTCCTGGTTCTCTCAGACGTCCCAGTGGGAGCAGGTTTTAAACTCAAGGTTCGGTCAGCCACACACATGGAATTTTGATGGCTAGTGATGAGTTGTGGATCTGGGTTTTGGTCATTCTAACTTCTAGCTGGAGAGTGTATTTATGTATTCTGAAATGGAAAACGCTTTTAACTAGCATTATCTTAAATGGTCCGTCCATTTGCTTCTTTTTAAATATTCCCTTTTTTTTAGAACAATCAAAAGTGACTCTTCCTTCATCTTTCACATAAATCTGCCTTGTGCTTAATGAAATATTAAGAAATACTAGTATTTTTCTGGTCATCTGATTTTACTGGTTTTTTTCCTCTTTTAAGTTCCTGCTGTTTTTGTTTAATTTATATCTTAAGGATGAAGTGACATGCTTTTCTTATTAGAAAATCTGTATTAATCTTTTATTTGATCAGAAGAAATACTTTTTAAATGGCTTCATACTTCTTTTCTGGATTTAGGTATTATTCACAATTTGTGTTTTAACATAAATTGCTATAGTACGTGTGTGAGGTTTAGTTTTAAGCTTCAAGATCATATGCATATTTTATAATTCTCCTTACATTTTTAATCCAATTTTTAAAATGATTATAAATATTGGATGTGTCCATGACTTACTACCAAGTAAATGCCTTCTTCCTTCAAAAAATAAGATGCCTGATGATTCATTTGCTTCAAATGCCTTCAGAGTTTTAATGGTTCTAATGTCAACAAATATGAATACTGAAAATGTGGATATTAAAACCTCTTTATGCTGTGTCTTCATATCAAATTAGAGGATGTCTTTTTTTTTTTACAGTATTCACTTCCAAAAGACAACAGACCCCTAAAATTTTTTTCTTAGATGGCCTGTCCAGGTATAAGGATATTCTAAAATTTCGACTTTCCTTTTGGTTGGCTACTTGGTCTGCCTAGTCTTATATTTCTTTTTGTCCTTGTGTCACTAAAGAAGAAGTGTATGAGGTAAAAATTAGAATGTGTTATATGTGAGTTTCTATTTTTACTTTTAAAACATATTAAAACTCTTGTGGACCAACTCTGCGGCAGCGACGACAGGTGCTGGAGACTCAGAGTTGAAATAGTTGGGGTCTCTGATCTTGATGACATTCACTTATGTATTCATTAAGTAAGTATTTACTGAGTGCCTCTTATGTGTCAGTCACTGGAATATAGCAGTAATAAAACAAAGAAATGGAGCTGGCATTCCTAGTTGGTGGAGATAGACATTAGACAAGATTTAAAATGTGTATACATTTACTAACACTGTATATAAATATGCATGTATGTAATATGTATATGTATAACTAACACACATATATAGATGCATCTATACATAAATATAAAGTAGGTAGTAGGAAGTGGTAAGGAGGAAAAAGAAGCCAGTGGAGGGAGCTAGGAAGGGGAGGGGGAAGCAATGATAGGTTGAAAAGTTAGTTAAGGTGGTCAGAGAAGGTCTCTTCAAGAAGGTGACATTGGGGTAAAGACCCGGAGGAAGTAGATAAAAACTTTCCTTGGTGGAACAGATAGGCATGCAGGGAAACTAATTTTCATGAGGTAAGAGGTCAGACAGATGTGGATACAGGGCGTGCCGAAAGCCCGGAGCAGATTCACACAACCACGTTCCAGGGATCCAGGAAGACTCTCTGAGTGGGGTTTCCGAGGAGGAGCGCGAGCAGAGGTGTGGAGGTGAGAGACAACAGGTGACACAGGACGTGACAGCGGTTTGGGTGTTCCTGCTGAGTGGTGATGGAGGCTGCAGTTTCTGGAGATGAGTTTGGAAGGAACTCATGGTTGGTGTGTGGAGTGCCTTGTGCATCGTGCTGGGGAGCCTTGATTTGATTCTGTAGGCAACGAACGTTGTAAGTTGGAGATTGAAAGGGTCAGATGTACATTTTGAATAGATCATTCTGGCAAAGGGTTGGAGGTTGATTAAAGCGGGACAGGACAATGCAATGGAGATCGGTTCTGAGGCTGTTCTCATGGTTCTGGTGAGAGATGACCTAACCTATGAAGTGATGTGCAGGGGGTCGGGGCTGCAGCGCATAGGGATCAGGATATTTAGGGAGTAACCCCACCAGACCTTGGTAGTTGCATGTGAGAAGTAAAGGTGAGAGGAGTCAAAGTAACTTTTCTAACCTACAAGAAGAAATATGTTTTATATCACAACCGAGCACACATTCTACAAATATACATCTAATTGATTATAGATTATGTTGCTGAAACAAAGTTTCATAAACCATTGTTAACCTTACTGTATGTAACATACTCTGATATTTTCTCTCCTATTTCAATTTCTGTAAAATGCTGGCCTTGACTTGCTAAATTGATTGTGCTGATGGGCCATGACTGTAGTATGGAAAACACCTACGCAGACCTATTTGGGTTATCTCTTAATAGACAAGATATTTCTCCCCCATCCTCAGTTCTTAGTGGTCTCGTATCTCCAGATGCCTTCCACTCAAGAGGAGTGGGAGACAGAGGAGGCAGTAAAAAGTGCTGTTTCCAAGTTCAAAGCACTGTGGACAAAATCGTTTGAGGAAATGGTGTGCTAAGTCAACTGATGCCGTCGTAGCAGGGCAGCGGAAGGGCTGCACACAGTACGTCACTGATAATCGCCTCGGTAACTTAGCTCTGCTCGGAGGGTGGTTAGTTGTGCTGGAAACATCATTTATGTGAGTTTTTGCAGGGGGTGGGCAGGAAGGGAAAGGGGGTATAATCTTTCTTTTTTCTACTCCCTTAGTGCTGCTCAAATGCTCGAATTCCATACAGAATGGCAGAATTTGGGGTCCTGCGGTGTGATGTTTGCCAGTGAAACTCTGGGCTGGGCTCATGAAAACATTATTCGTTTTCTCTGACCAAATAACTCAGGTTTTTCAGCTACACAGAGGGAGCTAATACCACTTGGCTGGTTTCTTTGCACTAGGAAAGCTGTGGAACCTTCCTGAGTGTCATGTATAGAATAAGCTAAAGTTCTCCTGTTGGTGTGTGCTGAAATTTTCACAAGAGTATACATTTCCATGAAAAATAAAGATGCATTTGAATTCAGTGATGAAGATATTAAAATACATCCCAGTTGAGATTGTTCTAGAGGTGGCTTCTGAAGGACCTTGGAATAGCACACCCTGAATTTGTTTAGTGTGAGCAAAGCTTTTAAACAGTACTTATTTTCTGCCCCTTAAATTGCATTATATAGATATAGGAGGTCTGTGGGGGAAAAAGTCCAGCCATTGTTAATGTAACAAGAACTGTTTGCGTGAAATTGATGTAACCCGACAGCCAAGGAGAGTGGGCTGGAATGCACATGCATGAAAAATGACTTCACTGTACTAGTCAGTGGGGGTGGTAGAAGCCATTGAGTGAGCACGTGTACTGTGTGGCCATTGCATTCAAGATGACTGAGCAAGTAAATGAATCTGCATCAAATTTTGCTTTAAGCTTGAATATTCCTCTGTGGAATGTATTTGGATCATTCGGAAGGCTTTTGGGGATGAAGTAATGAGTGCAGCACAAATAAAAGTGTGGCACAAATGCCAAGCAATTAATAAGGCATTAATAAATGAACATTGATTAATGTTCTTTGTTGGTTGAGAGTTGCAGTACGATGAAAATGGCCACAGTTATGGGCAACTCATGATTGGCATCTCCATCACAACCACATACCTACTCATGTATCACGTCTTGTGCAGAGTTTTTTGGTGAAACATCAAATCATCCAGGTGACTCAGCCCCCCTACAGCTCAGATTTGACACCCTGAAACTTCTGGCTTTTCATAAAACTAAAATCACCTTTGAAAGGGAAGAGATTTAAGACCATCAGTGAGATTCAGGAAAATACAACAGGGTGGCTGATGGTGATTCCAACAAAGGATTTTGCAGTGTTTTGAACAGTGGAAGAGATGCTGGGAGAGCTGTGTGAGGTCTCAAGGTGCCTACTTTGAAGGGGGCTGAGGCATCATTGTCCTATGAGCGTTTCTTGTATCTTCTTCAATAAATGTCTCTTTTTCAGATTATATGACTGGATACGTAGATCTTGTGTGTGTGTGTGTGTGTGTGTGTGTGTGTGTGTGTATACTAGTCAAGAAAATATATATTTATACATTCTTGAGTGTTTTTGCTGTAGTCTTTTGCATAGGTGTCCAGTGCATTTTGGGTGAATAAGCTTAAATTTTTGAATGTGCAGTTTCTTTGAATGATGGGAATGTTATGGCTGTACAAGATGGATTTCTATTAAACGGTGAAAGACTGCAGCTCAAAGAAGTTACTGATAGAAGTCAGTAGAAATGGGTAATAGAGGACATCTCTGTCAGAAGAATTTTACTGGTTCAATTTTTACCTTCCTTTTAAGTAAAATGCAGAAATACGGATGAAGGAACCTCATTTTCTTTTGGAAGGAGTTGGCAAAATGCTCCTTAACAAAAGTCTTGATGTCTTTCTTTACACCAGTAGATGCTAAACATAACTTTCTAAAGAAGAAGACCCAGAAGTCGGTCTCCAGTATCTGGGTCCAGCGGAGGGGATGGAGGTATGAGCTGTGAAAGGAGGAAGGAGAGACGTTGCTGAGTGTTCTGTGGTCTCTGGGTTTTCTTGAGTACCATTCGCTATTTGGTAGTTTTTGCTCTGTTTTGGAAACACAATACTATATTTTTGATGAAGTTAAATGAAGCAAAAACATAACATTTAGCTCTTAAGTTTGCTTTTTGGAAAAGGGAAAGACAGAGCAGCACTTAATTGACCCATTTAAAAGGAAGGATGAGATAAGCGTGTGTTTTATTCCAGTGAGAACAATGATTATGCAATTAGGGATATTTAGTTATAGATTTTGTGCTGCAATCTGAGTAAGAATAGTACGTTTTTTACTGATGCTGGGTTTTGAAGGGGAGGGCTACCAATTAGATGATGGAATGTCTTAGAAACCGAATGTGTACATGTGTTAACGTGGACGTTTAAATTACAAATGAAACACTTAAAGGAGCTTTGTGTAAATGAAATTAAAGAAATTATAGTGTCAACTAGCTCATTGCTTAGGATTCTAGATATTTACACAATTTGGTACTTGTCTTGCTTCTGTTATACCGCATACCCAAGCATTTGGCCTGACTCCAGTGTCCTTTTTTTTCATAATGAAGTGTGTATTAAACTATGCAGGGCCCTTCGTGGAGCAGTGTTTTAATCATTCTGTATTGATTTATACATCACTTCATGCTGATAGGGGAGGACTCTTATTTCTAAGTCTGCTTTCCTTGGATTCTCATTCTGTCTACCTAACTTGCATAATGCTTTGGGACTCTTATTTTTTTTTCCCTGTGGGAAACAGTCATGATTAGCAAGCCACAAAAGGTCAGCATGTTGTCGAGTTCTCCCTGCTTTCCGTGGTGCAGAGAACAAATAATGGGCTTAGAGAACTATTGTCATTGTCCATGAGTGATAATGGGGATCAGAACTATTTAAAATTAATAAATGCTGAATTTTCAGCTTTGGCATGAGCCTGAATGATTTATTGCAAGCTGCTGATGCCAAGAGAATGTTTTACATTGACCAGAGGAGTTGGGGTGGGTGCCTGAGTTTCCTGCGAGAAGAGCATTCCAGGCAGGGCCTTGTGCAGCCTGCGAACAGCGGTTGGTCTTTGAACCTGGGGTTGTTGCTACAAGCGGGTCAATACAAATGGGGATACTTTATTTTTTTCTTTAGTCTTGGTGTTGATTTGAGCAAGAGGAAATGTGGATGTGGTTGATGGGCATGAAGGATGCCTACATGGACTTGAATAAATAAATCAAATCCCTTGCCTTCCACCTGCAACTTTTAGAATTTTATTTGGATTGAAAGACTGGAGCTACATTTTTACCTATGTGGAAAACTCTGCTCACTTCATTATTATTCACAGTCAAATCCCCAAATCTCCCTGAAAAGATGTATTCTTCCCAGAAAATTATAACATCCTTTTTTTTTAGAGGCCAAATGATGATGGTGTCATCTATTGATGAAGATTAATAGGTAATTCTTTTCTCAATTTATACACTCCTCCCCACCCCCACGGGGGGTTTTCTCATGGAAACAGAGATCCACTGTTTCATTCCTCTCCTCTCCGTAGGTCAGAGCATTATGTTAATCTGCTGGTTAGGTAATGGAGGGAAATATTTGAAAATGTGATAGCTCATTATAAGGGCATTTGACATAGGCGTATTTGCTGATGACGGATTGCCAATCAGTGGTAGTTTAAAGGGATTCTGAGCAGTAGTTATGGTAGAACATTTTCCTCACATTAATCAGGTAAGGCCAAGATAGCCTAAATTACAAGTGCCTTTCAGAGTGTCTTAAGTAAAATGTAGATTGTGGAAGCTGGTTATCATGGGAATGTATGTATACTTTATTCTGTCTTAGCCACTGTGGGTTTTTGCACTTAATCAAATTCTTATGGAAAAAAAAACATGGGTTAATAATATGCCATTTTACTTCATGTACTCATATATACCTTTAAAAGGGAAAAATAGTACTTTTAGATACACTTTATAAAATAAAAACTGGGACTAAATAGAGTGTTGACTTAAGATTTTCAAGATACTGGCAATAGAAACAGATATCAAATCCTAATCTAAATAGGAATTGGAACTTTAATCAAGTAAGTCTTTAGCAATGAGAGCTAGTTACACAAATTCCTTAAAATAGGCAGTAGCCCACCTGTGAAAATGATTGCAGTAGTTATGTTTTCATTTATGGAAAAACATCATGGATGTGCCCCAGGTGAGTAATTGTTGTTTAGAGGCATTTTGGAGCTCCCCAAGAGTTGCACAATTGCATAATAACACTTCAATTTCCTCATGACATGCTTTATGATAAAGCAGCACTGGGTGCAGCTTAGCAATATCCAAAGATCAGAACAGCTGTTATCTTCAGAGTCACTGGGGTGTATCTGTCAGATGTTTGCATATAGAACAAGGTATTTCAGTTAATGTGTCATGATAGTTTAATTACATCACCTTTCTTGGGAGTTTGCTTGATTCCTGGTTCAAGAACATAGAGTGAGATGGCAGCCTTTCAATTTTTCTTTCTATTGTATAACAGCCTTTGCTTCTGTTATTGTTTGGCTAGGTTATATCTGCTCATTTCTAAAACATACATAGAAAAAAATGCCCATCATTCAGCTCACCTTCCCTATGGCATTTAACCTTGCTCTTTAAAACCACCCTGTCTTTTTTTTCTTCTAACTTTGTGATTAAGAAAGTCAGCTTTTCCTATGGTTTACAGTCTCCTAGCCATTCCTGCTCCTAGCTGTTGGTGGCTTCTTCTTTGTTTATACTCTCATTTCACTTATTTTGGCTTGCCAGCTCTGAAGTGAGTTGCCTCTGCCTGATTTCTCTCCTGTTGCTCACAGCTGTATTTATCACCTGCATTTTTGACATAGCCATCAGGGTGTCCCAGAGATAGCTTCAATACAACTTGCTTAAGAATGGTTTTCTTACTAAGCGATCACCCCAATAAGTCTCATCACTGGGGTGTGCACCTGAAAACCAATGCAATAATGTAGGTCAACTGTAAATGAAAAATTAAAAAATAGATAAAATCATACCTGGCATATAAAAATTCAATAAATAAATAAATTTATTTTTCCTCCTCAAGCCTGCTGCTCCTTCTCCCCCCATAATAAACCCCATAGGGGAAGAACTCCCTAGGGATCTGTGTCTTTCTGTTCTCTTTTGCTTTCTGTCCCCTCAGGCACAAAGACTTGTCACTTTACTTTCTAACCATCTGCCAGTCTGCTCTTCCCCCTCCTGCTGACGTTGCTCTCGCACAGACCCACAGACCGTTTTTCCTCAACAGTCTTCCTCACTGTCCCCCCTCCTACCTTCCTCCGCCATCCAGTTCACCCCCTGCACAGCTGCTTCTGTCTTCTTTCCAGTGTGTACCTAATTTGTTCTATTTCGTGGCTTAAAAGTGCCTGGTTTCCAGTTGTCTTCTAGATGCAGTTTGCCCTTGTCAGCACTGCATACAGGACCCTTCTAAACTCACCCTCCCTCCTCACCCAGCAGGGGCTCCCTCCCTCTCAGCCTCTCTCCCAGCCCACATATCGTGGCCCCATGCCTTCTGCACACCACTCAGCGTCAGGCTCCCTGGCTTTGCATGCACGGTTGTCCCTGCCGTGAAAGCTTTCTGACGTTGCCTCGTCTTCCTTGAAGTCTTCTCTGACATGGGCAGGGCTACTCACTGGGTCATCTTTGTTCTATAGCACTTTGTATATATCTCTCCCCTAGCACATTGCTTTGTGCTGTAGTTATTTATTTAGGAAGCTGACTTTTGACTGGTGTCTTAAAGGCAGAGACTGTGCTTTATTAACTTTGTACCTGGTACATGATAGGTAGGCAACATTTGGTTCATTGGCTGAAAAGCTGAATGGAATGACAAACTTCTGCAGATGGCTCAGCATCTGGATACGTGGGGGCATGGGGACAGAGGTGGTCCCTTTTTCCATTCGGTGTTCAGCCATGGTCTGTTCTAGTTCATTAGAAAAAGAAGTGGATCCAATGGAACCAGTGTAGTTTGTGGAGTGGGTGGATCAGCTTTCTTCTTTCTCTTCCCCAGCTACATCTTTCCTTTTAGTATTTATGTCATTCAGTTTCTAAAGATCCTCTTGTTTCTAAAAATGTGAGACTCACTCTTATGTTTCCACCGGGGATGTCTGCTTTTTTCCACCAATCCCTCCTGCTCTCTTACCACCATATTCAGGTCTTCATTTTATTATGTTTATGTTTTTTTATGCTTCATAAACAGCATGCATGGCGGGCCTTCCACATCCATATTTACTGTACCACAAGTCTACTTTCAAGTTCACTTTCCACAGAACTGTCAGGCCAATCTGCCCCAACTTCTGTTTTTACAAAAAGAAAAGAAAAGAAAAAGAGAAAAAAGTGGTTTGATCTTATCTGGCAATCCTAGAAACTCACATATAACACTTTGTATTTAACACCTCCCTCCAACTGTGTTCTCTCTCTCTCTCACATACACACATAGTTTCCTCATTCTGTTTTTACAATATAATTTCATAGAATTCTCTTTCTTTACATAGACCATTTATTTACCAATTTCTACCATTAGAAATTTTTATCCCTTATAGCAATATTTTTCATGGGGCTCATGGCGGGTCATAAAATATATTTACTTTTTATTATTTTTTTTAGTTTAATGGGTTTAGTTTATTGGGTTACAATTGTACTCTTAAAAATGAAACTATAATAGGGAACATAAAAATAAGGAATATTAGAAAGTACATATTGAAGTAAGGCTAAATTATTGCCTTGTGAAATGTTTCAGGTATATGAAACTACTGGAAAATTATCTAAAATATCTTGGTGATATTTGTGGTCAAATACTTTTGAAAGTTATTGACATATTGCAATACAAAACAATTGGTTTCTTATTTAACATTTAGTTAAGCTTCCTTCATAAACCCATTTGTGACAAAATAATAAATTGATACGTACCTCCATCACACAAGCATTCGCCATCACCTTCCTTTTTAACCAAATCTTTTTTTGAAAAGTTATGGCTCAAACTTTGCTTTTCTCATTTCTGTACCGTTGTCACCTTTGCAGCTTTTTATGCTAAGTTGTTACTGTTTGTTTATATTTGGTCACCTATGTTTTCATGAAAAGTTACTGTTTTGTTTATATTTAGTCACCTATATTTTGTAATTCTTCTATAGTTCCTCAAATTATAAACTTTTTTTTGATTTTTAGAGCATTCTGAGCAACAAATAGAATCATAGAACTTAGAGGACCCGAAGGAGAAATGAACTTAGATGATTCGTCCAATTGCTTAACTTTTCAGGTGAAGGAGGTGGGGCTTTCCAGAAAGGTTGTATTTTCCAGTAGACCTAATCTCCACTCATGAGCCAAAAGGAATTAGGAAGCATGTAATGAAAATGTGTCTCTGGAAAAGATAATATGAGAAGGAAATTTGTAATTATATCTCATCAATAATGCTGTGGCTTTTCTGCACTATTTATGATTATATGCAGCATGCTTTGGTATGTGGCTATGGAAAATATGTGGGCTATAAATATAAATGAATAAGTCTCATCTATATGTAATTTTGTTTGTCTTACACAACTGAATTCTTGAAGTCATGTCTTATTATTCTAGCACTCTCTCTCTCTTCAGGGCGTACATAGATATTAGGAACTCAGTATGTGCTGTTCTGGGTTGGCAAGGACAAAGAACTCACAGACCTTTCACCTGCTTGGTAGCTCCCGAGCCACTTGAAACTCAGATGGGTTTTACAGGCTGTGTTATGTAATATGGGGCCATTTCTCCATTGCACTCAAAATTCTTAATCTTAACTTTCTATTGCTTGTTTTCTATTTGCTTTGTATCAACTTATGTTCTCTTATAAATAAAAGAACTTAGCTGCAAGTAGTTCATCTCTGAACTTATATACTTTCTGCTCAAGACTGATTCAATTCTCGGTGTTTTTTGGGTTCCCCTTTCTGGACGAGAGCTGTCCGACGGAACTTTCCGAGGTGATGGAAATGTTCTATGTTCTGGGATGTCCAGTAGGGTGGCCATCAGCCACAGGTGGCTCTTAAGCTGCTAAAATGAGGCTAGTACGACTGAGGAACTTGAGTTTGTATTTACATTAATTTAAATTCAAAAAGCCACACGTGGTTAGTGGCTACTCCATTGGCCAGCACAGTTCAGGAAGCTTGAAACCATATCACTTTATGTTTCTTTCTGTTCTGTTTTCTCGCTGTCTTCAGCATCCTCAGCATCCTCAGCATCCTCACCATCCTCACCCCTTACGGTGTTCTTCTTTCTCTCTGTGTTCCTGTCATTCCTTGCTTCTTCCACCTGACCCAACCCGTCGGTTTCCATGCTCCACCCTAAAGGACATCGTCCGCACCGGATTGGAGCACACGCTCCTTGAAAGGTACTGCAGAAATGAGATGAGAAAGAATTAAAAAAAAAATCTCTGGTGCCTAATTCACTTGTCATTCATGTTTTCTTTTTGACAGCAAAAATATAGCTTCTGGAAAAAATGAAACATTCAAGTGAACTTTTTCTACTGAGATTATAGCCTAAAATCATTGAAACCATTGAAAGTAATGAGAAGTGCTCAGCTTGCTATCTCACAGCTACAGAAAGTTTTAATGCTCAGAATCAAGCATACACAATAACTACATCTAGTGTAGGATGAGGTTAAAAATGCAGATCTTTCAAATTTAGGTTTCATGAAATTTTCATTTCAGTTCAATTACTATTACCTGTAAATAGTGATGCTGGAAATAGTAGTAAATGGTAATTTTACATGAATGTATTTTGTCTTCTGTGGCAATCTGATGTTTGATAAGAATAAAGGGTTTTTTTAGCTGCTTGGGAGAGAGGCTAGGTTAATATATGTTATATGTTATGTAATACACTTATTAAACAAAATTCTGCATGTTTTTTCTTCTTAGTAGATCAAGAAATGCTCATCCTAAAATCCATGGACCTTGTGGATTTACAGATAGCCTAAGATTGTTAGTAAAATTTTGTATTTATTTGTATATGTGTATTTTTAATAGAATCTGTGACCCATAAAGGTTAAGAGTCACTTACCCCACTGAGGCGTTACTGATTGCAGGGGCCGTGTGTACTGACCACTCCACTCTGCCGTTCCTGGTAGTGCCTTAGCAGAGGCAGTAAGCACTCCATAGACACCTTTGGAATGGAATTGGAAACCATTGTTTTCATAGCTAGTACAGTGCTTGTCTTTTAATCTAGGCAAAAGGAATCTATGATAACTTGTATTTTTTTTCAATGCTTCTGATGTTAGGGTTTCATTCCTCTTGATACAGCGATATGGAACATTTAATCCTAGAGGAAATAGCTGTGGGATTTGGGGGATCTAGAGAAGTTAATTTTCCCATTTCCACGGCTTGCTTTCTTTTGAAGCTGACTTCACTGTAAACCTCAGCACCATCTTATTTTAACCTTATCAGACCCTCGAACCATTG
Organism: Trachops cirrhosus; assembly: GCA_028533065.1. Classification (NCBI taxonomy): domain Eukaryota; kingdom Metazoa; phylum Chordata; class Mammalia; order Chiroptera; family Phyllostomidae; genus Trachops; species Trachops cirrhosus. The sequence goes on along the minus strand of CM052540.1, from coordinate 155,558,276 downwards.
TCCTTTCCTTTTCTGTCCTCATCCAGCCTGGGATTCCCCTTTCCCTCCCCTCCCCGAAATTAAACCTTAGACTGTTTAATGATCATCTCCCTGCTCTCACTCACACTCCTGACTAGACAGAGGCAGAAGAGCACAGAGCCAGGAGACAGAGAATACTTTGACCCTTGTGTTTGATTTTCTCTGTGTCCTCTTGTGTGTGTGCGCCTTGTGTATAGGTACTTCCCTCTGGGATACATACACAATTGGAGCTGTATTTTTATTTAGTAAGATTGTAAATTACAAAGAGAATCAAATGCAAGTTCTGAGGAGAGGTCGCATGTCAACAACTGTTTAGCTGCTGAAGATGGCAGTGGCTCAGCGTCAGAGGAAGGGATTCCTGCTAGAGTCATTCTTCTACCTTCTTTTAAGTCTTTTTGGACATAGACTAGGAATAAAGAAAGATACACGTCGTCGTACACAGTCCTACGTTCAGGTACTTAGTTGTGGTCCAGTCATCTTTTATTTTATTTTTATTGGTTATTTTCTGGTTTGCTGTTCTTCAAGGGTTTTTTGAGTCATGCTTAGTGAAAGTCCTGCCTTTGATGCTGTGATACAAAGAAATGAAACTGGTTTTCTCATATGAACATGGACAGCTATTTTCAAGAGATAGCAGAGATCAAGAGAGCAGTACAGGGAAGTACTGTTCCCCACTTACTTGTGACAAATAAGAAAAATTAGGATTAGGGACGCCAGGAACACTGTATGGGGTCAAGCATGTTTGCAACTGCTCGCTCATCTCTAGACCATCGGGGTCAGGGTGTAGTCCATTCCAGAAAGTCATGTGAACATGTCATTCATGCAACGTGCACACACTTGCAAACACCCAGGCCCGAGGATGTTGGACATATTAGTTATCTCTTGCTATGTAAGGAATTAACCCCCAAATTTAGCAGCTTTAAAAAAAATAAAACCAAACCCGGTGAGTTATCTCAGAGTTTCTGGAGTGAGTAATTCAGGACCAGCTTAGCTGGGTGGTTCTGGCTCGGGGTCATTCATGAGGTGGCAGCTAGGGCAATAGTCCTCTAGAGGTTGACTGGGGCTGCAGGTTCCACTTCCAGGATGGGGCCCTCACGCTCCTGGCATGTTGGTGCTGGCTGTTGTCAGGAAGCCTCAGGTCCTCATCACACACGCTTCTCCGTAGGGATGCTTGACTTCTTATGGCATGACAGCTGGCTTCTCCCAGATGTGGTGTTCCATGAACTGAAGGGGGATGAATGGAGGATGGACCAGCAGGGAGAGATGGGGAGAGAGCAGAGAGAGAGAAAACAAGAAGGAAGCCACAATGGCTTTTATGGCCAAGCCTCAGAAATTACACACTGTCAGCTCTACTGTGTTCTGTTCCTTAGAAACAAGGCACTAAGCTTCCTTAAAGGGGAGGGCTCTTAGGTCTACCTCTTGAAGAGAGGTATTTACAACTACACCTGGGCAGTTGAGAGTCCCTCCTTGGCCTAGCATCCATCATACACTCTGATTCCTTAGACCTTCCTCTAACTTCTGGGCTCTTCGGAGGTCTTGAGGTCTATCCTGGAGGGGCTATTTCATTCTTGAGGTCTGTGCTTGGCTAGAAGGAGCTTTAAGTTCTTTAGAGGCTTCTGAGTGAAACATCTAAAAGACAAACCTTTCTCTTGCTATATTGATCACTTCTCACAGCATAACATCTAAATCACTCTCTTGACTTTGTTCAATCAAAGGACTTTTCAGGAATGCTTGAGGCAGCTATGAAAAGCAGGGAGTGCGGAAGATAACAACCCTGTCCTGTCACGTACATTTGAATTAGGCTTTTCCATAGAAAGAGAGGCCAGTGAAGTGGACACACAGAATTAACCAACACAGCATCCTTGTCTTTAATAACAGCTTTTGACTTGGCTCCAGAAAGAACCTATGAATGTTCCACAAATTAGAATGGGCTGCATTGTGAGTACATGGGTCCCTTCAGAGCTCAGTGTGGCACATGAACTCCGAGGTGGGCTGACACCTTCAATTGAGCACTTACCCCATCAGTTAGGATGGGTGATAATGCATATCCATTGGGGGTTGGCTGGGAGTGTTGGCGAACAGAGCAGTCACTGAGCAGTGTTAGGTAAGAGCGCTCTGGAGTGTCTTATACCCACAATTCAGTGCATTAGCCTGGTCATCCCACACACCATTCCTCCTCATATTTGCCAGTCAGACCTTGTCACGTGGCTCTCACCAACCAGCGGAGCAGAAGCACAATATTGCGTGTCCACAGCTGGAGAGCCCGAAGTAGTCTGTGGCTGCCTGGTCCAGTGCAGACACTGTTTTAGCGTCTGGGCATTCACCTGAACAAAACAGACCCTAATCTCCCTCTTCCTGACGTTTATACTCTAATGGAGGAGGGAAACAACAAGCAAACAAATACAATAGTGTGTTAGCTGATAGGTGCTGTGGAGGGGATAAAAAGTGGGAGGGTAAAGGGTGTAAGTGTGGGGGAATATTCTATATTTTTAAAGGTACTTTTGAGAGGCTAGCGTAGGTAGTCATAACAATCACTTTCAATATGAAGATGCTGTGATACAGATCGGCCTTCTGCCTTCTGATGGTGATGAGTATTTTGCTCCTCCCAGGCCTCTGCATGGGCAGCCACCTCATGCTCTTAGGCTGCTTACAGTGCCTTTCATCTAACGTCCTTGACCTTTTATTTCCAACTGATTATATACCATTGTTGATGATTCATTCCTGGTTATGAGTTATTCTAACCACCTATGATTCTGAAGTGTAAGAATCCGTAGAAGGTTTTAGGCCGATTACCTCCCTCTCTTAGGGCAGTTATTAAGGTCTTGAATTATTGATACTGTCATTGTCATTTTCCTAGAGACCTTATTTTTTTCCTTTGTGTTAATTAACTGCAGTGAGGAAGAGTACTTTATTATCAAGTAAAAAATGTTGTCACTTAATTATGTCGGTGTGATTTGTATAAAGTCTCTTCTAAATTTTTAAAAATGATTCTCAGAGTTGACTTTCTCATTTTTTTTCTATGTTCTTATTCATTTGGGAAATGGGGAAGTAGCACATAAAATGTCCTATTTTAATGAAATACTGTTTCAGTAACAAAATGTGAAATTATTTTATACTTCCACATGGTCTTGTTGTAACCCAGCGCCTCCCCAGATGGAGGACACCCACATGTCCGACCACGCCTGTCTCCAGTTGTTGAGCAGAGGCCACGCTTGTTTATTCTCCTTGACCTCTCTACCCCTCATGGCCCGATCCTTGGGAGAGAAAAGAGGAGATGGGAAAAACCGGTTTGCCAGCCAGAAAGGAATAGCAACAGGGTGTCGAGGGTGTCTGGGGCTCCTTCCTAATCCAGCTCCAGGGAGTGTTTTCACAGGGCTAACCCTAATCCTCCTCCCATTTTACATGTGTGGAGTGATTTTAACTTTATTTCAGTCTTCTTTTCATTCCCTCCCAATGGTGCGTCTCTTCCCTCCCTAAAGCTACTTGTCATCTAACAATACCCTCAAGTATAAGTAGACGTTTGTCTTTCTGCCACCTATACTAAATGTTGACTATATCAGGACTTTTCCTAAATGCTGAGAGGCACAGATAAGAGATTAGGAATCTCAGGGGCCAGCGAACATATTAACCAAGACTGGGATTATATTTTCTCCTGTAAACACTAAAAGAGGGGAATCAGCAAAGCATTTTTGTATTTTTTCCCCCACAGAGCAGAGGAAGTTATTTTCCACCACTCTTGACATTTTCCATTTCACTTTTTGTAGGTAGCATTTATTGAGGTGTGCTTCTCACTGCCTGGCACCTGTTGTGTTAGAATGTTGTTGTAAATGATTTTTAGGTTACTGAATATTATTACATATTGAGGGCTGCACTGGGGGAATTAATCCATATACCTGTTTGGGGAATGCTTGGGAAATTGTGGTGGCAGACCACCAAGAATCCAACTGCCTGGGGACTCCCAGGCCTCCGGGAAGAACTGAGTCAGTATACAGGTAGATGGCTGCTTTAGGACTAACTGTCGCACACAGGGCACCGTCTGAACACTTGTGAGCAAAGCATGAAAAGCTGATACAAACTCTTTCAAGAGAGAGGAGACTGAGTGAGGGCACCAGAGACTGTACAGTGCAGTCTGAGGTAGGAAAGGATGGGAAGTTGCCGTGTACTTTGTCTCAGGACGCTGGATGAAGACTGGTCCTGGGGAACCTAGGGTAGTGGCACATGCTTTCTCTTAAATTTATGTTATGGTACATAACATAAGTCAGCTGTGGAGATTCCTGAACTCCACATGGAAATTCACATGGAAAATGTCATATTTTTCTACTTCAGTGTTCTCACTAAGGGCAGAAATCCACATGGAAAATGTCATATTTTTCTACTTCAGTGTTCTCACTAAGGGCAGAAATCCACATGGAAAATGTCATATTTTTCTACTTCAGTGTTCTCACTAAGTATCATCTTCCAGAAATAGAGTACGCAGAGTGTTTATATTGGTGCCTGGCACACAGAAGACCTTCTGTAAATATTAGTCCCCTTTCTCCTTCTTTTGCAAGCTATTTTCCTTCATCAGTGAGCCTTCCATGGCTCAGTGAGTTGTTTTGGAGGTAATCTTAGGAGGCTTATGTAGTGTTAGGGATGGAGGAAGTGGAGGAGTTCAGTGAGAACGGTCCAAACACAGAGCGTGAAATAGGAAGCGGGCTCTGGGAAGCCTGTTCCACGCATCTTGGTGGTCTGCACCTCGGACTAGGTAGAACAGTACTGAGGCTGCTGGCGTGTAGCCGGGTGACAGTGCTGCTGCTGTCTGCACGGAAGATGGAATGGGAGCAGCATAGGGGGAGCCTGGCTCCCACAGCTAGCCCTGCTCCCCAGTCTTTATTGCTCACGAGCTCTGATACCTCGGGCAAGTCACTTAAGCTCCCTAAGCCTCAGTTTCTTTACATGCAAAATGGGAATGAAAACAATGTCATGTCAGAAGATTGTTTGAAAGAGTAATGAGATAAACACTTAGGGTGGTGACCACACATAGCGAGCTCTGTGTCTCACTGTGGGAGGGGCTGGTGGACTGACACCCTGGGGAAAGGGGACATTGCCCTGCCACCTTGCTTACTTTTCCTGGAAGCCTTTCCCCCCTGTACAGCTCTCTCCCCCTCTTTAGGTCTCTGCTCAATTGGTCCCCTTTCAGAGAGATGACTTCTGACCACCCATGTAGTAGAGTGGCCCTCATTCTCTATCTTATATCCTACAGCTGCTGCTTTGCAGCATTTATTACCACTGAAGGAAGGGATTTTGCTTGATCACTGCTGTCTTCATAGTGCTTGGAACGTAGATGCTCAGTGAATTTATCGAAGATATCAGGCACTGGCAAAGTTGTTTAGGAAAGGGCCAGATAGTGCATAGATTAGGCTTTGTGGGTCGTGTGGTCTCTGTCAGAAGTGCTCAGCTGTGCGGGCAGAACAACTGTGCGGGCAGAATGTGGACAGTATGTAAATGCATGAGCATGGCTGCAGTCCAATAAAATTTTATTTAGCACAAAGGCTGTAGTTTGCGACCTCAGGAATATCAATAAATGGTGAAGGTCAGGAATGGACCTTTAGAGGCTGTGGTACTTTGAGCTTGGTGGGAATGGGGCCTCTAAGCAGTAGGGGCAGTGATAACCACTGGAGGAATGTGCAGAATTAGAGGACAAAGAAAATCTATAGCTCTGATGGGGAGACATCTGGCTTCCGGTGAACACGGTGGTACAGTTGGTTGGGGGAATCATGTGCCTCACCAGCCAGACCAGTCCAGTGGGCATGGCCTTGAAAATGAAAGTTATGCTTTCATGTTGTGAACTGCTTTTTGTTAATCTTTAAATAAACACTTACATGTCAGCAGAATTCATTGTTTAAAATAACCCCATATGGAAAACAAATCTCCACATGGAGAGTTATCTACCTGGAAGTTCGGCCTTTTATATATGAGAGCCCTAGCTTTATTAAAAGCAAGACTGTTATACCCACATCATTCTCCGCTCTCCAGCAGAGACACGCTTAGTGTGTCTCTTGATTCCAGCCTTTAGAGTCAATGTTTTCAACACACAGCCTCTTCCACCAGTACGTCTCAGGCAAGAATGGGAAAATGAAGTCCTCCGGCGTGGGAGCCAGAACTGGGTCAGATGCTGACTGTAATTTTGCTTCCTGGGTTCATCTGCCTGAGTCTATTTCAGATGTCTGGGAATATCTTGATTTGTCCTTCAGTCCTATAACCTAGAGAAAGGTTTTCTTCCTGCCAAACAAGGGTGTTAGAGCAGAGGGCTCTTATTTGGAGCCACATATTTTCATGAGTAGATAATAACATGGAAGGAGCCCTGACCAGTATGGCTCTGTTGGTTGGGCATCATCCTGCAAAGCAAAATGTCACAGGTTCAACTCCCAGTAGGCCACATGCCTGGGTTTCGGGCCTGTCTCTGGTTGGGGTTGTGCAAGAGGCAATTGATTGATGTTTCTCTCACACATCAATGTTTCTCTCCCTCTCTTTCTCTCTTCCTTCCCCTCTCTCTAAAAATAAATAAATAAAATCTTTAAAAAAGTGAGGAGGTTCTTGTAATGGTTGGTCAGCCAATCATTACAGTGTAATCGTTAGATGACAGTGTAATCAGTGATCAGAGTGATTAAGTTACTCATGTGACCTTGATCTAAGTGAGTAGTAGAATATGAAGAAAAGTTAAGATGGTTCATTTTTCTGCAGAATTGACCAAGCTATTCACTGCTCTCCTTTCTCTTTTTTCTTCTGTCTCCTCATTGCATTTCCCACCTTCTTCCTACTCCCTCTTATAAGTGTTTCTGTGTCATTTTCTCCTTTCCATGTTTCTATGGTTCATGTTCTCCTGGGGGCCTGTCAGGTTAGACTTGGCCAGACTGTTGGGGACAAGGAACCCAGTGGTGGACGATGACTTCAGATTCAGCCCTGGGATGGTGTGAACTGGACAAAGGAAAGCTGGGATATTAGCACTGTTACCCACAGGGGTGTCCAACCTGTGGCCTGTGGACAGCATACATCCTAGGTTAGCTATGAATGTGGCCCAACACAAAATCATAAATTTCCTTAAAACATTATCAGATTTTTTTTGTGATTGTGTGTTGCAATGTATTTACTGTGTGGCCCAAGAAAACTCTTCTTCTTCCAGTGTGGGCCAGGGATGCCAAAAGGTCAGACACCTGGTAGCCCTAGGCCCAGGGTATGACTGCCGACAGAGGCAAGGCAGAGGTGTGGCAGTTCACTGGGCAGGCAGGTAGCACAGAGGCCCAGCGCCATGTTGGGATCTGGTTTTCACTAGGCTGAATTTCAGAGGCAGAGTCAGTGGAAGACCCTGGGCTTAAGGCAGACCCCAGACCTCCAGTTGTGGGGCTACAGGTCAGGGCAATTAGCAATCAAGACGCACAGGGCATGGCCCAGGGAAGTGGGGGACATGATGGTGGGAACCTGGTTAGGTAGAAATCCAGGATAAAGATGGCTTTAGGGCTGAGCCGGGGAGCTACTGACTTACAGTCTTGGAATTTATGTATTTTGTGGAATATATTTATTTATAATTATTTAACAACACACTTATGATTTATGTATTATTTATTGTTCTTGCTGAGAGAGATGAGTCTTAGGCTCTATGGCGGAACACAGCCCGCCATGGAGAGGTGAGAGGACGCGGGGCAGGAGCCAGGCGGGGCTCTCACTCCCTTGCTCACACTTGTCCCATCACTCTCACCTCTTCTCCCCTTCCCTCTCTCCCTCAGTCCTTTCCTTCTCTTTCTTCTCCATCCCCTTCACATTCTCTGGTTATTTTTTCCCTCTTTAAGCAGTCTAGCTGATAAAAATAGCCTTCACGGCCATGCACTCCAGCCCCACCCCCGCCCCCCATCTCCAGAGCCCTCCTTTAATTCTCTTACTGTTTGCCAATTTCTCAGTGATTGTTTTTCCTGTTCTTCTAAATTATTTTCGTTTTAACCAGGTGAGGCCCTTAAGCTGCCGAGTACTCATGACTCATGGTTCTTAGGAATGCTTTTCTTAAGATCATTTATTTTGCCTCTTGGGTCAGAGTTCACTTTGTTCCTGCTACCCACGGGAACCTTGCTCAAACAGCTCATTTTTCCTCTTAATGTAAAATCATGAAATGAATATTAATTTATATGTTTGTCCAGTTAAGGAGCTTAAGCAGTATTTTACAAGCAGAGTGCATTTTGAAGTTTTTCCCAGAACCTTGTATATGAAGTGTATTTTTAGCTTCCATGGATGTTATTGAAAAGAGTTTCCAGCCCTTGAATATTTTCTTTTATAGTTCCGATAGAACGAGCTAGGCTAAGGAAGGGTAGGGAAGGGGAAGAGAATAAACATTTGAGTACTTTCTCTTCCTAGGAGTTTTCTGCTGATCATTTAACTTAACCCACAAGAATCCCGTGTGGAGAGTATAATTGTCCTTATTTTATGGATGAAAGTATAATTTGTCCCCTTTATATGGCTGATAAGTGACTGAATTCGATCCCAGCCTCAAGCCCTGCCTCAGACCACTGCATTCCCATTCTGTGCTGCCTCCATTCCCGTCAGGACATGGGATGGGGAGCCCTGCACTGCTCCAGGCGCTCCTGGCCCTGCTGAGAGACCTGGTGCCCGGTGAGGGGTAGGCAGTTAGGGTCACTGAGGCCCCGTCATGCTGTGTGGTCCAGTGGTGGGAGAGACCCTACTCTCTCTTACATGTTAAGACAGGGTGGGTGAGTTTGCAAAGCCCCAAGGCAGAAGGAAGATCAGCAAGTATTTACATACCACTCTGCGCCGCTTTCTGGACTGGCTTCTGGGTTCCTGAGAAGACCATAATCTATGTGAGTAAATGTAAGTCAGCCCCTTCGACATGTCAGGCATTAATGCCAGCACTGCTCAGCTGACCCAGTAAAGAAAAGAAATTAAGTAGGTGTTGGACCACCACCCTGCTCGAAGCCACTGTAGTCCCCGAACCTAACCCTGTCCCTGCTTTTGCTGTGTTGTTTCACGGTTGCGATCTTGTGTCTGTCTCCCACACTCACGTAGAAATGCCCTGAGGGTGATGACTGTATCTATTCTGTTCTCTTATCTGCAGCCCTTAACACTCTGTCTAGTCCACAGTAGACATCTGGCTAAATTTTTTTCATGAAACAACTCTGAATTGAAGGCATGTATGAATAAGAAATAGAAAAATTTACAAGTCTATTGTAGTAGAGCATGGATATCAGTGGCGTGGCAGAAAGCAGAGTGAGTGAGGAGACAGGCAGGTGTGATAGGCAGCAGATTGTAGGTTTGGAATTTGGCTCCCTCCACATCTGGATTTATGCACCAGGGGTCTTTGTAAATGTGGGCAGTTCATGTGACTAATCTGCTGTTTGGGGGAAGGACTGTCTATGGGTGATTTTTTTTAGGTCTTTTCCACTGCTAATATTTTGTGATTCTGTAAGTCCAATGTAAGGATTTCAGCTATAGAAGCCCTGGAAACTGCGTAGGCTGTCAGTTAGGATTGAAATGGACCATTTGTTTGGTTGACACCAGGGTCTAAGATCCAGTCTTCTCTGGGGTGTCTCCCCAGACTGGGATGGAAGAGGAAATTAAGGTGAACTTTGTGTGGCTTCATGCACTTTCTGGGAGTCCGGCTCCAGGAGACAGTTTGGAACAGTGGAAGGAACGCGTGCTCTGGAGTGAGGAGTCTGGGGCTTGATTCCTTTTGCACCTCCTATGGAACTGCTAGCGTGGAGGGGTTAATCTTTCTGAATCTGTTTCCTCACTGGTGAAATGGGAATAACACTGCCTAACTGGGGGTATACTCTGCCAGAGGGGGATGTGGACACATTTTCCCCTCTGACCTTAAATGGAAGGACCATGACTGATGAGGATTCTCTTCCCGGTTTGTTAATCACGGTCAGCATGTTTACGTATGTCACTGATGGGGACATGATGGTACCAGGGGAATTTGATGACTTCAGATAAGTAAACAACCGCAGGCATAGATTAGATCCCTGAATAAAGGTCATGGACACATCTGGAATACTAAAGTGATAGGAGTACAGGTGATAGGTATGCAAAGTCAAATCCGTAGAGTCTCTGAGCTTTCCCCAGTGTCATTGTTTCTAAACAGAACTACGAGAAGGGCTGTTTTGAAAAAATGTAATAGAATGTTTTAAAATCTGTGATAAAATATTAGCTCTGTTTTTTGCACATCTGTAGACTATTGAACTTATCGCTTAATGTAAACATCACAGTAACAATTAAATGCCTGCTGTGTGGTGCTTTGTCCTTGGAACTGTGATGGTACTGTGGGTGGGGTGTGTGTGTGTGTGTGTGTGTGTGTGTGTGTGTGTGTAGAGAGAGATGTTCGTAAGCAAAGGAATTGACTTTCTTGCAGTTGGGTTGACAGACAAAAGTGAGATAGTGTTATCAAAGTGCTAATTTACATATTTCTCAGGGAAGGGAAGAAAGAAAATCAATTCTCTTAAGAAATGGAACTAGTGATGCAGCTCTGTTTAGGTGGATGCCATTGTAGTTGATCTAATAATGTCTATTAGGATGTTGTTGAAACATTTTTATATTGCTAATTGAAGTCTGTGATTCAAAGGATTAATTATAAAACTGAAGATGGAATGTGAATTGGTATCTAGTATATCTAGTTTAAATACATTCTGTTGTATTATTTTTGAAATCATGGATTCATTGCGAGAGTGAATTGGGATAAACTGTTAATAGGTTGAGTAAATTCTGTGGCTCAGGAAATTATTTGCTTAACGAATCTTGTGACATGAATATTTTTTGCTGAGATTCTATCTGTGCTCTTCCTCTGTCCCCCTTCTTGTTCTCAAAAGGTTTTAGGATAACCTACAATAACGGACAACTCAGCAAGATGAATAACTTAAAAATAGGTGAAGATAAACAGAAGTAAGTGTAGAGTGAAGTGTAGAGCGGTTTCTTAACAGTGGCATCAACAACATTTTGTAACAGGTAATTCTTTGCTGATGGGGCTGTCCTGTGCATTGTACATTGCTTGGGAGCACCTGTGGTCTCTGGCCAGTAGGTATGAGCAGTATCCCCTGTCACTGCTATGTTGTGACCACTGAAGATGGTCTCAGACATTGCCAGATATCCTCTGAGTGACGAGATTACCACCAGTTGTGCAGATAGTGTCTCAGTTTGAGCTACTATAGCAGACTACCACAGACTGGGTGGCTTATAAACAACAGATGCTTATTATTCACAGTTCTGGAGGCTGGAAGTCCACGATCAAGACACTGGAAAGTCCAGTATCTGGTGAGGGCTCACTTCCTGGTTCACGGACAGCCATCTTCTAGCTGTATCCTCATGTGGCGGCTGGTGGAAGGCACAGGGAGCTCTCTGGGGTCTCTTTTAGAAGGGCACTAATTCCCTTCATGAGGGCTCCACCCTCATGAACTAATCACCTCCCAAAGGCCCTGTCTCCAAATACCATCACTTTTAGGGTTAAGGTTCAATACATGAATTTGGAGGTGGGGGTACAAACATTCGGTTTATAGCAGAGGATAAGGTGACACCAGAGTGAGGTTGGTGGAGCAATCAGATCCATGAAGTGTTGATGGAGCCTGGACGTGCCACTGTTGCTGGTGATGCACTGACTGTAAGGTTTTCCCTGTGATTGCTCGTGGCTGCACTGGAGAAACATGATTTGTTTTGTGGTGTTTGGGGTTCTCAGGATGAAATATATTGTAACTCAGCAGAAGCACATCTATTTCTAATGTGGACGACTGACGGCATTTTCTCCAGGTTTCTGTCTGCCTGAGAATGAAGCTCCTGATGGGCAGGGATTTTTGTCTGTTTTGTCCATTTATGTGCCCAGAGGAATACCTGGCAGTTGCTTAATAAATATTTTTATAAAGAGATGAGTCTTGTCAAGGAAGATACTGTTTAATATAGGCCCTTCCTTATATGTATACAGACAGAGTGCAAGTTTTCTAGGGCTATTTCTTAGAGTATCATTACATGGAAGCATGCATTCTGGGTGGCATAATCTAAAATGAATGTCGGCAAAATCAATTAAATGGGCCCCAGGATAATGTGGTGCAGGATTGTAGCTCTCCCAGTGTCTGACTCAATCAATAGTTAGGTTTTAGGGCGCTGCGGGGAGGGAAGTTGCACGTTCTTCGGGTAGTGGTGAGCTTGTTAACTGTCAATTAAGGCTGAGCAGGGAAGACTTGAGCTGAGCTACGGTGATAGTTATCACCAACATTATTAGTTACTGAGTGCTTGCATGTGCCAAACCCTGTGTTGAGCCCTTTCTGTGCATCATCCCTCTGCATCCTCACCTCCTCTGAGGTCTGCACTTCCAGGAGGAGTTCAGTGGCTTGCCTGAGGCACGGCCCTGGGATTCTGTCCCTGACAATTCACATTCAGAGTAGACTCCTCACCTCCCTGCTGCTCTGTCTCACTCCCACTAATACCTCCCAGCAATGTCTGATCAAGCCTCAGAGTTCATGCTCTTGAAAGTGGCAGGAGAGTTACAGACTGAAATAATTTTAAAGCAGTTCAAACCACATTCTCATTTAAGCCCTAAGGGAAAAAACAACTCTGTAAAACGGTAATCAGTTTAATTTTCTTGCAAACTATTTATGATAAATTGCACATGCAGAGATGTTTGTGAATGAGGTGACTTCCTCTACAGGGATGTTAATAATCACCACAGCTAACATTTATTATGTGCTTACTGTATTCTACACACTGTTTTAAGTGCTTTATATACAGGGTCCAGCACAAATAATGCCCCTTTTTATTTACAAAATCTTTTATTAAAAAATCATAAGCATGTAATTCTGTAACATAACAGACATCACACTCAAGCCCACCATATGACATTTTAAGTGATATGTTCAAATTAAAACTATAAATTATTACACCCATATTATTACCCTACCAACCACACTCCAGTGAGTGCCAGACCCTGTATATGAATTCCTTTCATCTTTTCAGCAACCTCAGGAGATAGGTAGTATTATTACTGACATTTTGTGGATGAGGAAATAGACATAGAAATAGTTGTAAGTCTTAACTAGGGTAGTAAGTTTTGGCATCCCTAACAACTGAGGAGTCAGTGTGAGTCTGGTAATGCCTGTCTTAATTATATAAGTCTGTCCTATCACATTTTTTTGGGGGGGGACAAAATATAGAATTTTATTTAATTTATTTTTTATTTTAATTGTTGTTCAAGTACAGTTTTCTTGAAAACTGTAATCCCATCCCAGCCCACCCCGCAGCCCTTCCCACCTCTCTCCCATTTCCATCCTCTCTTGTTTTCGTCCATGTGTCCTTTATACTTGTTCCTGCAAACCCTTCCCCTTTTCCCCTGAAATTCCCTCCCGTCTGGTCACTGTCAGCCTGTTCTCTATTTCAGTGTCTTTGGTTATATCTTGTTTGTTTGTTTTGTTGATTAGATTCCTGTTAAAGGTGAGATTGTATGGTGTATCCTATCAAATTTTAAAGTATTGTTTATAGGCTTTCGTTTAGAAGTAAATATAATCCAGTTTTAAAATAGTCACTTCAGATTGCCACTTTGACTCCATTTTGAATGGAGGCAATGGAGCAGTTCATTAAGATTACAGGCATTGTCTATGCTGTTTGATAATTATTCTTATATTTTCATATCTATGGTTTCTTAGGATGTTTAATATCAAGAAACAGAATAACTGAAAACTGTCTTCATAACCCTGTGTTACTAGTCAGTCTCTTTCTCTTTCCCTTATTTCAAGCATAAAAAGGACTTCACTGGTGAGCCCTCATTGTGTATGCAGATGACATTGGTGATCCCTTTGAACTAATGAACTTTGGCCTTAGGGCACATGCATTCTGAATGGGTCTTTAAAATGCATGTGCCACACCGTGGGAGTGAGTGAGGCATTGCAGAAAGGAGAAATGGGGGTAGAAAAGGCTTGGATTGATAGACACAAGTGACTAGTTGAGAGATAGTTAAAAGGTCGAATAATTCATTATTTAGGAATCACCTTCAAAGGTTGCAGTGTTCAAAAATTAGCATGTTAGTTTGTATATAGAAAAGATTCTTTGAGAAAGCGTCATTGCTATAACCTAAGGGTCTTTTTTCATAATGAAGTGTTCAGTTTTATCAAAATGCTATAGGTTTCACTTTGGCCTTTTCACCTTAAGTAACATTTAATACAATTTTATTCTGAATTCTCCAACAATAAAAACTCTTTATGCTTCATGTTCCTTATTTATCTGTTGTTATATTTTTAACTAAATACCAGAGCTTTGCAATTTATTTTTTCTTTCAACAAATATTTACAGGATGCCTTTTATGTAGAGCAGTGGACAAACGGAGCCATGGACAAAACAGACTAGTACTTCATTTCATGTAACGTGCATTCTAGCAGGAGAAGGAGGATAAAGAGCAAATATAAAAGATCTAACATATCGTGTGCGGTAGGTGTTTTGAAGAAAAATGGATAAGGGAATAAAGCAGTAGGTGTGCTGTTTTGTGTGGGGTGACTCGAGAAGGCCCCCTGAAAGAGTCACATTGGAATGGAGATGTGGAGGGTGGAGGGAGCACAGTAGCGAGCTAACATCAGGCAGAGGAAATGACCAGTGGAGAGGTCCGGGTGGAAAGATGCCTGGGCCATCTGGCGATAGACCAAGGCGAACTGAGTGGAGTAGTGGGGGTCGGAGAGGTGGGGGTCGAGGACCTTGCAGAACATTGTCAAGACTTCAGATTTTGCTCTGGGTAAAGGGGAAGCCCGGGAGGACTCCTGCAGAGGGTTTGGAGCACCTGCCTTGTGAGTCGGAAGGGCCCTGGCTGCTGCGCTGAGACGAGGGTGGAGGCAGTGAGGTCTGCTGGGCGGAACACGAGAGACCCTGATGGCAGGTAGTAACAGAGGCGGTGAAGCGATGGGATTCCGGATATATTCCCGAGATGGAGTTAGAGGGTTTTCTGGTTGGATATGGAGTAAGAAGAGATGTTTACAAGAACTGTAAGGTTTGTGATGTGAGTAGCTACAATAAAGGAGATGCCATTCGTTAAAATTGGAAAAGCCTGGGCCTGGGTGAAAAAGGTGACGGGATGGAGTACAGATTGGTAGTCACAAAGCAGTCCCGGGGATGGAAAGGGCAGCATAGGGGACATAGTCAATGATACTGTAATAGCTACATATGGTGCCAGGTGGGTGCATATGGTGCTGGAAGTATCAGGGGGATGGAACACTGGGTAAAATACGTGAGTGTCTAAGGACTGTGCTGTACACCAGAAACTCATACAGAATAATATTGAAAGTTAACTGTAATTGAAAAAAATTGAAAAAAAAGTAAAAATCTCTTACTGTTCATATCATCACTATTAATATTTAGAAACTATAAATTAGAGAACTCATGTGCTTGGGCATAAAAGTGTCCAGAGATGAGGTTGTAGAAAGTTGTCAGTTAAGAAGACTGCAAGCGCAATAGCCATTGAAGATCACACTATAACTTTTTAGGAAGAGATGGATGGTGTTACCAGGGGACACAACTGTAGACAAAGAAATCACGGTTCCTTTTTGGAGATGGTGGTGGTGGTGGTGATGACGGAGACACTGAACAAAGGAAGGCCCCCGTCTCATGAATGATTTACCTTTGCTTTTCATTTATCCTCCCGGATGGCGGAAGGCATGGTGGGTCGTGGTGGATTCTTCTGTTGTTACCCTCAGCCTGATAATTTGTAAAATAGAAGACAATGGGTGGAGATGATAGATGTAGAAAATATCGATACTGAGTTTTGGTGATTAGCATGCCTCTAGGACTGATAATTTTAGGAACTTCTCCCCAAGTCTGCATTAGACTTGCAGTAGCTGCGCAGCTTTTGTTCTCGCAGATGCTTTTATGTTTCCTGTGACAAACTGCTAGCAAGAGCGATTGTGTATCACTCACTTGTAAGTGGTAGGTTAGGTCCTTATCTGTCTGACTTCTAAATTTAATAATATGCCTCTTCAAATGGTTTTGTGGCTCTTGGAACTGCAGGAAACTAACATAGGAAGTTATGAGAAAATCTAGCCCACCACAAATCAATATCGGCTCTTGCGGAATGAAGTAAGGGCGTATTTCTGGAGAATGTGTTTCACTCCAGGATACTTTGTGGCTCCCAGTGTGCTAGGTAAGTATGTGACCTGGGAGTCAGTCTGGCTCTGTAGGAGTCCACTGTCTCTGCTTAGAGAGGGAAATTAGAAGTGTTTGAAGCTCAGGCTTAGATGCCCTTGAACATGAGCGAAATTTTAAAGACAGCCTCTGTCTTTAGTTGAGCTCCTTGTGAACATGAAGACTTTGGGACTTTGGAAAAGGTCAAACAGATTAAACTGAAATCATTTACAGGGCGGTGTCCAAAGCAATATGTTTGATGTCTCCCATAAACTCTGGAGTGTGATGAAACGTTTTTAAAGGGATCATGAGTGTTTGACTGAGGCCAAAAAATAAAAAATAAATTTCAGGGCTGCAGCGGGCCATTTTGAGAAGCCTTGACTAATTGTAGAAAGAACAGTAGAGCCGGCCACAACACAGCCAGTTTGGAAAAATGATCTATTCCGGAGAGCCCGGGAGGGGTGAGACTCGATGTGACGAAGGAAGGGGCCTGGAGCACCACACTGTGCGCACAGTGATTTCTACTTACTGCTGCGTTTGGGGCGTTGGCAGCCCACAGTTCACCACCTCGGCTTCCCCTCTTGGGGTTGTGGTTCTGATGGAAAACTCTGGCTTATTAATAGTTTGTGGCTATACCTGTGTGAGAAAAGAGATTTTCTGTTTTATTTTTATACATTTTGTCCTTGATTCCTTTGTTTTATATTTTTATGGTTTTGTTAGAAATATGTTAGGAAGGCTCAGAATTTCTAGTTAGGAATTATCTTCTTTTTTCTCTGATGGTTTTTCCACCTCTGTTAATTTGTGATATAACAATCTTCCCTAGAGTAATTAATTGTAATTCTGCAAGCTGAAAATTTTAACTTCAGGTGAAAAATACATAGCAGAAGTGCAGGAACCTTAGACAATAAATATTTGTGTTTTGTGCAGCTGCTACTAGTAATTAGGAGAAAATAACTGAGTAGAATGGACCCTGATACGCTTGGTTGCTCTGAGGGGTTCTTGGTGCTTTCAAAGGACTCGAGCTGACAGGGAGCATTTTGCTGAATGTCTATAGCACAGTGCCATCTTGTGGCTGCAAGTTTACGTTTTAATGTAAAAGAGCAAATTTTTAATACTAAATGTACGTGATACAGGTTTATATTTTCCCTAGTATTTATACTTTACCTGGATGAAACCTTACAAGGGTACATAGGATGCAGGGTGGGATAATTTAAGAGGACATCCTTGTTCTTAGAAGAGGCAAGCTGCAGTATTCAGGGGTGAAGATCCATAATGTCTTTATCTAACTGTGCGTTTGGGACCAGGGCAGGAAGAGAACGAGAGAGAGCCAAATCAACATGGCAAAGGTTAGCCGTTCACCTTTGGTAAAGGGAACATGGGTGTTCCTTGTACTACTCTTACAACTCTTCTGTTGTTACAAATTTTCTTTTGAAACTTTATAAAATAAAAAATATTGCCCAAGTGTAAAAAAAGAAAGAAAGAGAGAAAAAAATAGGGGCAAGGACATGAAGTGGAGCCAAGAAGGAGGCAAAAAGGACCCCCCATTGTGTAATGACCTGACCACATTTGCACGGACCCGCTGACTGGGCTCTACTCTTCCCAGTGGTTGATACGTCACTGTCCAGGGTTCCCTTGTTACCCTCTATTGACCATAAGGGTTAGGGGCGAGATGTGTAAGACCAGAGAGAAATTTCTTCTTGGACTTTCTTTAGTAGCATGCTCATGTAATGAACAGCAGCCTCAAAAAATACCTTCCACAAGTACAATCGGGAATCTCTCTGCCCTACTGATCTGGCCTGACCCTGCAGTAGCCACACTGCTAGTTCTCCGAAGGCCTCTCAGCAGAGTACTGGCTGGCAATGAATTTGAGATTGTATTTACTGACAAGGGCTCGGAATCCAGCTGTTTCAATTGAGCTTGAGGGAGAGTGGACATCTTGTCGTAGCTGATCCAACCAGGTCTGTTTCATCTCAACTAGCTTAGGAGGAGTTACTCAGGGTCAAGTTTCTTTTGTGCCGTGGATTTGAATGTGCTGCGGTGCATAGACAGACAAGTGGATGACGTTATTCCTGAATTTCTTCCTCCAATAAATATATCCAGGATAGTATTAATCTAAAAAAATCCAAACAGAATATAACCAGATGACCATCTCTCTATCATGAAAGCAAAACAAAACATACAGTCAGACACCCCTAAAAATGCCTGGCCTTGAGCACTGCTACTCAACTCTCTTCTATTTTTAAATTTCTACAAAGTGACCCTTTTCTGTGGCCATTCAACTTTCTATGAATATTGCTTGCATTTCTTTTTACTTCTTAATAACTATCTGGATATATATGTGTGTATATATACATACACATACACACATACATACACACATGAATATTTCTATCCTTAATAACTATCTAGACACCTACATACACATATATATGCATATATGCTTACTTGAAGGTGAACATTTTAGAAGATATGGTCTTATTCAAGTATGAAAGTTTTTTTTTTTTAAATAAAAGCAGGACAGATCTTGAAGTAAGTGTTGTGACACAGGGGATTCTTTTGTAGAAAGTCGTTTCTTGAAGTGACTTTGGTTTCTCTGATTCTTGTGACAGGTTTTCTTTTAAAAGCTATAAAGTGATATAGGGATGTATTGATTTCCATTATGGGCTACAGTGCTTAGAAATTTCTTTCCCTCTCCCATGTCTGTCTGTGAGCACCAAAAGCCTGTGAATTTTGTGAACAACTAAAGAAGTGATCTGTTGATTTTCTGTGGAGCAATATTCTTTATTTGGGGGAGAATCGAGGCGCACAGAAAGACACACACAGGGTCCGTCGGAAGTCATACCTGCTGGAGCGTGGTCGGTAGGGTAATAATATGGGTGTAGTAATTTATAGTTTTAAGTCAAACATTTCACCTAAGATGTATGGTATGCTTGAGTGTGATAGTGTTATGTTGCAGTATGACATGTTTGTCATTTTGTAATAAAAGATTTTGTAATTAAAAAGGGGTGTTATTTGTGCTGGACCCTGATTTTACATAGTGACTCAAGGTACACGTGTACATGGAGAATCTAATCAAAACATAATGAAACAAAACTTTCCTTTCCTTTGTTGGATTTTAATGATTTCTATTCTGCTTTGTTAAAAATACTGATCACAATCTACTAAAGTTGACTTTATGACCCACTAACGCAGCAGTTTTCAGCCAGTGTGCTGTATGCACTGCTATGCTCTAAGAATTTTTAACCATTCAAAACCTGGCTCTTCAGTCAGGGGCATTGACTTTTTCCCCCCATAGATTGTCACATAAAAAATGACCACAGCCAATATATCAATAGCCGTCCACTGTGAATGAATCAAAATTATACCTATTTTTTGTCAGATTGGCAAAAAATATATTTCTTGACGTGCCACAAATTTGTTTTAAATGATTTTATTTATTTATTTTTAGAGAGTGGGGAAGCGAGGAAGGAAGTGAGGGAGAGAAACATCCATTGGTTGCCTCTTGCATGCCCTCAAACAGGGACGTGGCCTGCAACCCAGGCACGTGCCCTGACTGGGAATAGAACCAGCAACTTACTAGTTGCAGGACGACACTCAACCCACTGAGCCATGCCAGTCATATATTTAGTAATTAGTTTATGCGTGCCATGAGATGAAAAAGGGTGCAAATCACTGCACTAATGCATCGTGATCCACAGCTTGCAAAGCCCTACTGTTGAGATCTTGCAGCAAGCCAGACTGTTGGATGGAAGACACAACAGTGAAACCCTGAACTCTCTCAACTAGCCAAATTAAAAACTGGCTGGGAAAGGGATTTAGAGAACCAGCAGGAAGGAGCAAAGTGTGACTGGTTGGTCTTTAGTTGTGGTTGTGTTGAGAGTTCCCCAGCGAGTGATGCCCTGTCCTTCCCTCTGCAGCTTGACCACATACTGTCCCCTCCACCCATGCCATGTCGGAAATGCAGCAACCCAGACCTGGCTTCTGGCCCCGGAAAGTCACTGAAGTTTAAACGACAGCTGAGTGAGGATGGACGACAGCTGCGGCGGGGGAGCCTGGGCGGTGCTCTGACAGGTGAGTCATGAGGGACACATGTAAGGAGGGATTGCCTTCACACACTGGAGGTCCTGAACGGCCGTGGAGTTCCACGTGCAGCAGTCAGCCTACTTAAGATCTGCTTCTTTGCAGATCATCGGGTGAAACTAGTCCAATCCAGGGAGCAGTTAAATTGAGGATTTTATTAATAAACTTCACTGAAATATAATGTACATACAATAAAATGCACCCATTTTCAGTGTATGTGTGGATGGACTTGGGAAAATTTTTATGCCAGTCTACCTACCACCAAAATTGAGCATAAACCTGCTTTTTTGTCCCTATAAATTAGGCTTATCTTAAGAATTTTATGTTGTTGGAATCACACAGTACATGCTCTTTGGTACCTGGCTTCATTGGTGCAACATGATGTTTTTAAGATTCATCCATGTTGTTGCATAAATGAGGTCTGTCCAGAAGGCATCCAGCCATGTAATATGAAAAATAGAGACATTTACTGAAGAAGATACAAGATACAAGAAACACTGTACATGGGACAATGATGCCTCAGTCTCCTACAAAGTAGGTACTTTGGGACCTCACACAGTTCTGCCAATCACCATCAGCTGCCCCGTCACATTTTCTTGAATCTCAGTGGTGGTCTGAAATCTCCTCTGTTCCAAAGGTGATTTTAGTTTTGGGAAAAGCCGGAAGTCACAGGTCACGAATTCTGGGCCATAGTGGGGCTGAGTCACCTGGGTGATTTGATGTTTCGCTAAAAAACTCTGTACAAGATGTGATACATGAGCGGGTTCATTTTTAGGAAGCTGCCAATCACCAGTTGCCCATAGCTGTGGCCTTCTGAATCATCTAAATAGTTTCTGCAGAGGAATGTTCAAGCTTAATCCAAAATTTGATGCAGATTCATCGCTCTACTCACTCAGTCATTTTGAATGTGCTGGCACACAATACACATACTTACACAACAGTGTCTACTGCCCCCACTGACTAGTACAATGAGATCGTCATTGTTCACGCATGTATGTTCCAGTCCACTCTCCTTGGCTGCCAGGTTACATCGATGTCACACAAACCATTCTCGTCATATTAACAATGGCGGACTTTTTCTGTACTGATCTCATGTATCAGTAGTGTACATTGAACTGTAAAAGGAGCTGCCAAACTGTTTCTAAGATTGTGACATTTTACATATTTACCAACAACAGGTGAGCATCTAATTGCTCTGCATCCTTGCCTACCCGTTGTATTTCCAGTCTTTTTCAATTTTAGCCATTTTAATGGATAGTTAGTCGTATCACATTATGGTTTAAATTTATATTTTCTTGATGACTAAATGTTGTAAACATCCTTTCATGTGCTTATTAGGCATTCATGTATCTTCTTTTGTGAAGTGTCTGTTCAAATCTTTCATTTTTTAATCATGTTGTTAAAATTAATTTTAAAAATTTCAAATCCAGAAAACCTGCAGATCACTTGTATTGACTTGAAAGATAGCCAAATTAAGCTATCTTGGGTTTTTAATAAATAACTCAGCATGTAAACTTCATGTTATTAAATTTACCTTAAATGACTAAAGATTAGGTTTCTGTTATTTCATTTTGAATGCTGTTACCTTTAAATACTGTAGAAGAAACTTTGTTTTTTATACCCCTAAATAAAGTTTTCTCTATATAGGACAGTCTTGCCTATCAGCTCAGAAATGGTCTAGAAGATAAGTTCTTATTCACATTTCATTATAAAAGTATGGATTTTGACTTTTTGGAGGTGAAATCTCTCAGCACAGAGATGCTTCTGCCACATGATGAGGAGAGTCTAGAGCACCTGCCCCAGGGGGCACACTGCCGGCACAGAGGGCCAAACTGACCTCGGGCCAAGGGCAAGAAGTTCATCAGAAATTTCAGCACTCCACTGAGTTTAAAGCAAATGTTCACATTTGCTTTAGCTGATGTTCTAATGGTTATTGGGGCATTTTCCTTTGTTGTCCTCTTGTAGCTGCCGACTATTTGCTTTTTAAAGTGAGAGATCCTGAAGATTATTTGTTCAAACCTTTATTTGATAGGTGGGAAAATTAAATGTTAAAAGTTAGAAGGCTCACCCCCATGTTTATTAATTTCACTTAGGAAATCTGCTTACTTTGCTCAAACTATTTTTGACCAATAGGAGAGACAGAAATGGTTCTTTCTAATTTTTGCTAAAGCAGTTAATGCTCTAAAATAATGCAAGGGTATAGCTCTTGATGCAGACATAGGGCCTGGAGCATGAAATTGGTCTTTAGCTTTAAGGGGAAAACAAGCTGGACTTGATTCTCATTTCATAATGAGAATCCCAGCAGCTCTAGAAATTCTGTACTTATACAAGTTCGCTTGCTATATAATTATTGTAGGTAATTAAGTCTTTGGTCAGATAATTTTCAAAAAATATTTGATAGTATTTGGAAAAACTTAAAGAAATCTCTTTGACGTCAGCCTGTTTTTAAAAACAGTTGTTTGAAAGTTTTATAGGGATATAAGAAAAATATTGTTAACTGGTCCTCTAGATAGCTGAGAGAGTTTAGCTAATGAAATAATATGTGCACCCCATTTAGCCCACTGATGGGCAGATGCCAGTATTGTGTGTATAACTAATTGAATTTGGGGAATTTTCAGTTAATGGTGAACTTGGGCTTGTGAACATCAGTGTGGAATCCTTGCCCACTGAGGTTCTGCTTTGTGTTGGGTGCTGTGCTAGGGTCAGGTGTTAGAGCAGAGAGAGGAAAGCATTACCTTTGATCTTTGAGAAACATGGTTTCTACTTGTGTCAGGCAACGGTTGATAATCGCATATGACCTTACCTTGGGACAAACCCTGTTACTAACTTAAGTCAAACTGTTTTGCCATCAAAAATTTGTCACGGACATGTTCTGTTACTAAAGACCAGCCACCTTCCTGTTGCTTACCGTATTTTTAGGACTATAAGACACACCTAGGTTTTAGAGGAGGAAAATAGGAAGAAAATTTTGTGGCAAAAAATGCGGTAAAATATTTAATAACCTGTGACCCCGCTCCACTACTGCCCCCCCACAGCTAGTGAGGCAAGCTACATTCAGACTGTAAGACGCACCCTGCTTTTCTGCCCAAATTTGGGGGGAGTGCGTCTTATAGTCTGAAAAATATGGTAAGTTTGTTTTAATCCAAGGACCTTTTCTTTGGCAGTGTATTTTGTTTTAATCCAAGGATCTTTTCTCAGTCAGTTTTCTACCACTTCCTTTAGAACAAAGACTGTGAAGGCTGAGTTTATGGTTTGAAAATTTTGCCACCCAGTTATCCTTCCCTAAATGCTTAACTCTCTGGTAAGTTTCCCTAAACTCTTAACTCTCTGAGAGGAAGATCTGTGATCTTTTTATCTACTTCTCCCTAATAAGAATGACAGCTAACATCAAGAACTTATATGTAGCAGGCACTGTTTTTAGGGAGTTACATTTACTGATTGACTTAACTCGCACCACATCTCTAGGCAGTCTTGTCTCCCTTTCACAGAAAACACTGAGGCTCAGAGCAGTGGAGTAAGTTGCACAAGGTCACGGTGCTGCTCATAAACACAGAGCCAAGATTTGAACCCAGGCGTTGTGGCTCCAGAATCCATGCTTGTAACCACTGTGCTGTTCCTAGCACAGTAAACACCCATTAGGTTTTCAATAAATTCCAGCAGGATTAGTTGGAATGATTCCTGGGTGGAAACATTTTTGCTCAGTTGGAATCTGGGACTGATCAATCTGTAGGTCTCCTGGTCCCTTAATTACAAAAGTAAATTAAAACTAGGCAATTAATACATATGAAAAACCTTAAAATTTATACATTTACTAACCCAGCAATTCTAATTCTCAGATTTTATTACAAGGAAAATGGTCATGAATATGTGCAGTGAATTAACTCTAGTTATATTTAGAGCAGCACCATTTATAATATTAAAAATTGCATATCATCTAAATAACTAGCAAAAGAATATTGGTTAAACATATTATGGTATATACATAAAATGGAGAATAAAGTGTAAACACTTAAATTCATGTTGTAAAAGAATATATTTTCACATTGAAAGAGGCTCAATATATTTTTAATGTGAAAGTCCATTATTGAATGGTCTCGTAGTCTCACTTCCTTTATAGAAATAATTGTATATTTATTTCATAAGGAACAGAAAAACGATCCCTGTCTGCTAAAGAGTTGCTCAAACTGGAATGATGGTTGACTGGTTTCCCATTATAAATGGACATGTGAAGAATGCTATGGTGTTTTTCCATCCTGCGATTCAATCCGTGACACATTTTTGCCCGATTTTTTTTGTGTGTGTGGCGTTTGGCAGGGTATCAGTTGGTGACATTAATGCTGTATAACCACAAAACCTCAGTGGTAGACAATGCTAAGTATTTCTTGCTGATATGGCTGCAGGTCAGCTGGGTTTGGGGAGATTAGCCTGGCTTCTGCTGGGATTGGTCCCAGGTTGCACTTAGGTTCAGATCTGCTCCACATGCCTGTTTTCCTTGACCCAGCGGCTACCCAGGAGACCGTGCTCTCCTACTAAAAGACAGGAGCCTCAGAGTGCATGTCCACCTGCACAGGCATGGTTTAAGCCTCTTCTGGCATCCTATCTGCTAATTTCCTATTGGCCAAAGAAAGTCATATGGTCAAGTCCAGAGTCAAGGGGCACACTCCACCCACCATGACACCTTGGCAAGGATGCAGATATATAATGCAACTAGAGGGGAGCAAAAAATTGGGACTAATCATTGTGTTTATCATAGTTAGCCTTTAGCTCTTCTTTTAAAAACAGTCCTTTGCAATAAAAATAGTTACATTTCTTTATTTTTAATGATAAAAGTAGTATGTGTTTAATGTGGAAAGTTTCAAAAATACAGAGTACTATAAAGAGAAAGGCCCATAATTTCACCATGCATATACACCCATTGTTGAACTTTTGACATTTTCTTACTTCTAAAGTTTTGAATCAATCACTTAAGGGTATCAGATTAAAAGAAAAAGCCACCAGTACTTTTTTTGCAGGACTGGTATTTAAACAACAGTTTACTGTGCCCATTACTGCTTATGTATATTCTTTTGTTGTTGGCTGATGGTACTTTCTGCCTTCATGGCCTGCAGCTTGCTAAATAGGCGCCCAGAAGCATCATGTAAACATTGACTGAGATTTGGAGCCCCCTGTTGAGGAAGGGAGCATTATTCTAGTCATTATTCAGACCCTTGCAGACTGGGCATGGGCATGTGGTACTGCGCCTGACAGTTCACAGCAAGGAGGCTGCAGAATGGAGGGCAGAACCTCAGGATCTTGAGTCCTGGCTTCTTGATATGCAAATGTACCCTGAATCCTGGTCTTGCATCCCACAGCTGTGATATATGTATGTTGCAGCCCCAACAGTCAGCTCCTCTTCCTCATGAAGAGAGGTGTATTTTTCAAGACATGTCTGGGCTGTTTGGGATGTGAAACAAAAGAGGAATCTGTATGTGTGTGTAACTTTCACATAGTAATATGAAATCGACTTTGTAGACAGCATAATCTAGAATCATGGTGTTCTATCTTGGGGGGGATTGAGAGATTTTTCTCTCTTTGACTATGGAAATCAATTTGGAATAACATCTGAAAATGTAAAAAAAAAAGGCATTTCAGAGTAGATTTCACTTCAAGAGGGAAAGGCAAAACAACACTATCTCAGAAAACATTCTTTTCTTTAAAATTAACCTGGAGGCCATAGTGTTTGCATGCTGTGTAGAGCGGAACAGATTTCTCATCCTAAAAGCCTCCTTAGCTTAGTGAGCAAGGTTGGAAGAATTCAGATTAAAGTAAATTTACATAAAATGTGACCATGCAAATGTGGCTTTGGTGTTTAGTAAATACTGCACCTAAATACCTCTCATGTTCCCTGGAAATTTCTTTACTTTTGTGATACTATCAAAATAATACTGATGTAAAAATGTTGTTACACTACATGCTGTAACAAGCAACACTCCCTCCCCCTAAAATCAATGTCTTAACACAATAGTCATTTACTTCTTACTTATGTAAATGTTGGGTTAGCAGGCATCTCTTTTCCTCCACGGTGAGTGAAGGACCCACACTCCTTCCGTCTTCAGGTCTTGCTCTTTGTGGCTTTAAGATAGTTTGCTTCCAGATGGTGGAAGTGGAAAGAGAGAGGAGAAATATTTCCACGGAACAGTCTCAGACTGGAAGAGACACACTTTATTTCCATTCACATACTTTTTAAAAAAATATTTTATTTATTTTTTTAGATAGGGAAGTGAGGGAGAAAGAGAGGGAGGGAAACATTGATGTGAGAAAGAAACATCAGTTGGTTGCCTCTGGTACCTGTCACAACCGGAGGCTGAACTTGCAACCCAGGCATGTGTCCTGACTGGGAATTGAACCGGCGACCTTTCACATTGTGAAAGGCTGCCCGAACAAGTGAACCATACCAGTCAAGGCTCCATTCACATTCTTTTGACAAAATTGCATCACATGGTCACAGCCAAGTGCAAGGTTAGTGCCGGGACCACTAGAATGGTCCCTCTGTGTCCAGCTGCACAAGAGACAGGGGCAACATAGCACTTACTAAATTGGGCAGATTGAGACAAATAGGTTTTAATAAAGAAATGGGATGTGATTAACTCTGTTTTCTGTCTGTTAAGTTTGACATGTTTATAAGATACATCAAGTAGGACTGTGGAATCGCAGAAATGGAGAGGATCACATTTGGAGAAGAAATGGATTGGTTTCACCTGAGAGTGATATGAGACTAAGAACTTGCCATTGGCTTCAGCAGGATAGTCACTGGTAACATTAGGGAGAGCAGTGAACTGTGGGTGGAAACTAGAGTGGGTGGGTTAAGAGCAAATATAATTAAGGATTTAGATGTAGCCAATGTCTTCATGTTTAAAGCTGCAGATAGATATTTTGAAAAGTTATGCTGTGAAACAGACTAGAGAAATAGGGTAGGGCTGGAAGGGCATGAGGGGTCACAGGGAG
Source organism: Trachops cirrhosus (assembly GCA_028533065.1). Classification (NCBI taxonomy): domain Eukaryota; kingdom Metazoa; phylum Chordata; class Mammalia; order Chiroptera; family Phyllostomidae; genus Trachops; species Trachops cirrhosus. The sequence continues at coordinate 155,531,081 of CM052540.1, read as the reverse complement.
GCATCTTAGTGTCGGGAACATGCAGGCATGTTTGTAAGGTCCAGAAGGCAGAGATGATAGCCAAAAAAGTAAAGTTCTTTGGAGGTACCTGGAAGGGTATCCAGAGCACATGTCAAAGCCTTGGTCTTTTACAGGAAGAAGGACAATTCCTCTGTTGTTACAGGAGGGACGGGGAGAAAATGGATGCAAAAGTAGGTAATTTTAGGTACATCCATACCGTGGAATACTACTCAGGAGGAAAAGGGAACAAACTATTTTTGCAAGTGACAACCTGGGTGAATCTCCAGAGAATTATGCTGGGAAAAAAGAAAAAGCTTATCCCAGGAGGTAACACACTATCCCTATGTAATTCCATTTGTATATAACATTTTTGGAACAATAAAATTATAGAAGTGGAGAACTGATTAGTGCTTGCCAGGATTTAAGAGGGGGTGGTAGGAGGAAAATAGGTGCGACTGTAAATGGGAAACATGAATGGGTTCTGTGGTGATGGAAATTGTTCTATAACTTGACTGCATTAATGTCATTGTCCTGGTCATGGTATTGAACTATAGTTTTGCAAGATGTTACCATTGAGGGAAAGTGGGTAAAGGATACCTGGGTCTCTCTGTATTATTTCTGATAACTGCATGTGAATCTATACTTCTCTCAAAATAAGTATAATTGGCAATATAGTCAAAATTGGGAATATAGTGAACAATATTGTACTAACTATGTATGCTGTCAGGTGAGTAATAGAGTTACCAGGCTGATCACTTCGTAAGTTGTACAAATGTCTAATCACTGTTGTACACCTGAAACTAATTTGTAATATTGTATGTCAACTGTCAAACTAAATACAGCAATACATCAAAAAGATTATACTTTGTGATCAAGTGGGATTTAGTCCAGGAATGCAAGGTTGATACAACATTTGCAAATCAATAAATGTGATTCACCACATAAATGAAATAAAGAATAAAAATCACATGATCATATCGATAGATACAGAAAAAGCTTTTGATAAAATCCAGCACCCATTTATGATCAAAACTCTCAGCAAAGTGGGAATAGAGGGAACATTCGTCAATATAATATAGGCTATATATGACAAACTTACTGCCAGCATCATACTGAACAGGTAAAAACTAGAAGTGTTCTCCTTAAGATCAGGAACAAGACAGGGTTGCCTGCTTTCACCTCTCTTACTCAACGTAGTACTGGAAGTCCTAGCCACACCAAGACAAGAAGAAGAAATAAAAGGCATCCAAATAGGAAAGGAAGAAATAAAACTGTCTTTACTTGCAGATAGCCTAATACTGTACCTAAGAGAACAGAGAACCCCAAAGATTCTACCAAGAAGCTCCTAGAACTGATAAATGAATTCAGCAAAGTAGCAGGATACAAAATCAATATCCAGAAATCAGTTGCATTTTTATGTGCCAATAGCAAACTAACAGAAAGAGAAATTAAGAAACAATCCTACTCACAATTGCTTCAAAAAGAATAAAATACCTAGAAATAAACCTAACCAGAGTGTAAATGACCTGTACATGGACAATTATAAGACACTGAAGAACAAAATTGAAGAAGATACAAATAAGTGGAAGTACATACTGTGTTCATGGACAGGAAGAATCAACATCATTATAATGTCCATACTACCCAAAGCAATCTACAGATTCAGTGCAATTCCTATCAAGTTTCCAATGACGTATTTCACAGAACTAGAACAATAGTAAAAAAAATTATATGGAACCACAAAAGGCCCCACATAGCAACAGCAGTCCTGAGAAAGCAGAACAAAGTTGGAGGAATTGTGCTACCTAGTATCAAACTATACCATAAGGCCATAGTAATCAAAACAGCATGGTACTGGCATAAAAACAGACACATAGATCAATGGAACAGAATAGAGAGCCCAGAAATAAACCCACACTTTTATAGTCAATTAATATTCAACAGAGGAAGCAAGCACATACAATGGGCTAAAGATGGTTTATTCAATAAGTGGTTTTGGGAAAATTGGACAGATACATGTAGAAAAATGAAACTAGACTACCTTCTTACACCACACACAAGAATAAATTAAAAAATGATCAAAGACTTAAATGTTAGACCCAAAACATAAAAATCCTAGAAGAAAACATAGCAAAATCTTGGGCATTGCTCATAGCAATATTTTATTGGATATATCTCCCCAGGCAAGGGAAAGAAAAAAAATGGGACTACATCAAACTAAAAAGTTTTTGCACAACAAAGTAAATCATCAACAAAATAAAAGACAACCCACAGAATGGGAGAACATATTCACCCATACATCTGATAAGGGGTTATTAAGTACTTACAAAACTGAACACCAAAAAACCAAACAGCCCAGTTAGAAAATGAGCAAAGGACCTGAATAGACACTTCTCCAAAAAGGACATACAGATGGCCAATAGACATTTGAAAAGATGCTCAACATCACTAATCATCAGAGAAATAAATATAAAAACCTCAACGAGATACCATCTCATACTTGTCAGAATAGCTATTATCAATAAATCAACAAACAACAAGTGCTGGCAAGGATGTGGAGCAAGGGGAACCCTTTTGCACTGTTGGTGGGAATGCAGACTGGTGCAGCCACTGTGGAAGACAGTATGGAGATACCTCAAAAAATTAAAATTGGATATACCCTTCAACCCAACCATCTCACTTCTGGGAATATATCCAAAGGAACCCAAAACACTAATTTGAAAGAACATAGGCACCTCTATGTTCATTGCAGCATTATTTATAATCACCAAGTTATGGAAGCAGCTCAAGTGTCCATCAGTAGATGAGTGGCTAAAACAACTGTGGGACATTTACACAATTGAATACTACTGGACTGTAAAAGAAGAAAATTTTACCCTTTGTGACGGTATGGATGGACCTGAAGAAAATTATGCTAAGTGAAATAAGCCAGTCAGAGAATGACAAATACCATATGATCTCACTCATATGTGGAATCTAATAAAGAAACTGCACTAACAAGGGAAATGGGGACAGACTCATGGATGGAGAGCAGATCACAGCTAGTGACAGGTGGGGGGTGGGGTTAGAGGTGGAGAGATTGCAAAAAAGGGGAAAAGGACTCATGTACATGGAAAAAAATACATAAAAAATTTAAATGTTTTGTTTTTATGTCCCCTTTCCAGATCACTGATTTTAATAAATTTGCTTTTAATAAAAAGCAGGTATTTTAATAGATTTCCAATGTTACCCCAATACATTTAATTAAAAAATAGGTTTGGTGGCTTCACTTTTCTCAATGCATGATAAAACCCCTGAGTGAGGGTGGGGAGGGATATATGGGAGTTGAGTAGAGAAGGAAGTTGAATAGTTTAATAGACATGGAGAATAGGAAGGTTTTTTTGGAAGCATTGGCAGCCCATTGAAGGTCTGAGACCATGAAAGTGAACTCTGTCTACATATTTGAGGAAAGCATTAAGGTGCCAAGGAAATTTGTGTACTGGGAACAGTAGTTCCACAGACTATAACACAGAGGCATGGTTCAGGGTCATTCCGTACAGTGGTGGGGAGGGTGGAGCTGAGCTGTATAGGCATCAGAAGAGTTTTGGTGCCTCCGGTGGGATTTCTCGGAGGTAGAGCTGAAGCCCATGGATGCTTGGAAGGACGACTGAAAGCTGGGACCTGGGTGTGTGATAGGGTTGGGGACTGAGCAGTGGGCACAGCTAGGTTCAACTTAACCAGTCTTTGAAAGATGACTGAAATGTTAATATTTTGAAATCTGGCAAACTCTTAAAAGGCAAAGATATTTGCAATTATTATCCATGGTGCTGTCTTGTAATATTCTCTGTCTGGGTTCTTGACTCTTGGCCAATGGGGGTGGGGGGGCTCATTGGGGGGCGTGGGGGGCACGTTGTGGGGGGTGAGGACAAACCCATATCCACAGATAATTCACACTAAAGGTTTTATGGGCTTAAAAACATCCTGCTTCTGTTTGTTTTACTGTTTCTCAGTACTTGTAAAATCTCTATACTGATGCCATATACCTGGGGTCAGAGGTTCTTTTAAGTTGGTTCAGTGTTCTGTTCATCAACAATAGCTTGTGAAACTGGAGGAGGTCACTACCCACTTTTGTGAGGGATCAAGAGGCAAACCCATTTGCATCTTCTTTCCTGGTTTGAGTGCATGATTTTAAGTCGCCTTTAAAACTATTTGCTGTCTTCACCATTCCTATGTCAGTCTGTGTCTGGATATTTTGTTTGCTCTCTAGGTGTTCTAATTTGAAGATGACTTTTTGGGTGTATTTTCGTGTTTGCAGTTTCTTCTTGTCAGGGTGGGAAGACCTCCTGAGACTTCCTCTTAATGGAGCAACGAGCTATTAGCCAGTTCCTTTGGCAGATGCTGCCCCCCCCACCCCGGTAGCTCCGTCAGGGAGCCTTCTGCTGTAGCTCATCTCCTATGCAGGTGGCCTACCAATGAGTCACTGCTCCCTCTAACAGGGCGATCACATGGTGGGTCACAGGTTCCTGGTCACCTGCTGCTTAGGAACTGCTAAGGTCACCTTATTCAGAGCCAAGCTGCAGAGTCCAATCTGAAGCTCAGATCTCTCCTTAAGACATTTTGCAGGGAGCAAACCTATCCAAGAAGTGATGATGTCTAGTCTAGCATGATGAGAGGATTAAGAGAAGAATCTAAATGAAGTCTTGAAGAATTGTATGAGAGTCCCTTATAGGGAGAGTCAGATGAGAGACTGGGTCGTTTGCTTCTATGTAGGTGTGAGCTCCAGGGAGTGCTGGGAGCTATGCTAATCATCAAATGCAGCTCTCCAGAAATCCATTTTACAACTCTAGCAGATCAGGTTTGAAGGGCTTAAAATTAGTCCTGAGTGTTAATTAAGATGTTATTGATAGAAGACCCAGTTTCTCTTAAGAATCCTGAAGTACCTTCTATGGAGCAAAAGGTAATATGGGCTTAAATCATTGTTGACAGAAAACTTCAAGATTGCTAGGGCAGAAAAGTCAGTTGAGATACAACTAAACAATTATCACCTGCAGAATAAGTTCTTCTTGCCCTTTGGCTATGTTGGATGTGGCAAATCAAATACAGCAATGGAAGTTCTTCAAAAGATACGAAGGATAAAAGTGTGTACTGGTCACTTAAAGTTTTTGCTGGCATTACTTTAACTCGCTTGTATCTAAGTATAATTATATAAGGAGACTGTCTATACCAGTCAGGCTGATGAAGAAACTTAACAGAAACAGACCAAAGATGTACAAATATTAGGTCCACCAAGCACTAGACATTCTTTCTTTCTCTCCCAGTTTCTCCCACTCTCTTCCAATATCTGTCTCTGTCTCCCGCCCTCTTCCCATCCCTCTCCCCATCTCTCCCTTTCCTCCATCCCTCAGGCTCTCCGTGCATCTCTCTTGCTCACTCTCACTCTTTCAGTCCCACCCCCTTATTTCTTGTGTTCTAACATGATTCTGTAAATAATGGACTTCAGTTATTCCTGAGAGACAAGTGAATTTATTGAATCCATATATCAAAAATTCAAGTTCTTTATTCTCAAAATTCTCTTTACAATAGAAAATTGATTTCAGATTTTTTTAAAAACAATTTTTTTAGCATTTTATCAAGGGGTTGAATTTTTTGAAGGGAATAATCGTATTCCTTTTTGTTTTCTCTACAGGTTTTTTCTTTTTTTGGTACTTCCCTGAAAGTGTGTTTTGTTCTGATAGGATGTACAGGGGCCTAGTCGTGGCTGGACATGGTTTTCCTATCTTTCATGTGCTGTGTATTTTTAGGTTCTGAAAAGCATGAGCATTCTAAGCTTATCTTGTCAGTTCCTTATATGTGCAATGTACGAGAAATGAAGTGTTTTTAGCTTCCTGTGACTCTTGAGCGTATGTGAGGAAGCCACAAAAGTTGAAATGGTTATAGTACAGTTAGGGGCATGAAATATAAATGATAAAAATTAGTACTAACTATGAAATTCCACACACTGTACTCCTTTAGTTATTGCTGAGGAAAGGGACATAGAGCTGTGGAAGGCAAGGCAGATGGTGGGTGCTGTCGTTTCATGCCGCACGGGAACCCATGTGCGCAGCTGGACATAGTAATTGGCTCCTCTGGTGGCATTTTCTTATGTGCAGTCACACTGCAGTGCAGCTGCAGAGGTGCCTGTGAGGTGCTAGCTGCTCTAGGTGTGCTGGGATTGGTAAATTCGTCCTTATGTAAATCCTCCAGTCCACACAGCGTGGAAGTGGGGTGTGGAGTCACAGCTGGGGGAGAAGCAGATCAGAAGGAGACTGGTGTTTAAAGATAGAAAGCCAGAGACTTGGCTGAGTGGAAACAGCATCTTGACAACTCCTATATTACTGTTTCAAGATGAGATGGGAAGGGCATGAAACAGGGAGCTGAGGCCTAGATTCTGGGCCCAGGTCACCCGCTAAGTAAGTAGCCAGACCTTTCTGTCTGGTTCTCAGTTCGCTCATCAGTAAAACGAGTGGGTGTGATCAGATACTCTCAAGGTGCCTTTGAGTGGGAGTAGATTTTTAGCTACCAAGATGAGAGAGAGGGAAAGTCTTTGCAGAGGCTGGCTTTCCTTCACTTTCTCTCATTGACCCTTACATTCTATTTGCTCCACTGTGGAGTGAGTAAGCTCTCCTCTTCCCTTCAAAGAGCCTGCAGATGTCCCTCGCTGTCTTCAGAAACCTCAGAAACCGAGCACACCAGGCCATGTGTTTACAACTTATTTTCAGTGGCTAATCAAAGATCAGGAATGTAGACTAGTTTTAACTTCCTGGATGGAAAGTGATAATGAAGCTGAGTTTCTGTCAACTCCCCAGGAAAAAAGAGTGGGCACAGAAATGCAAATGCCACCAACAGGGAAGTGTAAAGATTTTTAACAATTAGTGCTTCTGATATATTAATGACTCTGGTGGTGGTAGCCTGCATTTGTCTTTGTCATGTTCCACTGTCATTCGAGCACTTCATCAACGTATGTTGTCAGGGCTAAATTTATTTTCTTGTGTCTGCCTAGCCAGACCATTTTTCTGTTCTTCGCTAGTCCTGTCTCAGGTGCCTGCATCGCACCAGGGCCTGGAGGGAGAAGTGAGGGTGAGTACCCTCCTTGCTTTTAACTCATTGCTGACTTGCTTACTGCGGGTAAAACTTTTGAAAAGAGAGAACAGTATCATTTAAATGTCTGTTTCAGCCTGCTGTCTTTGAGTAAGAACGCTGGTGGAGTTATGGCCACTGTAAAGGGTAAGCGCTGCACGAAATTAGGCTTGAAGACAGATTTTGCACAAGGTAGCCAGGCTCCCAGCTTCCAGCCCCTGCAGAGGAGGGGCGTGTGCTCATGTTAAGTGATGTGTGTGGACATTCGCTATGTTTACATCCGTGTGGGCATGGATGGCACTGTGCCCTTGGTTTTTTATTTAGTGTTCCGTGTTGTAGGATGTGCCTTTGTCCTAGGTTACTCTAGAAGGTGGTAACTGATTATGTCATTGCCTTTTTATTAAAATTTCTGAAATGAATTTGTCTGAGCTCAGAACAAGGAAAAAGAGGTTAGCTTTGTGTGATAAATTTGAATTCTTTCTTTTTGTATTTTCATCATCACCTGAGGATTTATTTATTGTTTTGAGAAAGAGAGAGAAACATCAATGTGAGAAAACAAATCAGTGGATTACCTCCCATACACGCCATGACCGGGGATCAAGCTTGCAGTCTAGGTTTGTGCCCGGACGGGGACCGAACCAGCAACCTTTCTGTGTACAGAACAACGCTCCATTTAGCTGAGTCACCTGGCCAGGGTGAATTCTTTGTTTGAAGTAATGAGAGCTGGGTATCCCACTGTGTTTCTTCTTTGCTTTGGCTACCACAATCGCTGTTTAAAAGAACTTTGTTGTTTTGTTTTTGCTCCATTTTACTAGCTTTGGCTGTGATGGTATGTGTAAATGATATTTTAAAGGGGGGAAAATATACACGCACAAACCCAGAGCAGTGAGACCCCACATCAGGAGTATAATGCAGGGAAAAGGCTCTCATATCCTTTACTGCGTTTCTATTTCATTCCAAACACCTTCCTATCACTTTGGCTGACTGATTTGCAGAAATACTTTCACTCTTTCTCTCCACTACCATCTTATATTGTTCTCTTAATAGAGGATCAATCACTTTTAACTTGCCATTATTTATGTATCTATCATCCCTCTTACTAGTTTATAAGGACCTTTTCCTTACATCCTTCAAGCAGAGCCCCCTGCATTGCAAACACTAAGTGCTCAGTGAAGAGTGTTGCCATGTAACCTAGAGGGCGTTATGCTGAGTGAAATAAGTCAGACAGAAGAAGACAAATGCCATATGATTTCACTTACATGTGGAATCTAAACAAAACAGAAGCAAACTCATAGATACAGAGAATATTTTGTTGGTCGCCAGATAAGAGGAGGTTTTGGGAGGGTGAGTGAAAAGGGGGAGGGATTGAGATGTACAAATTGCCAGTTATGAAAGCAGTCATGGGGTGTGGGGCGCAGCACAGGGGATAGACTCAGTGACGTTATGACGACTGTGTGGTGTCAGGCGGGCACTGGGCTTGGGGTGCTCACGGCATAAGCTAGATGTGTCTAATCACTGTGTTGTACACCTGAAACTAATATAATACTGTATGTCAGCTGTAATTGAAAAAATTAAAAATTAAAAAATAAAAAGGGGAAAATGTTATTGGCATATAAAGTACATGGCATCCAATTAAATTTTAATTTAGATAAATATTTTTAGTATACGTCTGTCCAATGTAATTCTTGGGACATATGTATTAAAATGTATTTGAATTCAAGTTTACATAAGCGTCCTGCCTTTGTAATGGTTCCATCGGACAAGTTGATCTGTAAACTGGACGGTTGTGACCTAGGCATGACCAGACACACTGTCTCATAGGTATATGCGTGGTGGCAGGCAGGCAGTTGGAGTCCCTACCCAGACATCAGTACAATGTCCTTTTCTTAATGTCCGGCCCTCTAGCTGTCTAGTCACCTTGGAGACAGGGCTGTCTTTGCGGATGACTCCGAGCAGGTCTGACATATGATGCACACTTCAACGTGAGAATCTCTGTGTGCATAAGCCCCACTACCATGCTTTCAACGGTCACAGTACTCTCTGTGGATTCAAATAATGGGAGATTAAATGCATTTCATGGAGTGACTAGCAAAAAATGATTAGGCTCTCAATCTTGAGTGATGACCATTTGGAGAGTGATTGGAATCACCAAATGGCTAGTCCCCCACCTGAGCACCACAACACACTGATTCCCCCTACACATGGCTAAATTCTCTAAAAGGGAACATTAAGTAGCCCTAGTGATTGTCTTACATTAAAACAGACACCCAGGACTGCATGGCTGCTTAATGTCTTCTGATCTTTCAGAAGAAGTCAGTGCTAAATAATGGACCAGAAATGGAAAGGTTGAATTCCAGCCTCATACTGGTCATTAGTTTCCAAGCAGTGCTGAGGCGATCATGATGCTAATCTTGGCTTTGCTTTTGTTCTGCTTGAAAATAGAGCAATGTTCATTCTGTTATGTTTTGTAAAGCATTTTGGGATTTGTTAGGATCTTAGAATAAAAACCAGCTTGGAACTAGAAACCATTCCAAATAAACATATGTGGAAATACATTGTTATGTGAATTAGATTTTATACGGATGTTTTCTTATAAAAAGAGAGAACTGGTTGGGAAATTTGGACTTGTCTGGAGATTTCTGCTTAGACGTGAAGTACATTTTATCTGCGCTGTGGCTGCCTTTGTTCTTTCTGTTTCTCTTGTAAAGCTCCTGATCCCCAGTCCTTCCTGGGCCACTGTCATAACTGTTTAGATGTAGGGCAGTCGTCAGAAATGCTTAGCATCTCCGGGCTGCCAGTGACATTTGGGTGTGTCAGTGAAAGCAACTTAGTGTGCGAAGGGGTGTTATTGAGTAGGATTCATAATTTCTTCCGAAAGTCAGATACTAAATATAAATTACCCTCTAGTATCTTGAGGGTTAGCCAGCTTACTTTGAAAATACACAGTATTTTGTGGAGGTGTTGGACTTTTTTGGAGATGGGTTTCAGAAGAGAAAAATCAAAGCCAGAAGTGATGCAATGTGTTCTCCATATCAAGTTTAAGGCTATTGAGTGCTTTTCATGATTGTTATTGTTACAAAACAAACAGTTGAATCAAAATTAAATACTCTTCCAGGCAGAGTAGAACTAAACAATGGAAAAATATGAACTCTGGAGAAATATAAATTAGACAGAACTGATAGTTAATATGCACAGGCATAAGTATGTGACTCTGTAAAATTTCAGTCAGTTCTATGTGCAGGGTGTGACGTAGGGCAGCAAATACAGATGATTTATGGTCCCAATTGACACTGAGTGTATAAAGTAGAAGAGCATGTTGGATGCAGAAATAAATCGCACTCTGCATATATGCAGCCGCACAGAAGCAGGGGGTGTGACGGAGGAAGGGAAGGCTAGCAGCACCCCTGGTTGTGGGTTTCTGGCCAAGATGGGTGAAACATCCCAGAGGGGACCCGAACCACCACTGGAGGGGAGCACAAACCGTGTGTGTGCAGGACAGTGCGGGGCACTTGACGTGTGTTGCCCCTGTCATCCTCACTAGAGGTTTGGAAATGGAAGCTCAGAGAAGGGGAAGTCATTTATCCAGGGTTCCCTAGCTAATAAATGGTGCAGCCAGGATACAGGACTTGTGTCTGGCTGGTTTCCCACTTGGTGCTTCCCAGTCCATTTGCTGAGTGGAGTGAGAGCCAGTTATCCCCAAAGTGCCCCGTGCTGGAGAGGACTTGATCCAGTCTGAGGATGACACCAAGAAGTGCCCTTGCCGAGAAGAGTGGTTGAGCAATGGAGAGTCCAGGGAATGAAAAGTCCTTGTTTACTGCTGGCCTTCTCTCTGCCAGGTGGTAGGATAGGCATTCTGTTTACCTTCTCTGTTATCCTCAGTCACCCTAGGAGGTCATTCAGTCATCTCCATCCCTCAGAATGTTTATGGGAAACTGAGGCTTAGGAGGTTAAGAGGCCTGACCAAGGTCACACAGCTACTGCATAAGAGTTGGTAGTTAGCCTTTGACTTTTGGATCTGAACCTTGTGACTGGGGTGGAATGGTAATGGACTTGAATTTAACAGTTTCCTTTTATGAGTTTAAAAATTGAATGTATTTCCAGGGTCCGGAGGGGGTAGTGAACAAGTAAGATGGAATGAATTTTGGAAAGGATTGGATTAACAGGGCTGGGAAGTCTGAGTATGACAGGGGAGGTGGAGATGACTCCTACTCATCTGATTCTTATTTTGAAGAGAGCAAGATAGCAGTCCTCGGGGAGGTTTTAGAAAAGTGTAGAGGGGGCAGCTGGGGGAGAAGGAGGAGAAGGAGGAAGAGAGAACAAGGAGCTGACAAGTAGTTTAACAGCTGCTCTCCTTATCTGCAACTGACTCTGAGAAAAAATGGTTCTATTTATTTGCCGTTTCCTTCCATATATCTTCCCAACAGCATTCATCAATATCTGTCATTTCCCAGGGGCTTTGGACATGTCTAGCAATTCATTTTGCCGAATTATATTTCAATACGCGGATGGAGGGAGCCAGATCGCAGATGTTAACTCTGACCTGTGCCCAGCGCCACTTAGATGCCGCCACCGCCTGGCTTCTGGGCGCCCTCAACAGACAGACATTCTAAGCAGTACTGCTTGGTGTCTGATTCTTGTTCCCATGTTCTCATTAGAATAGGCTGTATTTAATGCTTCTTCAAAAATCAACGTGAAGTTGTCACATTAACCTTTGGTCTGTACAGCTAGGGCTTACCACAAACTATTATGTATTTTTTGGTAAGAATGTCAAGTCCAGAGAATCGCTATGCGACGGGAGACGACCTTGGTGGTCTGGGTGCATCAGGGAGTTGCTGGCCAAGTGTGGGTCTCATTGCGGATTGGAAGAATGTGCTGGGTGTTGCTACACTGAAAGGCAGCTATAATAGCGACATTGAAGCTTACTAAACTCTATTTCATACATTAACTCATTTGACCCTGATATCTCCCTTTATTAGAATTTGACTCTCATTGGATGAGAAGCAATATTTCTTCTTTAAGTTAAGAGAAAATGAAAGAAAAGGCCAAATATATTTCTCTGTAAATGTGGGTTCAAATTGTATCCCTTTAAAACTATACTGCATTGGCATTTTTTGCCTTTTTATCATAGAAAGGCAAGAGTAACAGGGTGGCTGTCTGTGAATGAGGGTGCAAAGACCGCTGCTCCTTTGGATCATCTTTCCACATCACCCATGCCGGAAGTTATCTCTGATTTAAAACTGCAGCTGCAGTTGACAGTGGCAGCGGCAGCTCCAGATGCTGCTCCATAGCCTTGTGGTTCATCCAAAGGCCCTCATTTCTGTAGTGTAGTCATGTGCGTAGTGTTGTTTTTCTACAGCCCACAGCTCTCTTACAGTGTGGAATTGCACTTTAGTAACTCTTGAAATACTTGCCCTGTACCCAGTCAGTCTGGGCTTGCCCACGTCTTATCTTCTGCTCCCTGCTCTGCTTGCAATGAGCTTCCTTTTAAAGCATCCCCTAACTTTGTCACCAGACGCTTTGTGGTTACTAATGTTGCCTTGCTGTTCTGTGCTGAATATAGAATGCTGATGATGAGAGAAATTGGGCATCTGGTGGATTTGTGTCTTGTAGCAAAATAGGCAGAGTTCAGAGCCTGCTGTACTGGGCGGTTAATTTGATTTAGACCACTGTGCCCTGACTACCGACCTCACTAAAACATGAGTGGTCTCTCTCTTCGGCTTCCGGTTTCCTGGTGAATTGAAGATCTCTGGCTAGTAGGCAGTGATAACTTCAAGGTCTTAGGGTCAAAGCTGGCTTTGGACTTTTCTTGTGTGAGTAAACAGAGACCACTTTTTTTTAAGGCTAGAGTAGCAGCTCAGTAGAGGAGTCAGTGAACTTCAGCACTCACTGGTCACAGGTCTGTTGACTTTTCAAATTATATTTATTTATGCCATTAAGAAGAATGATTTAGCAGCATTATTGATACTGTCTAGGTATAGTTATTCTTTTGCAATGGGGACAGGAAATTGGAAGTCAGTCACCCATGTGAGAGGGAAGATGAAAGGAACCATGTCTCCTTGTGGTAGGAGCACAGCTGAAGATGAATAAATGGAGGCTGTAATTGCCTGTGGGCATGGCAGCCAAGATGGGGAGGGAACCAGTGTTTAGGAGTGAGCAGTGGGGCGTGGAAGAGGGATATCTTGATGATGATGGAGCATGCTCCAGGGCCATGGCTGCTGACTCATGGATTCTGCCCGAGTTTAGCCAGTGACTTATCTTGGTCTTTAACCTTTCTCCATGGAGAGTTCTTAAAAAGCACAGTTCTCTGGCTCATAAATGATTCAAAGGGCTTAAGTTATTAAGTGTGATTTGTAAAAGTGGGTGCTGGTGGAGTTGGATGTGGATAACTCCTTTTGGCCAACCGAAAGGACCCCCTGGAAGGTGGAGTGTTTTTGGCTAAACAAGGGAGAGTGGTTTTTTGTGTGTGTGTGTGCACTTGGTAAAATACACATAACAAAATGTTACCGTTTTAATCATTTTTGCAGGTATAATGCAGTGGCTGCAAGCACACTCACATTGTTGTGCGGCCGTCACCACGGTTCGTTTCCAGAACGTTTTCATCGTCTCAGACTGAAACTTAACACCCAGTAAACGATAACTCCTCATCCCCCCTCCCCAGCCCCAGTAAACCCTTATTCTTTCAGTCCAATGACTTTGACTCTTCCAGGAACCTCATGTAAGTGGAGTCACACAGTGTTTGTCCTTTTGTGTCTGGCTTCTTTCATTGAGCATGTCTTCGGGGCTCATCCATGTTGCAGCATGTGCCAGAATTTCCTTCCTTTAAAAGGCTGAGTCATATTCCATGATCATGTACCACATTTTGTGTATCCATTCGCCATCCATTAGTGGACATTTGGGTTGTTACCACCTTTTCACTATCATGAATGATGCTGCTATGAATGCGGGTGTACAAATACCTGTTGAAGTCACTGCTTTCAACTCTTCTGTGAATGTACTCAGAAGTAGAATTAAGCAAGGCAGGTTTTAGTAGGCAGTGGGGAGGGCAAAATGGCGGGAATGTTCCTTCTCTCACTTTAGTGGGTAGAGGTGAACTTTCTGGACGTTACTGTGAGAACTTCAATAGCTACTCAGGTTAGCAGCAGCCTGGTTGGCAGCCAAAAGGTAAAGATTTGAGGTGAGAGAGATGTGAGCATGTGGCCCCATCTTCCTGCTAGTGATTCTAGCTCAGTGCTAACTTCCCATTCTTCTTTTCATCCCCAGTCCCTTCTCCTCTGTAATGCTACCCTCATTCTCCTTCCCTCCCTGTGTGGCTCCCCCATCTCACAAAACCCTGGAGAGCAAGGTATTGGGCCACCCCGTTTCCCTTTTTTCCTAGTTGGTACCTTGTAGGGATAAACAAACTTTCCCTGAGTTTTATGTATAACTGAGCACCAGAAGCCTTATCTAAATGCTGCTTTGTGGTGTAGTTACTATGTCTTATTTTCCCTTTGATGTCCTGTTTGAACTCCAGAAGGAATAAACCAGAATGTAAGACTGTGGACTGACGGCTAGATCTGTGTTGCACTTCAGGTGATATGGAACTTCTTTTACAGGAAGCTTTTAAATCTAATCAGGTATCATTATTCCTCAATGGTGAAGTGCATCTCCAGAGGCTACATTTAATTCTTTACATAGCCATTCTGCTAAAATTATCACTGACCTGATATTTTCATACTTAAGAGGGATGCTTCAAGCTTTGGGGGTGCTTTGAAAGCATCTACTTATCTCATATTTGAAAACACACATTTGTGGAGGTCTTGCTTCTTGTTTCTTGGAATTCAGGATGGAAACAAAAGAAAACACATTTCAGGAAAGAGATCATAGGTACCCTATATAGAACCAAGGCACAATCTAGCCCTGACTGGTGTGGCTCGGTTGGGTGTTGTCGCGTATAGTGAAAGGTCGCTGGTTCGATTCCTCATCAGGGCACATGCCAGGGTTGCAGGTTCAGTCCCTGGTTTCAAGAGGCAACCTGTCAATGCTTCTCTTTGACATCCATGCTTCTCTCCCTCTTTTTACCTCCCTTCACCTCTCTCTAAAAATAAATAAATAAATCTTCAAAAATATTTTTACAAAGGCACAATCTGGCTCTAGGCTCTGTGATCTACTTATTTTTATGCATAACCTTAAAAGGCTCGGGACCTGCCCACTCACTCTGTTAGGTAGAGGCCCTGCGACCAGAACAATAACAATAACCAAAAACCCATTGAGATGCCCCACACCCCTGTGGCTGAAGCCTGAAGAGTTCTCCTACCACTCTGGCCAACTGATTCCGGCTTTAATATGGACCTCTATTATTACCTCTAAATTTCTTGTTGTGTCAGTAGAAAATATTTAATAAATGTTTCAATAAACATACTGGAATTTTAGAAATGTGTTTCTGAAGAGCACAGAATTGATCAAAGTTCTAATTGTAACAACAAGCTCCATTTGGTCTTCAAATGTAGCAGCCAGATTGCTAGGCAAGCTCACCTCTCATGTAACACATCGGGAATGGTATCATCCATTAATTTCCATCCTGTGCAGCTGAATAATGCAGTTGACAGATGCTAATTTTCTTAAATTGTAGGCAGCAAATGATGCATGAATACAACAGCAACACACTTTTTAGAGGCCCTTGGTAGTCATCAGAGAGGGAATTCAGATAAAGTTTGATGTAATCACTACCAACTATGGCACAGTGTTAGTGCCTTCTAATGACTGCCTTAAATCCATCTGTTGTCCTCTTTTCCCGATTAACACTAATAGGGGTCCAGGCAGAAATAAAACATCCCATGTGTTGTGCTAACGGACCCTCCAATTTATAACGTTCACATGATTCCTAGGGACACCCCTCGTACAAGAATAATGACATCTAAAATCTAACCCACAAATAATTAAAAAAAGAGTGCAAAAATAAATAAGGAAATAACCACTTAAAAAAGTAAAATAAAATCTAACATGCAACAGGATTATACACATTTCATTATATATACATATCTATATTGAATGCTTTATCATTCAATTATTTCTTCCAGTGGCTTAACAAACTTTTATTTCTTGCTTACCTTAAAATTCATTGTGTGTTGGGTAGCCTGTTGCATTTTTTTATTTATTTTTGTAAAGTTTATGTTTATAGAACGTTTCTTGCATAATGTGTTTTATTTTTTTTAATTTTTGACCACCCCACAAGTGCACCCCTATTTTACAGCTGGGGAACCTGAGGCTTGGAGAAGTTCATGAATATGTGATGGAGTCAGTTTTGGGGGTGGAGTCGCCACTCAGCGGTCCAACTCTCAAGTCAGTCATAACTAGAGCAATTACTTTCCACCATTACTGGCAAGGACCTTTATGTCATGTTCAATGGGCTGAGGTCAAAATCTTGTTTCAAACTCAGTTCTAAAACTAATCAATTATTGAACATCGAAAGGTCTCCTTTTGGGTTAGGATCTGTTACATCACGAAAGAATTGAGGGCTGACAAAGTCTTTCCTTGACGAAACTGTAGCTAGGCTCCTCTGAGCCCTCTTTCTCCAATAGGCCTTCACCTTGACCATTAAAGACTTGAACAGACACATAGTTTCTAACAGCTCAATGCTATATCCTCAGGATGACCCTCACTCCTTTAAAGTGACTGGTTGAGATGATTCAAGGTTACCAAAAAATTTACTGTTTGTTCTGGCTATCAGATAGGGTCTATGTCTCCCAGTCTCTGTAGAAGGGTAGAATCCTAACTTCGATAATTGCCAGCTAGCAGACAGAGCTGGCTTGATCGCTGTTCTGCTGACAAACCCTTTGTGACTTTTCATTTCCTTGACTCACTGAGCTCCCACTTGCTCCCTGCCTCCCCTTCCTTCTCCTTATAAGATACCTTGTTACTTCTGCATAAATTGAACTTGAGTTCAGTTCACGCTGGACTCTTTTTTCCCATTGTAGTAGTTATTACTGATTAAAATCTATCCTTACTGCTTTGAGTAGGACCCAGCTTTGTCTGTCTTTGGCAAGGCATGCAATATGGGCTGTTACCCAGATTAACTCCCTCAAGAGGTGGCAACAAATAAAATGTATGTGGTGGTGTTAGACTGAGTGATCTCAGAGAAGATGGTACGTGTGTCCTGTTAGCGGTGTTTCTGCTTGTTGCCCTGTGAGATCTAACAAAACCGAAGTGTTCAAAATGTGGTTTGGAGTTTATGGGGAGAAGGGAAGTGGCTCTGGTTCCTAGTGCCTCCCTCTTCCGGAGCTCTTTCCCGATCTGTCCAGAGTCTGCTTTCCCACCCAAAGCATTCCCTGGGCTCATCGAACTAGGACTGTAGCATATGAAGTTCCTGCACTGAGGATTTATCAGGGACTGCCCCTGCTTCTGGTCTGCCTTCCCCTGGCAGATAGGGAGCCCCTCCGAGCCACAGCTGCCATGGCCTGCATGCTGGGACCACAGTGAAGGTCCTCATGGTTCCTCTTTGTTCCCATGCTCCATGGAGTCTCTCCCTTGGCTCATTGCTTCCTCACCCCACCCAGACCCCTTGGACGCCCCCCACCATTACCCACAACCCTCCCTCATGTGGCCTTGGGAACTGCCATTGTGAGGGGTGGGAGGAATGTGTTGTTGGCTGGTTTGCCATGTTAGATTTTGAAGCACTTTTTTTGGTAGGAATCATTAAAAGCAATGTCATGTGATATCTACGGAAATGAATAGAGAATAATTTGATACAACTGCATATACCTACCAGCCAGCTCTATCAAAGCTTCATATTTGCCACATTTTTCAGATACATTAGAACAACTTAATATTAAATTTATTAAAACCACAAGTAAAACTTAATTTTTTAAACTTTTGTTACTCCCCGCAGGTAATTTTGAAAACAATGCGATATTATAGCATACTACTCCCTGGACCCAGTCCCCATATTCCTTGCCAGAGATAACAATAATCCTGTAAGAAATATTATTCTTTGTTGTAATATTATTCAGCAGTATTCTGTATTTCTTTTGTGATCTGGCCAAGGAATCCATTACCATGTTTTATTTTGTCGCTGTGATGGTGGGGCTATATCAGTGGAGTTGTGACGTCCTTATGACAGTGTGAGTAGTGACAGTATATTGACTGCCTTCCACGTCCTGGGCTGAGTGCCTGAAGTGTATTATGTCATTTAATCCCATCTGCTACGTTTCATTCATACACATGCACACACACACACACACGTATATGTATGCATATATATGTTATATTCGTATAAATATAAAATCATCCTATCTTATGACTTGTTTTTTACCTAAGCATATGCAATGAATGGGCTTTAAAGTAAGAATCCTGGTTTTGCCCACTTATTAGCTGTGTGCCCTCATCTAGTTATGTAACCCCTCTGGGCTTTAAAATGCAGATAATATTACCTAGGACCCCATAGGGGCTGCTAATATGTTGCAGTGCCTGGACTATAGGAAGGTCTCAGTGTCTTTTAACTCTTATATTTCACTACAAATGAAATTTAAGAAAATAATCGGCTTAGTTTTATTTTTCCTTTTAGACCTCATCAAGAATTGATCAAATAGTGCCATTTAACTGCATTTCAGTCAGCAAACATTTGTTGAGCACTTACTAACTGCCAGACACTGTGCCTGGGACTGTGCCAGGTACTGAGAATACAGAAATGAACACCTGTTTCTTCATCTTGGGGATTGTAGGGAGACAGTCTAAAAACTATTTTTTACTAAGAGAAAAGAATACTGAAGTATAGAATTTTTTAGTGACTTAAAATATTCACCCTTTAAATTTTTCCACGATTACATTAAATTCTTCACATTTTTGTATCTACCCTTGTTTTCTTTAAAATAAAGCATCTGGGCCAGAGCAGTGGTGAGGCCAGAGTGCACTCCCTCCATCATATAAACTGTGATATCAGGTAGTTTCTGTATTTCCTGTCAGGCCGCTCCCTTAAATGTGAACAAAGAAAACATAAAGCATAAAATACAGGAGAAGGCCCTGGCTGGTGTAGCTCAGTGGATTGGGAGTAGGCTGCAAACTGGGGGGTCGCTAGTTCAATTCCCAGTCAGGGCACATGCCTGGGTTGCAGGCCAGGTCCCCAGTGTGGGGCACACAAGAGGCAACCACACATTGATGTTTCTCTCCCCCTCTTTTTCCCTCCCTGCTCCTCTCTTAAGAAATAAATAAATAAGGTTGTTAAAAAAATATATAGGAAAAGACACAGGGAGGACCAGGAAAAAAAAAGTATGGATTCTGACTACTGGAGGTTGGTATAGTTTTAACAAATGATGTCCATCAAACAGTGAGAGTTATTTCTGTGTTAAAGAAGCCATTTATTCATGTAATAATGATAGTATGCTTAAACGCAGTGTATAGTTTTCCTGTTCTTCTTTATTATGTCTTGCTTTTAGGCCTAAAGAGGGCAGATTTCCCAAAGACCCTCTTTCGTAGCCCAGCTTTTAGTTCATATTTCAAAATAAGGCAAGGAAAAAAGTTCTAGACTTTAAATGTAACATATCTTGCACAAAATATATCTGAATATTTTTGAGATGGTGACTGGAACCACAAAATGTAATTATATTTGAATTTTTAATGATAGGGTTTATGCTTCAATTAGTTTGCTTTATTTATTTTTTTTTTTGCTTGAAAAAGGTCATAACCTATTATGTGGTACTGAGGGGAGCACATGACAAAAATCAATTTTGCTAGAAAATACAGGTTGCAGTTAGAAAACCTGGAAGCAAGTCACTGAAATGTCGATGGTGGTTTTCCCTGGTGCAATTTTCGGTGATATTTTTTCTTTATATATATTCGTGTTTTCTACTTTGTGAGTGACAAGAAACCAAGCAAAAAAAGATAGTTTTCAATTTTACTACTATTAGGACTAAAAAGCTAACATTTACTGAGTGCTTTACTTATAAAATCCTCTAATCCCCTTAATAACTTTACATAGTTGATCCTATTCCCTATCCCCATTTTAGAGATGAAAAAATTAAGGCCAAGAGAGGTTGACTAACTTTCTTTCCCAGTGTCATTCAGCTGTAGGTCAAGGTCTCAAAAGCAGATCTAGTTTTCTCTAGAGTCTGTGTTTTCACTATATAATAAGAGAGTGAAAGAGCAATTTTGGCATAATAAACCATTTTTCCCCTTTGCAATTAAAATCTATATTTCTGAAAGCACACACATTAAAGGATTAGACCTCTCAACACGGACGATCAATGGGAGCTGTCCCTAGCTCCTGTACTTTGATAGTGCTGGCAGCCTGGGCACTAACAGTGAACTAGTGAGTATTAGACTGCAGTCAGTTACTAACTAGTGGGATATGCCTGTGAAGTGTATGCCACAGGTAAGAGAGGGGCTCTTTTACAAGGAAGAGATCTGCTGGGGAAAATCCAAGGAACACATGTCTCCTCTGCTGCAGGGCCACCAGCCACACATGGGGCTGCAATACCCCCTGATTCGGGGAGGTATGAAGCTGGAGCGCCCATACACACAGCCCTTCAACGAGACTCTGTGGGTTATCTGCCATCTTTCATTGTCCCTATGTGTTTTCTGCGAAAGAAATGCCCACTTATTCTTTCATCATTCAACAAATTTTAATGAGCACCTGCAGGGGGCCAGTGTTAGTATTGGGGCAGAGCAGATAAAAATCAAACATGGCCTCTGCTTTTACTGAGCCTCATTACTATGTGAATATTCATGTCCATCCTGACTTCCTGAAGTCAAATAGCCTTATTTCTTGTGCATTGATAACTAGTTTAGTCCATGTACTAAGGAAGTAACATAGTGTGAATTGGTTCAGCTGTTTGACTTTCAAAGGCATACACATATATTAAGAGTTCAGGGTTGATGTAACTTGCTCAGTGAAGCTTAAGCTGACATTGATGCCCTGATTTATGTAAATAGATACAATTATGTGTTGTGTGGACATGGATGACCAACCAGTGCTTCAGAGGGAGAAGCTGGGAGAAAGAGGCACCAGCCCCATTTCACCTTGAAAGAATTGTAACCCTTCCCTTTGTTGGGCACGATCTCCACTTTGTAGACTCTTTTCCAGATGAATCCTGGATCACTTTCCATATTAGACATTTTAAAACTATGTGTGTGCATGCACAGGTTTATTTCTAAGATGCTGAGAATGCTTTGTGGATTTATATACATCCTCAGCATGTTCCCATGGAATTGGCAGAATTAACAGGATACTTCATTCTGCCCTGGATGAAAGCTACAGGTTCTGGAGATGAAGAGGTTGTCTTGGGTTTATGTGAGAAGTCAGGGTCAGAACTTGCCACTGGATCTCTTGACTGAATTAAAAGTTTGCCTCCCGTTGCTGTTGGTAAATGTAATTATGGCAGAAGTAATTTAGAAAGATGACCAAGAAGGGGTCTGGCACTTCCATGGAAGTGCTACTGTTCTACTTGCTGCTTACATTGTCTTCTCTTTAACCCCAACAGGGAGGTACCTCCTTCCAAACCCTGTGGCGGGCCAGGCCTGGTCAGCTTCTACCGAGACCTCCAACCTCGTGCGCATGCGCAGCCAGGCCTTGGGCCAGTCGGCGCCCCTGCTCACCGCCAGCCTGGTGAGTGCCTTTGGGCTCTGTCTGTGGTGGGCTGGGTTTAGTCCATCTCGCCACCTCCCTAGGGACTATTTTGAGATTATTGAGTTTAACTGGATTTGAACTTACATGTAACATTAAGCACAGATTTGGCAATGTGAAATTCCATGCTTTTAGTGTGCTGATTTTTCCAAGCATCTTCCTCCCCCAACCCCTCAACCTAATTTGGACTATGTCTGTTAACTTGACTCTTGTCTACACTCTTCCTGTAAAAGAAATGAAAATGTTTCTCAGCTTAAAAAAACAAAAACAAAAACAAAAACAAAAAAACTTTTTATTTGGAAATAATTCCAAACTAACAGAAAAGTTCCAGAAATCAGAAAAATAATAAAACGCCAGTTGATCCTTTACCTACCTAGATTCAACTACTGACCTCTTGCCCAACTTTCTCTTCCGTCTATATGTGCACATGCATACACACACATATGGACATACACACATACTTTTTTGAACTGTTTGGGAGTAACATATATATCATAGTTATTAACTTCGTAAATTTATGGCTGATATAAGCCTTTTATCTAATTTGCCATCTGTGTTTTAGTTTTATCAGTTGGCTCAGTAATGTCCCTCCTATGTACAAGATCCAGTCTAGAGCCGTATATTACATTTAATTGTCATATCTATTTATTCCCCTTTAATCTGGAATTTTTTTCTGTGGCCCTTTCTCTTTTGCCTTTTTGACATCGACATTTTTGAAGGCTACATACCCCCACCCATGTTTTTTAATGGAATAGTTCTCATATTATATGTCTAAGTTTGATATTTCCTCATGCTGAGATTTACGTTTTTGCATTCCAGGCCAGAATATGACATTGGTGATGTTGTGTCCTCTCAGGGCATGCCATCTGCAGACACATGATGTCCATCTGCCCCTTATTGTGAAGTTAATTTTTGCACCCAGTCAAGATGTTCCTGATTTCTCCACTGTAGTTAGACCTTTTTCTCTTGCATTTGATAGGCGTTCTGTGGGGAGATACTTTCCATGCAAACATGCTTCTCCTCATCAAAAATTCCCCCCAGATTTACATGACAGTAGTGATTCTTGACTGGACCCTTCTTTTCTATGATAATTGAAAATTGTCATTGTTCCAACTTCAGCACTTTCTTCACATTTACCGTTGGTGCATGGTATAAATCATTTTGTTTTTGTTAGCAGTACAGACCCCTACATTCCCCCCCACACACAATTTATACCTTTATTTTTAACCATGGGCTTTAATAGAATTTTGTTTTCTAGGGGGCTCATTTTTTCTTTGCTTTAACCTTTGGCCTAAAAGTTTTGACAAGTTATTTTTGCAGTGGTGGTAGGGGTTGTATGGTATGGGTATAGATTTTTAAATATCCTTTACTGATGATGATGCAAATAATATGTAAATCAGTGCATTAGATGCCTTATAATTTTATACATTGGTAATAGATTTGGGAATCGTTCAGTAATGCAGAGAGATGTAATTTAGGTCTAGCTTTTTAATTTTAGGGCTGGTCCTGCTTTTGCCATTAGGTACCTGTGTAAACTTGGGCAGGTCACTTAGTTTCTTAGATTTTACCACCTCATCTGCAATGACAAGATGAAAAAGAGGTATAAACAGTCTCTGGAATTCAACTTTAGAATTCCATAATTCTACTTTTCAAATAGTAAAGATTCTGAATGGTACTGAATAATTATCCCTAAAAATGTTTCTTTCAGGATATTTTATGACTCCAGAAAATTGACTGTAATCTTTAAGCCAAAATTAATTGTTTTCCTCTCATGAAAATTTTGGGACTTATTTTAAAAGTGCAGTTAAAATGATGATGGTTAGCATCTTCCTCCTTCTCATCCCCATGTTCAAAGTTACTGTCTCTTTTTGGGGGAATTTTATCAAAAGCTTATTTTACAGTAAGTATTTACCTTTTAAGGAAAGGAAAATTCCTTACAGTGATTTTTTTTGAAAAAAAGAAGTGTTTTTTTGGCCATTGCAATATTATTCTTAACACTTAAATAGTAATCTTTTATGTTTATTGCCAAGAAAATCATTCTGATTAAAGCAACAATGTCACAAGGTAATATGTATAAATATCTTATTATCTATTGTAATAATGGTAGTCACATACTCAAACACCGAAATTGATCTACTCAATTACCTAAGGTATTTTGGAGTAAGATAGAAACAGAAGGAGGACTAATAATGGAAAATACAAAAAGAGTACTCCTTCAATTTTTTCCAATGACATTCTTATCCAATGGTCACTTAAATTATTAGCTTATTCACCCTGCAAGTTTTTATAGTGTATGTTTAAGAGCAAAACTAGAGGAAATGCTAAAATACTATAGAAAGCAAACTTAAAATAGTACCGGGCCCATAATGTCTCAAATGTTAGCAGCGTTAATACTCCTGTTCTTGTCATATTATGGGTAAGTTTGGGTAGAGAAGCCAGAGTGTCATTAACCACTTACTACTAGAGAGTAGAGCTTTAAAATATAGTGCTCATCATATATTTCACTCAAAAGTTTCATTAATTCCTAATTGTAGTCCAAGTAAAACTATTTGTGAGCTGTTTGATCAAGTCTCCTGCCTTCCAACCTCTGTTGTATTGGAAGCCAGTAGCAGCTCGAGGAGGGCTGCCAGACACAGAACCTCTTGATCTCCTCGTTGTTCTGCCTGCATTGGTCAAGGTATCTATGCCATATCACGTATTTCAGTGTGGCACTCAGTACATGTTAATGACTTCTGCTTTTGGTACCCTTTGCAGAAATGTTAATGTTTCATTTTTTTATTGGATTATATCTCAAGTATCTCTGCTGTGTACAACTAAAAGATTTAATAATGATGCTGTAGAAGTGGAAATACACACTTACTTAGAACACACTTATTAGAACTTACTTTTTCTCTTCTCCTCCCCCTTTTTCGTTTTCTTTGTCTTCGAAACTAGCTGATGTTTCTGGACTGTGCATTGCGCCATATGACATGCTTCACTCTGATCCTCTCCCCAGCTTCTATGCTCACTCATTATCCCCATCTTAGAGCTGTGGGTCAACCCTTCTCCTCCTGGCTCTCCTTAGCAGGCATCACAGCGCACCCTTGTTTCAGTTCTTGTGTTTATGTCTAATATTTACCTGCTAGACTGCAAGCTCCTTCAGGGCAGAATTCCTGCCTGATTTGCCTTTCTATGCCTCACTGCTGCTAGCACTGCCCTTGCAAGTAGGAAGCATTCAATAAGTAATGTTGATGGAATGAATAATCATTCCTAGAAGTGACAAATTTCTTGCATTGCAAGGCAAGAGTGATGGTGTGATTCTATATGCTGTAATGGGTGGTCTAATGAGATCATCCATCTAAAACCTCTTTGGTTTTGCTGTTCACTGTGCATCTTAAAATTGTGATTCGCCTTCAAGTCCACGTAATGGGCCAAATCCCCCTCAGTTCCACATCAGCTGCTCAAAAAATATAGTGACAAAATTATGAAGAGATTACAGTGTCCACATTCAAGGAGATTTTATTAATCTCCTCATAAGCAGTATGTAATCACATTGGTTGAAGTATTTTGTTGATTCACTGAAGGAGTAAGTCAAAGTGAAATGTGTGTTCAAGTGTGGAAAAATTGGAAAAATAGGAGTCAAAGTAGTTTATGTCCGAATAGCAGCATTACAACTTGATATAACAGAATTTTATGTACAGCACAACAACATACATTTTGGAAAAGTATAGACCTTCAGTCTGAGAGCTATTCATATGTTAGTAAGATATAAATGAATGCCCTGTGGTTCGAATTTTAGTAAATGCGTGACCTATAGGTCATTTAAATGCCATAGGCAAGCTTGAAGGTAATGCTAACTACCTTCTCAAGAAGGAGATTAATTACTAGCCCAAAGTATCTAGTTTTCCTTGGCAATGCTAAATGTAGTTGTGCTCCCTCTCCCAGACACATCGGGCATTTCAGATAAATGGCATGTTGCCAATTCATCCTAAGTAGCCTGGAAGCTGGCAGAATACATGCGCAGCCAGTGTCCGCCTGCTGGGACACCAGCCGGGAGTGCTGATGAAGTGTCAGATGTATACTTCATGTACATTAATCTGAGGAGGGGAAAACTCATTTCCCCCTTTGCTTTCTCCATCTTTCTGCCCCTCCCCACACGCATGGGTAGTTTATCAAAGAAGTCATAGTCGTCAAAAGCAGGGGGATTTATACAGATGCTGCTTTCTGGCAAGACAGATGGAGATTTCAGGAGGCAAAGAGGACCAGTAGTGACTTACTGTCCATAGGAAAGTAGGGTTGTAGGCCTTGATGGTTAAAGTTTAGAAATGGCATGTGTGGCCATCGTAAGAAACATTTACTTGTTTTGTACTTTGGAGTGATAGATAGATGGCAGAAACTGTGAAAATTAGTTTTCAGTATTTTTCTCCAGTTTCCCATGTGATTCAAATCATGAAACTTATGTTTTGTTTGTGTGAGTGTCCTTCTCACGTTCTTTTTTTACTGGGGTTGTCCTTGACTGTCCCATTGGAAACTGTTCCCCATGCTGCGCATCCAGTCCCCCATGTCACACACTCACTTTTCACCATACCTTTATCTCCTTCCAGTATACTACACAAGGTGCTCATTTTATTATGTCTCTTAATATCTAATGAAAAATTCATGAGGGAGGATATAGTTTTTCTGTTTTCCCAGCTATTTCTTCAGGGTCTAGAATAGTGCCAGGCACATAGTAGGTGCTCAGTGAAGACTTGTTGAATGCATCAGCAAATATATTTCCTTTCTGTACATTTTCTTGTGCCCTAGAATGGAGTTCTGTTTATTTTTGTTGTTGTTTTAATCTGTGGTTAACTTTTTAGGTGTATATTGTTTAGCCTAATGAAGAAGCTATCCTTCAAGCCAGAGAGCAGTTCACTATGCAAACCGCATTCAGGAATTTAACAGTAATTGTTCTGCTGAAGGTGGGAATGAGGGGGAAAAGCAGTGTGGTTAAGAGATCAATTCCAGTTTCTACTACTTGTGGTAACCTCATAAACTTGTGAGGATTAAGAGAGTGAACTTTTGCATGCTGCCTTTCACAGTGCCTGTCACTCAAATGCTGGCCTCTGTTTCTGGGGTTGGTGGGGAAAAAATGTTTCTTGGGGGTAGTCAGCCAGGCTTAGCTGAGATGGTGTTATCAGAAGGGAGGAAGGTAAGCACTTTTCTCTCAGATTGACCTTTATTGGGAGGGAGTGCTTTCAAATATTGTTTTTCAACTTTTAATATTAGGTTAAGTGGTATAATTTTATGTTTCTTCAGTGGCTTTCTTTTGACATCATATCCATTTCTTTTAATGGAAAATGTATGTTTCATGATGTATTATAAATATTTAAACCAAACTATTTAAACTGTAATATATTCAGAGAGCCTTGATGAATATTCATCTTTTCCATTTGCAAAAAATGCACTATGAAGAGCCAGGGAAAATTCACTAAACGTATGCAAAAGTGCATTTTTCCTTTTTAATTCATTCAGAATGCACTGACATAATGTCAGCATTTATTTAGGCTGCAGACTTTATTTGCAGTCATTTAATATTATATCAATACTTCATTAGCCTTATAGCTCAAAAACAAAAACCTGAGCCGAAGTCCAATTAGTTAACTCTGAGAGAGTACCTGTTAAATATTGATGTAGGAACTATTCGAATGCCCTTGGATAAATTGCTTAACAAAAATTGCAGAATACAACTATGAATTAGCATTTCTCCTTAGCAATTATGACTCAATTGAAAGGCTGCATAATATTCTAACATATGGATTTCTCACAGTCTATAAAATTATTTCACCCTTTAGGTAATTTCTAAGTTTTTCCTCTTGCCAATAACGGTGATGAGCAGGCTTTTAACAAGTCCTTATCACCTCTAATTATTTTTCCAGGCTATATTTGAGGAGTGGGATTACTGTGGTAAAGGATATGAGCACGATGGGGGTTCTTCATACTTTGGCTCAATTGTTTCTTGGAGTGCTCTACCAGTTTCTATTTCCATAGATAAGAAAGTGCATCTCCCTACACTCTGGCCAGCAGTCAGTAGTGTCTTCTAAATACGACACGTAACTTTGCTAGTTTGTTAGCTGAAAAATAACCTTCTTAGCATTTATTGTTCATTTTCAGTGAAGTTGATTGGCAATTGGACACGTCGCACTCATACACCAGAGCCCGCAGATAAAGCCAATATGAAGCTGGGCTTATCTGTGCTTCCTCCTGCGGCTTCTTCCTTCCGTTCCCCAGATCAGCTTGCCGTACCAACTGTGGGCACCCTCCGCTGCTCTTGGGATATGAGAACTGCTGAGTGTGATTACAATGTCTGTAGCTGAAGGCATTATTCCACAGCTCAAATTTTTTTTCATCTGGAAAGTAGTAATCTCAATTGTGAAATAGTGCCTTCAGCTGTGCACATTATAATCATAGTCTCAGGGGTGCTGGTATTCCAGGAGTAATACATCTCCTAGCTATTACCCTCTGAGCTAGGTTCTGTTTGTAGTGAAGGGATGAATTTTCATAACTCAGTGCTGAAATAGTGATGGGGAGCCCTGAGCAGATTATTAGAGGTCAGGCCTAATCCATGAAGATAAATCTCATTATAGGCTCACCTGGGCCCATCTGCAGAGCAGCTGGTTTAACATGAGTCTGTAAACTGAAGATCAGCTTAAAAACAAACTATAAAATGCTCACTATAACTACTGCCTCTATGAAGAGACGCTCAAATTGTGCATCCTTATCCTAAACATGCTTGGCTGCCATGAGAATAATTAGCAGAAAACCCATGAAATGCATTGTGATTCAGTCAATGAATGAACAAAGAACTACTTATTTGGGCGGAGATATTTTTTTAAATTAAATTCTACCCAGAAGTAGTCATTTAAAAGTTCTCATCCCAATTTTCTCTTCCTTATATTTTGCAAAGATTAAAAATATTTTTTACCTATGTGTCGTCCTTCCCGGGAAGGATGGAGTGCCTGCTGGGGCGGCTCTCTGCGTGGGGGCGCCTACACAGACTGGTCAGGTGTGCCCTTCTTGTTACCAAAGGCTTAAGAGTGAGATGATGCTGCCCATAAATGTTCTGTGGGATATAAAGAGAAGACATATATGCCCTCTTTTAATTGCTTACAATCATAGAGGGAAACAAAACACATTTATAACTGCAATAAATTTGTGTGTATACGTGTATTAAAGCTTAGGTTTCATTTACTACCCACTTACCCAACTGGTGGAGCTATTTTGAAACTGGCCAACCTGTTCATCAAGCATCAAGAGAAGATCCATTGAGTGGCAAGTGCTGGCACCTCAGCAGCTTATTCCTCACTATATCTTTAGCACCAAGAGCAGTGCCTGGTATCACTTAGTACTAAGATGATGGTTGTTTATTAACAAATGCTGAGAAGGCCTTGATTCCAAGTTTCAATAGTTTTCTGAGGCTCCTATTGTTCTGCTTCCTGGAGCCTAGACTAGCTCAATGGTTGTGATGTCAAGGATTTGGTTGGGTTGTGTGGGGGGAGATGCTCAGGACAAAGGTGATGAAGCAGACTTGGCAGCGTCATGGAAGTCTCTTGCTGTATTGGTGATCAGGTACCACTCTGCTGGGCTCCTGGTGTGACACAGCTTGTTCTCTCTGGTGCCCTTTTGCCTCCGTGGTGAAATAGCAGCAACTTGCCTGTTTGCTATCTTATTATCAGAAGGATTCTGCAGCTCAGGAAAAGGCAAGGAACCCATAGTAATTAGACAGTGGTTTGTAGGAGGAAGGTATTAGGATGTAACATTTCCGCACTCAGGAAAAATGAAAAAATATTTTAATTCATAGGCATTTTAGGCTTCCTGGTTATTATGGCTCTGGAAAAGCCAGCATAACTCAATACCTTATTTTTCTAGATATACTTTGGTGGTTAGTGGAATGAATAGCAGTGACAATTATACTTATTCCTTGTTTCTTGGCACCTGAAGTCTCTAGTGTTGGATTCTCAATCAGTGTATTTGTGTATTAGGCTCGTTTTTAGTTCATCGACGATATGAACGGAGTCCCTACTATACAAGTGGTATTAAAACCTACAGGGAAGAGATATGACACATGGGCTGGCTTTTTAAGGAGCTTCTAAGCTAGAAGAAATAAGATTTCTGAGAAATCAGAGAGCAAAGTAGAAGATAATAGCATGCTGGAACGTGCACAGCTGTGACAATTTGCAGATGTGGAAGAATGACATGGCTGCGGGTTCTGGAAGGTTTGGGTTAGGCAAGCTTCAAGACATGGTGGGCCTCTGTACGTAGTGGAATGGTGTGGGTCAATAGATAAGGGTGGACAGTGTGGTGTGGCCAGTGGTATTTCCGCTTACCATGATGTTTCTAGAACAGTTAGGGAGGCAGGAAAACAGAGGCTCACGGATGTCAGCGATAGAATGGTTTTTGACAGAATCCGAACTGTTTAAGGGTACCACCAGCACCACCTATCTCTTGGTAAGAAGAGTGTTCCAATAAGAGGTGGACGGGGAGCCTTTAGGCACCCAATCAGTTTATTTCTTTTTACTAAGGAAATTTCTAGGTGGAAAGCCTGGTATTTTCAGGTATTTTAGTCAAAAGGAAATAAAGTCATTATTTTTTGTTATATTTTAGATTTAGTGACAAGATGTTAATGAAAACTCACTGAATTATGAGGTCTTTTCTTTCCAATCTGACACTATCACTTTGCAAAGAAAAGTCGTGGCGGTATTTTGACATTGGTGAAGAGGTTTTTTTTTTAATTGTTCTTGTTCAAGTACAATTGTCTCTATTTTCACTCCACATACCCCCCATCCACCCATCCCTACCTCCCACCCTCAAACCCACCCACTTTGGCTTGTCTGTGTGTCCTTCATACATGTTCCTTGATAGCCCCCTGACATTATCCCCTATTATCCCTCTCCCTCCTCTTCTCCGATTGCTGTCAGACTGTTCTTTATTTCAGTGTCTCTGGTTATATTTTGCTTGCTTGTTTGTTTTTTTGATTAGGTTCCACTTATAGGTGAGATCATGTGGTATTTCTCTTTCAACGCTTGGCTTGTTTTTCTTAGCATAATGCTTTCCAGCTCCATTCATGCTGTCGGGAAGGGTAGGAGTTCTCTCTTTCTTTCTGCTGCATAGTATTTCATTGTGTAAATGTACCACAGTTTTTTGATCCACTCATTTACTGATGGGCACTTCGGTTGCTTCCAACACTTGGCTATTGTAAATTGTGAAAAGTTTGTTTTTAAGGGAAGAGAGGAGCAATGTGGCAGGTCTAACTTAGCTAGACATAGTTGTATACCTAATTTGTGATACACTAAATTCTTTTATTGGTCAGGGCACATCAGCCTCCATTTAAAGAATAAAATTTAAACAGTGGGTGTAAGTAGCAGAATATGTTTACAAATAATATGCAAAGGCATAAAGCCTGTGCTTAAGTCTGAACTCACAGTAGGACTGACCATCATCCCAAGCCCTGTAGCACTTCTGCCAGTTTGCTTTATAAGAGCCCTGACTTCTATTCCTTCCTTCCTTTGCCTACTGGTATTTTCTTTGTTTCTGTGCCTTTCTACCCAAGATGATTCTCTATGGAAGCTTAAATTGTTCTCTGGATGGTGTATATCCTTACAATCTAAGATACCACATTGTTTTATGTAGATTTCTTCTTTCACTAAGTGATAACAGGGCTTTACCATGTCATGGATATATCAGGGTCTGTCCAGAAAGTATCCAGCTGTGTCCTATGAAAAATAGAGACATTTATTGAAGAAGATACAAGATACAAGAAACATTGTGCATAGAGCAATGATGCCTCAGTCCTCTTCAAAGTAGGCACCTTGGGACCTCACACAGTTCTCCCAATCTCCATCAGCTGCTCCATCATATTTTTCTGAATCTCATCAATGGTCTGAAATCTTTTCACTTTCAAAGGTGATTTTAGTTTTGGGAAAAGGCAGAAGTCATAGGGCACCAAATCTGGGCTGTAGGGGGGCTGAGTCACCTGGGTGATCTGGTATTTCACCAAAAAACTCTGCATGAGACATGATGTGTGAGCGGATGCATCATTGTGATGAAGCTGCCAATCACCAGTTGCCCATAGCTGTGGCCTTCTGAATCATCTGAATAGTTTCCACAAAGGAATGTTCAAGCCTAATGCAAAATTTGATTCAGATTCATTGCTCTACTCACTCAGTCATATTAAATGTGACGGCCACACAGTACACATGCTCACTCAACAGTGTCTACCACCCCCAATGACTAGTACAGTGATGTTGTCATTGCTCACACATGTGCATTCCAGTCCACTCTCCTTAGCTGCTAGGTTACATTAATGTTGCATAAATCATTCTTGTTATATTAACCATGGTTGGACTTTTCTGGTGTGTGTGTGTGTGTGTGTATCCCCCCAACCCTGCAACAGGGATATATATTTATTATTCTTTTTGCAAGAATGAAAACTTCTCCTAAAACTCTTGTGAAATGTATCTTCATTACATGAAACCAACTTGTTTTTCTTTCACTACTGATGCCCCTTGCTCCACTTATATAGGTGCTTTAAGTGCGTTTATTTTTTTTATTGTTTCTTTGTACAAGCCCTTTTTTCTTTTTGATTCCTAGATACAAGCACTGATAAGTTTTAGCCTGATAAATAATATGATCCCTTATATAATTTTGTCCCCCCTTTTTACAAAGCTCTGATCAGAACGGTATTAATTAAACTTTAAGGAGCTTCTGTGTTTCCCCCATTTGCTGGAATACATTCATCCTCTCGACAGATTCAGTTGGTGGAGGATCAAGGCTTTCTCATCTTAGGTGCTTCTAAAGTTTGGCAAAATAATTCGGGCAATAGTGAACCACTTGCCATTCCCCTAAGGGCATTAGATTCCTTGTCTCATGTTCTTCCTTGTACTAGAAAGAAAATACCTTTGTATGCAACTCCCGTCTGTTTGGCTAGCCAATGCCTATCTGCACATTAGCATATGCACTTCTTCCAGGAAGCCATCCATGACATCTCTGCCCACCCTCACCCCAACCTGGGTTCTATGACCTTCATTTGAATTGTGTACATAGAACCGAAGCATTTATCATATAGGGCTGTAACAGTCTCTTTTCTCCCCTTCCCTCCTCATCCCCAAATGACCTGATTGTCTAGAGAGCCCAGGAAAATGATCTGTAGCTGATGAAGATGTGAGCCTAGAATATTGCATTGGATGGGCTCATAGAAATGACACTGGATGAAATATCACAGGCTTCTCTTAGGTTGTACCCATAACATGCCTGTACATTTTAGTTGACCTTTGAGAACCTTGCTTCTAAAGATCAGTCCTGGAACTGTAGAATTTTATGGATGGAACAGACCTCCAGTCACCCCTCTCCCCTTGCCTAGAGAGGGAGTGTGCTGCTGGGGTCTTTATCTACATTGTGTTCATTTTTTTTTACAAGCAGTTGATTTAGAATTTAATTATTGTGGGCAGTTCAGAGTAAGGTTTAAGAGTGTGGGCTCCACATTCAGGCCGCCAGGTTGGAATCTGGACTTTACCACTTACTGCATGTGTAACCTTGACCTTCAGAAAAACACAACCTCTAAAAAATGGGACTATTGATGAAACCTGTCTGACCTGGTTTTATTGCTAGAATCAAGTGAGATAGTACCTGTAAGGCGCTTGGAACCTATAGGAAGAGCTCAGTAACATTGGCTGTTGTCTTGTTCAAGAAGACTAAGCCAATGCATTTATTAAACCAGGGAACTTCAGTTTTATTGAATGAATGTCTGAAGTGTATAGATGAAAGAATAGATAAGGCTGGCCTTATAAATGTGAGCTTCTCTGTGATTATTTTTCATATAACTATAGGTCCACTCTGTTTCCTGCAGGGTGATTTGTGGGGCATGAAGCTTGTTTGAAATGAAAAGTTATGAAGAAAGGACAATGTGGTGAGATCAATATGAAACAAACTTTTAGGGTTGATGTCATCAAACAGTAAAAAAAACAGAAAGACAACCAGAAAAAAAGATACCCCATCTCCTTTCTTTTCATTCCTCTCATTGGGTTACACCAAAGATGCTCAGAATATTGGTGTTTAGGGGTCTTCTTTTTGTAACAAATACATGATGTATTTCCTTTTAAATTGACATTTTGTATACCACACATCATAGTGCCTGCATATTTGGACCTTTAGAATACTAACCTCTATTTTACTGAAAATATCATAATATTGCCATCTTTTTTTTTTTTTTTTTTTTGCTATTGCCAAATTTTGCTGTTGTTCATCTGGGTGTAACAAAGTTAGAGGATGCCTGTTGGGCCTCTGACATTTTGCTAGCTCCCTCCATCAATAAAATATTTTGGAGTATGCATCCCTAATATGTCACTGTATTTTAAAATAATTTGCATGTACTTAGAGGAGGTATTTAAAAATAGTTCAACAGACAGAGGACACTTACTATAGGGTTTAAGTAGGGGCCTGAAGGCAGCTCAGTTGGCCAGGTGTGAACCATTTAGTTCCCACATTATGGCCAGGTGTGGGGCTAGGTAGTGGGGCACCTGGAGTACACTCAGAGTGCTGATCTGTAAGGAGCTGTTTTTGCCATCAGAACTGGTATGTGTCAGCTGAGTATCAGCGTGAATGTCAACTTATGAATGCACTAAAGCCAACAAAAAAAGGAGACATAGAAAACAGAAACTGATCATCTAGTTTTTTTCCTAAGTCCCATTTGATAATATTGTGTACTGCTCTGATACCCATATTCCAATGCCTTCTAAACCTGCCAGAACAGGGCTTTATCGTTAAAAAAGAGTTTTGAATACTCAGTGAGGCTGCCTTTTCTTTTCTGGAAAGGTTTATTTTATTTAACTTGTAGGTGAAAGGAATAGCCTATCTTTGCTACACATGTCATTAACTGCCACTAAATTGACACAAATGTTGACAGTTATTATGAGAAGTGTTTCAAAGCTAATTATGTTAATTAGAATGTAACATACCAGTAATTGCATGTATTCAAACATCATACCATCACTTTTTATGTTTTCTTTAGATGTAAGACATTCATTCATTTGTTGCTTGAAAAGCTGCAGAATTATAGCTAAGATAACAAATTATTACCAGCAAATAAAATTGGTTCTTTAGAAATATGCTCTAATTGGTTAGCTATGTAAAAGACAGAAATAAATGTTAACATGTTAAGCATATAAATTAGGGCCATTGCTTATGAAATCCTTAGTTTTAGGCTTTTCATTTAAATATGCCTTCTTATTGCAATTAATATTATCATTTGGTTTATGACCCTTAAAAATATATTCCCTTTCAGCATTTCTTGGAGTTCTAATTTAGCTTCCTTATACATGTTAGAAGATTTGCAATTTAGATTTTAATTTGATTTCCATTCTTTAAAATGCCATTTTTCTTGTATTTCATTTTTATTTAAAGCATGCTTCTCTCTGTATTCATGGAAGCTAAGCATAAACAAACTACTAGAAAAAATCAAGTTTTTAAGTGAGCTGAGAACATAAAACATTTTAATAGACATTTCACATAACTAAACTAAGTATTTGAGAGCCCAACCAGAGAATAATGCCTCTTTGGAAACAAATTTTATGGGCTGTGGCATTCCTAATTTACCTTCTGTTATCGTTCTTTAAAATATGGCATTTTTGTGGTTGATTTTAAATCCTCACCACTTCTTATATGTGTAGAGTGTTCCATATACCTCTGCGTGATGATTTTGAGGCCATACCTACCTGAAGACAGAGTTTTGGTCTCTGTAGTTTTTTTAGAGTTTTGAAAAAATATATATATTTTTAAATATGCTGTTCTTCTAATTTGAGTACGTAGGCAGAGTGTTTTTTTTTTAACTGTGACCCACATAAATCAGCAAAACACTTTTGATGCCATGGCCTTAATTGTCTAGGACTTGCAATATGCTTTTCTCAACTGGCGGAGCCCATGGTCTGGCCCCAGTAGGATGTGCGCGGAAGAGAAGAGCCCTCCTTCTTAGCGCCTCTTACGACAGTCACTACATGGTGCTGCTGGCAGATGCTGTGCCTGTCCGTTTTCCTGCCAGGGTTTTTGTTCAGCGTTTTTGGAGCTCCTGGCATCCTTCACATATAGGCCCTTTGTCTTGCTTTCTGTACTAACTGTTCTTCAAGACGTAGCAGGTGATGGAAAAGACTGGACTGTTTGGGATCGGGAGGCTTAAAACTGAATTTTAGTATTGACATTTCTTGGCTCAGTAATTTTGGACACTTGTTAGTGTACCTCCATGAACCCCGGTGTCTTCATTAGTAACGTGGGAATGGTTAATCCTGACGGCGTTGTTGTAACAATGAAGGAACATAACGTGTCGGAGGTAACTGCCAAGTATTAGGCATTCTTTGTGTGTTTCTCTATTTCTGGGCTCTCTATCCTGTAATTGGTCAGTTTGTCTATCTGCCAATATCATGGTTTCTTAATTATTGTAACTTCATAACAAGTCTTATTAATAACTGGTCAAGAAAGTTCCCTTATGTCATTGTTATTCTTTAAGAGTGTAGGCTATATTGGGTATGTTTATCTTCTGTATAAATTCACTTGTAAAGCTCTGCAAGCTGATTGAGATTTTGATTAGAATTATATTAAATCCAGAGATGAATTTAGGAAATTGACATTTTTATGATGTTGAATTTTACTATTCTAGAGCATAGTATATTGCTCCATTTACTTAGGACTTCTTTAATGTTTTTTAATAAGATTTTATTATTTTCTTCAGAAATAATTTGTATATCCTTGGTTAGATTTATTATTGGGAATCTTAAATGACATCCATTAAGAATAAACATGTATTCTTATTGGCTAATGTATGGAAATTCAATTAGGTTTTGTGTATTAATTTTTAAGTTAATCAACTTTATTAATTCTTACTGGTTCTTGTCTGTATATTTACAAGAATGGGGATGGGAGTATTTTGTAGACAATGTAGATCTGCAAATAATGACAGCTTTCTTTCTTTTCCTATATCCATACCTTTTATTTTAAAAAATATTAATTCACTAACTGGGACTTCCAGGTTTATATTGAATAGAAGGGAAGATACCAGGCATTCTTGTCTTGTTCTTAAACATAAAGAGAGCATTTTGGACATTTTATATTAAGTGTGATGAATTCTGTAGTGCTTTTCTGGGGGAGGTGCTCTGTGTCACATGAAAAATGTCTTTGTTTTGTTTGCTTAGATTGTTTTTTAATATCAAATGCCTTTTCTGTATTTGCTGATGGCTATTAATCTTATACTTTTTGAAGAATCACAACATTGTCATGACAACTTTAAAAATACATGTCTGTATTCAGTTTACTAGTATTTTGTTTAGGATTTACCATCTATGTTTATAAGTAGTATTAGTTTGTAGTTTTCTTATTGCCTTTGTTAGATTATGAGACCACAACAAAATGAATGAGGAATATATCCGTCATTCTTACAACACGACAATAATTGCTGTGTAATAAACGATAACTTTTCAGGGGTGGTTGTCAGCAGTGGTAATTTCCGGCGGTGGGTGTGTGGGCTGGCTGGGGTGGCAGCTTTGGACTGTGGCTCTGTGGGTTGGCCTGGCTTGCATCCAGCCTGCAGGTCAGCCTGCATGTCTTCTCTACCTGTCTTCCTCGGGGACTCAGGATGAAGGACCGCACTTACCTGGTGTGGTTTCCTCAGGCTGGAGGTTGGGAACTCCTGGAGGGATGAACAGAAACACTGACTGCTTCTGAAGAACTAGGGCTGGGCCTCACACAACATAACCTCGGCCCACTGGTGAAAATGAGCCAGTGGTTAAGTCCAGCATCAGTGAGAGGGAGAGTGGGAGCAAGGCAGTATTTACTAAACAATAATTTTAT
Organism: Trachops cirrhosus; assembly: GCA_028533065.1. Taxonomy (NCBI): domain Eukaryota; kingdom Metazoa; phylum Chordata; class Mammalia; order Chiroptera; family Phyllostomidae; genus Trachops; species Trachops cirrhosus. The sequence continues at coordinate 155,493,547 of CM052540.1, read as the reverse complement.
CTACCACAGGGGAAGTTCCTTCTTTTGCTAATCTCTAATTGTTGGTGTAAGAATGGATTGACCTGTTTCTTGACCATTCCGAATGTTACCCACACAGCCCTCTGGGCCTGATCATTTCTCTGCAGGCCCACTTTGGATGGATCCAGTTTTTTAATGATTCTAAAGCTCTTCAGGTTTTTAATTTCTTCTCAAATCAATTTGGTATTTTGTAAATTTTTGTGAATTTGTTTAATCTAAGTTTGAAAATCATGTTTATTGCGTGTGACATCTGCAGTTTTGATTAGCTTTTTTTGTTTTTTTCTTTTTATTTTAATTGTCGTTTGAGTAGTTTTCTGCCTTTGACCCCCACCCCAGCCCACCCCCCTGATTCGCTTTTTAATATTGTTTAGTTTGTGTCTTCTCTCCCTCTTTTTCGTGTTGATTAATTTTGCCAGAAGTTTGTTTATTTTATTAATTTTGAATGGTGCTTAGATTTCATGGCATGCTTAAAAAGGTATTTTTCTTCTCAGATTCTAAAAACGTTATCTCATATTTTCTTCTCATATCTTCATGGGCTCACCAGTTATTCCAGAATTATTATTGAACAACTTCTCCTAAGCCTTCATCTGAAATACCACTTACATTATGTATGCAAAGCACATTGTGGGCCTCTTTCTTGGCTCTGTTGTTCCTTCTATTTGTCTCCCTGTGTTTATGTCCTATAATCTAATTTTTATAGTTTTGTGACATTTTTAACATCTACAAGGGCTGGTAGGGAAGCCTCATAACTCTTGTAGTTAAATTTATCTTCAGTTACATTTAGAAGACTGATCTTCATTTTAATATTTTTCTATTTCTAGAAATAACTACCTAATTTTCTTTGAAAATCAGTGAAAGGAAAAAATCATCCCTTGTGAAAATATTAAACATTCACCACTTTTTAAAAAATCATAGTTCCTTTGGGTCATCTGTGGGGAGAGAGACCATTTCCTCTCTCGTCAGGTGTCCGTGTTCATCTTTCTGACCCGCGTGCTGTGCAGCGTCGGGGCACCGCCCGCCCGGGCTTTGATGTGGCAGGTTCTCGTGGACTCACGTCACACAACACCCTGGGCTCGCCATCCCTCCCCGTGCAGTGCTCACGACTGCCACCCCCACCCTAAGAAACTGGAGCCTGTGGACAGCAGGTCTGCAATGGCTGGGCACATGTCCAGGGACAGGAGTTGGGGCGATGGGGTCCAGGCCTCCCTCGACATGTGGAGATTTGTCTCCTTTGCAGTCTCGGGCGCAACCACTTGGATTTCACGAAGGGAGCAACCAAGCTTCCTCATCACTTGCGGCTGTGAAATCATAGATGCCACCAGCTGCCACGCTGGCTGGAGAGATGTCCTGTGCTACAGAAAGCTTTTTCTTGGTGGCAGTGTCACAAGAGCCAGCAGAAGGAGAAGTGAAAAGTTAATGACTGCACCACTTTGCTGGCAGGAGGCATCTTCTCAAACTGTTTATGCCGAGTTATTCAGAACATCTCTGCCTCTCGTGCTGACGGGAAGGATGTGCAAAGAGGGATGGGCACTGACAGAGTGCAAGGAGTAATTCCCCTCATCCATCAAGCCTGACAGTCCTTGGGCTCCTCTTCCTGCCAGAGCAGGGAGAGGCTTGGGCAGGATGGAATGGTCCTCACTTGTCTGGCATTTTAAACAAATCTGAATTTGATATGAAATTAACTAGATGCAGCTGAAGTTGCTGGTGGCAACGGTTCTCACTGAAGTCCTCAGTTTAGAACCTGTCTCACAGGCTGAGGGATGTGACAACTTGCATCTGAATTATGACCATCACCTGAGCCTGTCAGTGCTGAAAGCTCTTCATTAAGGGAAAGATTGGGAATCTGATTTCAGGGCAAACAAAAGCACATCTTTGAGCAGGTCGAACTCTATTTCACTTTTTGTCCCAGGATTCTTAGATCCAAATGGTCACTTGGGAAATTCAGGATTAGGTAACTTCTGTGTTCTTTATTTTATTTTATTTTTATTACAGATGTTCCCATTCCCACCCCAACCTTTGCCCACTCCACCATCGCCCCCTCCTCCCAAAGTTAAGTTTATTCTCCTATCATAAGAGGGTACATTCCTATGGGAATTTTCTTAAAGATAAGGATAAACATGCATAATACACAACCATTCTTAACATCTTTTCTCTAAATTCAGATTTTCTTTTTTCCTGCCTCCCAGTAACGCATGACAATACAGATGTACTTTTTATTGCTCACATCTCTTACTTCCCCGAAGATGCTGGCCTCAGGCTAATGGCCTGTCTGATTTCACTTTCTCCCTTGGGCTTTCTTTCTGCCCCCTTTCCTATTCTGTAGTTGGTAACTCAGGGACTCAAAGGGTATCCTTGTCTCAGCAGGTGCTGCCCCTTTGTCCCAGTGCCACATCTGACCCTCCGACTCTGCTGCTCATCTTTCATCCATGTAATCTCTTGCGTCTCATGCTCCCAATTCCTTGTGCCCGCCTTTCCCATCACAGAGGCGCTTACATTTTTCCACTCATGGGAATTGTGTTGCTGAGGGTGCTCTGGTATGTCCTCTCCTGCAGCAAGTTGGGGCCCTGGTTTCTGAAAGAATGTGTCCCATGGGCACCTGCTTTCCTGAGGCTGCTTTCCACTTCCGCCGCCACCAACCCTTTTGTGTGGGCTGCATTACTATCAAAGGCGATATCCCCAGATAATCTCTAGATGGCAGCATCTACCTCCCTCTGCCTTGAGGCTAGCCGGAAAAGACGAGTGGACTCTAGTGCCAAGGATAATGTTTAGCGTTCCCTTGGCCTTTGCAAGGCATGCCGCCCCTTGCCTTTTCTTCCGTTTCTAAGTATGTATGAACTCCGCAGAGAGTCATGAAGCGGGAGTATCCAGTACATCATCGTCCTGGGTTCTTCCACCGTCTCCAGCTTGCGAAGCCAGAGACCGACATGCATGGAATTATTCAATTGTGCTTAATCCAGTGCAACTTTGTTGTGAGGAGTGTTGCTGAAAATGAAGCCTGAGGTTTTTTGTTAGTAACTCTCAAAAGGAATGGTCGCAAGGGCTGCTGGGGGGGACACACAGGCTGAAATGCTGAGTCTGGGCCTGTTCTCCTAGTTTGTGGCAGGCCTTGGGTTTGTGAAGCTCTGAGAGCATTTTGAGCCGCTCAGTTTAACGCCGATGTCAAATCACATGTTGTTTCCTGATTCAGAATACTTTAAAGATGATGCAGAGGTGAAATCCAGTAAGGAGATTGTTTAGTTTTTAAAAACGCTTTATATATATTATGCTAGAATGTTTGGCTAGTTGTGATTTTTTTTACCTGTTTCCCCATGAAACTTTGGACTCCTAGAAGCCCGGCAGTCATGTCCTTGTGTCCTCCATCGGCCCAGCTCAGGGCCAGCACACGCGTGGCACCCTGGAAACCACGCTCACACTTACAGCCTCCTCTGTGCCCTACATTTAGTTGTGGTGCCTGACACCATAGCACAAACCAACCATTTATCTCAGAATATTTACACACACATTCTCTCTGCCTTAACTTCTGTGTTCCGGTGGAATTGTGTTCAGTTGATTTAAACAAAATATCAAACAGCTCAGCAGGTGCCTGCATTACATTGGATGTGGTGCCTATGTCCCGGGTCAGCCTTTTCTTCTCTGCTGTGCAAATTAGACCAAGCAAAAGAGATGAGCCAGGCTCTGGACTGGAGATGCAGTTTTCTACTTGACTGAGAAATGTGCAGGTTGAAGGGGTACTTTTTTTCTGAAGCATATCTTTGAAATGCGACCTGGCATTCTCCTGGGGTTAGGGAGATCGTTCCTACCTATAGACCCATCAGAGCCAGCAGGTGCCCCCCTCAGCCACCTGTGTTTTTCATTCTTGGTGCCTTTCTGTGGAGTTGGAAACTGAAGTGGCTTTCAGACAAACAGCATGGGACTCAGAGGGACAGGCGCATTAATTCCTCTGGGAGGGAATGTCCATAGAGCTGGCTGTTCGGGCATTTCTTCAGGGATTGCTAATCAGAAATGCTCTTGCCACGTCACTTTTCTAATAAACAAGGGAGCTCTCAGTTTCAAATAAACAAAGAGGGAAGCCTATCGTCATCCGTGACATTAATACAAATTCAGCACTGTGTGGTTCTGATTGGCAGGCTGGCGGTGACCTCCCAGCGTCCTCCTTTTGGAGGGTCATCTGCCGGGGAGGAAGGAGAAAAGCTCACTCCTTCCATCAATACGATTCTTCCTTTGATGCTGCCTGATTTATATTTTAACAGTAACTGTTTTTTCATACAAGGATGTATGAAAAAGTAAAAATTAAATGGCCCCCAGTGTTGCTACCACTGTGACATTTTTATAAAAAGTAACACATATGCAATGTTAGGCAATTCCAAGAACACAGAAAGGAACAAAAAAAGTGATTCATTTCTCCTCCTGGTCCTTTTCTCCAAACGTAGCCCGTTGCTAATTGTTTCTTGTTAGTTGTTGCAGAAAGAAACAAAGTATATGACTCCATAAATATATACAATTAGTAAATTTTATACACTGTTTGAGCCTCACTTCTTAATTTAATATGAAGATCCCTCATATCAGCACATACGGCTCTGCTGTGTCCCTTTTAATGGTGGTATCTCATCACGGGGAAATGCCATCGTATAAATAGCCTGACCGGTCCTGAGGGCCAGGACTCTCCCACCAGTGGGAAAGCCCTGCAGCTCCGACCCGTGTGACATGGACTGTGAGCATGCCTGCACACACCTGTTTTTAGGTGTGGGATGATACGCAGTGGTTGGCGAGGTAAACTTCCAGCCAGTGTTTGATCAGCGTGACTTAGAGTGCATTGCATACTGCTAAAGAAAGGCTAGCTGGCGTGGCAAATGCTCTCGGAGTTCTCACTGACTTAGATGTTTATTTGCTGTTGTTATTGTTCTTTTCAATAAACAACAGAAGTTCTACCTATTTTCTTAAAAATTACCTAATTTCTTCTTTACCTGTGGGCCACTTTGGCAGAGATGTCTTTTGTTCCATGCAGTCAAATCAGGGACTCAGGCTGATAGAATTTCTGTCATGTTTGTGTCCTTTCCTAGGTCCCCCTGGGTATCGACACTCAGATAGTCAGTAGTTTATGGCGAGGGATTTCATGGGAATTGTTAATGGTCCAGATCTTGAAGAGTGGCACACATCTGCCACCCCACAGTCTGTTGTCCTGAACTTAGTCTTGTGACCACACGCAACTGCAGGAGAGGCTGGGAAATGGGAAATGCAGTCTAGCTGCAGACCTGTAAGCCAAAGGAAGAGGTTTGCTGAGCATGTAAGCAGCCAGTTAGCATGGCCAAAACCGAGAATGGAAATGCCACCAAAGCATCAGTCGTCACCAGAAGTGGTGCATCTGGCTGCCTGTCTTCTTCAACGTTCCTGGTGTTGAGTCTGTCCACTGGCAGTAATTCTAGAAAGGTTGCTTTTCTCTATGCTCTGCAACTCCTTCTGCCCACCCCCTTCCCCCTCACAGTTCTTTAATGACTGTGATGGAGCATGGGCTGTATGCAAAGATCTTCATACAAACACATGGCTGAACTTGAGGAGGAAAGAGAGGTAGCTACATGTGATGGGAAGGCTTTTCTGCGCCTTCCAAAGGCCTTTCCATGCAAACAGCAGTTCTGGGAATGCTGCTGTCCCTCTTCAGAACAGCCGTGTGTTCGCTCCCGCTGTCTTTCTGAGTGTAACTGTTTGCAGCAAAAACGTCGCTGGGGGTTTTCCAGGTGATGGGGTTTTCTGGAAAAGAGGCGGGCCAAGCACGTACAGGAGCTGAGCAGCGGCCCAGAGACTCTTCCAGGCAGAAGTGGCGTGTGCTGGCCTCTCTGTGCTGCCCCCGGACACCCTGACTGTTGGTCCCTGAGCGCTGGAGAGAGACATCAGTCATGCTCCGCTGCCCCTCGCCTCTGCTGCTGGGAAGCACCAGCTCGGCTGAGGCAGGGAACACGTTTAGGCCCATGCAGCCTGACGACTCGAGAATTAGGGAAGATAATGTTGCTCTGTAGTAGCACTCCGTTTTTGTTTTTTTTTAAGTGATAGCATTTTAGGGCAGCAGTGAGAAAGAAAATAGCTTTATTCTTGGTACAGGGATATGTTTTCAGAGTGAGAAACACTTAAATGACAGACTCGTCTAAACACGTTCAAACTTTTAACTGAGAAAATGATCCAGGAAATGTTGAAAAATAGGCGCTTTGTTCCTTGACACGCCCCTCTCCTTTGCCACTTTTTCTTGTGTTTATTCAAGTAAATTGGATGCACATCAGGGCTTGGGAGACCTCCTTGTGTTTCTGATGTCTTCATAGAACACGTAGTACATTCTGGGTAGGTTAACACCTGTTATCTCAAGCACTTTAGTAGCCAGTCATGTCTGGAAAACACAATCTGGCCAACATCTCGATTTAGCCCTGTGCTGGGTCCCAGTGCAGTGGTTCGTAGAGGAAGCACGTTAAGACCTACTCTGTTGCACTCAGATGATGACGGCATTGCACACTCCTTAAATAATGGTCCCTGTCAGGTTTTTGGACACTTTTCTAAGGAAGAAGAAAAGATATTAAAAAGATAGCTGCAAATGCAACAGGGCCTGACAGAGAACCTGGTGACTTTGGGAATCAATACTGTAATTGTGTACCGGTGCTATAATTTATCAACGTACTTCAAAGTATTTTACAAAGGAGTTCAGGAGTGCTCTAATTGTACAAATGAAGCAATTGACGACTGACCGTAGACTGCTCCTTATTCACAGTCTAGTCTGTGTTTGAGTCAGGAGGCAGAGAACAGCACACAACAAAATAAAAGGCCAGAAAGGGCCAGTTGGGCAATGGTGTGACCGTCTGCCTACAAGCCTCGCCACGTTACAGGCCGTGGGTGCCCAGCTCACAGAGCCACACCACACCGGGAAGTACGCCGAGAAACCAATCAATAGAAGATATATTACTGAAAATTAATATTCTACTGCAGAATTATTTTTATTGATCCAGGGATTTTGAAGTGGCCATACATAATTTCACAAACCAAAGCATTTGTATTTCTTGAGCAGAAGACCAAAATAACAGAGGAAACCCCATGTCTCACACGACACCTCGAACCTTAGAAACAGAGCTTGCATTGAGAATCCTCAGGAGGGCCCCTGCCCGTGTTTGCTTAGAGAGGTAGTAATCTTGCAAAGCCACATGTGGTAAAGCTTCATGTGCCGTGGTTGAGTCTTCGCTCCAATGGAGCCTGTGTTTAATAATTACTCAGGAGAAACATTAACAGCATGATCTACAAAGAGGAAAATAGATGTGCCTGCCTTGTGTGAAGCGGGGTCAGACCTTTTAAGAAGAACGATGCTAAGGCTGAGGGTGGAGAGGGGAATTCTGAGAGTTTGGGAATGGAAGGATCCCCTGCATTGCCCTTGGAAGGTGGTGAGGCCCTGCGGCAGCTGCTGAATGTCAGTGAGTTGGGGGAGGCTCTGCCCTTGGTCGTGCATGGCTGCCTCCTCACACTCCCTTTGGTGCCCGTCTTCCCTGTCCTGTCATTCTCCTTCCACAGGCTCCGCCTTTCTTGTAGCGAAGTGTGTTATTTATGGCACATGACCGAAGCACGGCGATCAGACGCAGCTCCGCCAGGTCTCAGTTTTCCTGTCTCTACACGAAGGGTTTGAAGGGGACGATTCCCATCTCTGAAATGGAACAATTCTAGGGTGTGGCTGAGACAGACCCTCCTTACTGAAGTGTTCATGGAAAACGTTAATGAGAACTTTCTTGCAGTTTTAAGTCTTTAAAGATGTCTAATTTCTGATAAAAATATTCTTGGGAAATCTTGCTCAGTATATAGTTATTGACTATTTACCACCTTCTTGGGGAGCTTTTCATCTCACGACCTTTAAGTTGAAAAAAACATTTTTGTTCATCCTGTACTTTTACAAATATTAATAGTAAAAAATTATAGGGACAGATTCACAATTAGTGACTCAAAGTGAAGAATATAAGCATGTTCATTGTTGTATTCTTTTAACTTTTCTGTAGGTTTGAAAATTTTCAAAGTAAAGTATTGGAGGGTTAAAACAGGCAGGTGTGTTTTGTTCTCTGTAGTGGAAACGAAGACAAAGTAAAGGAAATGATTTATTAAATGACTTTCCCAAGGGAAATCAAGAGTTACACAGAGGAACCTAGAATAGACTCGTTGCTCATATGCATCCGCATGCCTTTTAGGCCGTATTTCCTCCCTAAAGGGCGGACAGATGTGGGAAGGGGTTTCCTCCAGGTTCTCCTTCAGAACAAAGTGTCTCTGAACTTAGCAACATGGCTGTGTGTGTCCATTTACAAGTCACCCAAGTGGGCAAAGGAAGAGACAGGTACCTGTCAGCTTTATAAAACTGCTAAGTGAATGGCATTGGATAGATACTCTATCCACTGAGAAGAAATGGGTGGTTCTCGTTCTGAACCTTGAATTTTCATTTCTGGCAGTGTTAAACAGAAAAGGAATTCATGATGAGCAGTGTTCAGTAGTGGAGCATTACTGCTCAGTACAAATTTGGTAGTCTGAAGAGGTGACAACAGTCAGAATTGCTCAGGGTACCTTCCATTGTTTCAGAGTGAGGGTTTCCTTGGAAAGTCTTCATAGACAGAAGTGAGAAAGTATTTCATTATTTTCCTCATCTAGCAACCCTGGAAATTTAGGAGAACAATGCTGGAACATTTTCTGTACTCTGTCTGATCCCGGGCCTGTGTGTGATAAGAGGAAAGATGGGTTTCCAGGGGCAGCTTTACATGAACAGGTAGTGATGTTTGTCTGGTACATTCTACCAGAAAGGTCTCCCTTTCTGGAACCTCAGAGAAGGAAGGTCTCCAGATACTTTTCAGAGTTTCATGATGTTACCTGGCCTAGTAAACAAACTGAAATGAGGTATCTGTTTGTGGTTGGTGTGTGCCTCATTGATGTTACAGTAAACCTCTCCCCCGCAAACAAACAAAACAAAACCGACATTCCTTTACTCTGTGCAGCCAGTGCTGGGTGAGCCCTGGATGTATCATCAGCTTGGGAGGGAAGGAATCACTTTCTTCCTGTTTCCAGCGAGCTGGATCCCTTTGCGGGTCTTCCTTGATCTTTCCTTGCCTCCCTTTTCATCTCATCAAGCTTGATGAGTAGCCATAGATTTGCAAAAGAGGACCGTCCTCAGCTCAGCACCATTCAAAACATCACCACCTACAGCGCCCCTGGTGGGACAGACTCTGTTTCCTGTTAGATTAGCCTGTTCTGAAAAATATTTTTGCCAAACTTCATCTCCATTAACTTAGAAAATCAAGTTTTAAAAGCTGGCAGAAAGCGAAGATGAAGTGCACTGATGCAAATGGCATTTTGTCCAGTAGGTGGCGTGTCAGCAAATCTCATTTGTCACCAATGGATGTCAGTATGTTGAGGATTCTTAAAAAGGTAGATCCATAATACGGGTGAGAGAACGGTACATCCTGTGTGCAAGGTGGTTCACTAGGTCAACTGGGAAAAACAGTTGGACTATTTAAAACTAATTCTCTTGTCAGAAAACTGTCAGGAACAACGTTTTTTTAAAAGCTAGTGTTCCATTGAAATTAAAGTGCATTATCATGTCGTGTGGAGATATTTTTCTGGGATATTTGGGCTGCAGATTACTGCTGCAAGTCAGAGAATGCTGTTAATCTTCATAGCAGTTTGAGTTTTACAGAAAAATGTATGGTGGGTAATCTGGTATGTATTTATGTATTTGAATTATGTCTAGAAAATGGTGCATACTTAAGGCAGAGAAATTCCTTCCAATGACCCTAAAAAACATTTTAGTGGAACGTGTTAGGTGTAACTTCTTGAAGGAAGGCACTTCACATCGCTGGAATGCTTTATTAGTAACTCTCATTGCGTGTGCAGTTAACCACCTCACCTAAACCAGTAACCCCATACTAAGTGTGTATAGTTACGGTTCTATACTCCAAAATGGTTAAAGATGCTTCTTTGGAAGCATGCAAAGGAAGCAGCATTTTCACTGCTTAATACAAATGTCCCCTCTAAAAACTGAATAGTGAAATTAGCAACATACTTCTAAAACAAGAGGATTTTTAAAAAATCCTGCCTTCCAGTAAAGTATTAGAATTTTATTGTATGTTTCCCCCAAAGAAAGCTGTAGTTTTTTTTTTCCTGATGGGGCTTAGGGTAAGGAATCTTTGGGTATTGTTTCACAAAATAGAATCAGATTTAATCTGTCAATTTTGTCTGTGGCTAAAACAGTCAGGCTACACACATCCTACTGTATCTAGTTTTCTTTAGAGGACAGTTGAAGAATACAATTAACGGGCTCCTCACAAATGTCCTTTCCTGCGGTCTCAGAGGAGAGTGGTGACAGGCATTCAGGGTTGGCAGGTGAGGTATGAAATCATCACCAGTGTTCCGGTGGCATTGGAGAAACCTCAAGAAGGAAAGGATGAGGATCCTGTTTGCTTTTAATAATTGAGTCGTATCATGTGTTTAGTAAGAACAAGACAGCTAGGGCTCATGCAGTTCACTGAACTTCAATTTTAGAAGAAGATGGTATGAAAAGTGCCTTGTCTTTCTGTGACAATGCTGGTCTTTGGTGAAAAGAGATTAAAGTCCTGTTCTTTTGTGGTCACAGGAGTCAGTCCTTCTGTTGCCTTGCAGTTTCCTATCACCTCTGTTCCGGGCCCTTTTCTCAGGTAGTACATGATCACTTACAGGGCAGGTCACAGGAACTCAGCAGTAAGACGTTCTCTGCGAGACCACTTAGTGTCCCTACACCCTTTAGACCAGTGGTTCTCAAACTTGTTTGCACAGTGGAATTACCCAGGAGCTTCAGAAACTACTGGTGCCTACGGCCTACCCCGTAGATTGTGATTTAATTGGTCTGGGTGTGACTTTAGTTTTTGGAATTTATCAAAGATCTTCCAGTGATTCTCACATGCAGATAAATTTGGGTGCCTCCTTTACTCTCAGCCCACCTTCTGAGTTCATCCTTCCCAGTGCTATACTTGTGCAGCACCAGCATCTTGAGTGACTGTCCCCGTGTCTCCACCAATCTCCCTGTGTTTTGTTTATTTATTCGTTTGTCTTGGGCTCCCATGATTGCATTCCAGTGAGACTCTTTTTCTAATCCCAACATCCGTCTTAATGCCTGGCTCACAGGAGATGCTTAGCGATTGGTTTTTGAATCCAGGGAATGACTATAAACAAATAGTAATACAATAATTTAAACAAATTGATTCATGCAGTTCTGACTCGGGGCATTTTTACCGCCCAGGTAGGTGTTTCTCCCTCACTTGAAGAGTATAGATTTTCTAATCTTCTGACTTCCCTTAAAGCAGTGATAAGTATATAAAATTAAAGAGGAATGTGTTGTTATGTCCTATTAGCTTGAGTCACAAAAGCCAGCTGTAGATAAGGGGACAAAGAAAGACTAAGCCTGGTTCGATAAAGCTCAAGGAAGTGACTGTAAAGTTTGTCAATTTCTAGCAGAATAATTCCTGATTGCCTTACTTAAAGGATATTACTATATCTAATTGATAATAATGTAGTCAATTTATTGTAGCATTAAAAATGCAAATCAGTTATCATACTACAATATTCACCGACATGCCAGAGACTTTTAAAATTTTATTTTATTTTATTAGGTATAATGGGAGGCATAATTGTTAATGTTTGATTCTGGCAAAATACAATTAGTTTCTGTGAAACACATTGTGCATTAATGATATCATTAAGATTAATGAATATAAATGAATGAGCTGGGGATTTCAAATAGAAAATAGTGACTTTATATCAGTCTGTGAAACTCGAGATAGATTCTTTGATTTTTAAGGACAATGTGTGTGTTGGAGCTCCTGTTGCATTTTTATATAGACTAGAGGGAAATTAAATCAGCTACCAGAAGGATCAACGTTTCTAAACATTTACAATCATTTTTGGTATGACCGTTGTATATTGATTGCAGTTAAAGAAAGCCAACCATTAGTTTTCCTTTAATAACTATTTTAAAGACAGCTTTCAGTAGAAATTTCTAGGTCCTGTGTGCATAAAAGTACGTGAGTATTTTGATGTTTTAAAGAATAAGGATAATAAATCACAGTTCATTAAAATTAGATACTGACTTTACGATGTTATTGTATATTCCAGATGTTCTCTCTCTAGTAAACATTCATTACATTTATAATTTTAAAATATTATTACAAAACCTTGATTAGTGTTTACTTTCCTTGTTCTGAGAGGTGGAGGACAGAAAAACAGAGGTCTTAGGGACGAGCTGTGGGCCACGTGAATAACACGACCCCAAGAATTGCATGGTGTTTTGGGTGTCGATGCGTGGCTGTGTGTTCTGGTAGCATAGAGAGAAACTGCCACTGAAATCCAAAACCTAAAAACAGACTTATCCACAGTCTGTGCACTTGTAAGTGAAGCACTGTGTTTACAACATCCTCTTGTTGAACTAGACAGACAAAAAATACTGTCTTCAGGTAGGGCTTAATGTGGCTTCTTCATAACTACATATCCTTGGTCTGACCTTCATGTAATGTCTCTCTTTCTCCCTTTCTATTCGTATGTCTGTGAGCACACACATTTGTGTTTTATTTGTGTGTCTGTTGGCACGTTTTACAGGGCAGCCCTTGCCCTTGAATTGCTACCTGAGTCCTGGTGGGACAGATGATGGCTGTGTGAGAGGAGAGGGAGGGGTTTGGGAACCCAGGGCTGCTGCTGGGGTTCTGGGGCCCTGCCTGAGAAGCCCTAATTCTTTTGCTAGCTCTGCCTTTTTACCGTTTCCATGACCTTGGGCTCTTCTAATCTTGTTGCCTCACTTTCCTTGTTGGTAAATTGAACCAGTCTCTTCCCTTTGCACTTCACAAGACACTGATGAGGATTAATGAGGCGGAATGCAGAGCACGTTTTGTGTTTCTCTGAAGAGTATATTTAAGGGAAGGTAGAAGACAGGGTTGCTATCGCAGAGAGGCGGGGCCCACGTTGCTTAGCATGGTATATGGTGGAGTCTCAAGGAGAACGAACTCTCCATCAGCCGAGAATGAGTTGCAGGCAGCAGCCCCGTTTCCGTTCACTTCTGAATTGGATGATGGCATGTTAGTGCAGGATGGGAGAGAAAAGTCCACCCACACGTGGAAGCAGTGGGAAGACAAACAGGATCCAGGGGAACACCTGCCTTCTGCATGCTTGCCTGAGAGAGACCTGGTTCATTTAGAAAAAATTTACATATATGTATATATACCTCTCAGACCTATTTGGCTACCTCGAGTTTGGAAAGGGTCACTAGAGGTGCCTGACCGTGTGCATGGCCAAACAAGATCAGCGTGAGGTTGCCAGCCCCCGAGCTCAGCGTCAGTCTAACCTAATACCTTAAGGTAGAGCCAGGCTATGGAAGTGGTCATAGGGTTTAAAACAGTTCACACAAGGCTCTGCAGGTCTAAGTGTGTTGTAAAGCATAGCAGAGTCAACCTACGGACGTAGAAAGAATGCTTGCTGGCTTCATGTGTGGAATCCTATCCTGATTTTGTTTAGCGTGCTGTCTTTGGTCAGTTGGGGTTTTAATTCCAAGGTGACTTGCTTGGTTTTTTTCCTTAGAAGATTTCCCAGATTTTTTTCCTACCTCGTGTTAACTTTTGAGGGAGGGGGTAAGTTGAACTAGGTAACAGTAAGATTTGAAAAAATAATAAGTTTAATATGCATGTAGCCTGAAAGTGATTTTATAATCTCAGACTCAGTCGCTATACTTGGAATATAGGCGATAGAGTTCAAACTTTGAGAAAAAAATCTTCATTGTTTATCTCTATGTGTATCTTGTCACTTTAGGAATACTTTTAGGAACATTGCTCTGTTTAAGAAGCTCATAAAATACTTAATTGATGCCAGGAGTTTGACCACCCGTATATGTACATATTGCATGCTTGTTTCTGAAGCTCGTGGAGTTGGTAGCATCTTATAAAGGCTGTGCTGTCAACATCACTTTATTCATCTCTTCCCAACTGGACCTATGTGTTACTGTGAATATAGGGGTTTGCTAAATGTTAGTTCATGGTCCCAGTATTAGCTGTGTATCATTTAGAGATGAAGGGACATCATTGAAAAAAATACATTGGAGTTATTTCCAATAGTCAGATCTTTATGAATGCTCTCGTATGAGAAAAATGAAGTTGTATTACCCAGTTTTATTAGAAATGCTATATTTTGTTGGATCCGTGTGTTCGCAAAGTAGAGAATATTTTCCTGCTGTGATTGATGTTAGGGCATTTATGAAGATAGTCTGCTATATTTCATATGTATATGAGAGTGTCATTGTTAAAATGTTCAAAAGAAAATTATGTATGTGGTTTATATTTTATTATTTCTTCCCTAGGATGCAATTTTTTCAATACCATGATTCCTGTCATATTGTCAGTAGTGATTTGATGGCTAATATGCCAGATATAATTAGATAAAAAAAAGGTGATGCAGACGTCAAGACAATATAGCTTTCTTGTGAAAAGCCTTGAGCAAAAGCATACATGTTACATTGTAGAAATCACCAATTGCATACATTTAAAAAGTCCTCGGGATTTTTACAGGCAGGGTGGAAAATGGAGCTAAATGCAGAAGGCTTAGGCTGCAGTGTATTTTATAGGCACAGTCTTGCTAGTGACCCCACCTGCAATTTTTGCTAAATGGAACACATGTTTTAGAAAAATGCCTCTCTTTGGATAAATTTAGACTTTGGTGTATTGTCGGTAGGAAGCTTTTAGATCTTCTCTTTTCTTTATGAGTGGAAAAAAAACCTCCATTTCTCCCTGGAAGGCAGCCTGCCCTTTGCTTCAGTCCCCTTCCTGACAGGTTTGGAATTTGTCTTCTCTGGGGAGAAACAGACACATACAATATGAACTGCTGTTTCTTTAACCTTGTTGATCTTTGATATTGGACTGTTATTTTAAAATTTCAAATGACTATTTAAAAAATATAGGACAAGGTGATTCATGGTTCCAGTGTTTGCACCTGAGTATATACAATCTCCTGGGACTTTAAATAGAATGGAACCTGTTTCTAGGTGTCTTTTTACTTTTGACCATTGATGACACTGGTGCTAAGTATCTGGCTCATTTGGGTGTGACTTTGATAAGTGGTAAATATTTCTAAAGATTAGACATAATAACATTGGACAGTAATTTTGTAATATTACAGTATTACCATTAGGAATGAAGATAAGCATCAACCGTAGCTATACGTGTAACCTGTTCTTGGAGTTTGCATGAGGACTGTCCCATGTATTTCCGCCCTCGGGCTTCAGCACCTCCCTGGTGTCAGAGTGCTGTTTTCTGACTCGGAAGAGTGATGATGAGGAGGGAATGCTGGGAGCTCAGCCTCTGTTCCTGGGCAGCACGAAGGAGCCTTGAAGCCAGGAAGGTCGCTGAGTGGCATGGGAAGCAGATGCTTGGTGGGATGATAATGGCATGGAGGAGGAAGGGGAGTTTGGAGACATGCCTGTGGGCTTGGTAGGGAGGGACCAGGTATCCAGAGTGGCTGAGCTGCTCTTACCTTGAGGGCAGTGGGACCAAATTCCCAGCAGGTGGCCTCTTCCTCTTGCCCAGCTTCCAGACTGATCCTCAGCCCATAGTAATGTCATCACTTTACACTGGAGCATCTGAAGCTCAGGGAAGTTAAGGGACTTTCCCCAAGCCACCCGTGTTTCTCTTTCACAGGGCCTGGCCAGGGACTTGCTGTCCAGGTAAGGTTCTTTCTTCTGAGGAGAGCGTGACTTACAGAAATCAAAAGGAAGTGTCAGGCTTGGGGTTCCCCTTGTCTGTCTTCTTCTCAGCACAGTTCAGGACAGGGTGAGCAGCCTGGCCCGAGTCATCTCACCTGAAAGGAAAGTGATGTAAGGAGCACCTTCAATGGTAATTCCAGAAAAGACGAAGAGTTTCAGACTAGAAAACAAAGACCTGCCTACAGCCCCTCTGGTTCTCGAGGTGCATGCATCATGCCTGGAACCACAGCTGAAGGGGTGCCCTTGGAGTCGTGGAATTCACTCAGCTGTAGAAAAATATGTATGTTCTGTTTCGAACTGGGTGATTTTGGAGTTGTTCAGAGTCAGAGTGGAGCCTCTGCAGGCCCAGAGACTTTTAAGAAGAAAGTAGAGACCATACCCCATAGCTTGTCTCTGGCTGGCCTCTTCTGCCGCCTGCTTTCGCCCTGGGGGTCCCTCTGTCTTCTGCCCCGAAGCAGCTGAGACCTGGTTCCTTGTCTTTTAGAGACACATAGCCTATGGAACCTGGGATTCCAAATGCTCTTTCTGATATGTTCTGACCACTAGTTGCTTAGAGTTTGATAATGTACCCTCAGGATCTAAAATCTTTAGCAATTTTCATGTGTCCCTTTCACCTTGAAAGCATGCCTCCCTTCTTTGTTTAAACACTAAGAAACAGTAGGGTGTTAGAGTCAGCCTGACAGGGTTTGAATCCCAGTTCTGTCTTTCCTTGGCTGTGTAATCTAAGTTACTTACCCTCTCTGAGTGTCAGTTTCCTCATCTGTAAAATGAGAATAACAATATACCTAATGAGGATTAAATGAGATGACTTGTATAAAGTACTTAGAGTAGTTACTGGCACATAGTATGTGATCAATAAATGCTGGCACCCTGACCAGTGTGGCATAGTTGGTTGGGCATCATCATGAAAAAAAAAGATCACTCGCAAGTTCGATTCGCACTCAGGGCACATGCCTGGGTGCCGGGTTTGGTCCCCAGTTGGGGTGCCTACCAGAGGAAACCAATCGATGTTTCTCTCTTGCACCAATTTTTCTTTCTCTCTCTTTCTCCCTCCCTACCCCCTCTCTAAAAAATAAATACATATTAAAAAAATAAATGTTGGCTATTGTTAATAGTATTTAGAAGTAAAACCTGGAGGAAAATGAAGTACAAAAATTAAGGGATTTAAATGTAAACGCTGAAATGTATATTTGAACAAATATCAGAGGCACATTGGACATTGACACCTGAGGTCTCTTTTCCTCTTAAATACCCACAGAGGTGTGATTACATTGACAACACTGGAGACTTACTTGCACTCATGAATAGTTTGTTTCTCCTTTGTAACTTTTAATGAACTTTATATTACCTTTCTAAAATATAACACACTCATTGGCCACTGGCATTTACCCTATGAGTGGAAAAAGTAATCTAATCAGTGAATGAATGAGGAGATTTATCCACTTGGCCATACTGGGTTTTCTTATAAGTGAACATGCATAGAGACATGTGAACCCTTTGGTCTTTTGTCTAAAAGTAACAGACAGGATATGGTAGTCAGTGCATTTTGTGGCTGTTTGTCTACCCTGCTAAGAAGCAGTGATTGCTGCCATACACACATGAGAAAACACTAGGGGGAAATCCCACCACAGGCAGTGGCGATGAATTTGGAAATCATGTTCCTGGCACGCTGAGCACTGATTTGTGGGATGAGAGGTGGATGACAGCAGTGCTCTCCTGACTCACTTTCCTCTGGCTAACAGGAGGGCAGCACCTCCGCCCCCTGCAGGAAATGGTCCTCTACTGCCCTCACACTTCACCTCCCTGGGTGTCTGGATGTGCCCCGCCCCCAGAGCAGAGGCTGAGACTTGCCAGCAGGGGAGTGGATTAGGCTGGTGGAGTGCGGTGGGCAAGGTTAAGTTTGGAAACATCCCCCATCTTTGGTTTTTACAGAACTCCTGTGTGTCTCTCACAGCAGTTCCTCAGTGAGCATTCAAGTGGCCGAAGAGTGGGTAAAATCAGTTACCTTTGCTTTAAGTACCCAGTGTGGAACTAGTGACAGGCAGCTTGTTTCTAAATTTGTGGGACATGTCTGGCCGTGTAAATCAGGTGACAAACCTGGATTGTGGAACCAAATGACATGACTGTGAACCACGATTGCAAAATCTCAGCCTAACCCTGTGTGAAAATGTGCATAAGCCAGTGCTTCCCACTCTTTCTCTGATTTTTCTGTCGGGACTTGGTATTATTTTTGTTTCCATGAACCATCAATTGTGTTAATTAAGAAAAATAAATTTAACCTATATTACAGTGTCCCTAGATATTATTGAGTGTTCTATGAAGTAAATTATGGCTACTATAGAGTGGGTGTATGGTGTATTCTTACAAATAATTTTTTAAAAAATCAAGTACTGTGAAGCCCCCGGCTTCAGATCACAAGGAATGAGAAAGCCTAGCAGACTTTGTTGAATACACATGTGAAAGGTTGGTACTTGGCAAACTGACTCGCAATATTGTGAGCATATTCCACGAAGGTATAAAATTGCAGGAAAAAATGAGTTTATATTAATGGAAATTAGGCTCTATCCTAATTATTACCTGTGAACATCATCATTTGAAGTTTTTATTGCATTTCGACACATGGCTTACCTTGATGAGAAAATATACAGCGAAGGGTGAATGTAGCAATTTTCCTCTTACTATTCCCTCTGCTAAGCCATTATTGCTTGATGTTATTTTTCAGCAGCCTTTCATTTTTGTCCCAAATGTTTTTGCCTCTGGCTGGTTTTATTTCTTTAAAATGTATGTGTATCACTTCTCAAAGTGATACACTTTGACAGGTAATCGATATTTTTTCATACCAGATTTGCTGGTGCAATGGCTGTAATCCTCATCTTAGACTTAGTTAATGGTTGAATACCAGCCCTAGATTTTTATCTCAAAATATTCCTGTTAAGAAACATACTTTCACCCTTAGCTAAACTCCTTTTCATCACTTCCACTCACCAAACACCTCTCGCTGCCAAGTGCCTGAGATGTACGGAGTCTACTTATCTGGGATACACATCACCTGACTTTTTGACAGTGTGCCCTCGAAATGTCTTTTGATAGCACTTCCAACTGCTTTATTCAACTGGTCACAGAAAGGATACTTCTACCTTTTTCTTTTTTTCCTCCTGGCAACCTATGCTCTTTATTTCAAGGGGAAAAGTCTGTTCTCTTCCTTCTGTCTCGTGAGAACTTGATGTCTCCCCTTACACCCCACTTTATCTCGAAGGACCCGCTCAATGAGGGGTACAGTCCTCAGAGCACTTGTGTGTACAAGGACACCCTGCTTGGCTTTTGCTTTTAAAAGTTAAACTTCTTTGGTCGAGTTTTTTTTTTTTTTTCAAAATCAGGACTTCCTTCTGTCTCTGCGCGTGGGTAACAATGACGCGCCAAGTTGGTAAATGTATTCTGACCTGCTGCCAAGGCACTTTGTCTAAGATGGCACTTCAAATTCGGGGAACTATTGACACTCCTCTCAGGAGGGTGACTTGAGGGAGAAAGGGCGACAACTGTCATCCCCATTGTTTTCATTGAAGAGAAAGGTGTTCTTCTGGGCAAAGATTAAAGCGCATGAGGGTCTGTCAAGGGTGGGGATCGCCAGTTTTGCAGATTGCCCACAGTAGCAAGCCTATCTCTCCCTCCCTGCTTTTAGAAGTTTTCTTTCCTTTTGTTTTTATTTTTTTGGATTTTCACTTTAAACAAAAATGTATAGTTTCTAAAAATCTCTTTTAAAACAATTGTTTTTGCTAGAATTTGTCGGTGCACTTCGGCTTGAGCGATGACCAGTCTGGTGCTGTTTCTTCACTTTTAGGGATGGCCTTCCTTTCCCACACATGAGGAAGAACTAAAGGTCCTCCGGGGTTTTCTTCCTAAGTGGCATCAAATGAGACGCCTGCATGGAAGAACACGCAGACACCCTTCTCTGCTGATGCCTCTGCTAGTGATGGCATTTCTTGACAACGTTTCTCTTTGTGTGTCTAGAGATGTATGCAAAGATCGTTAGGGAACATAAAATGCAATCAATTATCCTCGGTGGTTAGATTCATAAATCCCTGAGCTGTTTTTAATGACATAATCTAATCAATTGATAGCAAGCCTAATAGTGTGTTGACAGGCAGAAAGAGACAAAAAGCTAGTGTAATAGCAGGTGGATGGGTAAGGAACCACTAGACGCTTCCTTCGCTGCCCCACATTTAGAAATCTCTAGATAGTTGCTTACATTAGGTAAAATCCAGGAATTACTGATTTTTTTTAAAAAAATTATGCCTGCCTTTCTATCTTGCTTTCAAGAAAAAGACTTCTGCCTAATGGGAGGTGGTTCCCAGACAAACTGCAGATAGTCCTAGTGTCTGCCTCTCAGAACCAAACTGTTCTCTCAATTTAAATATCTTTAGAATGGAAGTCAAGGGGGGAATAATTTATTATAAATCGGTGGTATTATATATTGCCACTCCTGTGCCAAGCCAGTAATGAAAACTTAATATTCATCTCTTGGTTGCTTTGAATTGAAATAAGATGAGGATGAGCGGAGTAAACAAGCTGAAACAGACTGTGAAATTGCACATGATGGGAATCTTTTTTATTTTTTTAGCTGCTTATAGACTATAAATAGGTTAATATTTCAAGTAATGATGGCTCTTAGAATTTCTTCTCCCTTTTTACAGTTTGGTCAGGTGTCTGTAGAACTAAGTTGTTATCATGAGGGAAATTAAAATCTAAAATGTTTCCATGATTGGGCTAGGAATTGACGGGGCCAGGTATTTATGTAAATGAATTGGCTTTCACACTGGTAGGTGTAAAGTGTTCCTTCCTCTGCGGCTGGAGAGCTGCCACCTGAGCCCTCCGATTGCAGGTTTTCAGGCAGCCTGTGTGTGTGTGTGTGTGTGTGTGTGTGTGTGTGTGTGTGTGTTCTACATTTTTTCTTTGATGCCATCAGAAGAGATGAGCGCCAGGCACGGTAGTGCTGCTTGGCTGACCAGCCGTGCCCTAGTTTCTCACCGGTCCCAATCAGCAGCGGCTGCCTCTAACAGAGGTGTCTGTCTCCACTGATTTACTTAGCCACTTTGACCTCATAGTTGCTTCAGAAGGGGCTTGCCCCGAAGCCACGGCTGAAAGCCATTTAAGGGTCATCGGGAATGACAGAGCCAGCATTTTGAAGAAGAAAACACAGGGATCCCACGATTTCCTGTCTAATAGCCAGAGCCTCCTCCACCAGGATAAATGCATTAGGTGTCTGAGCCCACTTGCTGCGCGCTCCCACCGAACTGCCAGCATCCGCGATCTCCGAAGTTGCTGGAGTGAATAACTAAGCGGGACCAGCTGACTCCGGGCTCCAATCAGCTAGAGCGTGATGTAAGTGTTTAGCAGCTGCCGGCTCTGAATTAGCGTGCCGAAGTAGAGGTAGTACAGCATGGCTAGACTGTTGTGAGAGGCTCAGAGAAAGCGGAGGGGGAGATGGATGAGTCCAGCATTCTAAGACGAAGAGGGCTCCAGGTAGGAGATCCTTCCCTTCTTGAAATCTAGCATTGTCACTGGCCAGCCATGGAGGATTTCAAAGTTCCCTTTTCATTCCTTTCTTGGGCACGTATATGTGCACAGTTCTTAGTATCCACTTGGCAACGTGATACGCGAAGTCTTTAGTTACCGGGTTCAATGACACATCACAGGGTTCCATGAGAAAGGCTCTTTGGTCAGAGACAATAGATGCAACTTTTAGTTTGCTACTTTGTTGGTTGGTTGTTTTTCAGCTGGTTGTTCAAGAATAGTTAAATCGTGGCTGGCAGTGACAGCTGATGAGCCGATCTGGCACGCTGTCAAGTGTCTGGGGAAGTCTGTCCAGGGTAGCAGCTCCGTTCAGTTCTGGGAACACAGGGCTCAGTTTTGTGCGGGGATCGACCCCAGTGCGCCGCAGCATCTGTCTGATCGCCTTGCAGATGTGTGCAGCTGCTGAGAGTTTGCCTGCTGTCAGGGAGATGGAAGTTTCTGCTGGCAGCTCCTTCAAAGTTCACCGGAATTTGTTTATGTTGAGATGAAGAAAAGATATGTTGTATCTTATCGCCTTGCTTTTTGTGCCCAAGTTTCTCTAATTAAATTACTCTGACTGTGGTGTTCAAATGTATTCCAAGTTAAAACTTGGCAAATTGGAAAACTTGAAAAAAACATCTGTTGGCAGTTTGTAAGTTTAAGGAAGCCAAGACATAAGTATGTTCAAAATTAGCATGCTTAACTCCTTGGTAACTCTTTTTTCTTCTGTGTAAGTGATATTTTTCTCTATGAAAGAATCTAATCATTAGCCATTGTTAAACTCTCATTCATTATTCTTGAAGATCTTTTTAAAAATGCATGCTTGAGAATACAGAATACAGAATATATAACACATTTAGAAGTGTTTTCAGATGCCCTTTAATGGTCTTTGACTCATGGCTGGTATACCCATCTGCTTTTTATTCTTAATGTCAGTGATTAATATTATTTATATTATTCTAATATTTCAATATTATAGGTAAACTAAGGATTATTTGCAGGTAAACAAAATCGGGATTGAAGAAGTTTGTGTTAAATGTCATCTATTGTTCCAAACCTAAGTGAACAGCCTGCCTCTTTAACGATTTCCAGTGTGGTCATTGTTTTGAATGTACAGTGCGGTTAGTCACTGCCGTGGATTTCCTTTTCTTTGTTTTCATCACATCTATAAAGTTCTCGTAATGCACAGCTGTTTGTGTGGGTCCACATCCTCTCTGGGGTCACTGGGTAAATATGAAAAGGCTCTTTGTTATAAAGATGATAAACTCCATTAAACTTCTAATGATACAGATGGTTAGTAAATTGATGGCAATTCTGCTGATAGTTTTCTCCTGGCTTTAGTTCACTTTAATTTTTAAACATATTTTCTACGAGACACTCCCTTTTGTGCTTTATTTCTGTAACATATATTATCACAGCTTCAGAGGACAGAGTGGAACATGGTGCTCTCGAGGGGTATAGATTTCATAGGCCTTTTAATTTTAGACATAAAATGCCACTACTGTCACTATTTAAAATAGCAGAGCTATTTTCTATCTAAGAGCTTTGTACCAAAACAAAGGAAACAGTACTTGTTAAAATAGTGCTTAGAGTGTTAGATCTTCATTGTACTTCACATACTTTTGCTACACCTGCTAAAATCTATGTAATGTATCAAGAATGTCTGCTTTCTTTTATGAATGAAGTAAATGCCTTTACTTTGTGAGAAATAACAATATAAAAGTCCTTGAAAGTTCTGCCACCTCATTATGACTTACTTTTGCTTAAACAAAGCCTGTTTTCTCTTCCACTCCCATTATGTATATTATTTTAAAAAAATCACATATGCAGAGTAGCTATTTGCAGAAATTTCAAAATAAGGAAACTATTTACAAAACACAAGGTGTTAGTATTTATTTGTATTACAAAAGCTGCCACTGTAGAGTTCACCAGAGCAACGCCACCTAGTGAATTTAAGAATTAAATTAATTTACAAATATATACTGTGGGAAACATTTCAACATGAAGTGAGGTACAGCTGTGGTGAAGGTAGGCTGAAACCTACACATTGGTATCCCTAATTGTACGAGGTAATTCGAGCAAGTCACTTGCGTTTTTGGTGTCTGTTCATTCTTCTGTAAAATGACTTTTGAAACGACTAAATAGAGATTGGTGTAATTGAGTTTTTAAAAGTTAAAGGCCATATAATAAATATACTAACATATAGTAGGTACTCAGTAAGTATTGTATTGTTGAAAAGTGGGATGATTTCTATCCTTTATAATATTCCATGTCATTACTGGTGAGATGAAGTAGTTTGTTTTGTTATTTGAATTTAACTTTAAGTTAGAAGACTCACCAGCAAAGACAGTTAATGTCATTTATTTACAGGGATTATTGTGAAAGGCTATTGGCATTTTTTAACCCTCCCTCAAGGATATATTTATTGATTTTAGTGAGAGAGGGAGACAAAGGGGATGCGGGAGGGGGGAAAGAGAGAGAGACAGAAAAAGAGAGAAACATCAACATGAATGAGAAACATGAATCAGTTGCCTCCTATGCACCGTGACCAGGGATCAAACCCACAACCTAGGTATGTGCCCTGACTAGGGGATCAAACTCACAATGTGTTTGGTGTACAGGATGACACTCCAACCACCTGAGCCACCTGGCCAGTTCCGGCTATAGGCTTTTATGTACTAATAAGGATTTGTTGGTCTGTTCCACTGAAGAGGTGCTTAGTGTCAGATGCTTAAAACTGGAACGGACCAGTGCTTTAGATAACTTAAAGTCTAGTGCGAGGTATATGGAGCACAGAAATATTCCAGTTATCTGAAATTTAACTTGATAATAATGCAGAATGTTTTTAGTATAAAATAACGCAGTGTATGTTTGGAACCTATTTTCAGAATTTTAGTACCTCTAGCTTTTGAAACACTGGCAATACTAGTGGTGTCTTTAAAATTTGGACTTTGAAAAATTGGTTTTAGTCAGAACATATAATTTCTCAAGGCATGACTACCTCATAAAATGGCAGCACAGCTGAGTTGTTCATCTTAAGTGACTGCACTTTTCCATCTTTTCTGGGGACTGTATTAATATTTCCAGTACTACTGATAGCACTTCAATCACTGCCTTTGAAATGAGAGTGAGGGAAAGAGGCCCCAATGGCTCCCACTGTTAGAATCAGGGAAACTTTTCAGATTGCATCTCAAAGCAGGGGAAATTCTGACGGATGGATAGGCTTGGGCAGACCTTGGACTTGGGGCAATTTGAATTCCTGGACAGGTCTAATTCGTCAAAGGATAACTGGCTCCTTTTGGGCCTAATATTCCTCACACATGGAATATATTTGTTAACTGCCATGGAAATTGTTTTAGTGATTTCTGTGATAGGTTTCCCTTTTATTTGTTTTAATGAAAGTGTTCCTACCCCTAATGTGATGGATCCCGAGGCTGGGGAGAAATGAATCACAGGCATCGCTAGCGCAGGAACAAGCCACTGAAAGAGGGAGGTACCCAGAGGGGCCTCCTGGGAGTTCTTTCCTGCCATCCTCTTGTGCTTTGCTTCAGTTGGTATCATCTGTTGATTTCCCTGTTCCCTGATTAGATGTTACCATTTCAGTCCACATCTAGCTGTCACATGCAGCTAGAATATTTTAAATTTTTTTCCTATATAATGCAATTAACAACCAAATATTTGTAATTTAGACTTCTGAGTTTGTGTTTAGGTTTTTTTGTTTCATTTGCTTCATCACTGCCCCGCCTCCCATACCTGACCTCCTCCCCCAGTCTTATTTGAAACAACAGCAGAAAGCTAACCTTCTTACCTTGGCCTAGGCTCTGATTTTCCACTGGTCTTGATCTGGAATTCAATTTTAGAAAGCAGAGAGGCAAGCTGACCCTCTTGTTCTGACCGGGTATCACACTACCTCTCTTTCATAGCACCCAAATGCACTGTAGGCCATTTAATTCATAATGTCTCAATGTTTCTGCTGTGCCAGCCTTAATGTGATTATGGATGTGTTTACACTTTACCTGAACGTTAATAGCAGGGTCATGACGTGGGAGCATTACTCTGTTCTTACTCATTTGAAGAGTCTGGGTGGTCATAAGGAAGAAGTCAAGGTAGAGTATTGTAATGGCAACAGTACTTTGGGATAAGGTACTTTGTTTCTTCAGAGGTCCCAGAAAGGCATGGATACTTGTTTGGGACAGAAAAGAATCAATCTGGCAAATGAAGTTTTGGTGGTCATGAGCACTTAATTCATCAGGCCAGTGGCAGCCATATCTCAGTGGTGATTCTTACCCATTGGAGTTGAATTTCTGTCTCTGAGATAGAAATAAAATACTCTGGTTTTAGTTTCCTGATCTACAGGGGATAAGGATGGAGTGCTCTAAAAATCTTATGTTCACCCAAATTTTTATATTGCAGTCTAAGAATTCTAAGAATTGGTTTTCTTAACAAACGTTTTAAAAAAATAACACAAAATAAACAAATTTGAAAGGCAAAGAGTTAGAGATGAGACCAGGAAGGTACATAGGGACTAAATTGGAGACAGTCCTGTACGTTTGTACTCTATGCTGAGGGAGTGATGGAAAGTCACGTTGGGATTTTAAACCAGCGACCGATGTGGAGATCTAGGCTGACAAGCAGGATGGATTGGAGAAGGGCCTATTGCATGGTGCATTGTTTTAAAATTACTGAATTAATGTGTGTCTTACACTGAAACTATAGATTCAGATATATGTCCAGTGGTAATGAATAGCTCTGTCAAATTAGACAAGTTTCATAACCATTCTGATCTTTGTGTCTACATCTGTAGAAGGAGATTTAAAATTGAGGTGTTTAAAGGTTGAAAAATTTTGTAAATATTTTAGTGCAGTGTCTGGCACACAGTACTGACTCCGTTAACCTCAGTTTCCTTCCTCTGTATTGCTGCAGAGTCTTGCATAGTGGGATCCTAGCTGATTAGATATGGGTATCAGGCAGGGTTTAGGCAACAGAAAAGATAACATGCATGAATCGGATACTTTGAGGAGAGTTTAATAAAAGGGACTATTTAAGGTGTGGGCAGGGTGTAGGGAGAATTTAAGGAATGGTGCAGTATTAAGGGCTAAAAACAACAGGGAACCATTAACATCACTAGACCTAAAGGAGTGAGGAAGAGTGTAGTCCCAGAACCTGGAGACAGGAGAGGAATATGACAGGTACCTCAGGTGAAGGGACACAGCCTGCTCATGGTGACTCCACAGGGAGGTGACGGGGGACATCTCAACCTTAATTTCCTTCATCCTCTGACCTCTTGCTGGTGCTCCCCATTAGCAAACCCAGCCAGAAGCCAGAGGGCCGAGGGAGCCCACAGGCGTTATCCGTGCACGTGAGCCCCCAGTGCAGGGCGGAGGGTGGATCTGGACGGGTGGCCGAGTACATATGGCATGGTTTACAGTGAACATGTGTCAAACTGTTCTTAGCATTTGGCCAGCCAGAGTCAATGTTCAAACTTCACAGTGGAGACCTCTGGGGCCCGAGATGAGTTCAAGTGTGCAAACGGATTCAAAGCTGCTTTATTTTAAAAAGTCGTGGTCCCCAACCAGGTCCGACTTTTGTATAATGATGTCTTTCCAATCAGGCTCTCGATCCTCCTGGGACGTGTTGGTTTGTTCCCTTCCACTTCAGCGTCTGAAGCACTTGGGTCTCCTTTGAATCAATAAGGCAGGGTACCTGCACTTGAGATTCCGCGAGCAATCTCAATTTTGTACTGCTCTGCCGGACCAGTCGCGGCTCAGGGAGGTGATGTGTGAGAGGAATAGCCCCAAAGACCTCTCACCATTCATTTCCCAGCTTCCTTGAGCTCTGCCCTATAGCAAGGACCTGTCACACTCAGCCTGGCTGTCTCTGCTCCCCGCAAAATGCCTTCACAGAATTACAGCCTCACATTATGTCCTTGGCTTTTATTGAGTGTTTCTAAAAGAAATGGCTGTGAGAGAACACTTTGCACTCGTGTAAAGCTTCCCTTGAAGCCCTATCCATTACGTTGGGCACTGTCTCTTGTAGTGGGCCCACATGAGAAATTAGCTTAGAGTTCAGTGCTCACAAAGTTTCTCCCCAGGTGAGCCGGCTGCTTCTCTGAGTCAGATAGAGAGCTGGCTGTGTGTTCCCACTTCTGTCTTAGCTGATTAGAATGGAATTTCATCGCCAGTTGTGAGAGCTTGCTAGATAAAATGAGCCACTGTTTAGCTTTTATTTCCTTCTTTTTAAGAATTGTGTGGTTGTATTTATTATACCTTTTCAAGTTTTAAGTTGCCTAAAAAGATTTCTCAACCTAAGATCTAACAATGTAATAATGTTGAGTTTAAGACAGTGAAATTTAAATGAATAATTTCTGAAGAAGACAGGAGACTAAAAGACCAGCTAATCAACAAACCAGATAAACAATAAAAGTTAAGAATTACGTGAACTTACAGAGATCGATATGCATGCAGCAACCGGTCATTTTATTGTCGGCACAGAGTTTAATGAAATCAATTCTGGTGTTTGAATTTACTTGAAACACATTTCAGGTAAATTATGAGTAAAAATACAGCTTTTAAAAGTGTCGTAGAAGTCATATTTTTTGTCTCAGAAGCAATGAAAAGCATGGAGACTTGCAAATAACTTGTGAGACACACATTAAAAGACAATGTTGCCATTAAAACCAGGCTTTTGACAAATCCTTAATAAGGGGGAAAGTTGGCAATAATAATGTCAAAGGAAAAACAGGTTATTAAACTGTGTACATAATCCATGCACAATTCCATAAAAAACAGGTAGCATACATACACACATATGCACATACGTGTGTGAGAGGCAGGGTGAGTGCATGTGTGAGGGGGAGCCCAGTGGGGTAGGAGGTAAGAGCATGCAAGGGCTTTGGAGTGTTCACTGTCATTCTTCCTGGTAGGTGTGGCCAGGCTAGTTAACTCCTAAACGATCCAATATGCTTAGTTGCAGAGTTGTTGAGGATGGATTAAAATGAGGTATAAAAAGGCTAAAAAAATATACAACATATCTAAATTATTAACAACCTATTTTCTTTTCCTTCATTATCATCTAAAATAATGGGGAGAAAATGCACTAAAATGTGAATTCACTATATCTGGATGGTGGGATCATAGAATTATTTTTATTCCAACTATTCTATACTGAGCATTTATTACTTTTACAATCAGTTTAAGAAGTGCATTTGGGGGGCCTATTTTTTGATGTTTTTGTTTCGTTGTCTAAGAAAAAACTACGCATTCCTCCCTACCATCAAATAAAGGCTCTTAAAGACAGTTTTTTATTTTATACAATTTTGGGGGAATTGAGAAAGGTAAATCAATTGGTGTGACGCGTAGCTACAACCTTGGGACAGAGGTTTGACCGGGGCTGCCCTTTGGAACCACCTGAGAGCTCTCTAAAGCCTAAGGCCTAGGTGTAAGCTGTTTCATTTCAGTTTGCTTGTCTTGGTGGTGCGCAGTCAAGGTTGAGGGAGACCTACTGATCCTAAGGAATTACAGGTCTAAGGAACTCCCAAACGATGGAACATACCATGTCTGTATCTTCAAATGTAAGGTTTGACAACCTTTATACGGTCTGCCAGAGGTTGGGCCTCTTCCAGTGAGACCTGGGTTTATTTTCATAGGGAAGTGGGTGAAGGGTGGATGTACTCATTCTTGACTTCCCACATAATGGCAGTGGTAGTAATGTGAGAACTCAAACCATTAACCAACCCCCTTTGGGGGGCAATTATTGTGGTGGTGTGCCCAGAGGCAGCCCCAGCCCATTACCCTGAAAGGACCCAGTGCACTGGTGGTGTGAGGGTGCAATTTCACATATTTTAAACTGCTGGCACATGCTCAATGGTTTACATCAGGAAACCACCTCAAGGGCATGGCGAGACAGTTGCTTTGCCCCTCGAATCATTCTCCTAATGCAAGAGATAACAGACGCCTGTGATGTGGGGCCCGTATCGTAGATAGTCTTCAGTAATGCGCTTGAGTTCTCAAAGCATTTGCTATTCTACTTAGATTGTGAATGTGAGTGCTTTTGATTCTGGCTGTCAAGGACAGACTCTGTTCTTTGCCATTCTTTTAATAAATGGTTAATAATAATAATAGCAACAGCAGCATATTTTTTAACAGGTTTGTGTCAGAGGACTGAGTGTTGTGTCTTATAAATATACATCATTGCACTTTCATTCCAGGCTCTAGCAGAACAAAATTGAGCAGAATATGGTACCAACCTGTGAGGGGTTGACAGTATGGTGGGGGAGAACAGCAATTTCTGTAGCAGCTTGTGGCAAAACTTACATCTGTCGCAATGCGTGGGGATGTGCCCAGCTGTGCTTGCAGGAGGTGGGGAAGGCTTTGTGGAGGTGGGGATATTTCCTGTTGGTGAAGGATGAACAGGTACTAGTTAGGCAAGAAGGGTGTTCCAGGCAGGGGAAACAGCAGGGTGCGGTGGCCACGCAGGGTGCACCCTTTACAAGGTGCTGCAAATAGTACATGTAAAAGGCAGGAAGTGACAAGCAGAGTTTCAAGAGTGATGCCATATTGAAGGGTTTGGACTTTCATCTAACAATGGGAAGCCACTGACAGGTCTTTTTTTTTTTTTTTAAAGATTTTATTTATTTATTTATTTATTTTAGAGAGGGGAAGGGAGGGAGAAGGAGAGAGAGAGAAACATCAATGTGTGGTTGCCTCTCATGTGGTCCCCACTGGGGACCTGGCCCGCAACCCAGGCATGTGCCCTGACTGGGAATCGAACCTGCGATGCTTTGGTTCGCAGCCCGCGCTCAATCCACTGAGCTACGCCAGCCAGGGCTTGACAGGTCTTAAGTAGAGTGCAGAAATATTTTACTGACAGTCAACTGTTCTGTCAACCATTCATGAAGAATGCCTGAGAAGAGCCCAAGAACAGCAAGGGGTGAGAGATGAGAGGGGATGCTGCTGGACCAAGAGGTGAACAATGGAAGAAAACTGAGAGTAGAATTAACAGGAATTGATGACCTGCTGGGATGTTTGGCAAATAGATGGAAGAAGCTGGAGGTGACTCCCAGGTTTCAGGTGTTAGGACTAGAAACAAATAAGAGCTAGAAATAAAACTGATTTGGATGGCAAGAGATGATTAGTTGGTTCTGTGTATCTTGAATTTGAAGCACCTATGGAAGCCTTCAAGGTAGAGATTTCAGTAAGCAGCTGAATATATGGACTTAGACTTCCAAAGAGAGGGCAAGCCTGGATATAGATTCTGAGGTCATCCACTTTCAATAATTAATTGAGCTAGATTGTGAATAAAGACAGAACTCAATTTCTCCCAAGCTA
>CM052540.1:155414782-155462393 GCA_028533065.1 Trachops cirrhosus | reverse complement strand
ACAAATGAGGACCCAAGCTTATCTTTATTAGCTGCAAAACCTTCTCAGTTTCTCCCTGTTGAGGACATGCAAATCCTTAGGAAAGTAACAGGGAGTTACAGGTAGAATGTAGTACAATGATCTTGAAATGATTGTAGAAAACATTAAGTATTTTTAAAGGATTTTTTTTAGCTTAGTGCTCAAAGTTAGTGAGGTATCAGCTAGGTTTGGAAATACTTTATTTTATATTATTTTCATCATAATGATTTTTCATGATGAGATATTGCTAGTTTTATATTTTCTAATTGCCTGGTCTCTCAAGTTTAGCATTGCTGTGAAGGTGAAGATGGAATAATACCATTGATTTGACTACTTATGCTTTTCCATTAAAACTTTATTCTAAATATACATTATTAAGCTCACAGATTTATTTTCCATGAACAGATTAGAAATATAACTAAAAGAAACTAAAAGACATTACGGTACATACATATTGCATTTGGATAATGTGATAGGTTCAATCATTAAATTTTCGCTCCTCTGTGATAGAAGCACACATTTCCTCCCTTGCCCAGACCTCATGGCCTCGTGCTCGGCAGGGACCCTTTTCCCCACTTGACTCTGGGCTCAGCTATGTGACTGCTTTGGCCTATGAGCTGTTGGTGAATGTGTCACAAGCAGAGGCTGGAAATATGGTTGTGCAGTCAGACTTGCCATCTTGCACTTTGGTGATCTGCCATGAAAAGGACATGCCATGGTAGTCACTGCCCATTAAGTCTGGGTCCCAGAACAGAACCCACCCCCCATTGTGGGGGGACCTATATAAACCTGCAGCCAAGAACCAAGCCCAGCAGACCTGTAGTCTACTTGCAAATGTGAGAATAAATCCGTGCTGCTGTAAGCTGCTCGGTTTATGGGGGTTGTTGCCCTGCACTGCCGATAGTGACAGTGACGGCTGACACAGGGGCAGGCTTGTGCCGTGCTGAAGGGCAGTGGCACCGCCGTCTGCTGGGTTGATGGGTGAATGTCGGTCCGCCACCTGCTGGCTTCATCGTTCTGGGCAGGGCTACTCTTCTCCAAACTTCAGTGTTGCCATCAATAAAATGGGAATACCACTTACCTCCCAGGAATGTTGTAAAAATAAGTAAGATGCATGCATGTCAGTCACTCTGAACAGTGCGAAGCAGAGAATAAGAGCACGGTAGCCATGACTGTTACTGTGTTTCCAGACAGTTGAGCCTTCCTTCTCCCGTGCTCCCCTGGCTCCTGGTAACTTTGCCACGGCTGAGCTCTGTGACTCTGGAGCAGCTCAAAACACTGTCTGAGGCTTCCTTTTCTTTTCTATAAAACAAGGACACTAACACTTACCTGGCAGAATTATTAGGAGGACTAAGCAGAGGTAGGCAAATTTCTGACTGTCCTAGTCCATTCAAGTTGCGCTAACAAAATAACACAGGTGGGGTGGCTTAAACGCTAACCATGTATTTCTTGTAGTTTTGCAGGCTGGGAAGTTTGAGGTCAAGCTGCCACAGATTCCAAATTTAGTTAGAGTCCTCTCCCTGGTTTGTAGATGGCCACTTCCTGGCTGTATCCTCACATGATGCGGACCAAAATCTCCTGTCCCTTCCTCTTGTTTATAAGTGCTTTAATTCCATCTTGAGGACCCCACCCTCATGACCTCATGACCTCATAGTCACACCCTGATTGCCTCCCAAAGGCCTCGCCTCCACATACAATTAGAATTAGGGCTTCAGTATATAAACGGGGGAAGGGGGAGGACATTCAGTCCATAGCACTAACCATGGTTAGGTGAGTGGGTACTTAGTAAAAGTAGCTTTGTTATTATGTTCACTATCCATATATTCCTTCATTCCTTCTTTTATTTATATCTTTTAGCTGAAGTCTCCACTCCTAGTTTTTGAGTGCCTACTCTGAGCTAAGCATAATCCCTTCCACTTTTGACTTTCCTCTGGGTTTCTGTATTCCCTGTGTTTATTAAAAGGAAGGGCAACGACTGTGGAAGGCAGAAAATGAAAGAATAAACGTGCTGCAATTGGAAGTGCATGTTATATTGAGAATGTCATTCAAATATGTAATACTTGTGTATTAACTATATTTTTGTTTCTGTGGGCATGAAAAAGTAACTTTTCTGGAATAAGGGCAGCTATGAAGGGCAAAGACTGGCTAATGTGGAGTCAGTAAAGGCTTTTGATTAGAGGGTTGAAAAATGCTACTTAGGAGAGATTTAGCAGGACAGTGCACAGAGTGAGGTGGGGTGTGGAATGATGGGGAGGGGGCTCATATTTATAGCATGTCTACATCAATCAGTGTAACGGAGCCAGCATCGAAATGCCTTTGTTTTAACCACTAAGCCTACCTTTTTGCCCAGCGTTTAAGTGTTTGGATGTGATCTGGTTTGTGCCTGTTTTCCCCTTTTGCACAAGTCTTGTATACTGACGTGGCTATTTCACTTGCATGTGAGCGTTCACTCACCACATCACCTGTTAGCCCCTGGTACTGTATGCTTTCTGTCCAGAATTTGTTTTATAGAAAACCTGTGTCCTCAGCATACTTGCTTTGAAATTATTTTGATTTGCATCAGCTGGAATAGGTTTTGAGATGTGGATATTACCTCCTGTTTGCCACTTTCTCTGGAAGCTAATTGACTGACTTGGGGTGGAGGAGAGATGAGAGTCTCTACATTTGACCAATTTCAGAGTTTACCTTGCAAGCTATTGAAATGCAAATAGAGGCTACACTTAGAGACTCAAAGAAGAATTCACATATTTAGTTCTTTGTTTTCTTCTGAAAAATAAGCATTCAAAATTCATGCATTTTTCTATTATTCATGTGCTTCATATTTAGGTTCCGCTTGTATGTCTAGATAAATCTTATCACCATTATTTAAAATTTCATGAATGAAACTTTGCATCTCTAATGCCATACTAGCCTAGACAACTTGAACCAATCAAAATAATTTGAAGTGTAGCACTTAAATGAGATCTTGTGTGTTTCTGTGTATATGCATTTACATATATACACCTATGTCATTGCCTTATCTACAGCTGTTTTTGTTTAAATCTGCTCTGTGTAAAATGGATGAGACTTCAAAAACTCCTTTGGTTGTTTTATCCCAGAAAAACCTGAATCCTTAGAATGTGTTAGTTATAAGGCTTCCATTGTCTTTGTTTGATGGTTGTCTCATTAGTGGTCCTGAAGCAGGACCCTCCCTCCTGCGCTGTCTGTTCACCTGTATTTTCAAGGCAGCCATCCACCACTTCCCATCTGTGAGGGACCTTCAAAGACCATTGTGTGTCAGCAAGGCAGTGCCTCTGTGATTTGATCTTCTCTCCAGTTTAGCCTCCTGGAACAGTTAATGATTCCAAGAATCCCCCTTTTCTGAGGCTGTGGTCACTTCACCCATAACAGTGGGGAGAAGAAGGCTCCCAGCCAGATCCAGAGCCCTGCTCCTGTAGCTTCCTGCCCACCACCTCTTGGTGCAGGCAGTAACTGCTCCTGAGGAAGCCTTCAATAGTGAGAGGCTGACTGTCCAGCATTATGTTTGGAAGAAGGAACACAGACTTAAGAAAAATCATTTATTAGGCCTTGTGTTCTCATAGAGGAATATTGGTGGTGCCCTGAATGAGCTTTCTGTCACTTTCTGGGAGCCATGTGACAATGGACTCCTGAAGGTTCTGTAACTCTCAAGCAGGGTTATTGTTCTGGGAAACTAACAAATGTTCATGTTCAAAATTGGGCCAGGGTACACCTGTGCCCATGCTTAGAGCAGAAAGGAGTTGCACAAATATTGTGGCTGGGCACTCTTTCTTACTTTTAGCAATTACCTCTGTTTTCAGCTTCTTTTTCAGGCCCTTGGATTTGTGTGAGGGGATGTGCTGGGGTGGGGAGTGGTGGTGGTGAGCCCTGGCTGCATCATTTCCTGCCTCCTCACAGAGGAGGGTGTCCTTCATTGTAATAGTCCTTCCCGTCATTGTCAGATGCTTTCCTTAAGTTGTTCTCAACTGAAAACTGGTGTGAAGTCTGGCATTCATCCTTAACAACTGGTCGGCGTCAGGGGTGTGTGTGTGTGTGTGTGTGTGTCTGTCTGTCTGTGTGTTTGGACTGTTGGTTTCTGCTTCCCACAGTTTGCCCCCTGCACATTCTCAGTTATGGGCTAGGACCTTTTAAACCTTCAGGCACATGCTCATTTAATCTCGTTTCCATCTCTATGGAGAACAGCATTGCTTTGGACATAGCATAAGAATATTGATTTGATTTGATTTGAGAAAGCATCTTTGGATTTTATATGTATGTTGAAAACAGTGATTGTCTACATTCTTCTAGAACCTTCTGTTCTTCCTATTATTCACTTATGAGCTATGAGAAGTGATTTAGCTCTTGATCATTGGACCAGTATCATGGGAACATTCATTCACTCACCCAACAGATATTTGCCTTGTGTTTTTAATTTGTGCAAGGCTTGGTGATACAAGGGCATACAAGGTCCAAAGCCTTTTTGTCTTTGGGTGCTTATGACCTGAAAGTGTAGATGGCAAACTAGTAACTAAAAAATTATCTGCAAATTGATAAGGTGTTAGGATGGTTAACCAGTCACATAGCAGGTGCTTAATAAGTGGGCAAATGGATGGACGGACAGACAGACAGATGGATGGGTAGGGTGAGTATATTGGGTTCCATGGGGGCACATAAGAGGACACACACCCAGTGATGGAGCTGTCAGAGGTATAACATCAATGATGGAGGGTGGAACTGATTTCTGTTCTGTTCCCTTTACGTTTCAGGAAATACAAGGAGAGAGATCTAGGAGACAAGAGGACTATGTATGAACTTGAAGAGATAAGGACAAAAATGTCTTGGAGATAGAGCTCTAGGGAGCATTATCACATGGGTGTTGAGCGAAGCCTTGGGCGTGGGTGAAACCATCCAGTGAGGGTGTGAGAAAAAAGGAGGACCTAGAAAATTACCCTGACCATAGGGTCAGTAATATTTAGGAACACTTTGGTAAAGACCAAATTAAATTTAAAAAATAGAGAGATTGATTTATTTGACATTATTTATTGGCTCCTCCTTTGCACTGGGACTTGAAGGGTGCTCTTACAAGAGCTATGGTAATGTCACACTGACTGAGCTTCTAGGTGCCAGGCACCATTCTGAGTGCTTTACACATGTCAGCTCATTTCACTTCTACAAAAACCCCTGGAGACAGGCACTGTTACCCTCAATTTTAACTAACCTTTCTGGGTCTCAAAGTTCATGCAGTTACTAAGTGGCAGAGCCTGACTTTGAAGAACTAGATGCCAAGATTCAAATCTGGCAGTTTGACCACATTCCTAACAGTCTTACGATTTTTTTTTCTTCTCTGAGGTGGGTAAAGACAGACAGCCCAACAGATTATTATGATCTACTGTGAGAATTTCGATAGAAATTGTACCTGGGATAGTATGGAAGTGTAGTGATGGGTCAGCAGAGTGGTGAAGGGAGTAAGATGGATAGAAGTAGTAATGAGTTCCATTCGTCCATACTCCCCCAGTGACCTTGTGGAGCAAAAGCTATGTTGCATTTTTGCAACTCTAAGCTTAGATATCAGCTCTGAATATTTTATCCATGGAAGGCAGGATGAATTAATGCCCACTGCCCAAAGAGGTAGGCTGTCTTGGGCAATGGAAGGTCTGCTAGTTTATTGCTAGAAATTAACAACTTGTGTTCTGGAGAAAATATAGCTAATCAATAATTGTAACTTATGTAATTATATAAGGAGAGGTACATTATAGTTTAAAATCCTTGAAACATTCTCTTGAAGCCTAGAAGAACTTCATACACTAGTTGGTGCAGGGAGAGCCATGCTAGTGAACAGGGAGAAGTGAGTAAGGCAAAAAGATGGAAGGCTTTATATTTTAGTTACTATTTAAGGTAATTCTCTTCTTTAAAGAGAGTGTGAAAGACCTCCAAAGAGATCTAGGGATAAAATGGTGCCTAAGAACACTTACTGCTTTTACTATGGAAAATAATTTAGAGTTGGAACCTATAATTTTGTACGACTTACCAAGTTGAGACCTTAACAAAATCAGAAGACATGGTTCCCCCTGGTGCTGAATACTCGTGTGGCAATCCATTCCTTTCATGCCTCCGATTTGCATCTGGTTGTGGCAAAGCTAACTCATGTCCAGGTCTAGGGAAGCCTGTGATGTAAAATGGGCCAACTAGCATTTTCTGTCTCAGGGACCACTGTGGCTACAGGGATGGCATGGGACTTAACTTGAGTCTGGTAGCGTGAACTTGTGACCCTTGACTGGGAATGGCGAGGCAAAGGTGCTTTTTCTTGTTGGGCATTAATTAGGAAGTGCCTAGTCTAAGAGTAGCTTGAAGCTATTTTGGGTGAATGAAGGAAGTTTGCTTTAGAAGGATGAAAATGTCATGAACAGTAGGGCCAAGAGATGTGAAGAAACCAGGTCCTCGATAATGTAAGGCTACTGAATCCACTTTTTAATTAAAGCCATGGGTAACTTCTTTATATTGCCTAAGCTGCTCCATATTGGGTACTGTAGTTTGTTACTTAAAAAAGAATCCTATTTTCTGGTTTTATTTAGTTACTGCTTGCTCTTGGTAGTGCATTTTCCTTTTGATTACTTAGAAATTTCTATTTTAAGGCCAGAGTAAATTTATTATGTTTCTCCCTAAAAATATGTTGCATTTTCTTCTACAACGATGTCTTAGTTTTATTTGTTTTACACTGAAAATATGTTTTAACATATGAATAATTTATCTGTGAAGAGCTTAGAAGTAGCACAAAAAAGAAGGTGATACTTAAGGAATGAAAAATTTTCAGGTGACATTTGCAATTAAAATCAGAAAGTATTTCCTTTTTTGAAAAAATTAGTGTTTGAGCTCTTACTCTGCTAGCCTCTTAACACCAGGCAGATATTTTGTTAGTTTAGCAAGTAAAGAATTATTAGGCATGACTTCCATTGTGATCAGTTTGCCTAAGTTGTTATCATTTTTATCCTAAATGGTTTGACAGTGATAAGGAGCTGAGGTGGCAAGTCAGCATAAGCTTTGTGTGGTTATTGCCTTTTTTCATTGCTGCCCTAAACAAATGGTTCACATCTGCCGGCTCTTGGTGTGGTCTGTGAGGGCTAGGAAGTGTGGAACCAGGATGTCCTGGCAAGTGAGTTTTTTTAAAATCCTCCATTGCTTTTTCATCGTTTCTTCCCAGTTTTCCTCTTCTTGCCAGTACATTGACTTTATGAAATATTCTCAGATTTTTGGTCTGTTGTGCTCACAGTGGAAAATCCAGTTGCTCCAATGCTCTCGCCAGACCACACGTGTGTCCGTAGCTGCAGCATTCGCACACGTGGTGTGGGCTGGGTCTCGGCTGGTGTGGTCCCAGCAGAGCGCTGTGTCACGCACGGGGAGACAGGCGGCTTTCACTGCCCACCCCAGTTCCAGGTGATTTTAATTTTCTTTGTATCTTTGAGACACTGTTTGACTTTATGTCATGTATTATTTTTATAACCAGAGCAGAAAGTTTAAAAAGAAATATAAGCAGATAAAAAGATATGTGTAAAATAGAGGAGAATCTGTCAAGGTCCCTTCAGATGTTAATGGGGTCCTTGGCAAAAAGCATATTACCTCACAGGCATGAGGCAATTATTTACAGTGGTTACATCAGCCAGAATAAAGATGCTAAATTCCAAAGTCTTGTCCCTGCACATCCTCTGAGTCACTGCGGGATTCCAGGTACAGAACTTGGCTGGTTTGCCGTTCACGGACTCTGTAACTCCTCCCAGAGCTGAGGGTTGAGGTGTGGTAGAGCTTTCCAATAAAAAAGTGTCCTTTCCTCTTCAACAGTGAACACCTGAGGTGCTTAGGGTCAGAGAATCTCAGCATTTTAGGTCCCAGAGAGAAACCTTAAATGTAATCTAGCTCCACTCCTTCATCCTTTCTCTAAGAACCCCGAGTCTCCGAGAAATGAAGTGACTGACCTGCAGTTATGGGCACAGCAAATATCAGAATGTTTTCATTCATAGCCTGTGCTCTCTGCCATCCTACGTGTAGCAAATGCTTGAGTTCTTCTGTGTGGCTATGTTTGAACTTTTAAATACAGGCATGCCTTGGAGACAGTGTGGGCTCCGTTCCACAGCACCACAGTGAAGCGAGTTGTAATCTTCTTGCTGGTGGAGGCTCTTGCCATCGACTTATAAAAATGCAACATTCATGCAGTCAATAAAATGAGATATGCTTGCAATAACTTTTAAATAAGAAAGTGGTCCCTGCTTAACACAAATAATCCCATTTTACAAAGTTCATTAATATCCTGGAATGAATCTTCCAATTGAACTTCATTGCAAAAGCCTGTCCTCGGTGGTGGCCACCCCTCATGTCTACACTTTGAGTAAATATGTATTTTTTAACTGTTTAATTTTACATTTTAGGAAAGTGAAGCAAACTAAAATATCCTCAGGGGCTAGAAACATATGATACATGTGTAAAACCCACCAGGGGCAATACGGAGTAGTGCGGCTTGTGGTCTAACTGGAGAGCACATGTCCTGCTTAATAAAGGCATTCAAATTCCTTTTTTTTGAAACCCTAAACAGAACTTATGTGTAACCTTTGAAACTTGTATGTGTGGTTCCTTCCAAAACTAGGCCCTCAAAATATATACAGTTGTACCTGGGTCCTCGTCGTTAATTTGTTCTGACAAATGGGGAGGAAGCAACGGTTGATGAAGCATTTTCTCTTGTGGGGCAGCATCAGGAGTCACACACGTTCTATTAGCAAGTGCAGTGAGTGGCGAGCAAGCGCCACGTACTGAAACATTTTTTCTCGTCAAAATGCAACAAGTAGCGGGTTTGGTGAGTTCTGAAGCCAGTGAGTTCTAGCTACCACTGTATATATAAGGAGAGAGGGAGAAAACCCGTTTTAAGGCTTTTTGTTTTTTAACATTGCATCTAAGTGGGAAGAATCTTTTGGAATGGGGAGAGGGTTTCTCTTGCCAGTAGAGGTTGCTTAGGCAGTATTTATACTCAGTGCAGGCTGAATATTTCCCCATAGATGGTAATGTCAGTCTTTAACAATTTAGAATGCATTAAAATCATTGTAAAAACAAGTGAGATTTTAGTACAGCACTCCATCTTGGCCCAGTTTTTTTGTGTGTGTGTGTGTGTGTATGTGTATAAGAACCACAACCTTATTTATTTATCTCACTATCTACATGTATCAGTGGAAAGACTTAGCAGGCAGGCCTGGAGAAGAGAAAAGAAGCCACCAGAGCATCCCTTTCGCTGGGGTTTAATGAGGGAGTGGGCAGGGGCCGCTGTCTAATTGATTAGGCTGCCAGGCAATTTGAACCAATGGTTAGTTACAGATTTTTGTCACGCAAAATTTAACACTCGTGACAAGAGCCATGAAGATGCTGCAAGTAGCCTCAGATGCATTCTTTTTCTTCTGGCCGTTGCTCTTAAAGGACAGTTTAATTTGTGTGACATACTGTTTCAGCTTGCTGTCTCTTTCATTCCTTGGGAAATGACTCTTTAAAGTCACCATTTTCTTAATGTTTTAAAAACCTGTCCTACACATCTAAAGCCCTTTCTGTGTTAATTGGCTCCACACATCACCGGGTTGTTACAGTGGGTGCACTCCTCTCCCTCAGGTCTCTCTTTGCAGCGGTGTTATCTTGGTGCAGATTTCCTCCTGCATTTGACCATTAATTAAATGTGGAAAAAGTCTATTTAAGAACAGTTGCCATCTCTACCCTTCCTTCGAACTGTTTTAAGATTTGCTGAGTGGTACCTAATTTCATTGTATTGTTTATTTTAGAGCTAAAGAGGTTCTGGAGAATTACCTGGTTTGACCTCCTCGGCCCCCTTATTGTATAGTCCAAAGAGGTTATCTGACACTAGCTGAATTCCTGTTATGTTTAATGAGTGATGATTTCCATGAGCAATTTTACTGTTCAGCTGGATGCAGTGAAATATTTTTGGAAAGATTTTATTTATTTATTTATTTATTTATTTTAGAGAGAGAAGGAGGGAGGGAGAAAGAAAGGGAGAGGAACATCAGTGTGTGGTTGGCCCTCATGTGAACCCAACTGGGGACGTGGCCTGCAACCCAGGCGTGTGCCCTGACTGGGAATCGAACCAGCGACCCTTTGGTCCACAGCCCATGCTCAATCCACTGAGCCACACCAGCCAGGGCCATGCAGTGAAATATTTTGAAAATATGTAATAATAACCTTTCATAGTGTATTGGGTGCCAACTAAATATTAGATACTCTGTGAGACTCTTTATGTATGTTAGCTCTAATCCTCAAAATGACCTGGTCAGGCATTATTAACCCATTTTATAGAAGATAAAACTGAGACTCAGAGATGTTCAATAAATTGCCAGGACATCATAGAGCTTGTCTGTGTCGATACAAACCTATATTTCTTTGGCTGCACAATTTATACTCATCCCCTGTACAATGTTCTGGCCTTATTCCAAAGCGATTGGGCTGAAAGACATTTTGCATAGCTGAAATCCATTAATTTGTGCCATATATTTTTCTAAAATTAGAAAAACAGCTAAATTTTTATATAGAGATCATCAATTCAGGGCAAATTCACAAAGTTCAATTGTGTGTAGTAAGTTTACAAAAGGTGTGTGTGTGTATATATATATGTATATATATATGTTAGCATTCTTCAAAAGACACCCTAATAAGGTATAAACTATCTTCTTCCCTCCCTAAAAAGAATTCCCCTTACATTCCTTTCGGTGAGCGAGTAAAGGTTATGTGGACAGTACTCTCTTAACAACGTCGCAGCAGGCGGCATCCCCTGCTTGAAGTCCAGAGGGAGTCTAAGGGAGGGGTTAATACACCTTAAATTCTTCTGTGATTCCCCCGCCTCTGTTCTGAATTCTATATTCTGTGGCCTTATGCCATCACTGGTGGGCAGTCATGGTATTGCTTCAAATGAAAGTTGACATTTGTTCAAGCCATGGCTGGTTAACGATAATCATAGGAACGGGAAGAGAATAAAGGCATGTTTGAAAAGGCTGCATAACCAGTGTGATAATTTAGTCAACATTCTCACTGGGATAAGTTTAATTATTATAGTCATAGTGTTTGATAGGTCCAAGTGTGACTGTGTTTGTTTTTTTAAAATTATATTTTATCAATTATGCTGTTACAGTTGTCCCAATTTTTCTCTCTCTGCCCCCCTCCACACAGCACCCCCCACTCCCTTGGGCAATCCCCCCACCATTGTTCAAGTCCACGGGTCAGGCGTATAAGTTCTTTGGCTTCTCCATTTCCTATACTGTCCTTTACAGCCCCATGGCTATTCTGTAACTACCTATTTGTACTTCCTAATCCCCTCACCTCTTCACCATTTCCCCACACCCCCTCCCATATGGCAACCATCAAAATGTTCTCTGTATCCATGATCATGTACCCAAAATGTTCTGTTCTTCTTGTTTTCGTAGTTTGTTTTTTAGATTCAATTGTTGATAGATATGCATTTATTGCCATTTTATTGTTCATAGTTTTGATCTTCTCTTTCTTAAATAAGTCTCTTTAATATTTCCTGTAGTGCCTGTATGCACATTTAAGTTCATACTGAAAAAATCATTTCCCCTTATCTTTCTTTTTCTGTTTATTCCAAATGGTCCTATTTCTTTTTTTTTAAGATTTTATTTATTTTTAGAGAGGGGAAGGGAGGGAGATAGAGAGGGAGAGAAACATCAATGTGTGGTTGCCTCTCAAGCATCCCCTACTGGGGACCTGGCCCACAACCCAGGCATGTGCCCTGACTGGGAATCAAACCGGGGACCCTTTGGTTTGCAGGCTGGCACTCAATCCACTGAGCCACACCAGCTAGGGCCCAAATGGCCCTATTTCTTTTAAGTTTTTCTAGAATTGCTTGTGATACTGTGGGAAAGCTGATGGTATTTTTTAAAATAAACAAGTAGAACTAAGGACATTTTTAGGAATAAGTAAGAGAATGTTCCTACTTTCATCTGTTTTTTTTCCAGTTGGTATCATGTGAAAAGGAGAAGTTCTGTCACAAAAGATGGAAGTCTCACATAAGTCATGTTGGTCAGTGATGTTTGAATGTTTACCCTGGGTTTGCACAGTGCTTACTGAGTCTCATGAGAGAGTCAGAGGGAAAC
Organism: Trachops cirrhosus; assembly: GCA_028533065.1. Lineage (NCBI taxonomy): Eukaryota > Metazoa > Chordata > Mammalia > Chiroptera > Phyllostomidae > Trachops > Trachops cirrhosus. The sequence continues at coordinate 155,450,238 of CM052540.1, read as the reverse complement.
ATAGACTTCCAGGTAGTTGAGTTGGAAAACGTTACAGAATGTTTGGACATAAAGTTTTCCACATCACTGCTCCATGAGTTTTCTGCTTATGGGAATAGTTTTTTGAATGAATGGAAGGAAAAGGCCTAATTCCTGTAAGAATTTTTGTGGTGAAGAAAATCAGAATTCTTTTCTAAATATATATATAATGTATATTTTGAGCAGATGGAACAACCCTTTATGTATTTTGCATTGAACACAAAATGCATTAATATAGCAAAGGCATTTAATATATATTTAATAAACTACTTATAGAGTCAGCAGACATTAAACATTTATAATAAGTCATAGTTTAAAATAAGGTACTGAAGTTGCATGAACAAGTTTGCCAAAAGAATTTGCAGGCTTGCCTTTTTCAAGAAGGCCTGGTCAGTATCTCTTTGAAGTTAGCTTTTGTGTCCACATGGCCTATCACATAGTAAGTGCTTCTTGAATGAGTAGGTATGTGAAAGAGCTAGAAGTTGACATCAGCTGTGCTCTATCTAGACTCTTGTCCATACTGGTGGTGACTTTTTTATCATGGTTCATGTGTATATTGGTTAGCTGTGGCTGCACAACAGATTATCTCAAACTGTTGCTGCTTTGGACAGCAGACATTTATTATAGCACTGTTTTGTGGGGCAGGAATCCAGGTGCAGCTGGGTGATGTGGCTCAAAATCTCCCTTAAGGCTAAAGTCAAGGTACTGGCTGGAGCATCTCAATGCTGGGCTGGGGGAGGAATGCCCAGGGTTCCTCAGGTGGGTATTGGTAGGGTTCAGCTCCTTGCAGGTGGTGGGAACAAGGACCTCAGTTCCTTGCTGGTTACTGTCCCCCATTAAGGGAAGGTTGTCCCAGAGGGGTTAATTCCTCCACTCTGAGCCCTATAGGCTCCCCTGGTCTTGGAGAATGCCTGGGGCAGCCATAGAAAAATGCATAATGGGTGTGATCGAGATGGGACAGTGCTAGCGCCAACTTGGACCCAGTTTGCTGCAGCTGAGGCTGATGTCAGAGGGGGAGTGAGGGACCTTGGCCAACGAGGTGCAAACCGCCCATGCGGCCTGCTCTGCCTGCACGGAGGCCTGAAGCCTGATCACAGGTGGGAGCACGGGTTGGCCTTGCAGGTCAGAGTGGGGAAGTGTGGGAGGTCAAAGACCTGGTTGGTCTTTACCTAGAGTTTAAAAGGGTAAATGATTTTGTGCAGTAGTTTCTGGAAGATTTTTGTTATTTAATTTTATTTTTTCCTCTTGAAGGAAGGGAAGGTGAGAGATTGATCTCAGTTTTGAAGAGTTACTAATTGCCCTCACATGTGCCAGTCAATGTCACTGCTGAGTCTGGAGGAAAAGATTAGAATTCCTGTGTGTTGTCTTTATCAGGAGGACACACACTGACTGATTGCCTTCCTGATTTTAAGTCTGATTTTCTTTTTATCTGTTTTTGAGTCAGACAGCCCTTATGCCCATATTTATTGTAGGCAGATCTTTTGATTGTGCTTTAAGTATTGACCTAGAGCAAGAGTCACGGTAACATATTATATGATCAGCTGTTAGATGCGCTCTTTTAAAAATTTGAAACTTTCATAAAATATCAAAAAATATATAGAGGATGATACACCACAAACACCTGTGTATTCCTGACATTTAGAATTAAAAACTGTTTACACGTTGTCATTTTTCTGCAGATAGTACTTTTAATGAAAGCAGTTGAACACGGGAACAAGAAAACAATTTTAAACATAATAAATGTAATGAGACTGAAAACTCGTCCCAGGGCTTTGTTTCTTCATCCACGCTCCCTCCCACGTTTACGGCTCTCCTGGAATTAGACAGTTGTGCGTCAAGTTTTTGGTTTTTGGTTTGGTTTTGGTTTTAGTAGATATTTGCATGTTTTTTTAAAAATATCTCAGCACATTAAGGTCACTGGAATTAAAAAACCAAGTTGATCAGCTGCCTTAAAAACGTGATTCGATGTGTATTGTTATTAATCAGTTAGGAATAGTGAGAGTTTGCTAGGGGTAAGGGCTTCAAGCATAGATTCTGTGGCCAGTTTTCCTGGATTTGAATCTCAGCTCTATGTCTTACCAACTCTGTGATCTAAGGCACATTTTTAAATGGCTATACCTTTATTTTCTGATCTGTAAAATGGGGACAATAATAGTGCTCATTTCATAAAGCTATTCTGAGGACTAAAGTAGTTGATACATGAAATGCACAACAGAACCTAGCACACTGTAAGTGCTATGAACTGTTACTTATGTAAAAATTCACTCACAAGAATATTTACTCTCCTCTTTGGCCCTTGCAATTTGATTGAGACAATAAAATCTGCTACCCTGGTTTTTTACTGTTGTACAAGACAAGAGGTTCATTTGCTGTATAACTCAGCAATTCCACTTTTCAGTATGTATCTGAAGAAGCCCAAAACACTAATTCAAAAGAGTATATGCACCCCTGTGTTTATTGCAGCATTATTTACAATAGTCAAGCTCTGGAAGCAACCCACGTTCTCATCAACAGACGAGTTAAAAAGTGGTAGTACATATATACCATGGAACACTCAGCTATAAAAAAGAATGGACTCTTACCACTTGTGACAGCATGGGTGGACCTAGAGGGTGTTATAAGTGGAACAAGTCAGACAAAGAAAGACAAATACCATATAGTCTCACTTATATGTGAATCTAAAGAATAATAGAAATGAACAAACAAAACAGAAACAGACTCATGGATATGGAGAACAGACTGACAGTTGCTAGATGAGTGGGGTGGGCAGCTGGTAAAGAAGGCGCAGGGATTGAGAAGTCCAGATTGGTAGTTACAGAACAGTCACAGGGATGTAAAGTACAGCATAGGGAATATAGTCAGTAATACTGTGATGAATTGGTATGGTGCCCAGTGGGTACCAGAGACCTCGGGGGAATACTTTGAAAAGTGTGTGGTTGGCCACTATGCCGTATCCATGAAACCATAAAATAATATTGAATGTAAAAAAAATAGTGTATATGCAGCAGGACAAAAAGAAATAAATAGGATAAAAAATAAAACAAAACAAAATAAAAATGTTCACTTTTAGAGAAGTGAGGTACATAGCCGGTAATCTCATCATAACCCTTATTCCTCTAGGAGTGTTTAGGATTAAATATTTCTTCCAAGATTACGTATTACGGAGTTAAAGACAAAAGTCTTACGATGTTTCTTTAAATATCTGTTTCAGCTGCATAAGATTAGCACATTTTTCTTGGCAAGGAACACCTTTTCCTTTTTTGCTGGAGTATTTTTCGTCAGCAGCCTTTCTTGTTTTTCTTCCCAGCACTTCCTCTGCTTCTTTCTGTCATCTGCCCTCATTCCATTCCCGGGCTTCAGCACTTCCCTCCCACCACTTCCCCATCCTCTCACTTAAAAAAATAGAAAAATGAAAAAAATTCCCTGGTTCATTGATTGTGTAGCCTGTTTCCTTCCTGTTTTGCATTCCTCCGGGCAGACGTCTGGGACTGAGAGGAAGGGCCCTGGCAGCATGGGAAAGTCACCGTGTCACCGTGGACGCGGCACTCTGATGATGCAGTCAGGATGCAGGCCTGGCGGCTCACAAAAGGCAGTGCTGGCCTGGTGCTCGGAGGCAGGCTACGCAGCCATCTGCTTCTAGTCTGTTGTCACTGCTCAGTTATTTTAGAAGAGGTTAGTTAGCCCAGGCATTGCCTTATGACGACAGGTTCCTCTTGTATGCTTCTGTTACATGTGATTTTTTTTGTTTGCTGAATGTCAGAACAGCGGATCTGAGTCAGGCATCGTCTTCACAAAGCCTGAAACTCCCAGGTCGGGTCTAGGCTCTCTTACTGTGTTCATTCACAAATGTAGAAAATGCTGCAAATCCTTACAAAATCAGTTACGTGGAGCTTATTACCAGCAGTGTGAAGTGGGTCAGTGCTGGGTGTGCTCTGTGTAAAGCAGCAGTTACTGTGAGCCGCCTCGATGCTGCCACGCATGTGCTGAATATTGTATAGGTGTTATTTTATCTTATAACCCTTTTGCAATAGCTGTTACTATCCCCATTTTATAGATGCAGATGTCTGTGAGTCTTTTGGACCTTTTCTGTGATGACGGAGTGCCTTGCATACTGTGTGTACTCTACAAGGCAAAGCCTAGGAGTGGAACTACTGTGGGGAAACCACAGTGACAATCTTTACGTTCTCCAAATGAAGGTCTGCTTTGGTTAGCCAGGAGGGTGGAATTAGGGCAGTGTCCTGTGAGCATGAAGATGGTTTTATTTGTACCTGTCTGAAACGTTCGTGTCTTCTAAGCACCTTTTTAATGAGAGGGAGTAACAAGATGACCTTTCACCTATATAAGGCACCCAAGAATTTATGGTGATCATGGTTGTGGGGAAAGACATCATTGCCATCGTCTTCTGGGTTAGCAGTGCGGTAGCAGGTGTTCAGTGCTGTCATTATGGTTGGGGTGTGTATGTAGGTGCTTATTCTGTTTCGTAACTGCACGATGAGAGAGAGGTGAGTGGACAGCATCCTGCCCCCATCTGCAAAGCCAGGCTTCGTCTCCTTTCCGGCACGCTGCCTGTTTTCCCTGATGCCTGCTCGAACAGATGAAACAAATCAAAACAGCGTTGAGGAGGGTACTACATCCCTCTGCTCAGTTTTAACCCCGATAAATCTAATTATTAGAGCCATATTGCTTGCTGGCAATAATTTGCTTTGGGTGCAACTCAGAGCTATGTTGAAAATTTTATTTTGCCTTCAGAAAATTGATATACCTTTAAATCCCCCCTCCAGATTTTCCTGTGGAAAATTGGTTTTCTTAATTTAGCTATCTTTTAGTTTTTCTCATTAAAAAAAGTGTGGCATGTGATATTAGATTTTTTCTAAAGTGGAGTGACTTAAGTAGGTTGACATATGTGCTACAGTATAATTGTGCTGTGTTTTTGGAGCTCAACTCAGTAATTACATCCATAAACTTATTGCCTATGGTAAAATATGTTAACTGGTCTTTGACATAAAATTCATTAATTTAAATCAATATATGATGCTCTGAAATGCTCTAACAAAGGATCAATGACTGATGGGTATGGTATACTTCAGGACCCAAACATTACTTTATGAACAGCAGTAAACATGAACATTTTCTAAATAGTAAGTCAATACTATGATTCCTAGAACGCACATACTATGAAACCTACCAGAAATTTGAACTATGACATGAGCTCAGTAATTGAATTCACTCATTTTTAAAACAGGGTATCCTGAATATTTTTGATCTTCACCATACTGAGCTACCTTTCAGAAAGGGTCTTGGAATTTTAAAACTTCAGATGCATCACTCTACAGGCACGGATGCTGAGGTCGAGGAGGTTGGGGAGGGGAGGATGCTGGCCCTCAGTGAGGGCTCCTTTGCCCTCTGAACCTCAGTGAGTGCCTGAGCTGCCTTCTCCATGTTGTCTTAGTGGATTCCGTGCAGACCGGCTTTCCTGCTTTCCTAATGTTGAATACCTTCAAAAAGCGAATTGATATGTACCAGGGTTGGGAAGTAAATTTGAATTCAAGGCAAGAATTTCATCAGAAATCCAATCCCAGGATTTTCTTTTGACTTGATACTACAGACCTACCAAAATTATGTTAATGTGAAGCCTTGAAAAAAGAAAAAAACCTATCATTAATATGTGGTGCTTCACAGATAATATCTAGTTCAGCATTTCTGGGAAGCCAGACCCAGAGAAGAAAAGTGCTCTGTGGCTTCTCCGCTCACATCGCTCGCCTGTGCTCGCATCAGGCATGCCCACGTCCACTGTGCTTCGGTGCTGATGCACGCATTGTATTCAGTGCAGCAAGGGCAGTTTTCAAGTGGAACAACACGTGCTGCTTCCGAAATTGGGACCAGACAGAGAAGAGAAAAGGGAAGCAGTTCCTATGGTTGCCGCTGTTAACTTCTGCTCAGAGATCTTTGGGTGCTGGATCCCTTCTTTTTGACCTCCAGACCACTTTGCACCTTCCTCCCTCCCCTTCCCTCCCCCTTTTCCTTCTTTCCCTGCCTCCCTCCCTCCCTCTCCTCCTCCCTGTCCCTTTCCCCACTTCTCTTCCCCTCCTGCCCTCTCCACCTTCTCTTTTTCTTTATTCTTTTCTCCCTCTTCTCACCTCCACCTTAGGACCTGCATCAAAAGACCCCGTGCCCTCTGGTGTCTGGCTGGGTTCAGCCCAATGGGGGAGCAGGAGACTGGAGGGCAGGAGAGAGCACAGAGAATATAACAGAAGTCCTTGTTCTCTGACTGCCTTCCTGCTGTGTTAGCACAGGCAGGCTGAGGGCTCTGTGACAATAAGGGCACCTCACCTGTCAGGTAACCCTCTACACCCAGATGTTTCAGGTTCTGGAAGGAGCTCCTTCCCTTTGCCTCTTCTGGCCTAGGTTGGTGAAAGGAGCCCTGCTCCTTTTACTTCTTTGTCAGCACTAATTCCTGTGGAACCCTGAATCATTGGGAATGGATGAGTGGGTGTGATTGTGCATCATACATATGTTTGTGTCATATATTGGTTTGATAATTACTTACCCAGCATCCACCAAATGGCAGACGGAGAACAAGCCAGATGAAGCTCCTGGTCTTGCAGTGCATGTGTAAATGACCCATGGACATGGACAGCAGGGTGGGGATTGATTGTGGGAGTGGGGGCCAGGGGAGAGCAATGGCGGAAACATGGGGACAACTGTAATAGAAAACAAAATAAAATTAAAAAAATTAAAATGCAAAAAGCCACCAAAAAAGAAATAAAAAGATAAAGACCTACATATACAACATGTCTGAGAACTACATTCTAATATTGTGTAACGTCAGATAGTAATAACTGTTATAAAGTGAAGGAGGACAAGAGGGAAGAGGGTGGTGGAGGGCCTCTTTAGGGGAGGGGCCATTTGAGCATTCCTAAATGAAGTCAGTAGGCATGCTTTGCAAAAATACTTTAAAGGAATGTTTTCCAGTGAAGGGAACCACAGCCCTGAGCTGGGAATGTGCTGGAAGAGCTCTGGGAACAGCACAAAGATCTGTGTGGTCAGTGTGGAGTGGGGGGTGGGGGTAGCAGTAGGGATTCAGACAAGGGCTAGGGTGGGGTTGTTCCATGCTTTACAGGCCCTGGAAGGATTTTGGGTGAGTGGAACAGAAAGGCACTGGAGGATGTGGAGGAAAGTAACGTGACTTATTAGGGTGGCTTTGTCTGCTGTTGGGAGCATAGACTGTTTGGGAAGAAAAAGAAGCAGAAGAGAGATGTGATGTTACTGCTGGAGTCTAGAGGAGTTGGATGGTGTTATGGGTTGAATTGTGTCCCCCCCCTCGCAAATACATTGAAGTCTTAATCCCTGTACTTCAGAAAGTGACCTTACTTGCAGATACAGTGTTTATAAGTTAAAAGGACTTTATAAAGTTCTAAGAACTTTTTGTGGTGGTCTCTAATCCAGAGAACTGATGCCTTTATAATAAGAGGACATTTGGACACAGAGACAGACACACATAGAGGAGAGATTATGTTAATTGACGTGGAAAGGATAGCCATCCAGAGGCCAAGGAGAGGGGCCTGGGACAGGTCTTAACCCTCATGGCCCTCAGAAGGAACCAACCCTGCTGACCACCTGACTTTAGACTTCTGTCCTCCAGAACTGCGAGACAATAAAATTCTGTTATTTATGCCACCCAGTGGGCGATATGTTGTGACGGTGGCCCAAGCAAACTAATACAGACAAACGGCTTAGATGAGGTTGATGATGGTAAGAGTATGAGAGGTTGGATTTGAAATATACTATGCAGTTAAAATCGGTGGGATTTGCTGGTGGATTGGATAGGGGTGGATGTAGGGGGTGGGGGTTGCCTGTGTCATAGGAACTGAGATTAAGAAAGAATCAGCAAAATTGACTCCCAGCTCTCGGGCCACAGCAACTGGGTGAATGGATGGTGGGGCCCTTTCCTGGACATCGCTGAGGAGGGCGGATTTGGGGGCAAAGGTCAAGAATTGGGCTGTGGACATGTGACATTTGCAATCTCTGTTTGACATCTTGGAGTAGGCATTTGGAATTGAGGGAGAGATGTTATGGCAGAATCATAAATGCTAGCTTACGGTGACCACCCACCCCTAAAAAATCCCCACAAAACCGCGGAGCCTGGGCTGTGCATTGCCGTTGTCTGCCACCAGGTTGTACAGACGCCGCTGGTTGCACACAGGTGGCTCTAGTCTGCACGCACATAGTTTTATATAGTGTTTAACCTGTTTACCTTAGTACACAGAGAAAATGTAACCGGTGCAACAAAGCCGTGATTTCAAGATGTGATTACTTAGGTCATCATTAAAAATTGAAATATTTAAGATTGTTCAAAATGGAGAAATCTTTTTAAAGAAAATAATTAAGAATAGCATTTGTGGTAGATGTCATAGTACACAAAGTATATGGAAATGAGAAAAATTAATAAGTAAGTGACCGAAGTCTGCGATGCAACCTGTAGCATTTGTAAGGAGTTTCTAGGTGATTCCCACGTTACCACAGTGTGTGAACCACTCCCTCGGTGTGATTTTAACTTCGGGTCAAATCGCCCAGTTTGTGGGTGGAGATCAGCATTTCTTTAAGGAGGCACTAGACTAGACTAACAAATAAAATACATTGCTGGTGGTATTGGCAACTGCAGTTTCATGATGTAAAATACCTTTCTCACGGAGAAAAGTTAGAAAGCCACTGTTTTCGGGTTCGCATTCAGAGGTGAGGATGTCCCTTCCCCGGACCAATTTTGGTGACTCTCCTCTTGAGCCCAGTTGAAAAACCTAAGTTTGAAAGGAGACAAGAAAAAATGAGGTACTTTTATCTTTACCATGTTATTAATTATGAAGGTTTCATAAATTATTGTGTGATTGGTTCCAAGGGTTCTAGAAGCCTGTGATCTCATCACTGGAAATGTGGTCTGCCTTCCTAAATGGCACATTTCTTCCTTATTCTTTTGGGTTTCCGATTCCTGTTTTGATACGTTTGGTAACTGTTAAAGCTCCTCAGCTTGTGATTTCTTTCAAACAATTTCTTTTGGCTTTGCATGGTTCTAGATTGCTTTACTGATGTATGGGTGCCCCTTTACTCAGCCTGTTTGCAAGAGCTTTGTTGTATTAGTATATAGTGTTTATTAAGAGCTTAAATTAGGGGTGAAATATATTTATCACAGACAAAAGGATGTCTCAGAGTTGGGTGAAAAATTCCATTTTTATCTGAGAATGGATGTGATTCTTTTCAGAATTAAAACTGTTTTGAATGAACTTTGAAGAAGAAGTCTAGGAGCCCTTGTAACAATTATGAGCTTTTTTTAAAATTTATTTTTCTTCTTATTTCTTGTGTTAAAATCTCTAGATTGGAAAGGTCTAATGGTAGATTTATCTTTTTTAAATTATATTCTATTGATTATGGTAACAGTTGTCCCTTTGCCCCTTCCAGCACCGCCCACTCCCTTGAGCAATCCCCCCACCATTGTTCATGTCCATGGGTCATATGTATAGTTTCTTTGACCACTCCATTTCCTCTACTGTGCTGTGCACCCACTGTCTATTCTGTAACTACCTATTTGTACTTAATCCCCTCACCTCTTCACCCATTCCCCCACACCCCCTCTCATCTGGCAACCATCAAAACATTCCCCGTATCCATGTTTCTGTCTCTGTTCTTCTTGTTTGCTTAGTTTGTTTTTTAGGTTCAATTGTTGATAGATACGTATTTTTTTTGCCAATCTGTTGTTCATAGTTTTTATCTTCTTTTTCTTAAATAAGTTCCTTTAACATTTTATATAATAATGGTTTGGTGATGATGTACTCCTTTAATTCTTTTCTTATTTGGGAAGCTCTTTATCTGCCCTTCGATTCTAAGTGATAGCTTTGCTGGGTAGAGCAATCTTTGCTGTACGTCCCTGCTTTTTATGACTTTGAATATTTCTTGCCAATGCCTTCTAGCCTGCAAAGTTTCTCTTGAGAAATCAGCTGACAGTCTTATGAGAACTCCCTGTCGGTAACTAACTTCTTTTCTCTTGTTGCTTTTAAGATTCTCTCTTTATCTTTAACCTTTGACATTTTAATTATATGTGTCTCAGAGTGGGCCTCTTTGCATCCGTCTTGTTTGGGACTCTCTGTGCTTCCTGGACTTGCATGTTTTTCCTTCATCAAATTAGGGAAGTTTTCTTTCACTATTTTTTCAAATAGAGTTCCAATTTTTTGCTCTTTCTCTTCTCCTTCTGGCACCCCTATGATGTGAATGTTGGACCTCTTGATGTTGTCCTAGAGGCTGTTTGTATTATCTTCATTTTTTTTAATTGTTTTTACTTTTTGTTGTTCTGTGGTTGTTTTTTGGTTCCTTATGTTTCAGATCATTAATTTGATTCTCAACTTCATCCACTCTACTGTTGTTTCCCTGTAAATTGTTCTTTATTTCAATTAGTATATCCTTTGTTTCTAACTAGATCTTTTTTATGCTGTTGAGGTCCTCACTAAGTTCCTTGTGTATAGTTGTTACCAGTGTTTTGAACTCTGTATCAGATAGATTGCTTATCTCCATTTTGTTTAGCTCTTTTTCTGGAGTTGTTTTCTGTTCTTTCATTTGGGCCATGTTTCTTTGCCGCCTCATTTTGGTAGCCTCTCTGTGTTTGTTTCTATGTCTCAGGTAGTATCACTTTGACTCTGTATCTTGGTAGTGTGGCCGAATGTAGTACGTGTCCTACTACATAATGTAGGGTCCAGTGGCACAGTCCCCTATCACCCAGGCTGGATACTCAAGGTACACCCTTCAAGTGTGGGCTGAGTACGCCCTTGTCTTGTAGTTTAGTCTTGTTTGCTGTTGGCAGGTCAACAGGAGGGATTTACCCAGGCCAGTGAGCTGCAAGGACTGGCTGTGACCGCTGACCACCAACCTCTGTCCTCTGTGTAGGACCAGCTGTGCAGGGGCAGGGTGGTGGTGCTCCAGCACGGTTGGTAGCTGTCCATTGGATATGCTGGCCCTGGGGTTTCCTGGGTGGTGCAGGCCAAGGTCAACCCCCACCTTTATTTTGCCTGGAGCCACTGTGCCTGAGCTATAAAGTAATCTGAGATGGCTGCTACTTTTACTGGGCTTGGAGATTCTGAGGAGAAGCCAAGATGTGAATCTGGGCTGGCTGCTGCTAGTGCTGGGCCTGGGGATCACTGAAGCCAGCTGTTGCATGTTTGAGAGGATTTAGGAAGTTGTGCAACATGAGCCAATATCAGAGCCATTCATATGGAAAAGCAGCTTGGGTGGGCCTGTAAGTTGGGTGGGCCCATAAGTTGGGTGGGCCAGAGTCTCTGGCGATCTCCAAGGCAGGCCAAACAGTGTTAGGTTGATTGAGTCTCAGATATGGCACCAGCTTGCTGGCTCTGTGGGGGGAGGGTTTAGAAAAGGGACAATGGCCTCTGCTCATCCTAATGCCAGACACTTCAGTTCCTCCCTGTGTACCACTGGTGCCTTTCAAGCTGCTATCCGGTGCTGGAACTCAGAGGGAGTGAGTCTGGATAGGTGAGTCCATGGGTGGGTTCTTTAAGAGGAACTGCTTGGGGCTCTAGTAATTTTTTTCCACTGACTCCATCCCCTCTGGTGTTTGTAGACCAAAGTTTGGGGGACTTATCTTCCTGGCACTGGAACCCTGGGCTGGGGCTCCTGGTGTGGGACTGGGACTCCTTGCTCCTGAGATATCCTCCCTAAATTTTTACCCACCACATGTGGGTGTGGGACCAGCCTGTTTCAGATTTGCATCCCTCCTGCTAATTTGGATGGATGTGGTTTCTTTAATTCTGTAGTTGTCAGACTTCCATTCAATTCAATTTCTGATGGTTCTGAGTGATAGTTGTCCTTATTTTAGTTGTAATTTTGATGTGGTTGTGCGAAGAGGTGAGCCATGTCTGCCTATTCCACCATCTTGACTGGCAGTTGACTAATGGTAGACTTAAAAATAATAATGGAATTAATGCCAAAATTATAGATACACTTAGTTTTAAGTTTTCCTTGTCGCTTTGATTTTGAGATAGAGTAATTTATACCTGATTTAAAGAATTAGGCTTTTAAATAATCTGATGTCAGCCACTAAAGTCATTGGGCACCCATTATTTCACACCTGGTATATTGCTTTCTACAGAGCATTCTTGTAAATATGTTTATGTGATGCAGATTAGGCTGAAGTACTATGCTTCAGATTTGTAATGTTTAGAGAACACTGATTTCTTTAACAAGTATGATCTGCAGTGTTAAGGGATGTTTATAATTTCTAAAGTGACTTAACAGGAGAGGACTTGATGAAAGCATTAAGCATGGAGATGAAATATGTCTCTTTAAGTTTCCAGATTATATACATGTCAACTTTTCTTTAGTCATCTTTTAATAGTTTATTTATATAATTGAAGGCTATACTTTTATTAGTGGTAGTTACCCCAGCACAATGATTCTAGTTAAGTTGACCTTAGCAGTATAATATGCTTCTGTTTCCACAAAAGTAATAGTGAGAAATCCAATTCTCCTCATCCTACCCAGTCTGCTTATAGTTAAGGGACCCTTTTGCATATGTAAATAAATAAGCCATTCACTTGAAGAACCCTGTGGGGCCTGCCCAGGTTTTTAATCTGTTATTTTGCTGATGTCCATGGCTTTTGGCAGGAAGTAACTGCTACCAGGAGACTGAGGTCTCAGTCAGGAAGGAGAGATACCACAATCTGAATGAAGGCTGCCATTGAGGAGGAGAAATGGATTTTGGGGACTAAGACTTTGGGAAAAGAAAATAAAGTCACAAATTTTGTTTTTAATGTTGGCCTGAGTGATAGAATTTAATGGTTTTCTTGAACACAGAAAACTGCATGTACAAATTTGTTATATAGGGACATTGGTTCCCTGCAGTTCCCTGCATGAGGGCCCTGTTCGCTTTTTTAAAAATGTAAAGGGTTTCATAATTGAATTGACAGAGCTGACTATGCCCGAAGGTGTGTTGTTTGTCCCTTCCCAGAACGTGTCAGAGAATCTGGCCTGTAACGACACTGCAGAGGGAAAGAAAAAGCTTTTAATAAATTAAGGTCTCTAAAGGAAGGCAGCAGTCACGTCTAGCGTCTAATGAATTACATTCTTTTCGAAGGTTCCTGTCTAGGGCCGCTACGGACACCTTTTCAGAGCGCCTCGGTATCATCAAACGAACTCGAAAGCACATGACCAACTGACTGCCACCCACTTTTTTTTTCAATAATAAAATATAATGTGGCTATCTTATTGAAAATTAAGGTTAATTTAAGATATGAGTCATGTGGAGAAAAACTTGCTGTGACCTGTTCACAATTCTTTTCCCTCCATAGGCAATTCATTAACAGGGTTTGGTTTCTATTAAGAAACCAAAACCATTCTCTTTGGTTTCTATTAAGATGTATTACTGGAATCTGTGTAAACATATTGATAGTTTCATAGACCTATTTGTTCATCAAAAGGCGACTGTTACAGATTTATTGTACGTGATAATAAAGGAGACACAATGAAGACCGGGGTTCAAACAGCCACCCACCCGGTCTGTTCCCGTGACGGATGTGTGTGCTCTCTGTAAACCAGCCCTCCGAGCCTCCTCATGCCGTGTGGAGATTCAGAGTCTAGGTTTAATATCAACATCTGTCCCCTGCTGAGTTCATGGTGCAGTTAGCTAATTAAAATAAAATAACATTTTATTTAGTTAATTTGCACATTGACTGTAATTGTGTATTTAACACTGAAATTAATTTCTTTTTCTGAAGAGTAGGAGCCTGGCATTGTGAGCTGGAACTTTTAAATGGGTTGTAGTCATTCCAGAGGGACTTTAATGAGGGTGGACAGTTCTCCAGATAGGTTAATGAGGATAACCATTTATTTACATCTGATGATTTTTTTTTTTAGGGAATGAAAAGCCCCAAAACCACTTTCTGATAAACCACTAAATGTAAAGGAGAATTTTCAGGTCAAGTCAAATCTATGACTTTTTTTTTTTTTAAAACTGTTTCTCATGTAAAAACTATTGATTGTATTGAAGTCATGCTCAGTTTTCTGTTGCTTTATGTTTTTATGTTTTGTTGCTTTATGTTTTGCCACGTATTCAGTGAATTAATGAGTATAATTTCTGCTGTTAAAGTTGTGGTACATTTTCTAGGTCAGCTGAGTTTCAGGACTCTTTCCTTGCATTTTTTGTTTTTATTCTTTCAGAAGAGGGAAGGGAAAAAATGCATGTTGGCAGGACAGTTCCTAGGAAAAATATAATCCTGACTTGTAATCTGCTACTTATGACATTTTCTTTTTGAAAGGTAAGCATTATACTTTGGACACCGAAGCAGTGATTGTTGGCAATTCAAGTAGGTGTGATTGATCCCTGTCTTAAAAGTGATAGCGCTGTCATTCCTAGCAGAGGAAAGGAATGCTTAAGTATTATAATATAGACACTGCATTTTTAGCTAAGTAGACGGTCTTCTCAGTCTCTGTCAACACACAGCGAGCAAATGCACGTACTCATCTGAGGGCCATTTGGCTCCTGTGTCGTCTCTCATTTGCACCAGCGGTTTTAGCACCCGGGAGAATTTCTGAAACATGTCTCTGTGGTTTCATCTCCCCATCCCTAGATTCTGTGCTCACAGTGGGTTCTCCTTGCTTCTTGAATTCTTATTTACTATGGTCCAACTTTGAAAGATGGAGAAGCGAAATCCTCTATACCATTTACGGAAATCCTTATTTCAAATTTCCCTGTTGAAACAGCATTCCTTGTGTGATTTTTTGTTTTGTTTTGTTTCTTGTTTTTGTTTTGCGTGGGTCTATGTGTGTGCGTCTTTGGCATGGGTTGAGTAAGGGGGAGGTGCTGCATCTTTCTGTGTGGTCCAGTGGTCACACACACACAGGGAGATCAGCAGGGTTGGACAGGCCTTTTACAGAGTTTAGGTTATAAACTTAATGCCAAATCTCTGTTTGAAACAAGAAAATTTAATTGCGTTTAGGGGCAGAGATTTTGGCAGCTGTCAGACACCAGGAATTCTGCCAGGCTGGTGGAGAGAGCAGCTTCCAAGGCAGGAGATTTTTTTTCGTGGTTTTAAGGAAGACTGTGATTTCCACATCATGTTTCTGATATCCAAATGCGTGACAGAGCTCACTGTGAGAATGTCCCCTACTGCCTTCTCCTGTTGGTGAGAGGTGGACTTCCTGTGCTGGGAAATCATGTTCCAGGTTCCCTTATCTTTGAATGTCCTTAGAGACGATATCAAATAATAGAAAAATAAAGATTTGGGGGGAAATGTCTACGACTGAGCTGTGTCCATGGCTTTATTACACGTCTGCATATACGAGGCTGTTTTTAACAAAATGACTGCACGTGGAAAGAGCTTTGGTGGGGAAAACATGTGTGTTTTTACAATTAGATTTTAGACAAAAGTACAAAGACAAAGTACAGTGCTGTTAAACACTGTCCCTCTCCCTTTTCTGGCCATTTTCCCATCATCCCACGCCCCACTACTCCCTTCCCACCTCTCGTTCATCCCCATCTTCATTCACTGTCAGGAAGGGCAGCCTCCGAAGAGCCATTTCAACTCAGCCCGACATCGCCAGAGACTAGTGGACCCCGCTGCTTCAAAAGTGAGTGTGTCCCGTCGCCCGGTGGCGGGTGAGCAAGGCCATGTATGTGGTCGCCCTGGGGAACGTGGGCATGTGGGGTTTTATTTATGTTGGTGTATGTGAAGGCCTCTAAGGAGGCAAAGTCTTCTCTGTTAATTCAAGACCATCCACACCGGTGGAGTTCTGGTGCGTGTTTACCAGCCAGCCCTGAAAACGAACAAAACCCCGCTGGAGGGAGCATTTGCTGGTTTCTGTTCTATGAGGACTCCCACCACGGCCAGTTTCAAGCAGCAGTGTGAGGAAACGGCACTCAGAGCTGGGAAGAGTTCAGCAGAGTGCTATTTATAATTTTCCCACCATATAAATACAATGGATGTAAATACTAGTAATATGTAGCAAAATAATTAAGCTAATCATTTTGACTTTTACCTTTGTCTTGAAATATAATGTGTTTAATGGAAAGTTTAGATAGCTTTAATTAAGAATAATGGCTATGTTTAACAACTGGCGTGGGTCGGCTCCAGTGCACCAATTGTGTGTGTTACATATTTGTTACGTATTTGTTGAGAATAGTCTTAAGTCAATTTGGTCATGTCCAACTCTTATGTTCTGCTTGACATGTAGCAATAGCCACAGAAAAGTGGGCAAGGGTTTGCTAATCCCACACAGCACTAGGAAGTCATCAGTCAGTTCTGCTGTGTACATACTCTTCTTGTTAAGCAAACATTTATTAGCAAGCAGGCACCAAGCATACCTGCAGCCTGTCCTGTAAACTCAGTGAATTCCTTGCTCTCTGGCCTGTAAGTGCTCTCTTCAAACCTATTTGGAAAGTCCCACTCAAGGGCGACAACATGACAACTTCCCAGAGGTGGGATTCTCTCCCTTTTAAAGTGAGTGCATCACACAACAGTGCTCCTCGGACCCAATTGCTGGGCAGAAGGCCCTTGGAGTAGTTGGGCCTTGGGTACCAGTCCGAAGGGTACAAGTTACAGGCCTCCCTACATTCTTAGGCCCTTCTCCATGCAAGGATGAAAACTATCTCTAAAACAATTTTGCCAGTTCATTTACTTAAATACCACTCGTTTCAACAATGAAAGCCTGTATTTAATATCCGTTATGCTGACTATTAAGCCACGAGTTTTGTTTTCAGCAAAGGAAACCCATTTCAGTACATCAGTTATAAAAATCTCTGGTGTTGACTGAAACAGGGATTCCTCTAATACAATGCTAGTTGGCTGCCTAGGGCAGTAAATTCGGATTAGGCCTGCTGGCTCCATATAGGGTACAGTTTTAACTAATACATGATACAGTTGACCCTTCAACAACACCGGGGATGGGGCACTGACCCAATTCCCCCCAGTGAAAAATCCATATATAACTTCTGACTCCTCCAAACTTAACTACTAACAGCCTACTGTTGACCGGAAAACTTATTAATAACAAACAGTTGATTGACACATAGCATATTTTTCCATGTGTAATGTGCACTTTTTTGCCCAAATTTTTGAGGAAAAAATAAGGATGCACATTCTATATGGGTAGTACCTGAAATACCTTATCTCTGTTCTTGTGTTTTGTAATTATTTGTTACATAAAATTTATTGTACCATAATATGTTCAAAAATAAATCCTAAAATTCCTTTATAATGCAAAAAACAAGTATCTAAATATAAATATATAAAAATTGGATTAAAAATTTAAAAGAAAGTTTTTTTTCCTGAAAGTTTGGGCAAAAAAACATGGGTGCACATTATATATGGGATCATAGCGTACACACACGTATGGTATTTCATGTGTCATATGTATTAAATACTCTATTCCTACAATAAAGTAATGGAGGGAAAAGAAAATGTTATTAAGAAAATCATAAGAGAAAATAGATTTATAGTATTTATTGAAAAAAAATCCTCATATAATCGGACCTATGCAGTTTAAACCCATGCTGTTCAAGGGCCAACTGGGTTACATTACCTGTGCGGAAGTATTAGAAAATAAATCCAAATGTAACCCTTTGTTACATTTCTTAAGTGTCTAGGGTATGTCACTCTCCTCCCCTGCCCCTCCCTGTCCCAAGCTTCAGACAACTCATTTTGGCTCAGGATCCTTGTGAAGTCATGGAAGCTCTGTGAGCATGTGAGGGGGAGAAACGAACCAGCTTTGAGTAAGTCAGATGGTTTCCTTATGTGAGATGTGGACTTTGCTGGCGCAGAGCACAGCGCAGTGTACAGCAGGTCCTCCTGGGCCCCGCCGAAGACCTGAACTAATGAGGTGCTGACACCTGGTGGGATGAAGCCCATCCGCTGCTACACCCAGCATGCACCTCTCGTCAGCGCTCTTTTAAGGGCTTAACTCAGCATATGCCTTTGCTCCTTCTCTTCCTTTTTTCTGTATTCATTGCCTTCTGCCTTGGCATTTTTAGAACTACTGCGCCCCACCATGCAAAGTGTTATAGATTACGCCGGAAGTTGGCTGTTTTTCTTCTGTTGGTGGTGAGAGCCTTTCTGTTGTCCCATGTTGTGGTGACTGAGAACCATGGCTTCTTTTTCTAGACAGAAACTCTCAGAGGAACTCATGAAACTGCTCTAAAGATGTCTGATGTCTTAATGTGCTGGCTAAATAGGTTCAGCCCCGTTACCAAATAAAGTTTAAAGGTCAGGTCCTGTGCTCCCAAAAATACTGCAGTTGTAGAAATTTGAGAAGGGCCTAAAAAGCTTTTCTAACATTACGCAGTGACACGGGGGAGAGTCACTGCTTGCTGTGTGGATGTGTTACCCGGACAGTAACTAGCAAATGGAAATGTGCATCCTTGTCGCCAGTGACCTTTCATTCTAAGGACATTGGTTTGGAATCTGCACTGTGTTATTTTCAACTCAATAACCTGAACTGTGGTTAAAAAGTTTTGCAATTTCTAGGTGCCCATGTGCTGGGGGTCTGGAACAATTTATGGCACACCAGCTGCCAAATCTTATGAAAACATTGATTTTGTTATGAGTTGGCGTTGCATAATCTTGAAAGAAGTGCGAGCAAGTAGAAACATTTAGTTTCCCTGTAGCCGTAGAGAGTGGTGGAGAAAATACACAAGCCTGGGCGGGACAGCGGGCGTTGTTCTAAACCAGCTGGGTGGGCTCAGGGAGCCGCATAACACTGAGCCCCTGTTGCTCTAGGTTTTCTCACCCATAAGATGAGGAGAGTACACGAAATGTTCTCTTAATTAAATTATGGAGTTATTTTTCATCAAGGATTCTTATAACTAGATACTTTACACTTAGTCTGAGATTTTTGGATGGCATTTCTCTATCCTAACGTCCCTCCACATATGCCATCATTTGTCAAATGCATGATTACTTGCAAAGCATGATTACTAGGCAGTCTAAGATCAGTGTCTTCAGTGGAAGTTAATTTTTAGAACTGAGTTACTTTAAAACTATGGGGAAAATACAGACCAGAAATAAGGGTTTGTTTTCTGTACAAGGGATAGCTTTCTTTTCCACCCTAATTTTTTCTCTTAGTCTTAGACAGCCTTTTGTGCTTTGAGTATAGGAAAACAAGCTTTTAAAACTGTTTTATTTGAATAAGAATAAGAGTTAGGGGGAAACCAAAGGTACCTAATGTACCTCTAATTGGCTATGTTTGTCCACAGGGAATTTTTAAGTGTCTTTCACTTTGGAAATATGCTCACCTGTCCGTTCCCCAGTGTGATTGCCATAACACAGCAAATGAACAAAGAACAAAGCAAAACAGGCAATAGACATGACAGTTCAAAGACCACAGAGCAGTTATGTGTGAAGCTGGTACAGGCCTCTGTGAAGTGAAAGTCAATTTGAGATGGGAGCATGAGGGACACGATCCAGGGAGACAGGAGGTGGACAGAGGAGAACCCGAGTGTGCAAAGGATTGGTTTTCAAATCTCCTGGCATTTCAGCCCAAAAGGATGATGAAGATCTATTCTAGATGAGCTGTCATTTTTCATTGGAAGCTTTGCTGATCCAGAATAAATAGGTTTGTAAAGATTGTATTGAAAGGTTGAGCTGTGAGAGTAAATAGTGGTAGACAGAGCATCTAATAAATTTCAAAACCAGAAAGTGTTGTAACATTCTATCCTCTTAGAAAAACAAACAAAAACAAACTAACTACACTACCCAAGTGGACAGATAATCCAACTACCAAAAACCTGCATACAATTCTAAAATACATTGTTTCAATAGGCCGTAGGGTTTGCAAAATCCTTTAAACTAATTCTAAGTGATTTCTCTACCTTTTCCTAATGAGAATAAGGCTTATAAAACTTAGGCTCCCCTGCTGCGAATATAAGCCCAGAGCTATTTCAGAGCAGATGGTTTTCTTCTCTCACTACTATAAACCTTTTAGGATTGATCTTTTTTTCATTTTTACCCATCTCAAGAGTACATGTCTTTGAGACCTCAGAAACCCCACATTCAGAGGGGACAAGAAGCTGCATTGACCAGAGTTCATAGTTGCAAAGATGATGTAGAGTGAAGGCATTGGAAATCATGGAATTGTGTTTCTGCCTGTAATTGCAAAAGAAAATAGGTTGATTTTTAAGCACTTAGGGGATAGGCTTCAAAATAACTACATTTTTTAGCCTTATTATGCAATGAGTTTCTGGATGGTAATTAACACCTTCCTAGTCCAAGGACTTTCAAGTGTTAAAGAATAATTTCTTCCTTTTTGGAGGATGTAATACTTGTTACTATATTTAAGGATGTAGAAAGATGGGGAAGGGATTGGGAAGACTGGTTGCCATAATTATTCTGGAAGTATTTTAGTCACTTAAAAGTTGTACTATGTAAACTTTTTTACAAAGGCTTTTAGGGGTGAGCCATTTCTATTAGAAAAATTTGAGGTTGCTTATAGTTTTTGTTTTTACATCATCCATCTACAAATTACCTTTGATCCCCACTAAAATGGCCATGAATCTGATATCTGAAACTCATTAGCTATGACTTTGGGCCAATTACTTAATCACCCTAAGAAAGCCTCCATTTCCTCATCTGAAAAATGGGGAAGAAAATAATAAACTCCTCATCAGGTTGTTTTGAGGAATAAAAGAGATAATGCCTGAAAACTTTTTACTGTGCAGGCAGGCAGTTAAGGGGTCCCAGACAAATTATATAATAGCTACCTTTAACTGTGATTACTGTTATCATGGTTATTAGGTAATCCTCATTCAACTTTTCCAGAATTCTTTTCCCATTTTGTTAAATAAGCGGTCAAGACCAAATGATCTTTGGTGTAGAATGTCTGGCATGCATCCAGCAGTGTGTTAGGCATGGAGGACTATAACTTGCAGGACTTGGTTCTTACCTTCAAGAATGTAATGCAACTAGCAAAGAAACAAAGCAGAGACAATAGTAGATTGTATGGTAACAATACGGTATGGTTGACTTTGAACCTAGGGGGATATGTGAGTGGCTGTCAGAAAAGAGTTTCTGGAGCTGCTGGGTTTTCATGTGGGACTCGAAAGAAAGAGTAGGCCTTTCTGAATGCATGCATGTAGGCATGGACATTACCTGAAAGCATGTAGTAAGTTATCTGCCAGACCAGAACGGAGGGAATGTGACTTGAAGTGGCTGTAGAAGGTGATCTCATGTCATAGCCCCTGTAGGAGAATGCATGCGCACTTTGAGAACATGCAGACCTGTCTTCAAATTCTGTGTCCCAGCTTCACGGCCAAGGGAAAGTCTCTTATTTCTTCATCAGTGCAGCGGGCAAATAACACTATCTACCTCATTAAGAGTGTTGTTATGTGCCAGTGAGGATGTTGGTGGGAATGCAGATTGGTGCAGCCACTGTGGAAAGCAGTATGGAGATACCTCAAAAAGTAAAAGTACATCTGCCTTTTGATCCAGCAATCCCACTTCTGGGAATATATCCAAAGAAACCCAAAATACGAACTCCATAGAACATAAGCACCCCTATTTTCATTGCAGCGTTATTTATGATCGCCAAGATAATGGAAGCAGCCCAAGTGTCCATCAGTAGATGAGTGGCTAAAACAACTATGGGACATCTACACAATGGAATACTACTTACTATGGAAAAGGAGAAACTTTTACTCTTTGCAACAATATGGATGGACCTGGAGAACACTATGCTAAGTGAAATAAGCCAGTCTGAGAAAGACTAATACCATATGATTTCACTCATATGTGGAATCTAATGAAAAAACTGAACTAACAAGGAAAATAGAGACAGACTCATAGATAGAGAACAGGATGACAGCTAAGAGGGGGAGGGTAGGGAGTGGAGGGATTGAGCAAAAAGTTAAAAAGGACTCATGGACCTGGACAACGGTGTGGGGATTGTGGCAGGGAGGGGGTATAAGGGGACTAAATGCTAATAAAAATACAAATTATTTTAAAACAGAATGTTTTTATAATTAAATGATTTAGTGCAGACATCCCATAGAGTAATGTTGGGGGGGCATAAAATGGCTGTAGTTAAATTAGACATAGTCTGCCGTATGACCCAGCAATCCTAAACTGAAAGGTGGCATCTGTCCAAGGAGACAGATTCTTGTTGCAGCATTGTTGTGCCAGGAGGTTTGGGGGTGCTGTGGGTGTAGACAGCTGAGAGAGTGATTGGGAAAATAGGGTGGCTGCTGTCACATAACATCAGCAACAGCCTGAAGGGACACACAGCAATGTGGATGGAGCATAAAACATATTGCTGTGTGAAAACAAGTTTAAAAAAATGAATTTTCTAGTACCACGCCTTTAAGGTCAACAAAAAAATACATGCACAGCATGCAATTTACATTTTCAAAGAGCTCATACAAAGCTGAATATCCATCAGGCACATTAGAAAGGTTGCTTGGAGGCAGGGAAAGCATAGGAGTGGAAAGCAGGTATGTAAGTAAGTAAACTAATGGATAGCAATAATGTACAGAGGGGCACAGACAGCTCAGCTCCTGAAGGAAAGCAAAAGAGTCTTTCAGTGAATTTAAGGCGAGCTTCCTGTTATCAAAGGGTAAAACAGATTGATCTTCAGGCATGTGCTAGACATAAATAAATAAACAGATAAATACCTACATGGTTTGGGTCATAAGGAGGACCTTGCGATGGGTAGATGGGTGACATTTTCATTTCTCCTCTCATCATTCTTTAACTCTTCTGGACAACTCTCTTGGATGTTCAGTCTCAGCTCCTTTGGGCCCCGTGTGCCTCTGTGCAGGACAAAGCTGTGACAACGTGCAGCACCCTAAAAGGATAATGTTTTCCCATATTCCAAATGATCAGTTCCCTTTCTTTATGCCCTAGAGGAGTCTCGTGTTGAAATTTTTCACTTCTAATGTGATCTATCTACCTGGAAAACTTGTGCGCAGTTTTCTGCCTTTGACAAGACAGCACAGAGAGTGAAATAACTTGCACAATGTCACAGAGCTAGTAAAAGGTGAAGCTAGAATTCAGCCCTGTATCGAGCCACCATGCTGTGCTCTTTGCCACCACCATCCAGCTGGGATCACACTCTTTCCCAGGGGACGCCCAGTACTGGGCAGGGTTTTTCAGGTTCAAAAGGAAGCCAACTACTATACCCAAGGTGATGTTTTTTTTAGCTTCACGTGCCAGAGACATCATTTGACCAGATACCACTCTCATGCTACCCAACTCCACACTACCATGGACCTAGGTAATGCTCCAAAGCTGTCTGAAAAGTGCTTATTCTCTTTAATGTTTCTACATATGTCTATCCCAGTTTACAAGGATTTTTCTCTCTTCTGGCTTTAACTGAATTCCAGATTCCAAACATTTCGATTGAAAAATGGGCAGAGAGCACCCCAATTTTTTCAGCCTAACATCTCTCCTCAGACACAGGCAAGTAATTTTAAGGAAAGTGGATTCCACTTATTTATTTTCCGTGATGCTAGCTGTAAGGTATCATATAAACACAGTATTAAAGCATTCAAAATTCCAGGGCTAAAACATGTCTTTTGGAATCCAGTTCAATAACAAGTATGTCCTAGAGCAAATTAAACCTGCAACATTGCTGGAGGCAAAAATGACCTAAGCTGTCCTACTTTGGGCACATCATGAGAAGGCAGGGCTCCTTGGAAAACACAGTAATGCTGGGAAACTCAGAAGGCAGCAGGGAAAGACCAAACACGAGGTGGACTGACTCCATAAAAGAGCTATGGGCATGTGTTTACAGGAGTCGAGCAGGGCTGTTGAGGGCAGGATGTTGTGGACATCACTTGTTCATGGGGTCACCAGGTGTCGGGCTGACTCAATGGCATGTGGCAATGATAAGCACAAACCTCAGGACAGACACCCATTTTGTGGCCAGGCACTGTGGGATGTAGTGCTTAGAACTGAAGGTGTGTATAGTCAGCTGCCTTTTGGACAATCAATCCTAATTTCCTTTAAAACATTTTTTATTGAGTTATAACATACCTACAGATATTGTCTTACAGACCTGAGACACTGTTCTTTTTTTGTAAGAGTCACACATATTTTAACAGTGCAGATATCAATGTGTATTTTCACACATTGACTATACCCATGTAACAGCACCAATATTAAAAAAAAGTCAGAGCATCACCAGCATCCAGGAAGACCATTTCATGTGATCCTTCTAGCAGTTTTGGGAAAGTTTTAAATTTCTGTTATTTGTTTTCAGAGTCTTATGTCTTTCCTGATATTGCTTTCCAACATCCTTATTTATGATCCACTAAAATGATATATTTTTTGTTTTTCTTTGTTGTTAAGAAAAAGGATGTAATTTGACTTCAAAATACAGGTAAAATAAAGAATAAGTACAAAGGCCACAGTCACTATGACTTTTAATGTTTCAGTTGCTGGGATTTATATTTTAAGTTCATTTGAATGCTGTGACTGAAACCATTAAGGAGAAAAAAACTAGTTTGGCCTGATTTTCTTTCCTGACACAGATTTTCGTGGCAGTTTCCTCCTGACCCTTTTTCCCAGCTAGCAAAGAGTGATATATATGCCTAGGCGAATGGCTACAGCTCCACCTCTGTTGTCCTCTGGTGGATTTTCCTTCCAAGGGCTTTAAAGAGCTGGTGAGTGACATTTGTTGACTTTCCTCAGAGTCATCAGAGTTGTGCTCGCCAAAGACTTGTGTAACAGGCAATTGGCCGAGATGAGATTAGCAGTTATTCAGAGGAAGGGTATAGGAAATCTTTTTAATTTAGAGGTGAAAAGATCACAGACTGGGTTAAGTATAGGTTACCCAATTTGGCTCCAGATTTATGAAGGATTATGTAAATCATCCCTTTGTCTTCAAGGACTTCTGTATCCTGTTTGCCACTATATCCCTTTAACCCTCAGGCAAAAAGAAAAAAAATTAAAAAAAAAAGAGGAACTCTAAAAAAGTGATTTAGACACTTAGGCAAGTGTTATCTCGCCTGGGCTTCTGTGGACTCTGATAGGGTTTTGGAAAGAATTTTTTCCAAGAGCTCTTGAAAAGAGCCACCTGAACAGCTCAGACTCACTTGCTGGCCAGTACTTAGGGACCGTGATACTTTCTGTAACTGACTTGAGTATCTGGGTAACTTCATTGCCTGTTTTAACATTTTTTTTCAAGTCTGTTTTTCATAGGTGCTCCCTTCCCATGACTTCATACACATTTACCTACTTCCTGTCTTGTGAAAAAGAGATTTGTCTGTGATGTGCCCAAGTGTGGTTCTCTTTGTGTTTGTTCTGCTCAGGATGCACAGAACCTCTCGGATATGTGTGGGTTGGCTCCTTTCATCTACTTCTGTAAAGTCTTCGGCCGTTATCTATTCAGATATATCTTCTACCTCATCTTCTCTCCTCTCCTTTTGGGACTCCATTTATATCTATGTTAGGCAGTTCGATCTTGTCCTACATGTCTTAGACATTCTTTTTGTTTTGTATGTGTTGTTAGCTTTATTCTTTTGGTGATTCATTTTGGATTATTTCTGTCATTTTGACTTAAACTTTGCTCAGTCAGCTAAGTCCATTTCATTCTGATACCTTTCAGTTGGGCTTTTCCCTTTTTGTTCTCTACTATTATGATAGTTTCTACCTGCCAACTGAAATTTCCCATGTCTTTATTCATGTCGTCATGTGTGTTTGCCACTGTATCATTTAGCATAGTTATTTTTGAGTCTTTGACGATGCCAGGACCTTGGCTATCTCTGCATCTGTTTGTATTGCTGTTCCTTTTCTTGACAATGAGTCACAGCAAATACTCAGACCCAGCTCAAGCAGACAGCAGCATGACTCAGCACCCCATTCAAGTGGTATGACATAGGATAGACACCTCTTTTTCTGGAGCTATTATTTACTTCAGTTTCTACTGGGCTTTTATTCAAAATGCTCCACGGGCACTCAAAATTATAGACACAGGAAGAAGCAAAAGCTTCTGTTTCTGAGTTTCCTCTTTCACTTAGGAAAAAGACGCCGTTACTGTTACCTTAACAATAAAAACAAAATGGGTAAACTACAAAATCAAAGTTTAAGAAACTCATTTAAAAAGCTAAGGTCATAGCCTCAGCTGGTGTGGCTCAGGTGGTTGGGCGTCATCCTGTGAACCAAGAGGTCACTGGTTCAATTCCCAGTCAGGGCACATGCCTGGGTCGTGGGTTCCGTCCCCTCAGGGCACATGCGAGAGGCAACCAATTGATGTTTCTCTCTCACATCAATGTTTCTCTCCCTCTCATTCTCCCTCCTTTCTCCTCTCTCTAAAAATCAAAAGTAAAATATTTTAAAAAGCTAAGGTCATAAGTAAAGCTAAAAAGGTAAATTCCAGAAAGTGATAAACTCTTGAAAGGATGAAGAGTTTATCCATGGCTAGCTTCTGAGCCTGGTGGCATGGCAGGAGGAGAAGGAACCTGCTGTACATGGGTTAGGGAAGAGCCAGACAAACCAATTACGCACTTTTCGTTTGTAGCTTTTCTTTATATCTTCATTCATATTGTTGCGAGTAATGGTCTCCTGGGATTGTCTACATCCCAAGTGGAAGTAGAAGTCTCAGAAATAGGAAATGTGCCCAAGGAGATCAGGAAGTTTGCTAGCAGAGAAAAGAGAGCAAAGATAGACTTGGTCTTGAGAAATAGGGACCCAGTTCTCTTATTCTGTCCCTGTTATGAACACTTGGGTCTGGTAACACTCCTTATTTCCTGGGTTTATCTTTCACATGAACTGCAGGCCTATGGAGTGGGAGTCATGTGCTTTTATGCGTTGCGTTCATTTCGGTACAGACTGGAACACTGCGGTGTAGGAGGAAGTTGTTTTGCAGTGCTCGCTCTCAGTGCTCTTGGATTTGCTGTGCAGTCCTGCAAGGCATGCTGGGGACACTTTATGGAATTACAGAGCAGGGCACCTACCTCTTTTCGTCACAGTGCAATACAAGGCTGTGAAATTCAGAGTTATTAAGTGCAGTAACTGATGTAGTACGTGGAAGTGGTTCTCTGTCTCTTTTTCTTATGGTCATCCTATCATTGTACTAAAATAAAGGTTCAGTTTAACCTACATCTCCCTAAGCATGTTTTGTTTATGTGCCTGAGGGGTGTTCCATGGTCCCATTAATTTGGGGAAATCTGCATATCCTGTCCATTGCTCTTGTTCCATACAATGCTATTCATTTTTTAAAAAGATTTCATTTACTCATTTTTAGAGAGAGGGGAAAGGAGAGAGAAAGAAACGGAGAGAAACATTGATTGATTGCCTCTTGCATGCCCTGACCCGGGGGTCTGTATGGCCTGTAACTCACATGTGTCCTGACCAGGAATCAAACCAGCAGCCTTTTGGTTTGCAGGATGATGCCCAACCCACTGAGCCATACCAGCCAGGGCAAAATGCTAATCATTGTAAACGTCTTGGGGAAATCTTACACTGAGTAAATTTTCTGAGCTCTACTTAATTAGGTGTTTCTCAGACTAATTTGAATACGGAACATTTGTCATGGAACTTGGAGTTTTCCCTGTCAAGTAATAACCATTGACAAAGTTCTTCAGGACATGTGGAGTTAAATGGACCCTGTTGCTTTTTATTTCATGGAATATGAATAATTCACATTGGCTGCCATTCTGTGCACCTAGAAAACATCTTCCCCACTGCTTTCCAGTAAGAAAGCTTGAGGTTTTTTTGGAGGAAGAAAGAGCTCTAACCCAGAAGCTTATCTGGTTACAGTATTATTGCTTAGAGTCTCCTACTTAATAACACTGTTAATGTTTCAGTGCGAATCCATTGCAAGTGTGTGAGTATACTGGTCTCAGATGCCTACCTCTTCCAAGGACTATCCTGGTTTGCCAGTCCAGGAAAATAAGCTGGGTCAGCTGTCATACCCCGCCAAATGAAAAAAGACAGCTAGCTGCCTAGACTGCAGTTGGAAAGAAAGGTCAATCAATATATTACCTTTCCTCCGTGTGTTCCTTGCCTGCCGGCTGAGCTGTGCCTCCTCAGTAGTGGTGGTAATCTCTTCTGCTAAATTTTATTTTAACCTTGCAAATAGGTTAAAGGAAGGGCACAGTTAATAATGTCTCCTCTCATATACCTCTGAGCATATTGTTTGGGCAGAACCTCATTCCTCCTTTCCCTGAGCTCTGCACACTCCTGCAGACAGAGAGTTATGCAAGTAGCTGGCTTTATTTATTGTGGGAATTTCTCCTAGAGCTCTGTCATGCTCTTGCACAAAAACATTTTTGTGATTTTTTGACAGTGGCTGGGGTCTGTGTGAAATAAGGGGTTTTCAAAACATTTCTCAGTCAATATGTTTACTCTACTCCACCAGCCATGCAGTGTGATACGGTGCGTCACCAATACTTGAAATAGTCTGCAACAGGAGGTCAGAATGGGGCATAGATTTTCTAACACAGCATGTTAGATGAAATGATTTTGTGTACTTTGAAGTGGAAAATTCAATCAGAATTTTCCACACTTTTTAGTTAAAGCAACACTGTTATTTATTGATGGAAGGTGGACTGAGGGAAAATGCAGAATGCAAACACAGTGGACAACAAGGCTAGTGTTATTCCTGGTCATAGCAAGAAATGCTTTCTCTCTTGTAATTTAATGAAAGCGACACAAGATAAAAAGGGTCTGCTTAAAGTACACGCTATAGAATGTTTGGAACATATGCCAACTTGTTTGGCATGTGTGTGGATAAAAATGGAATCTGGCTTTTTAAGAAATTTGTTTTTCATTGAGCTGGACACCATGCTTGATAAAGGGCAATAGCAACTGTCTGGGTCATCTGCATTGACTTAGCTGTAAAGTAGCAGAGCTCATTTAACAAGCAGTTGGGAGTATCAATAAGGAATTCAAGGATAGATTCTCTAAGCTTGCATTCAAGTAGGCTTAGAGAATATTTAAACGTATTACTAGTTTTTATCTGCCTTTTGGTGCACAGAAGATACATTAACATAATTACCTATTATGTAGATGAACACTTTATACTTTCAAATTGTAAAACTTTATTTAGGGTTGCAATGTCAGGCTTGTGCATGAATATTTAAGATAGAATAATAACCTAATATTAGCATGCTCAATGCATACAATCACTTTTCTAGATAGTCTACGTGTATTATTTAATCCAGATCCAGACTATGAGCTCTTACTCTCTGTAATTTCCAGCAAGGGAGGAAAGCCACAGGAAGATATGTCACTTGCCCAGGGCTGTACTCCTCAGCCAGTCTTCTGGGCCACCCTGCTTTGTGGCCTCCCTGTGGCTTTGTCCCCTCAACACATTCATCTGGTGGGCCTAAGGATTCCATGGGTTAGCAACTTAATTCAATTAGCTAGCGTATAGTATTTAGCATGTAGGATTTTTATGTTTAGATAAAAGAGACATAAAATCTCTTATCTGTGGAACCTGAAATAATTGAACATATAAAAAGAGAAATGGTAGTCACCAGGGGGGTGGGCATGGGGAGAGGTGAAAGGTGTTGTTTAAGGGTGCGTACTTGCAACTAGTAGATAGTAAGTCCCGGAGACTGAGTACTCTGTACAGTGATTATAGACTTCAAAACTGGATTATAAACATTTAACTTGCCAAGAGACTAGATCTTGATTGTTCCCACTACTAGCAGAAATGATGATAATGTGACACAATAGAGGCATTACTTAACACTACAATGGCAAGTCATATTGCATTATAAATGTATCATATCACTATATTGTACACCTTAAACTTGTACAGCGTTATATGTCAATTATATCTCAGTTAAAAACGATATCGTTCTTTAGTAGTCTGTTTTACCTAGTTACTGGTTTTTTCTGATTGATATATAATCCAATTCAGTGTGATTCAGCTTGCTTTATCTTTTTTTAAAGTAGTATTTAAAGTGACAGAACCATTTAAAACCATTAGCTCAAATTCATCAACTTCTCTGAATAGTGAGGCTTTGAAAGATAGTTTAGGCCACCTATAGCTTTGTATTCTTCAGTGTTATAAAGGTGATTATCCCTCTTTGTTCATATTATTTTATAGTAGCATCAGTTTTTTCTGTTTTTTTCTTTAAACTTTTATTCTGTAGACAGTGAGTTCAGAATCAGCTATCAATGTCAGGTTTCCAAGGCAATCCAGGGTCATTCAGTGTGCGGACACACAGCTTCTGGGAAATAACAGTAATCATGTCAGCACGGGAAGGTCTAGTGGGCCTCTTATTCTTCAGAAGAGCAACCTAATTAGTATAGTGGAAACCAAAGTGGAAGTCACCAAAATTCACCCTTGAATTACAGATGGAAGCATTCAAATATTTTAAGGGGGAATTCTTCCTGCTTGTAAATTATTTTTTCTCGTTAACAAAAATAAGAGGTCACCTCATGAAAATTTTCTTAGGCCTCAAATTTAAATGTCCACCCCTGTTGTCATCCTTGTGATCAAAGAAACATCACGAGGGATTGTTTTGACTTTGGGAGGAATCTGTATTTGTGGTGAGAACAGAATTTAGTCTTTGGGAAGAAGCAATTAAAACCGTAAAGCCTTTTATTGCTTTCGATGCTTAAGAAAAGGAAAAACTTTACTGTGCTGTAATATTTTCTGCTAATGAACTGCCACAAAATTGATGCCATTAAGTTTGGAGTCTCTGTGGTTCACTTCAAACTCATTAACACACACTGTGCAGCCCTCCCAAATCTATTTTGGAAAAAGGAACCACATGGACAGATCTGTAATCAATGTTTCCAAAACTTTTGCTTCTCATAGAACCTGATCCTCTGTTGAGGAACATTTGGTCATTTTTTGGGGGAGGGGAGGAAACCAGCCCTCCTAATGCTGGGAGTGGCTGGTGCCAGGGTTGTCCCTGGTGCACCTTTGGAGGCATGGCTCAAAAACTGACTTGCACAGTTCAGTGTTTTGGAGAGTATCAGAAATGTATTTAGCTGGAAATAACAGAAAACTCAACTAATAGTGACTTAAATAAATAAGGATTTATTATTTGCCACTTAGAAATGTGGGTTGGTTGGGAGTCCAGGGCTGGTGGGCTATGGACACACTGTCATCGAGGCGACTTTTGTCTGCGTTGTGCTCTCCTCAGTGTGAGGCTTCCTACCTGGAGCAAATCACAGCCTAACGTGTCCAGACTTCAGGTTCCCCAGCAGAAAAAAAATAGTAGAAGTCCTCCTGGTGACTGCGGGGTAGGAGTAAGGCTGAAATATGTCCTGCAGGAGAAGATGGGTAGCACAGTGCCCGGCACTTACCAGAGCAGAGCTGGGTTTTGACACTCACGTGACATCAGCACCAGTGTTGAGAGTGGTGGAGGGGAAGCTGTGAAGTAGGAAATGGAGGACCGGGGACCCTGCCTAACCTGTGTCCGTCCATCTGGGCGTTACTGATTCCAGCATACTTTGAGCTGATGTTATTTGAAATAGCATATTCAAGAAAATACTTATTAAAAAGTCAGATACAGCACCCTTTAACAAATAGGACCTATTACTTACTAAGTAAAATATATCCTATAGAAGCCAATTGTTTGTTTTATTCTGTGATCTTTAGACAATAAATTTCACTACCATTAAAGGCTTAAGTCACATTATTGATTATTTGAATATGTGTGTCATTAATCTTCCATTGCCCTCATACATTTTATATGTACATTTTAAGTGTCGTCTTTTGCATTTAGATGGAGAAGAATGGTCAGAAGAAAGCAGACTTCTGGGTATTAGCTCTGTGTAGCACTTCAAGAGCTCCCTTGAGCAGATTTGCTGTAAATTTCTATTCTGAAATGGGCTTTCAGAGTAGTGACTGCTAAACTAGGAGGTGTCCTTAGTAAATAAAAATGATTAATCTCAGCTGAATAAATTCACTTTGGTCAAATAGTCTCATCCAATTCTCTTCCCTGGTTCTATAAAAAGCTTTTTTCTTCTTGTATTAAGGTTGTCTGTAATTTTAATGGGACCTTTGAATTATCTGATTTTAAAAAATTGGTTCATAAAAGGATATTGATTTTTTTAGATTGGGGTGATTGAAATGTTGTTTATGGGCAAACTGGTTTTCATTGACAGAACCTGGAAACTGCTGTCAAGAAAACGCATCTTGAATCTATGTGAAGATACACTTAAAAAATGATTACAGCACTTAATGACGGGCCCTGGGTTGGGCAGTCATGTCAGTGTGGAAACAGAAGGGAATGCAAAGTTAAAGTGAAAATTTGTGAAGCAGGGTTCTTTTTAGTTGCTTAATTTTTATTCCCAGTCATCGATGTTTACTTCTTTCTTAGGGCATTTTTCCTGGGTGATGAGAAGATTCTAAAATCAAATAAGGCTTTCGAGTATTGAAGATGTTTGCTGCTGCTCTGTAGAAGAATCTCATGGATTTATAGTGATCCTAAGAGGTGTCTCATATCCACTATATTAACTAGCTTTTTGGAAGCTTATGAACATTGTAGCCTTTATTGATTCCTGGGAATTGCACCCAACAATAAGCAATAAAAGTCGATGGTAACTTTCTTCCCATATAGGGGTGTGCAGATCAATATTTTGAATTTGCTGTAATTTGCTGGTAATGGATGGAAGAACTGAAAAAATTGCGGAGCCCTGTGGGGCACAGCTGTGTGGTGTTGCCTTGTTATCTGAGCTCACTGTAGGTCACAGGCTTTCCCAAGTAACAAGAAACACAATTAAGTGGCAGGGCTGATACACGTATTTATCAAGAGCCATCATAAGCCTGTTCTAAGGTAGAAAAGAAAACCACAAAACTTGTCCACAATGGCCTTAATTTTATAGTCCTCAAGGACCTCTAAATGGGCAATGTCTTCAAGACAATTAACATTCTAAATATCTAGCATTTGTGTTTGATCTCCTTCTGCTCAGGGAATTTCCCTGCTGATTAGTATTGGGGTGTGTGATTTCACCAAAACCCAATTGATTCGCTGTGAATCTTCCGGTCGTTGCACAGACTGTGCCCAGGTTCTGCACAGAGAAAGGAGCGGGCAGGGGCCCCGTGCACTTGCTCTCTGATTGTACCCTTTCCCTCCGCCAGAGCTGCCACTTGTGCTCTCGGGTGTCTCATCTAATGTGAGTGGAGCGCTTCAGGAGCAATGGCTGCTATCTGAGGTGCTCTGGTGTTTAAATGGAGGACGTGTGTTCTCATCAGCACCTTATGACATAAACTGTGGTATTCTCATTTTATAATTTAGGAAACCGAGAAGTTAAGGGAATTTTTCAAGGATGCTTCCTGGCATTAGCAAAGATTAGAATCTAGGTATATCTGAATATACCTAGTCTTATGCGTTTCCTATGAAGTATACAATTGGCTTAAGTGCGGATTTTTTTTTAGTGAAATGTTTGTTTGATCTTATAAATGATTTCTTGTTTAGCTTATTTTGTTGTGAAGGACAATGGCTCCCTAATTTGATTATACCTAGTTTCCTTCATTTCAAAAATGACAGATACTTTAGCTTGAAAGGGATAGTGTTCAGTTCTTTGAGAACAAAATAAGCACACAAATACATTATGACTATGGGGTGGAAGCTAACAGCCTTGAGGAAATAAGTGCATGTGACTTAGTATGTAGTAGGTGCTCAATAAACTGGAAGTGTTACTAATTAATATAAGTTCTAGTAGTTACTCAGCAAACCCTGCAGAGAAACATTTCCACTTTTGGACACTTTTGACTAGGAGGCAGCTGTCCCTTATGGAGTACTGAATTGGAAGGCATAAGGTATATAAATATCTCATTCCCAAGCTTAGTTTTTTGACATCCAGGGTATAACATGTTAGGAAACATCAGAAACCACAGTAATTGACTAGAAAGGAAGCTTGTTTCGTTTGCTCATTTACTTGGGGTTAGTTGATTATTTGACTTGTTACGCTTTTCTACTTTAAAAGGTCTGTGTTAAAAGTAATGTATTTGCAAGGCTTTGCTTCAAGTAAAATCAGAGTCTTTAAACATAATTTAGGTGTGAAATTTGCTTAGAAAGAGCTGCAAAGATCTTTGGTACCTCTCTTTTCTAAGCGTGATTGATTGCCAGTGTGTTTATTAACTAGGAATGCAGCTTGATGCCCTTCACAAGGTGCGAATACACCAGGTTTTACCTGGTGATGAAAAAATAATTAAACTGCTCTGGACTCAGGCTGATATGGACTCAAGGACAAGCTAAGCCATTTACCCAGCTCTGTCACCTTGTGTAAGCGGCTTAACCTGCCTGTGCATCAGTTCTGTAAAGTGGAAATAATAGTGAAGATTAAATAAGATAATGTATGTTACTATGCAGTAAAGGTTAGGTACTGTTGATTGAGCACATGAAGGCAGATGGACTTAGTAATGTAAAGCAATTTCCACCATTTGTGTAATTTCCACCATTTCCACATTTAAGGTGGAAAAGGGGTTTGGTATTTAACTTCCATGCAAGAAGGACCTGGGGTGGTGACCTTTGCTCCTGTTTTACTTTGCACCTTGATCTACTGTTCCCGCCTATCTCTGGGCTAACTTCAGTGGTGTTAGCCATCCCCTCCTTCACATTCAAATTTCCATTATTTAGACTCTGGAAGGCCCCAGTGCTTTAGGGCAACCCCTTTTCCTAATCTCTGGATGGTGCACCCTGCCCTCAGCTCTTTAGGTTTTAGACCTTCCCAGAAGTTCACCATTTCTTCTCCTCACCTGTAGATTCTGTGCACACATTCGTCTCCTGAATCTGCCGCACCCTGCCCTCCTCACCCTCCCCACTGCTGCTTTTTTTTGGTCTTCACATGCAGCCACGCATCCTGGACAGTTGAATAAGTCTCCTAATTCCCTTCCCGTTGGTCCTCAGTGAGCCATTTGACACCTGATACCAGAATGATCCCTTTTAACATACTGATTTGGCCATCTTTTCCCCCTATTTAAAATGCTCCAAGAACTCCTCATCTATAGGAAAAAGGCACACCCTTCCTAAAACATTCTATGATCAGGCCCTGCCCCTGCATCCCTGCTCTGGTCCTGTTGGTGCTTTCTCCCTACCCTCTGTCCCAGCTATTCCAGTTTCCCCCAGAGCTGTGTACTGTTTCACTCCACCCCACCTTGCTGCGCCTATTCCCTCTGAAATGCCCCTCTCCTCACCCACTCCTGAGGCTGCCGAGCCAACTCCCAGGTGATGCTCAAGATAGACAAGGCTCAAGTATTCTGTCACTTGGGAATATTTGACTCACAAGGCACAGAAACACAAGTTAAACTGGTTTAAACAATAAAGGGACTTGAGTGGCTGGTGTAACTGAGAACTCCAGGTAATAGGCAAGGCTAGACCCATGGTTTCAAAGATATTGACCAAGACCCAGTTTCTATATGTGTTTCTTTTCTGCCACCTTTGCTGTCTACCCCATGGTGGCCCTTAGATTCCTGGACTTAATGCTCCTTCTCTCCTGCTGGTTCTCTTGGAAAAGGGTAGGGAGTTTGTTTTCCAGGAATCCGGAGCAAAC
>CM052540.1:155403229-155414682 GCA_028533065.1 Trachops cirrhosus | reverse complement strand
AAGGAGTTCATCATCACCAAGCCCTTATGGTATGAAATGTTAAAGAGACTTATCTAGGAAAAAGAAGATAAAAAACATGTGTAGTAAAATGACAGCAAACTCACAATTATTAGCAACCACGCCTGAAACAAAAACAAGAAGAAACTAAGCAAACAACTAGAATAGGAATGGAACCACAGAAATGGAGATCACATGGAGGGTTAGCAACAGGGAAGTGGGAGGAGGAGCGGGGGAAGGTACAGAGAATAAGTAGCATAGATGGTAGATAGAAAATAGACAGGGGGAGGGCAAGAATAGTATGGGAAATGTAGAAGCTAAAGAACTTATGACACATGGACATGAACTAAAGGGAGAGAATGTGGGTGGGAGAGGGTGTTCAGAGTGGAGGGGAATGAAGTGGGGATAACAGGACAACTGTAATAGCATAATCAATAAAATATATTTTAAAAAAAGAAAAAAATAGAGGATAATCAAATAGTAAAAAAAAAAAAAAAAAAGATGTCTCTGGATTCCAGGCCTTTCCACATGGTATTTTACAACAAGCAGGGTCCTTATCCCTAGTGCCTGGAACAGCACCTGGCTCATCAGCCTTAATAAAATGTATGTGATGGAATAAAGGAAACCAAGGTACCTGTTTTCATCTGTACCCTTCTTCCTCTTTGGAGGAAAAGCTTCCTTCTTTTTAGAAAAGTGTCAGTGCAAGCCTTCTGTGCTTGTGTGTTCATTCATACCCCCTCTCAGTCGCTCACACCACCACCCTGTTCTGCTCTGGCAGTTTCACAAAGGAGTGTTGGGGGAAAATTGGGAGTGGACGATGCAGGTTCAAATACGATGTCCACCACCCCTGGCTTTGTGATCTGGGGGATGGCAAATCTCCTCTGGACTGTCCACAGGAAGACTCATTCTGCTAGGCAGAGAGGTGATTTTGTGTTTAAATCCCTAGACTTTGTTTTGATAAGATCTTACAAAACCAAAAGAGACAGACACCCGTATTGTGACTCAGAAGCCATGCCTATGGGAAGGGTCTAGGAGACTAATGCCAAAGTCTTGAGGCTGATAGCTTTATTTAGGTTCACAGCACAAAAAGTCAACTCGGAAAGAAAGGAAGAAGGTAACTTCTTTCTTTTGTTTTTCAAGGAAAGAGCAACTGTGATTTTGAGCAAGTAAAAGTTATATGAAAACCTGGCAAACATTTTGTGTGTGTACCTTTTATGGTTTATTTTGTTGACCTTTACTATCATAGATAAATATCTTAAAGATCACTATGGTTATAGGTAGAAAAATAGAATGAACTGAAACCTACAAGTAAAGGGAGATCCCAAAGGGTTTCCCACCCATCTCACAGCCCCAGCAGGGAGTTCAGTGGCATTCTGCAGGCTGGGTGTAAGGGTCTACCTGCTGCTTTCCCGGCTTTCCTCTACAGGTTTTTATGCAGAGAAACTTCATGGGCATTTCCCTGGATTTTTCAAGGGTTGTTTGAACACAAGCCACTTTGCCTGCTGCTCTGATTGAGAACCAGGTTGTCGTGGTGTGAACTTTTCTGTCCTCTGCTTCTGCCTTCCCAAGTGGCTCTCAGGAATGGAGGTCAGAAAATGGGCCAGAAGCATTTCTTTAAGAGAACCAATCCGCAGACAAGCCTATTCCCCCTGGCTAATTTTGCACTCTGTCAGGTAGGGAGAGTTTTGTTTGTGGTCCCTTTCCTTGCCCTTCAGTGCTTCCCACATGCAAACGAAATAACAAAAAAACCACACATGGACAAAGCTGAAGGGTGGTAGGATCGAGGGTGGGAGGCAGGGATGGTTGGGGTAGGGGAATTGGGGAGAAAAAGGAGACAACTGTACTTGAACAACGATTTTAAAAAGAGAAATAACTAAAACCGGAATACTTCACTACTGTAATAACAACCTCGAAAAGTAGTATTTCATAAAGGAAAGGATCAAAGGCAATGGTTTATGTGAGCTAATAGTCCTTAAGCGGACTGAAAGTGCTAACCTTTACTAAACAACTTATATAAACAGTTCTCTCTATCTCTCCAAGGGTGGGGTTCAGATATCGGTATTTTTAAAAGCTCCCTGGGTGACAGTTAATGGATAGTCAGGCTGCATTCAGGGCTACTGCTTGAGCTGAATTATCTCATTTCCTTTTATTTTCTCTCTCCTGATAGCGTTTACACACTCAACTTATACTGCATAACCTTGCGCCCAGTGATATCTGTGTGTGTGTGTGTTTCCCCAACTACCTTTTAAATCTGTTTCATTTTGTTTTCTCCTATGGGTCCCCAACAGCGCTTGCTACATGGCCTTGCACATCTCAGCCCCTTGAACTCTCTCCCTAAATTAATGGTTTGTCTGTCAGTGCAGAGAAGTTGTAGTAACCCTTCCAAGACAGGGTGAAGCCACTGATGGCTAATTAAGGAATGAGAGTAATGGGGAAATTCATGAACTTTAATGGTTTCTGGGAAGTGGTGAGGAAGTGATAAGTGCTAGCCATGGCCATTCTGTTGGTTTGCAGGGTTTCTTTTTGGAGGGGAGGTGAGTCGCCAAGCCAAACTTCCAAATCCACTTCTTTTTTTTTCTTTTGAAGGACCTCCCAGAGGAGGAATCTCGGCAGACTTGGCCCCGCTTCCCACTGTGCTGACAAGGGGAGCCAGTGTTCCTTTTTCCGGTCCCTCTGCTGCTCAGGCAGAGACTCGGGTGTGGTCACACTGAGTCACAGGAAATGGTAACCTGCCAGGAGTGATGACGAAAGATGTAGGGACAGTTGAGAGATCCTTCCTGGGGCCTGAGCTGCAGTTGAGCTGCAGAGGTACCCTACCTGGGCTGTTTCCCAGGTGTGGCCATCTTCTATAGAGTTTAATTTCCTGATTCCTGCCCATTTCTGACATTGCCTGTCCAACTGTCTTGTCACCGGTGTGATAATTGGCATCTTCCCAATAGAGTTTCTACTTGTTAGGCTTATTCAGGTTCTGTTGTTTTGAAGAACCCTAACGGCTATGTAGGACAACGTGTCACTTAACGACATGGGCACAGTTCTCCCCAATTCCAGATTTTAAATGTTGACCTACCTGTGGCCCTGTGCAAAGGTGTGCCCCTTCTTTTTCTACCTGTTCTCTCCCCATCTCTCTTGTTCAGTCCCGTGGCTCTATGTACTCTCTTACGTGATACTGATGTCAAAGTCTACCTATAGTCCCGACCTCTGTCCTGGTAGTCCAGTCATCTATTTGGAAATTTCTATTTGGAATTCTTACAGACATCTTGCTATGACATGTCTGAACAGAACTGCTCTTCCCTCCAGCTCCAAAGCTTTTGACTCTTTTTTTTTTTTTTTGCTTTCTCTCACACATTTCATACCCAGTTCTGTAAATTCTCTAAAAACATATCTCAAATCTGACTGCTTCCTACCATCTTCACTGGTGGTTCTAGCCACAATCTTCTCTCACTTAGACAACTTCTATAGCTTTCTCTCTCTCTGTCTCTCAATAACTTTTTTTAAACTTCAGAATAATTTTAGATTTATATAAAGTTATAAGACAGTTCAGAGAATTCTTATATACCCTTCCATCAGTTTCTCATGATGTTAACCTAATACATTTGCCAAAACTATGGAAATAGCACTGATATGTTACATTGCTGTTAGTGAAATGACAAACTTCATTTGCATGTCTCCAGGTTTGCCACTAGCGTGTGCCTCCTTAGTCTCCTGATCTGTGACAGTTGCTCAATTGTTCCTTGTTTGTCACAACCTTGACAGTTTCAAAGTGTGCTGCTCAAATGTTTTATCGACTGAACCTCAGTTTGGGTTTGCCTGCTCTTCTTCCACGCTCATACCTGAGTTAAGGGTATTTTGGGGAGAGTGCCACAGCGATGAAGCCCCTTCTCATCACAGCACAGGGGACAGGACACAGCACAGCTTCAGGGGACAGGACGGCCGCATGGCTTCTCATTGGTAGTGTTGACCTTGACCGCTTGCTAAGACAGGGTTAGTCAGGTTTCTCCACCAAAAATGGCTATGTTCTCCATTCCCTTCTCTGTTCTCTAGAAGGGAGCCACTAAGTCCAGCCCAGTCTCAAGGGGTATCTACATAT
Organism: Trachops cirrhosus; assembly: GCA_028533065.1. Classification (NCBI taxonomy): domain Eukaryota; kingdom Metazoa; phylum Chordata; class Mammalia; order Chiroptera; family Phyllostomidae; genus Trachops; species Trachops cirrhosus. The sequence continues at coordinate 155,410,598 of CM052540.1, read as the reverse complement.
ATTATGTGTAATATAATATATGTAAATCTCCTTTCTCTTTTACATCATGAACTGACCCATCAGTAAAAAAGAATAGTTCAAAAATCCCCTAAACACACATGGCATATTTAGCCATATTGTCCTGTTTGTGTTTGTATAGGTGTTAAATATATATTAATTAGTATAAATATTTTTAAAGTATCATTTGGGGTTTTGCCTGTACATAGTAAACACTGCAGTTTTCTCTACTGTCTTCATGAATGACACACGTCACATTGGCATATCCGATGTTGGCCAGGGGAGAGAGGCGGGCTCAGTTGTTGTAGGAGCAGTCCTCTTTTCTTCTGTACGCTTCAGAAATCCTCCTCCTGGACTCGAGGAACCCTGGTGTGTCTTCAGTCTTATCAAGGGATCACGGGAAAACAGCAAGGTTCTCAGACAAGATTAACTTTACCCTTATTTTCTATGTACATACTTGCTAGTTAGCACTTTTAGAAAGGAGGAATAAATGATATTGTAATATCAAGCAAGCAATGACATGGCAATTGTAAACAACAGGTAGACACTGAATAATGAATAAAAACAGAGATTTAACTTTTTAATCTTAAACATATTCTTACAAATTTCTTTAATCCTGTGATGATTAATAATTACATATTGTTTAGCTCAGGTGGATGCTTCTTGCCCTTTTTCTCTCCCCTACCCTTCCATCCTCTAATTCTTACCTGACATTAAATTTTTAACACATTGCAAATATATACGCACAAACTTTGGTTTATGACTGGGACCAACACCACGTCTTATCTAGTTATCTAATTATGCATCAGTGACCTTATTGTGACATTAAGAAAATAAAGTGAGGACACACACCATATAACACCGGGACTTGAGCAGCAATGCCTCGATGCCGTCCTCTCACCTCTGAGCGGTGCTGGTGCTGATTCATCGCCACGTGGTCCCCCAGTATTAGGGCAGCGGCAGTGCTCCTTGCTCTGTCTGCAATTGCTTCGCCCGCCTGGTATTTGCAGCCGTTTGCAGCTTCTGTTCACAAGGTCTTGGCCACAGCACAGTCATTTCTCTCACTTTATTACCATCACATCTGATTCCAATTTGCTACCAAATTGAGTTTCCAAGTCCCCAGCCTGACATTCAAGCCGTCAGGTGGATTAGCTCCTTCAGCTTGGTTAGTGAGGAAACCTCAGGTCAGTTGACAGTGGCCTATTAAATGTCCTCAGGGCCGCGCCTTGGCACCTGGGCTGCCGTCCCGTGGAGCAGCAAGGCTGGGTTACACACCGTAACCTTTCTTCTTGTTTTGAACTCATAATTCTAGACCTATTGGAAAGACTTGATTCAAAACAGAGTTAGTTTTTGTCCCTTATCTGGCTGTTTCAGCAGCTTTCTGTCAGAGCAGAGCAGCCAGAGTATGGGCGAGTCATCTGCTGCAGTGTGATTGATTCAGCTCTGTGGGGTCATTCCCGTGGCCTTTTCCCTTTTATAGTGACCTATTTGCTTATACAGTTGCAGTAACACCTGACATTTTTTTCTGTTATTTGTGCTAACATATCGGGTACTCTCTTTTTATGTTTTTATGCTGCCGAATCCAGGAAGATTCAACTCACTGGACAGAGAGCGCTGTCTGCTTCTGGGACCTCAGGTTTCTGGCTGTGCAATGGGTCTCTGATCCTTTTCTAAAAGGAGCCGGCCAGCGAACAATTACTTCTAGGAAGTTCTGTCTTTTCTCTTTTAAACCTGAATACAAAACTAATTTCTCAGTGCTTGTCATAACCAAAGATACACATATAGAAAATTACTCATTGGCTTTCCATTTCTATTTCAGTTCCCAAGGAAAACTTAGAGGCTTTGTTCTTGTACTTACAGGCTTTAGTCAATGAAGGTTTATGTTTCAGAATCAGGGAGCCAAGTTCAGCAAACACTGTAATTTCTAGGGGCTAATCAAGGATTGCAGAAAAGAGCATAACAAAACAACAAAAAAGAGAAAGCTTTTTACCAAGGAAACTTGTAGGTCTTAGAAGAAAAAAAAAGCTATCAGGAGAAGGAAAAAGATACTCTGTTCCTAAAATTGTTGATTGTTTCTTCTTGCAATTAAACAGTGATATGATTATTATAACTTTGTATCAAAAGATATCTGCCAGTAAGCAAGCCAGGCACCCTGTCTATAGCAGCATCCTCCCCTTTGGTCTGCTGCTCTCAAGGCCATTGTCTGGGAGCCGAGCTGGAGCAAGTTGCACTGTTGAGAAGTAAGATCTGCTGAAGCTACTGTCCTGATAGACATTGAAGGAGCCCATAGAAACAGGGGACAGGAAGGTGAGTTTGGAGTGGAGGGGGCAAACCTTTCCAAAGATAATGCTTGAGCTCTCGGGAGGCAGATAAAATAAATTGTAATTATGGAATGAAAAACTGAATTTAGTGGCGTCTTTAGAATTTATAGTGTGTTCTTTTTGAGTTTAAATAGCCCAATGACTCATTGCTTCCTATTCTTTAATTATTGTCATCAAGTAGTCATTCTTGAGTACACGGCCCCCCCCCCACCCCAGCTTTGAAAACTGCATTAGTGGGTGGAAGGACTTTTGTGTCCTTTGTGTTTGTTTGTTTGGCTTGTTTGCCTGTTTCTTTTCTTTTCTTTTTTTCCCACAGCCCCTCTACAGGTAGGTAGATAATGGTCTTAGTTTGAGATAAGCGTGAGAGGACACTATTAATTGTTGTTGCTGTCTGGTGACCTGTTTAGAAGTTTATTAACCTCCTTTTAAATATCCTACCTTATAATTCACATTTGTTTTAAAAAATAACACCTGAAAGGACCCATTTGCTTTATTTAAAAAAAATAAAGTGTGATGTTTGGTAGGCACAATGTTTTGCATGAGTCTATTTCTGTTGGGGGCAAATAGTCTGATTTCACTGCCCTGTTCATTTCATCTTTTATTTAATTAAAATCCTGCAACAGTTTTTCTCCTCTGGTTCCTCAGATTTTCCTTATGCTCAATTACAAGGCCATGTAACTCAACTCAGCATTTTACTGTCATTGCTTTGTGGGGAGTGATGTTTTTTCTGCTCTGGAATTTGGATAAACTGTGTTTGTACCTTAAACACATTGTATAAAGAGAACAATATAAGGGGGGATTCAGCATAAAATTGGGACATTAAAGTCAGTTCGGTACAGGAAAGGTCAAACTAGGCATAAGGAAGGACAGAACATTTTCCATTATCCACTCACTGTCCTAGTAGGCTGAAGCTAAGTAGGTCCTCATATGTATCCTCTGTGTTTTTTCTTTTGCAGAAGGAGCTGAGTCTTCCCAGAAGAGGAAGTTTGTAAGTAGCACAATTCCGTTTCCTTTTTGGGGGGTGGGGGTGGGGGTTGCAGTTTTTAATGTGGTTAATCCCTCACTTGTTAGGCTTTTAGTAGCAAATGGAAGATTAATGATAATCAACCAAATTAGGAAAACCAAAAAGTGCACTTATTTATAAATGTCAAATATTAATAATTTCAAGATAAAGGGAAATACCAAGGATTTTCTTCCTTATAGGCATTGTAAACCCAAATGCATGTTTATTCCCGGGGGAATCTTAATTTAAATTTAAAACTTCTACTCTTTATGCAAGCAAAAACATTATTTGGTGTGCAGATAGTGTAAATTGATCTGAATCAAGAATTATGATCTGGAAATCTGTGAGTGTTCTTTATGCTATGGATTTTATACAGAGTAATGACACATCAATAGTTTGCATTTAAATTAAGGAGACTTTGAGTCAGCTGAACTCTCTGCTCTTAGACTGGATCTTGCTGAACTGATCCAGTAATGCTCTTGTGTTTAAGTAGCAGATTTACAACATTGACACAATTTCTTTATAGTGCCTTTCAACCTCTTGTCTGCGTAAATCTTAGTTATTTTTCATTAGCAAGTTGCAGAATGAAATTAATTGCCTTTAATACACACTAAGTTTAGGGTAGATTTGTTATCAACAAGTACTGTGTAAAGACTGGTCTACAAGTATTTGGATTTGGTCTCTGATATATGTTGAAGAGTGTACTGGAGGGGCAATGTCCTTTTTTAAAAACAAGTCTAATGTTTACATAAGTGAATGCAATCTCAACTCAGAGAATTAGGGACATATATGGCGGCTGTTGGAAGATAAAATCGTTTGTTCTGTTGATTAGATTTTGGAAAATTTCAGCTTTGGCATCTGGAAGCCAAAACTTCACCAACCATGAACATTTCATTACTATCCATTTAGTTCCCATTTTTTAAAAAACAAATTGAGACTGCTGGAAGGACACCAGATCATTATTGTTCTTGGAGAATGTGCCTAGATAAGTTTTCACCAGCTCCCAGTTTATATACCTGTGTACTAGGCATTAATGGCCTAGTAATTGTCCCAAAATATGCCCTTGGAATAAAAAATTTGCCACCTTCTGAATCTTGATTAGGACTCTTTTGCATAGACTTGGAAAAGTTCAAACTTTTTGATATTTCCCTTCATGAATAGAAATAAGCAAAAAAATAAATAACACTACATAAAATATTTTTAAAGAAAAAATCTGCTTCCTTGTATTTTATTTAATGTTTAAAGCATCCTAAGTTTGTCTTTTATACCTTATTTGAAAACTGTAAAACTTCAGTCAAATCTTTAAGCTTTTATAATAGATCACACTTTTTCCTGTTTCTGAATCAGTATGTTTTCTATAAACTATTAAGGTAGTGTTAATTAGCAAATTAGATTCCCCATGTCTATGTAAGGGCCAAATCTTCTTTTCTATTTGTATAAGTCTCAATTCTGTTAATGTTAACTGATAGTCATGAGTTGATGGGGGGAATATAAAGAAAATATGTAAGTTTCTCTACTTGAGAGTATGAATCTTTAATTAAAAAAAGAATGATGGCCTAGGTTTGTTTGGAGTCCATGCTTTGAATACTCAGTGTGAGAAAGTTAGAATTACATTTAAGCCATTTAAAAACTTCTTCCTAATAAAATCAGACGATAGGAATAAAGCACAGTGTATATGTCAACAGAAATCTACACTTTTGATTAGTAGAGAATTTAATACTTCTAAGTGAAGCAAACCAAAAATAAGCATGCTATTTTGTATTTTCTATTAAGTGCACATATTCCCAGAAGAATTAATGATGTATGATATAGATGCTCTGGGACCTGACCGCCACTCAGTGTTTTCCGTGACCACATACAGACGCCGGTAATTACTCTCCTCATGCAAGGTTCTTTATGACTTTGAGAAAAAGAAAACACTTTTAAAAATAAATGCTAGAATGATTTTTAATACAAACTGAATGAGGAAGAGCACAAGTGTGACTTTATTAGGTACAATGCCAGCTGACGTAATGGCACCTGATTATTAAACCTGCCGGCACGTCCTCAGTTTATTTACTGCATGTGTGCTCTCAGATCTCTTCATACCTCCTCCCAGAAAGACTGATGATTTGGTCCCGATGTTCTGTTGAATCTTCTTTCCATGTTAACTGTGAGCAACTGCCCGGTGTGAGGTGTCCCTCTCTGCCTTTGGTTTCCTAGTGATGTGATTGAACTTGTCAGAGGGTGTGTACCTTCAGAAGGCTGGGAGCTTCCAAGAGGCAGCTGATGTTTTTGTATCCACCACTTTAATATGTATGTTTAGAAAGGCATTATTTTTAAAATGCATTCACATCATTGAGACACATGAATTTTTTAGATTAAAAACATTTAGTATTTTTTTAAAGATTTTATTTATTTATTTTTAGAGAGAGAGGAAGGGAGGGAGAAAGAGAGGGAGAGAAACATCATGTGTGGTTGCCTTTCACAGGCCCCCTGCTGGGAACCTGGCCTGCAACCCAGGCATGTGTCCTGATTGGGAGTCGAACCGCTGACCCTTTGCTTCTCAGTCCTGTGCTCAATCCACTAAGCCACACCAGCCAGGGCTATTTAGTATTATTTTTAATAAGCATAAAGATAATTTTATATCTGGAATCATATAAAAACATAATATTTATATATTTTAAAGCTTTCACCAAAAAACACAGAAAATAGGCTTTTCTTTTTATTACTAATTAAAAGCATAAAAGCACAAACCATACTCTGTTTAGGAAAAAAGTATGTCAGGTGCCCGCTAATTTATAATTTTTGATCATTTTCTCAAGAACTAATGTGAAGTCTGTGTTGTTCATATGTGACTTAAAAGGTTACAAAGGCAATGATCATGAACTTTTTTTTTTATGGTGCAAAGGGCAGCAGACAAGAGGTCAGGGGAATTGCTTTCCAGACAAGACATTACTAAATAACCAAGTGATCCCAGATCAGTTTCCCCCAGGCTTTCCAGCCCATCACCAGCCTCAAGACCACAGACTCCATCTCCGTTCTGTCTCCCTGGGTAGCTGGTTTGGGGCTAGTTCTCTCCTTTTCAAAGAGGAATTTAGCCATTTGCCAAGGCTCTTGATTTCAGATTCTTTTGGCACTTTTCCTCCTTTTTTCAGTGGAACTGAAGTTGCCATACTCTTTGCTACCCTTCCCCTCAACGACCTGTCACAATCTATGAATAAATCATGATATAGTTATATAGTGAAATACTATACAGCAGGTAGAATGAATGAACAAGGGTATATGTATCAACAAAAGTGTACTCATTACAAGAGTATATGTAACTAACAAAAATAGAATGCTGAGCAGAGGTGAAAGCATATTCCAGGTATCAGATAGTATTTACATTGTAAAATTTAAAAATATGCAAAGGAAGGTATTATATTGTAGTAGGCAGTTACATAGACATGAGCAGAGCAAGGATGGTGGGCCAGGTACAAAAGGTCACCAGGGCACAAAGCCAGGTGCCTAGCAATGACCAGAACTGGGGAAATAAGGGCCTCGCCCCCAGGGTAACCTTTCCTCCCCTAGCATATCTCTGGTCATTTGGTTTCGACCCCCTGACCTTCCATATCGCTGGTCATGTGGGTCATGGTTCGGACTCTCCTGACCTTTCCTCCCCTGGTGTGTTGCTAGTCACGTGGTTAGACCCCCTTAGAGTGGAACAGACAAAGGGGCTTGAGAATAGCTCTTACGTATTAAGCCTTCAGGACAATGAGGTTCTGACCCACATCGAATACATCTGGGCCTCAGTTGTGTTTCTGCTCCAGGGCCAGAATAGCAGCAAAACCAGACCAATGACATCATGGCTGACCTCATGGCATTTACTAATGAGCCCCTGCCCTGGTGCCAACTCGTTAGTGGAGACCATGACCCTGAATGGACACACCTGGGAAGTTGATGAATATTCTATTGAGCTCCTCCCCTGGGGCCTCCCCGAAAATCTCCACCTTTATTTTTTATTTTTTTTTTAAATTTTTTATTTTAGTTTATTCAGTACAGTTTCTATCCTTTATTCCCATTCCAG